>VDFB02281492.1:798911914-799057541 GCA_007258455.2 Sequoia sempervirens | reverse complement strand
CTCTCTCTCTGCAGTCTCTACTCATCCTCTAGTCTGGCACCCACTACCCTCAAAATAGGCTGAACAGGAGTAATCCTCTCCAATAACCTATTCTGGAACCACCTCTGGTATCGCTCGGTCAGCACCGGCACCTACTCTCCTCCAACTCTCCCTAGATGAGGCACCTGTTTTGCTACCCTCCATGACACCTTGGCTATACTTGGTGCTATGTGACCTCCCCATGGTATCTCTCTACTATACCGCCAGAACATGATAGGCGCCGTCGAAATATCCTGTATCACTCCAAACTGCCTCAACACTCTGTCCGATCGATGAGACTCTACTATGCATGGAAAAGTACCAATAATAAAACACCTGCTCAGAAAGTAACCCTCCTG
This sequence comes from Sequoia sempervirens, assembly GCA_007258455.2. NCBI lineage: Eukaryota > Viridiplantae > Streptophyta > Pinopsida > Cupressales > Cupressaceae > Sequoia > Sequoia sempervirens. Next base: position 799,057,164 of record VDFB02281492.1, on the reverse strand, counting down.
TCTCCTCGTATTAGTCCATCCCCTAAACTGAAGTGACCTATATGGCCGCCACTCTATGTCCCTCGAATGAAAATCATCAAATACTCTCCTCCATCCCTCCATCTTTCTCTGCATCTCATAGCATAAAATCCAACCTCTCGCCTCCCCATACTCCCACGCCACGGGCTCACGATCATCCACTGACCCCGCCCTCACCACTATCGGCCTCGTCACTGCAATATGCTCTCAAGCCCAAATCTATAGTAGCGTCATATGTGTTAAGCTCGATATCCTCTGGTAATAGATCCCGTGCATATCTCTGTACAGATGAGCCAATACACATGACCCCCATGAAAACGGCCCCCCTTGCCACTTGACAATGTGTCGGATCACCTCCATATAATGCAAGCTACATATACGTCTACTCTGATCTGGCAACAGTATTCCACTAATCAGGCCACACAGGAACAACAGTAAGGCTGACACCCCCACTAACAAACACTGGTCCAAATCCAACTGCCCCTTCACCAGGGGTAGCTCCTCCTGACCAAACAATACTCTCATGGTCTCCTATAACTCTACCCCTATGGACACCACCTTGCTCACTAATCGGCCAGCAATCGACAACCTCAAGATGCGCCAGACATCCTCCAACATCATGGTCATCTCTCTTATAGGGAGATGAAACATGGATGTCTCTGAGCTCCATTTCTCTATCAACGCTATCAGCATCGCCGAATTGCGCTTTGACCACTAGAAACTGAATACAGTGACCTAAACTAGTGTGATCTAATGCTGCCTGATCCTTCCCATTCATCACTACTATCGATGCGGCCATCACCTCTAATCGTCGCTCGTGTGCTCATATCCACTCGAAACTCTGCATGCACAAAAAGTTTCTCATTATTTTATTTCTCATCTTTCTTTTCTTTCTATTTCCTTTTTTCCTATCTTCGCCCTTTCTCTTCCCCCTTGTATTCTTCTTTCCTTGCCCCCCAGTTGGGTTAGCTCCACCCATTGATGGGGTAGCTCTGCCCTCTTGCTAGGCACTCCCACCCCGGGCAGGTCTGCCCACTAGGTGGCTCCGCCCGATGTCGGGGCGGTTCCATCCAAGGCAGCTACGCCCTCGAGGTGGATCTGCCCCGGGCGGCCCCCCGCCGCGAGTGGGTCCGCCCCTCCCAAGCAGCATAGCCCCTAGCTAGGGTGGCTCCGCCCGTCCCCAGGCAGGCGGCACTGCCCCTGACTGGGGTGGCTCCACCCAACTGCAGGCGGGCGGCACCACCCCCGTCAGGGGCGGCTCCGTCCGTCTGTAGGCGGGCGGCACCGCCCCCAGTTGGGGCAGCTCAGCCCGTCCGCAGGCAGGTGGAACCACCCCCCAACCAGGACGGCTCCGCCCAACCATAGGCGGCCGGCACCGCCCCCAGCGGGGGTAGCTCTGCCCGTCTGTAGGTGGGTGGAACCACCCCCGGCTGGGGTTGCTCCGCCCGACCCCGAGTGGGCGGCCCCGCCCCCGACCGGAGCGGCTCTACCCGTTCTCGGCCAGGGCGGCACTACCCGCTGTCGGGGCACCTCCGCCATGCCTAGCGCGGCTTCGCCCTCAACTTGGCGGCTCCGCCCTCAATCGTGGTGGCAGCACCCTAGGTAGGGGCGGCTACCCCCCACCCTATTTTTTTCCTCCCCCCCGATTTTCCACTATTTTTGGCCTTTTTTTAAACAATCTAATCCTGACCCATTTTCTAATTTCCCAGCCATCAAAACCCATGGCTTCAACTTTCTGGAAAATCATCAAATAACGGCGAAAATGAATTACATTAAGCAGTTTCCCCGGTATCCCTCCATGGGGTAGCGCATGGCACGCTATATAATCCGCATTACCTCGTCAGTAATGCACAATCTTCGTGTGATTGTCTGTCGGCATCGTTCCTCCTCATTTGCTTTCTCTCCTCTACTCTCCTCCTCTCAACTGCTATAGTGAAAATGACTAAGGTAATTTTTAAAATTACCTTTTTAACCCCCTTCTTCCAAAAAGGTATTTTTTACCTTTTATTTAACTTTTTCTTCCTCCAACTAATCCCTACCTTCCCAAGGCTGCCATTTGCAAATCGTGCGTCGGATCACCTCTGTTTAAAAACCAAAATTGCTTGGTTTTTCGAGCTCTATCCAATGGTGTCATTTTCTTCCTATCGAGACATTGTCTGGGGACCCCCTTTTTCCTCCCCCAACCGTCCTCTCGAGGGGGCATACCCTCCTACCATTCCTCCATTCCTTCAGCTTGGTCATTGAGGCATCATTAACCTTTTCCATGCTAGGGGCATCACCATCTATTATTTCCTCCCTCATTTTCATTTTATTTTTCTTCAAAACACTGTTATCCTAACAATATTTCGAAGAGGGGAAAAATATAGACATCTAAATTTAATCACTCTCATATGATTAAATTTACTCCCTTTTCGTCTATCATATTAAATATTAATTTATTAAATGAATATTACACCTTTTATCTCATATCTATAAAGTATTTGATTTAATAATTAAATGTTTTATCTTTCACCTTTTTCCTCTCTAAATTAAATAAATACACTGATTTATTTAATTTAGTCATTTTTACCCTTTTGATTTAAAATCAATTTAAAATTCTTCATTTTCTCTCTCTCATTGTCACATCCTCCATGATCATGCTCTAATCTGAATTAATTTAATTAATTCATGATTATGATGTGCATCCTCTTAATCAAAGATTATGTCACATCCTCCTATATTTGCCACTTGCCTCTAATCTTCCATTAATTATTCTAATCCAATATTTGTACAACCTTAACCAAGGTCATTAGCCATATTTATCACCACCTTTTTAGTCAACCTTTGCATTTACCTTTTTTTTAGCATTAACCCTCTTTCCTATGTGAATTTTTAATTCACATTTATTTATCCTAGATCCTAAGGCTTCTAGAACCTTGGACTTGTCACATCATCCACATGTGACCAAGTCCCACCTTTTTGGAGCTCACCTTTTATCCTTTAGATTCTTTTAAGAATGTGAATTTTTAATTCACATTTATATTTTCAACCACCTCTCCTTTTCCCATGGAGATTTTTGAGGAATTCTAAAATTCTTCAAATGTCCCTTTCACTCTCACTTGGGGACAAGGAATCCCTTTTTAAGGAAATTTTCTCACTCCCCAAGGTGCTTGGGAGGTACTTGTCCTTCCTCCACCTCATGTACCTTTTGGCCACCTCACTTACAACTCATCTCCCCTTAGCCACTTCACTATCCACATGTCAAGATGTGAGGGCTTGTGAGTTCTCAACTCACCATAGCCTTTCATTTTGACCTTGTTGGATGAATCTTGACCGTTGAATTCTCTAGAAAATTCAAATTCTTCTATAAATACCCCCTCTTCAAGGGAATTTTCAACACTTTTTGATTTAAGTAACCTTATGCTGCCAATTTGCATTCTCAAGCACTTGCTATCATTTAGCCATCCAATTTGATCACCTTGCACATTCAATCTTGCATCTAGCTACATCAAAAGCCATCCAAGAAGCACATAAATCCATCAAAATCAAGGGCCAACCAAGGAGTCTTCAACAACAAGGAAGGTATAATCGATTTACGTTTGTATTTCATCTTCTTTCCTTATTTTATTACTCTTTAGGCTAATCATTGAAGTGTTCTTAGTATTTTATCACTTGCATTTTTAGTTGTTTTGCACAATAGAGTAGGGTAAAATTCCAAGGTACACAAACATATGGTTCTTATAGGATTGAATGTGCATATAGGTTTCTATCTCTCCTATTTTTCAGGATGATGTGATAGAAGAGAATACAAACATAGATAACCATGATGATGATAATTGTTCTTCTCCTGATACATTTCCTTTTAGTGAAAAGGTGATTCTAGATTGCCCTTTATTAGAAATATATCAAACAAGTACCATTGAGGTTATGAATGTGCAAATTTCCATTATGTCCCTCCTGACTATTGGACCTCCTACATATCCTATGGGACATCCTAAGAATCCTCTAATCCTTTACCCACCTTCACACAAATCTCAAACTCAAAACAAACCTGAAATTATCCTTTCCCCACTGTGCCATAGAAAAATGGCCTCTTGTCATTTTCATGGCCTTTTAGGTCTTGTTTCATGGTGTTGAGACTATGTTGCTCTAATTTTATGTTGTATCATGGCTTGAACATTCTTATTTAGGTACGAAAACTCAAAGAACAACATCTTGTGAAGGTGTTGTGAAGTGTTGTAAGACATTTCTACATTCTTCTAGACTTTATTTAATATAATTTACCTAAAAATCACCTTTTTACACATCAACAAGCCCTATTATGAAGTGTTGTAAAGTCTTGTAACAAGCCTTCACACTTTTCTGGGCACAATCTCCTTATTTACACCTTTCTCATGCTTTATTTTATCTTTTTATGCCTTCATATTCTTAATTAAGTGTATTTTTGCATATTATCCTAACAAATAACATTAAATACAACATTATTTTTGACACTTTTTTTAGGTCCTAGGTGGGACCCATTCACCATGGGTGGCGAATGAGTCAGCCTTGGCCCCAAATTTAAAACATTTCAAATTTCCTTTAAGGATTTTATTAATATTCACTTGATGTCAGCCTATGATGTGGTATGAATGGATAGTAAGACACAAGAATTGTATAAATAAGTGATTTTCACCTCATTTTACATCTCCTAACTCAAATATTCAATCTCCTAATACATTCAAGCTTTCAAGCATTCTACATCATCAATTGAAGCAACTATTGAAGCACTTTGAAGCAGCCATTAAATTTACTTTAGACTTACAAGATCAAGGATTTGGTGAGTTAATAGAATTTTCATATTGTTAGCTTACATTTCCATTGCATTTCATTTATTTCTATTGGGTTTAATTAATAAAGTGGGGTTTGACCAAGGAAAACCTCTATTTGCTAATCCTCCAACATTTCCCCCCTTTGTATGTATCTTTGCAACCTTTATTTTATAGATTTTATAGGTTTAAAAGTGTTTCAAAGTGGAAATCAAGTCAATTAGGTTCTTTAAGTCAACATATCATTATTTCAAGCATTTTGATTGTTTTCTATCTATTTCCTACATAACTAACTCTGACAACCTGACAATCAGACATTCCCAAATGTGGTGTTGTAGAGTTGTCTAATTTTCCAAAAATATAGGAGTGGAATGATTCACCACCCTTGGTGAATGAGTCCCACTTGAGGTCTAAAAATTAGTACTTTGTCAGATCCCAGATTGTGACTATCAAAAATCAGTTCTGAACACTTTTTCATCAATAGGAGGATTGATTCGCCACCCTAGGCAAATGAATCCCACTGTGAAAAACTAGTAAAATTCATCAGCAGTCCAGACATTCTAGAAAACTCAAATTTCATCCAAGTGCACTCAGATTTACCCTTGTACCTTATGTTCTGCATTATTTCTTCATTTTCATAGTTATTTGCATATCACAATGTGTTTTCAAACATAACTTAAACTACACTTTTTCATTCATTTTAGTTCAATTCAATTAGTCAATTTCATTTAGTTAAGTTCATTTACATCATATCATATTGCATACATCCTAATTTGAGTGTTACATAAGAATTTTGGACCTAAATCTCTCTCCTTTTAGTGAAAAACCCTAGAAGTGTAAGAGAAGCATCTTAGGTTCCAAAAATCTATGTCACACCCACCTAAGATGAACACCATTGTTCATACATATAACACTAGAAAAAATCCACATCCAAGAAAAACACCTTCAACATCCCTCCCATTGCCTAATCCTATCTTACCTAGTCCTCCTTGTTTTCCTACGCATAGTGGGAAAGAGTATGATCTTGTTGAACAACTTAAGAATACTCCTACAAAGATATACCTATGGGACCTAATTAAAAATCAACCTAATTATCACACTATGCTTCAAACAACCTTGCAACAAGTTGTGGTCCCCTCTAGTGCAAACATGAATGACATAGCAACCATGATTCAAGGAATGAATGTTGACATTATTTTCCACCAAAGTGAGCTACCTCCTTTGGAAGTGAAAAAAAATGGTTCTTTCAGGTAATAGTTCACTACAAGGGAAGAGGTATAAAGCAAACCCTTGTTGACAATGGATTGAAACCCTTAATGTGTGTAGTGTGACCCTTTTGGATAGGCTTGGTGTGGATAAATCAAAAATTCAACCTACCTCTTTATCCATTAGTGGATTTGATAATGTGGGAGAGTGACCAATTGGTGTGATCACTTTACCTATTATAGCTGGAAAGGCCACATTAGAAACACTAATCCATGTTATGCCTAATGATCTTTCATATAACCTCCTTTTAGGGAGACCATGGATTCATGAAATAAATGGTGTGCCCTCTACTTTGCATTGTATCATGAAATATGTCTACAACAATAAAGTGCACATACTCAAAGTTGATCCCAAACTAAATAGTTGTTTAAACATTGATAAAAATAAAGAAAATCCTTTGAAAACATTAACACCAACTACACAAACTGTAGAACCCATACAACAAGAAGACAAAGAAAAACATATTGAATAATTCATTAGAAGATGGTTGGGGTTCCTTAGATTTCACACCAAAATTCATTTGAGAATAGAAGACCATAAACCAAAAATATGAAAAGGGAAAAGAAACAGCAGTAATTTCAACACAAAATTCAAAAGACACTTCAAAAGCATCCACCTCAACCACTTTAGAAAAAATGCAACAAATTACACAATGAAATTTGATGAACTTAATTATGAGAAACCACCGAATCCAAAAGAGATGAAGAATCTTTATGGAAAAGGTTATGAAATGATGAAACAACTAGGATATAGTGGAAAAGGATGTGGTGCTAGAGAACAAGGTATCCATGTCCCTATAGAGTCTCACACACAAGAAAATACTAGTGGTCCTAGTTATTTCCCCTCAAGAAACAAAGAATCCTTCACTTACTATCAACACTATCAAAAAAGATTCCTCTAAGCAAAATTTAACATTAGTGCATCCTAAACTAATAAACACTAGTGGTCTTGATTATTACCCTTTGCAAGAAATGGAACAAATAAAGAAATCTTTGGTCAATGTCAATGTCATCACACAAAACACTAATGATTTTCATTCATTAGATTTTACACCCTCCAGTAAAGAAGAGAACAAAATATCACAATCTAAAGAGTCTTGTGTAAGTATGACACGGGTATGTGCAGGATTATCATTGAAAAAACATGCCCTTAAGTTGCAACGAAAATTCAGAAAAATCAGAGTTAGGAAACTTAACATAAAAATTTGAATAAATTATCTATATTATTTCAAAAATATGTAAGAATAGAATCTCTGGAAAATCTAATGTAGTTTCTAAACTACTAAGTTAATTTTATTTTTTTTAAAGTCTATTTGGTGAAAAATTGAAATTTCAATGCAGTAGTACTTAAATTTCAGAGGAAAAATAAGAAGTAGGTGTCTATCTGACCACCCTAACCACAATAAAATGATAATATTTTTTTTATAATATTTTAGAGATAAGTAGAGGACTCATGTTCGAATGTGACGCATATTTTTTTGTAATTTTTTTCCAAGTAAATAATTAATTATGAATTTTTTATTACAACTTTTAAAAAATATAAAAAACTCGTATGTTTGACCACCTTAACTTGGTCAAAACTTCATAAAATTAAAAAAAATAATTCATCCCATAGTATGTGAAACATAGAATGTGACGCATATTTCGGATTCAAAAAATATGATACCTTTTGAAAGTTATAGATGTTTTTCAATCAGCCTATCAATCAGGACTTTAGTCATAATTCTAATAGAAAATGAATAATAATTATTTATTAAATTCAAAGTAAAGAATCATTTATATTGGTGGAAAGCTAAGAGTCACCTCTACAAACCCTTTTTGTTTCATCAATTTTGGCTAAAAATAAAGTCATCAGCCACATGGACAAAGTCTAGTAAAACAAGGTGAGTTGTCAAACACGTTTTTTGCATTGACTTCTTAGGATTGTCATGTCCAAGCCAAATACCAAAGCAAGCCCGAGGCTAATACCAAGGCAATAAATTATTTGTCAGAAATATCAGATATTTGTTTTGAATCGGATATCCGTTTTGAATCAGATATCCAATTTGGTTTATATATGATTTTAAAAAATGTTTTACACTTTATATTATATGATTTAGAAAATACAATAAATATTTTATTGTTTATTTTAATATATAATATATTATATTATTATGTATAATATTTAAATATTATTTCTATATTTTAGTTAATGTATATATATTACTAATATATAAAATATTATATAACTAATTAATATTACTAACATATAAAATATTTAAATATTATCTCTTTCTCCTCTCTCTCTCTCTCTCTCTCACTCACTCCTATGTCTCTCCACTCTACCCTTAGCCCTCTACCATTAAACCTTAAATCCTTAAACCCTTAAACCCTCTACCCTCTATCTCTCTCCCACTCCCTCCCTCTCTCTCTCTCTCAAGACTCTCCCTCATCCCCCCTCTCCCTCTCTCAATTCTCTCTCACTCACTCCCTCTATCTCCCTCTCCTCTACCCTTAACCCTAAGCCATAAACCCCTAACCCTTGAACCCTCTACCCTCTACACTTAACCCTTGAACCTATATCTCTCTCCCACTCCCCTCCCTCTCTCTCTCAAGTATACCCCTCCTTCCCCCTCTCCCTCTCTCAGGTCTCTCTCTTTGACTCCTATCTCTCTACCCTCTACCCTTTTAACCCTCTACCCTCTATCTCTCTCCCACTCCATCCCCCTCTCTCTCCCCTCTACCCATGACCCATAACCCTAAACCCTAAACCCTTAAGTCCCAAACCCTTAAACCCTCTACACTCTACCCTCTCTCTCCCTCTCAAGACTCACCTTTCTACCTCCTCTCCCTCTCTCAGGTCTTTATCTCTCACTCACTCTCTATATCTCTCCCCTCTACCCTTAACCCTAAACCTTAAACCCTTAACCCTAAAACCCTTAACCTGAAAACCATCTATCTCTCTCCCCTCTACCCATAACCCTAAACCCTAAACCCTTGAGCCCCAAACCCTTAAACCCTCTACCCTCTACCCTCTACCCTCTCTCTCTCTCAAGACTCACCCTTCTACCTACTCTCCCTCTATCAGGTCTTTATCTCTCACTCACTCTCTATCTCTCTCTCCTGCACCCCTTAGCCCTTAACCTTAAGCCATAGCCATGCCAAACTCTAAACCCTTAAACCCTCTATCTCTCTCCCTCCCTCCCTCCATCCTCTCCTTCTGGGTCTCTCTGCCAGTGCTCATATCTATGTCCCCTCTACCCTTAACCCTCTACCTTCTACCCTCTACCCTTTATCTCTCTCCCACTCCCTCACTCTCTCTCTCTCTCTCACTCACTTAATCCATCTATCTCTCTCACCTCTACTCTCTCTCAAGCCTCTCCCTCCTACCCCCTCTCCCTCTCTTAGGTATCTCTCTATCTCTTACTCACTCCCTCTGTGTCTCCCCTCTACCTTCTACCCTCTACCCTTTATCTCTCTCCCACTCTCTCACTCTCTCTCTCTCACTTGATCCCTCTATCTCTCTCCCTCTGCATGGCCCTAAACCCCCAAACCCTCTACTCTCTCTCAGAGCCTCTCCCTCCTTGCCCCCTCCTCCCTCTCTTAGGTGTCTCTGTCTCTCACTCCTCCTCCTGTGTGTCTCCCTCTGCCATAGACCCTCTACCCTTAACCGTTAACCTTAGCCCTTAAACCTAAATGTAGAAGCCCCTTACCCTCTACCCTTAACCCTTTCTCCCTCTATCTATCAGCCACTCCCCCCTCTCTCTCTCAAGTCTCTTTGTCCTAGCACCACTCCCTCTCTCTCTCTCAAGTCTCCCCCTCATACCCCTTCTCCCTCTCTCAAGTCTCTCTCTCACTCACTCACTCCTAAGTCTCTCCACTCTACCCTTAGCCCTCTACCCTTAACACTTAAATCCTTAAGCCCTTAAACCCTCTACCCTCTCTCTCTCAAGACCCTCCCTCCCTACCTTACTCTCTCTCTCAGGTCTCTCTCTCTCTCTCTTAGTGCTCTCTATGTCTCTCCCTCTGCCATGAGCCTAGGCCCTAGGCCCTAAACCGTGTGACCCTTAGGCCCTCTATCTCTCTCCCTCTGCCATGACCTAAACCCCTGAAGCCTTGATCCCCAAACCCTTAAGCCCACTGCACCTCTACCCCTCTCTCTATCTCTCCAAGACTCACCCTTATGCCTGCTCTCCCTCTCTCAGGATAACATCCTGGAGCTCACTCTCTATCTCTCTCCTGTTGTAACCCGTAACCTTGGAAACCCTTAGCCCATGAAACTCCTAAACCCTTAAACCCTCTATCTCTCTCCCACTCCCTCCCTCCCTCCCTCTCTCTGAAGTCTCACCCTCCTACCACCTCTCCTTATCTCAAGTCTCTCTCTCTAACTTAATCATATCTATGTCCCCTCTACCCTTTATCTCTCTCCCACTCCCTCACTCTCTCTCTCACTTAATCCATCTATCTCTCTCCCCTCTACCCATAAACCTAAACCCCAAACCCTCTACTCTATCTCAAGCCTCTCCCTCCTACCCCCTCTCCCTCTCTTAGGTATCTCTCTATCTCTCACTCACTCCCTCTATGTGTCTCCCCTCTACCCTTACACCCTCTACCCATGGCGGTGGCCATGTGAAGCCCTAAATGCTTAGAGCCCCCTGCCCTCTACCCATGACACTTTCTCCCTATCTGTCAACCACTCCCCTGTCTCCTCTCAAGTGTCTTCCAGCCTGGCACCACTCCCTCTGGAACCATCCCTCTCTCTCTCAAGTCTTCCCTCCCACCCTCTCCCTCTCTTAAGTCTCTCTCTCTCTCTCACCTCTAAGTCTCTCACTCTACCCTTAACCCTTTAAACCTAAATATAACCCTCTACCATGAAACCCTTAACCCTTAAACCCTCTACCATATACCCTAAACCCTAAACCTTTTAACCCTTAAACCCTCTACTATCTAGCATTAACCCTTAGGTCTATGTGTACACAAATCGGATATCCGATTTGCAGAACAAAAATTATACCATTACAAGTATCATAATTTTTTTCAAATGAATCGGATATCAAATCATAACGGATATTAGATTTGTGGGCCATAGAAAAGCCCCATGTGGGTCATTTTATGCATTCCAAAGGACCCTACATTCTGTTTGTAGGCGACACACACTCGGTTTCAGATAGGAAGAGACAAAGATAAACTTTTTGGAGCATATTCTATTGAAATTTGTCATAAGCAATGATTTCTAGAATCTTTTATGAGGTATAATGGGGAGGAGCAGTCATCGGAAGCAAAAACGTAAGAGAAAGCTTACAAAAGAAGAAATTGAAGCATATAGACAAAAAGATAGAGAAAGTCATATGAAGAGAAGACAAGGTATGTTAAATATTGTTGAACCTAACCCCTATGGTCTTTCAAGTGAAGAGGAAATTGAAGATGTTAAAGGTGAAAATATTCAAGGTGAAAATGTTGGAATTGAATATGTTGAACATGATATTCAAATTAGGAATGAAATTATTGAAATTGATAATGAAAATGTTCAAGGTGAAAATGTTGGATTTGAAGATGTTGAACATGATATTGAAATTGGGAATGAAAATATTGAAATTGATAATGAAAATGTTCAAGGTGAAAATGTTGGATTTGAAGATGTTGAACATGATATTGAAATTGGGAATGAAATTATTTAAATTGATATTGAAAATATTCAAGGTGAAAATGTTGGAAATAAATATTTTGAACATAATATTGAAGCAAGTGTAAATTATGTTTCACCAAATTACATGAGAAATGAAGAACCTTGTATGGAAGAAATACATATTCCAATTTCAAGACCCTCAAGAACCCCTAAATGGTTACTTGAATTTGATGAGAATATTATAAACAATTTTGAAGGGAAGAGGTCAACACGAACTATTCAGTTGTGGGCTAGAAGACTTTTCAACCAATATTTTAGTGATAAGACATTGACCAAGCAATGCCAACTTTTTGTACAATTGTTAAAGATGCAAAAGATGAGACCTTTGCTAGCCAAATTGAAGATTCATGTGAACAAGAAGATTGAAAAATTTTCTATTATTGTCAAAAATATTTTTAATGCCCTCAAGTCTATTGGAAAAAGTAACAAGGAAAAGGATAAGAGAGCTACTCGGAGAGTCATTACAACTACCCTAGTAAGCCATCAATTGAAAAAGGATCGCTTTATGAGACAAACTTGTATTTATTTTGACATAAATCGTAAAATTTTGTATAGAGCACTTGCAAGAAGAGAAAGAATAGATGATCCTCTTGAAAATGATACATGGGATTTTTCTGGGAGGCTTCCACATGTTCATAAGAAGCTAACCGATAATGTAAAGCAGGAAATTCAACAATTTTGGCATGATAACTCTAGAGTATCACCCAATGCAAAGGATGTTTTAAAGTTAAGAATTGGCAATTGAGACTGCACACCACATCCTAAACATTTCTTGGAATCAAACCAAACAATTTTGTTCAAAAAAATTATTGAAACACATAAAAATATGGAAATCTCGCAAAGGACTTTCGAGGTTTGAAGCCATTTTATTGTGTGCCTCTTAAGATTCGTAATACTTGTTGTTGCAAATACCATGTGGAGTTTTCAATGTACCATGAGCTATTATGCTACATCTATTCTACTTTGCATACTAGTGAAATGTTGCAGGAGTGTGGTGCAATGCATCTTTCAAAATCATCAAGGGACTTGCTAGATCTATTTTTATGTTCTAGAGATGATGGTTGCTTTTTCTATAAAAATGATTGTTTAAATGCAAAGTGCTCACAATGTGGTTGCTTCTCAAAGTTTGTTCAATGTTTTCATGAGAGTTCCGAACATGAATTTGGAAAGAATCTTGTTGAGAAAAAGAGATATGAGATAGTCAAATATACTTTGCAAAGTGAAGGTGAAGGTTGTCAATGTGAATTGGTTACAAAAGAATGCAGTGTTGCTGATTTTATTTCAGATTTTAAGGACAATCTTTTCTACAAGTATGCAAGGAATAGTCATAGGTCTCAGTGGTTGGATCAAGAATTTAGGATGTGTAAGGACTCTTTTTCGATTGGAACTATTATATCAGTGGTTGAATTTGTAGAAACTACACATTGCAACCACAAAACGAGGTACAATCTCAGTATTACAATTCCATTCAGATTGCTATTTTTGTCCACATAACATTTAGACATGCACCTGATAGTATAGAGGAGGATCAAAAGATAATAAGAGAGTATCATTTTTATATGAGTGATGATAGATCTCACTCATCTAATTATGTCCAACATTGTTTCGAGAATTTTTTTGAGTTCTTGCAGGAGCATGATATAGCATTGGGCCGACATCTAATTTGGTCAGATAATTGCATAGGTCAATTCAAGAATGCTCGTATGTTTTATTGGTTGAGTAGAATGCATGTAGAGAGGGGTCTACCTCATATTTGGAATTTTTTGAAGCTGGAAATGGGAAAGGGGAGAATGATGGAGCAAGTGCATGTGTAAAGAGATCTCTAGTTAAGGAGCAATTGAGATTTCAGGAGCAAAATTCAGCGATGCACATTCTATAGTTGATTGGTGTAGCTCAGCATTGTCATAGGGAGGGACACTTGATTCAACAGTACACAAATTCTTTTGGTTCGTTGAGGAGGGTATAGTGGGAGGTAGATTATATTTTCATACAATCAAAGATTCTTCAAATATGCATTCATTTCGAAGCTCAGATGTAGGCACATGGACCATTTGGACACGAGAGTTGGCTTGTTTTTGTCAGAGTTGTATTCAGTGCGAATGGGATCAATGCGAGTCAAGTGAGTGGGTGGATACATGGGTACAACAGTATCTAACTCCTTTCTCTCAAACAATATCCATGACAAATGACACAATGGAAAGTTCAGTTCATTACGACTTGCTTTCAGATCTACTATAGCTAGGACATATTTTTGTAGTTGTTGTACAGTAGGGAAATGAAGAGAGATCATACTATTGGTTGGCTCGATGTGTGTGGGTAAAACATAAGCTAACACAACCGATGGAAGATGATGATGGTTTCATGTATCCTACAGGTTTAGTTGTGGTTGCAAGAACTTGGTTGCGAACATACATGATTAGAAAGAATGGCATACCTACATTTGAAGACTATGAGAAACACAAAACCATTCTCATGTATTTGCACCTTGTTATAGCAATAAATGTTAAGTTGTTAAAGTATCATTCCAAACCAAAGACAAAACAACTATGGACACTTAGTAATGTTGATCATGAAGCAATATTGGATACTCTTAAGCAAAGAGATGACCCTTCAAGCACACTTGAATAGCATTTTCAAGAATGGAAGGTAGAATTCTTATGTTCATTATGATTAAGATTGTTAGTGTTCTTTATTTAATACTGATATTTTATATACTATTGCAATGTAGGTGTCTTTAATAGTGATATTTTGTATGCAATTTTGTGATATTTTTGGCAAGATTGATCATGGACCTACTGCGACAATAGCTAGCTCTGATCCTTTCGAAGAGGTATGTGTCTTTTATAGTTTGCATCACTAGCTCATCATCATTCCAGTTGTTTAGATTAATATAGATACGTTATTCTAAGCATATTTTCTATTGTGACAATATAGCTTTCTCATTTTCCCACTTTGGCGATATTCCTAGCACGATTGATCATGGACCTACTACAACAATAGCCAACTCTGATCCTTTCAAAGAGGTATGCGTCTTTTATAGTTTGCATCACCAACTCATCATCATTTAGGTTGTTTAGATTAATATAGATATGTTAGTCTAACATCTTTTCTATTGTGACAATATAGATTTCTCATTTTCCCACTTTTTCTATATTCTTGGCATGATTGATCATGGACTTGCTACAACAATAACCAACTTTGATCCTTTCAGACAGGTATGCAACAGATTATAACAATATAGATTGGTTATTCTAAGCGTCTTTTATAGTTTGCATTACCATCTCATCATATTTTGTGTCATTTAGAATAATATAGATTGGTTATTCTAAGCTACCTTGATGGTTTGTACAGGTGCTTATCAGTGCAAAACATGAACATACTACTGTTGTTGAAGACTGTGCCCTGAATGCCTCTAATAGGAAAATTTTGTAAAATTTGAATTCTCAAATTGGAAACAATGTAAAATGGTCATAATTGTGTATGGGCATAATCTATACCCAATGATGTTTTTTGAAATATGTATCAAATGTTTGGCATTGTATAAAGGGTATGTTTAAAATGTAAACGGGCCTGTATTTTGGAAACTCATACGTTTTGTAAAGGGGTCTATTTTTTTACTTAATCGAGCTACAACTGAAGGTTTTCTTCCTGGTTCTTTCCTGTCGGTATGCTCGTTTGAACTAGGTTTTGTAATATTTCCCATTTATATATAATAAATTATAGTGGCTTGCAACTTTTTCTCCTCAAATCCAATTCTTTAATTCACAAGGATGACCTCATAGTCAAAAACCTATTCCCTTTCATTTTAAAATTCAAAATTCAAACTTTTCGCTAAGTGGTGTCATTCACCCACTTTGAGTTGACTAAACACATTTTTGGCATAATTTGATGATATATGCTAGCATTAATAACATACAATATATTCATTATAATCATGAAAACATTCATTTATCTTATAGCATTGGAGCAATTAATAGTGAGACATTTTGATTCAATGCAATAAAAATGAGTAACAAATTTCTAAATACCACCAAGTCCCTAGATATTCAAGAGTAGATGCAAAGATAAACATTCAGACCCTTATCAACCCTTAATTATCCAATACCCCTATAAACCCTTAATTATGTTAGGTTGATTGTGTTTGATTGATTGGATTTTATACATCCTTGTACCTCATTGATACATTTTTCTATTTGGTTTCACATTTTTTATGTTAAGATATAGTAAATTATATTCACTTGCAATTTGAAGTGTAAATCTCTTATATTGTTAGAATGAGTACTTGAATGATCATGAGGTGTTGAGGGAAATATTATTTTCATTAGCATTCTTTGGAATGCTTTAGATATTGTTGTAATGGCATTGAATAAAGAAGGTCATCAATGGGGTGGTTCGTGGTTTTAAACTATCAAGAATAGTTTTGGTGGCAATTAGTTTGGGGAAACCACTTACATGGTTTTATCTTCCCATTGCTTTGTATAAAAACATTATGTAGAAATTTTATTACATGGCTTAACATTATTTCAAGAGTGGAAGGCATGGAGAACTGGGTTTTGAAATAAAATGAAGAGTTAAAGGTCCAAAAATGGTGGTTTTTTCTCTTGAAAATAGAGTTTTTACCCTAGGGTTTGCAAATATATTTGAGATACCAGAAGTTTTTTTGTTTTCTAAGCATATTGGGGCCTAAATAAAGGTTTCTAAGGTGGTGGAAAATAACGAAAGGTTGTGGGAGTGCTACATCCAATAAACCCTCAAAAATTACACTAAAAACAGGGGTTTTTTGATTTGACAATTACAGGTCCATACAAATGGAATCCAATTGTAGAATCTTTGTTTTCTTGGAAATTTATTTGCTGCCCCAAGGTTTTAGGGGTTTTTGTGGTGTTTGAAGGTATGTTGCTTTGCATTTTTGGGCTAATTGAGTAGCTTGTTCAAGGGTGAATGTATAGGAAGTCAATGCTGGTCCAAAGGAGTCTATGTTGTTTCTCATATATGTTGTGTAACTTGGATATGGGTCTTTGAATCAGTCATGTGTTCGTCTGGTGTTTTGGAAAATTGTGGAGTAATTAGACAAAAACTAGTTTCTCACTATTACAAGGGTTTAAGGGGGTTAAAGAGGGAAATGTGTATTTAGTTGCTTGTCAAGTTTTAAGGGAGTTTTGGACTATACAAAGAGGTCAAAATAATCTTGTTAGATGCCTCAAATAGGCAGGTTGCAAAGAGTTTGTGATTGTGCCCTTGTGTCTACATCAATTTTTCACCTAATTTGACTTGGTCCAATGTAGCTCGGAGTGATTTAGCATATTTGATTGCAAGAGAGGACCATCCCTAGTGTAAACGTACCCATCTAAATGTGTTGGAATAGTCCGTTTGGTTGTACGACCTACGGAGTGAAAGTTGTACCACTTTGCAACTTTACACTGCTTGCATCTGGCAACTTTTCCCTCCATTGAAAAGTCATCACCACAGGAAAACACCTCCAAGATAGAAAAAATTGAGAGATTTTTTGTAAATGGTCCCAACACGATCCCATAGCCTTAGACGAAAAGTTTGTAAGCATCACGGTCTCCGAGAAATAGACATTCAAAGATTGCTTCTTTTTAGCACTTTGGACTCTTAAGGGAAATCACCGGTCCAATGTAGCTCGGAGTGATTCGGTGTATTTGGGTGCAAGAGAGGACCATCCCTAGCGTAAACGTACCCATCTAGACATTTTGGAATAGTCCATTTGGTCGTACGAGTTGCGGATTGAAAGTTGCACCACTTTGCAACTTTACACCGCTTGCATTTGGCAACTTTTCCTTCCACTGAAAAGTCATCACCATAGGAAAATGCCTTCGAGATAGCAAAAACCGAGAGAGGATTTTGTAGATGGTCCCAACATGATCCCGTAGCCTTGGACAGAGAGTTCAGAAGCATCACGGCCTTCGAAATAGACCTTCAAAGATTGTCAGCTTTTTAGCACTTTGACTCTTAAGGAAATCACGCATTCAATGTAGCTTAGAGTGATTCAAGATATTTGGGTGCAAGAGAGGACCATCCCTAGCATAAATGTACCCATTCGATGTTGGAATAGTCTATTTTGTTGTATGAGTTGCGGAATGAAAGTTGCACCACTTTGCAACTTTACACTATTTGCATCTGGCAACTTTTCCCTCCATTGAAAAGTCATCACCACAGGAAATGCCTCCGAGATAGAAAAATCGAGAGAGGTTTTTCTAGATGGTCCCAACACGATCCCATAGCCTCAAACGGAGAGTCTTTAAACGTCACGGTTTTCAAGAAATATCCCTTCAAAGATTGCTACCTTTTAGCACTTTGGACTCTTAAGGGAAATCATCGATCCAATGTAGCTCGGAGTGATTCGGAATATTTGGGTGCAATAGAGGACCATCCCTACCGTAAACGCATTCATACAAATGTATGGGAACAATCCATTTGGTCGAGCTGAAGCTGCGGAGTGAAAGTTGCACCACTTTGCCACTTTACACTGCATCCTGGCAACTTTTCCCTCCATTGAAAAGTCATCACCATAGGAAAATGACTTCGAGATAGAAAAAATTGAGAGAGGTTTTTGTAGATGGTCCCAACATGATCCCATAGCCTTAGACGGAGAGTCTGTAAGCATCACGGTCTCCGAGAAATAGACCTTCAAAGATTGCTACCTTTTAGCACTTTGGACTCTTAAGGGAAATCGCTGGTCCAATGTAGCTCGGAGTGATTCGGCGTATTTAGGTGAAAGAGAGGACCATCCCTAGCATAAACGTACCCATCTGGACGTGTTGGAATAGTCCATTTGGTCGTACGTGTTGTGGAGTGAAAGTTGCACCACTTTGCAACTTTACACCCTAAAAGTAACCTCTAAATAACTTCAAACACCTTAACTGCCTCATTCTTATTCATTTGTTTTGCAAACAAGCATTTTCATTCGAAGAGGCTGAGCTTTAATTTTTGCTTGTTGGATTGAATGCGGACTATGACACAACTTTCTTTTTTCTAAAATTGTTCAACTGCTATGTTACTTGCATCATCTTAACTTTCTTGGCTTAGGACAGCTCCTACTGCTATGTTACTTGCATCACATTCTACTATGAATGGTTTGTCAAAACTTGGTAAAACTAAGATAGGTTGGGTAACTATCTCCCTCTTCAACCTTTCAAATCCTTCATTGGCTTCTTTGCTCCACACAAACTTTGTTTTCAGTCCTCCTTTGATGGTGTCAAGAACTAGTGCACAAATTTCACTAAACCTTCTCACAAATTTCCTTTAGAACTGAGCTAATCCATGGAAACTCCTAACTTTTGTCCCTATCTTTGGAGTAGGCCAACTGAGAATGGGGTATCTTGATGAGTTTCAACTTTTGTATTTCCTCCTCTGAGATGACATTATCAGTTGATCCTGATTCTATGATGACCTTGCAAACCTTACCTTGTATCTTGCACTTGACTCTAAAAAGAGCTCTCCTTTGTTTGTTTTCATCCTCAATAGGTGCTTTAATCAAAATCCTTCTTAACATGAGTTGTTCTACTTTCTCTGAGTTGTCCACCTCTAGAGTCTCTACCTCTTGCTTTACCAATTTGATGGGGAGACTTACCTTTCAAGAGCACTCTTGCTCTTCCCAAGACCTATTCTCTAGTCTTCCTAGGGTATTCCTCTCTACCCTATTTAGGTATCTCTCCTAAACCCCTCTCACCTCATAAGACTTTCCACCAATTTCAAATTCTTCTCCATTACTCTCAATTTGCCACTAGGCTTCCCTAGGCTCCAAACTAACCCAAAGTGTCCTAAAAACTCTAGGGGCTAGGAAAGGTTATTCTACTATCTCTTTGTTGATGTGACACCTCACTAATCCATCTCATTGGATTCTTTCACCATTCTCCCATTGCTTTCTTGAAAAACTCCATTTTAGGCCTTCTAGCCTTTTGTCCCAACTAGGCTTCCTAGAACCCGTTTTCTTGGCTTTTCTCAAAAACAGTCTTAACAGCCCCAAAATATTTTTTGATATTATTTCTAGTGGTACCCTAGGATTCAATATTTACTAGCTGTAAGGTCTCTCTAGTGGCCGTTCATATGATTGTCCTCATACCTCCCTAATTTCAAGGGTTTCAAGGGTTTTAGCTCCTTTTTCCAACTTTGAGGGCTTCAATGACCTCCTCAACTCTCCTCCTTGCACACACATGTCTAGAACACATGTTCCCACACTCCCATTCTCTTTATTGGCACAAACCAATCCATTTAGCAGCTTTCTTTACTGCTATCCTCTCCAAGCCACTAGCCAGAATGCACTATCAATCGCCTAGTGCTTGATAGTTTCTTCACTTCCCCTGCAAAAAAAGACTCCTAAACCTGTATGTACATTATTTACATAGTCCCCAACTTTATTCCAAGTGTCCATGAGAGGAAAGCCACAATAACTCAAGTGGGACTCATTATTCACAAAACTGGCCCAAACCGGTAGTGAGTCCAAAAACCCAAAAACTTGTAAAACCTTAACCAGTTGGTCTAAATGACTAATCTAATGCTAGGTACAGTAAGTAAATGAAACAAATGAAACAATAAAAGCATCATGTTATTCCTTTCAATCCATTCTTAACTGGATGAAGGCTCAAACACAAAAATGCACTCAAAAGCTATTGAATTCCAATCACACAAAAATGCTCTCCAAGTCTCAATTCATGAAAATGAACTTCAAACCCAAGTATTAGGGTTTGTATGACCTTATATACCTTTCTCCCACGTGCTAGGACCCTTGGGTCAGACTTAGAACAACATTAATGCTATTTTTCAACTTTTAGGCCAAATTGCCAAGGCAACATTGCCAAAATGCTCAAATTGCCAAGATTTGTCTAGGAACTCATAAAGTTCAAGACTCTAAGCCAAACCTACCCTAACACACTCTTAAAAACAACCTAGGGACTTTATATCATAGTCCTTATTCCCTTGGTGGTTGGCTAGAACCACCTACAAGCCAAAAATCACTAAGATCTTCCAAAAGACCTTAAGGTGCTCCTGCACCAGTTTGGAGGATGAAACTTGTTTGGATTTGTGAGGGAAATTTCACAGAAAGGTTGCATCTGTACACCAAGCATAGTGGATTTTAGCATCCCAATATTTTTCTAAAAAAAAATTGATCATTGTAATCTTGGTTATGAGCAAACAATTGAAGCAAAAAAATTGTAATCATCAAGTGAGTTATTTGAATTAAATACTCTATTCCAACCAACTTATATGTGTAGATCTATTTATCATATGTGAATGTTTTAGATCTAAATATCTTGTTTAAATGTTTTGGCTGATTTTCATTGAATTATTCCAAATCTAAGAAATTTGTATGAATAATTTAGTTAAGGATCATTGAATTATTCCAAATGTATGAAATTTGTAGGGTTAATCATATGAGTATCTAGTTGTTACTTATGCAATGTGAAATAATGCTTTGAGTTTGAAAGATGTGCAATGCAATGTAATCAGCAATATGAATATAAACTACATAATATTTAACCATTCTTTTTATGCTATTGTACATTGATATTTAACCATTGCTTCAAAGAGTTTAATCATGCACATGAGGAGGAAACTAAATTTCGATTGTCAACTTCTATATATATCAAATTATCCAATAATCAAGTGTATGTCCATATACAAAAATGGAATCAACGCCAACTCAAACAAAGTTTTACAATATGTGGCATATGCCATCTCGGTATCTATTCAAAATTTACATGCCAAAATGTCTATATCATCCTAAACTACTGGTGGATCATCAAAATGGAGCCTCTTTGAAGCACTTGTTGGCTCTGAAGGTAGCTGCACAAGAGAAAGTCAAACCACAATTGAGATTATATGTACTATATAATTTAAAATTAAAATCAATACACATTGAATAATAATTGAACTCTAAAATTGAAATCTTGATTACTTGAAATATACGTCTCTTTGAAGGGTCAGGAGTCCTAAAATATACCCCTCTCAAAGAACTAACCAAACCAACTTTTGTAACATCAATCTATATATGTGAACAAAAACATGAAATTGATCCAAGTTAGCATAGAATTGTCAGTAATAAGAACATATTTACCAAGCACAAAATAAAATAAACGCATACCTCTTTAGGTTGATCTTTTTCTATATCTCCTTTAGGTGTCTTAGCAGCTCCTCCTTGAAGTGTTTCAACACCTCCCCCTTCTTGCATTTGAATACCTACTCCTTCAGGTGTTGTGGCACTTATCAATAGTGATGTATAGCTCACAACCACCTATACATAAAAATGACAAGTACATATGAAACTATGAATCTATGTCAATGTATGCATAATCAATAAAAGATCTTATAAATTTTAATTCAATCAAATTTGAGTTCAATTACCTTTCCCTTATCCAACACTGTGCCTCCATAGTCTTGAGAGTGTTGCTCCTCACTCGCACTAGGTGTTTGCTACAAGAAAAGAGTAAGATAAAAATATAAGTTAATATATAATTTCATTATTGACAATTCAAATGACAAGCAAATATACAGTAAAAAAATGTAAATGAGTGAGTGAGAAAATACATACTGTGTACATGTCAAGGCCAAATGAAATGGCTCTAAGGGTGCTATCTGTCACCTATATGAGCTCCTCCTCAGACATTAACTGTTAAATAGACCATGTAAATAAATATTAGTAATTGATACTATCTCTTATTAATATTCATTTTTAAAAAAATGCAAGTTATGAATTTACACCTTAAATGTTACCTGTGTAACTACTCCAATGTCTACCTCTCTAGCAGGAGAGGACTCTGTAGGGTGTGCTCCACTCCCCTACCTGTGATTTGCTATAATCTCCACATCCTGGATGTCATAGTCAGAAGTGTCTAATGGATGCTCAGGGGGCTGTATAATAGGACCCAAACAAATTTGTTGGCACGTATTGCAAATATGTGGCACACAAATATGTGGACCCGAGGAGGATGATGTAGCAGCACTGGATCCATCGCCAAGATCACCAGACTATGGCTAAGCTACTGAGGAAGCATGGGAAACCAAAAGACCACTCAAAGAGTGAATGGCCTGGATAGTTTGTGTGGCTGCATCCTCCATAATATCTAGATGTTGTACTAGAGGTGGCGGAGGAAGGGGAGAACAGGGTACATGTGGCGCCTAACTACTCTAGCTGGCCCTGGCCTATCCTGAGGCATACCTCTACCAATGCCCTAGAAGGGTTTAATGTCAAAGTAATTGACATGATGCCCTAACAAAAACTCAGCATATAATTTTTAATAAATCAAAAAGGTACAACAAGATTATTGTTGGGTGGTTTATCAAAAACCATACACCAATGATCCCAAAAGTTATCTACTATGCCCCTATGCATGCACCATTTTATAGAAAATTTTGGTTTGTTAACATTAACTGGCAAACCAGTGTTGGGGTTAATAAATAAAGAGGCTATTTGGGCTTTTGTTATTTGGAGATATTTCATATCATCATAAGACATTCCACATGCATAATAGTGCCTCATGGTTTCTCGCCATGAATGAAATGCATTATGTTGGGTGAAGAGGGTTTCTACATTTGTAATTATTCCTATCAATGTGGTTGACATATGGGATAATCAAGGGATTTTCCTATAAACATCACAAATGCCCCTCAATTGCTCCAATTTTTCATGAATTAATTGTTCAATTGATGGCTGCGGAGGTGGTGGAGCATTTGGAATTTCTACATTTTGATTCTCAGCTGGTGGATTTTCATTTTCAACTGGTGGAATTTGTGCATTTTCATTCTCGGCAGCCATAATGCCTGATTAAAGTTAAAAAATAATTAATGTAAAATTAGACAATATAAATGAAACACTATTTTTAAATAAAAATCCATTAAAAACATTCATTTTTTTATCAAAATCTATTTTGAACTCAATTGTTTCATAAAAATTCAATCAAAAACCCTATTTTGAAAAAAAATCCACAAAAAACATTCATTTTTTTATCAAAATCCATTCTCAATTCAATTTTTTCATAAAAATTCAATCAAAAACCCTATTGTGAAAAAAAATCCACAAAAAACATTCATTTTTTTATCAAAATCTATTCTAAACTCAATTTTTTCACAAAAACTCAATCAAAAACCCTATTATTTTAAAAAATCAACAAAAACCATATGAAATTATTCAAATCTAAATCAAAATTGAATCAAATCTAATGAAAATAAATAAACTTACCTTTCCAAATCAAATTTAGCCTATATTGGATATCCGTTCCATGAACAATGGATGAACAGTGCGCGCATGGGTTCTCAGCTGACTGACTTCAAAAAATAGACAGAAGTGCTTAATATATACTTTTTACAAATCGGATATCCAATTCAAATTAAAGTAGCTTTGGTGTTTGGTATGGTGACACCTGAGCCTACAAAAAGTCAACATGTTCTTTTCGCATTTTCTTGGTCGATGAAAGACATGTTTTTTTTCTCATTGCCACTTTTTGGCCCACCATTAACCTGCACATACCCACACCTTGTACTAAGCAAGAGATATCTTTGTCACAAAATAAAGGAACATCTTTTTATCAAGAGGGTATCTTGTCAAGACTCCATCCCTCCCTCCAAGAACACAAAATAAATTTTACTACAAGAATTTATTTTGTGCATATCATAGAGTTCATGGTCTTTCTCCTAATGAATGTAAGGCTTTGAGTAACAAAATTTAGCATCTTAGGGATTGTGGTGCTCTTCCTTGTGTTGAAGAACCTAGTTCCTCTAATTGATACTTACTTTCATCATATTCAGCTCATCCTTGTCTTGCACTAAGTGGGGGCAAGGGGCCAGGTAGCCTTGTCCTCGTATGTCACTAGTCGTTGTCTCTTTTGGCTAGTTGATCACCTTTGATGTATATATAAGAGAA
Source organism: Sequoia sempervirens (assembly GCA_007258455.2). Taxonomy (NCBI): domain Eukaryota; kingdom Viridiplantae; phylum Streptophyta; class Pinopsida; order Cupressales; family Cupressaceae; genus Sequoia; species Sequoia sempervirens. Next base: position 799,032,549 of record VDFB02281492.1, on the reverse strand, counting down.
AGCTTGGGATGTAGACAACATGCCTTAAGTTGAATCACATGTGACATACTTATTCATGATGTAGTTCGATTCAGAAACATATGACTTGGCATAGGGATTTTCGAGTAACATCTCATGTCTTTTTCTACTTTAATGCAATTCCTCATAGCAATGGTGTTAGCAACCACTTTAAAGTGTGGGAATACATCAACACTCATGTTTCAATGTGTGATTTTCTTTCTTCTTGTGATGTGCCCTTTTCTTGATGGTGTCATGGGGCTTTATTTCCTTTGAGAGCATGATATTTCTTTGACTTGTCCTCTCTTGGAGACATTAGGCACAATGTTCCCTAAGAGATACCTTTCATGGACTAAGAAAAATACCTTTGAATATACCTTACACTATTTTTCATTTACAACATCTATTATATGGCCACCTTGCATAACACACTTTGCATGCATACGGAGCCATCCTTTTTGTTCATGAGTTCCAAGCATACAGAGCTTTTCTTGCCTCATGAAGCTTGAAGTTCATTTTTGTGTGGCACCTTATCAAAGTTATCAGGAGGTATAACTTTGGTATGGTTGAGCAAGAAGCCAATATGAGGCATAAATTTCCCCATAGCCACTTGTGTGTGTGTGTGAGTGCATATCGGTTGTATTTGTTTCACCCTCTTGGATTACTCACCCATCGGATAGCCTGAAGCTCTGTTGCCTCAAAGTGAGCATGCATTTTTGGAAAACCAGCCTAGATATGATCCACATCATGTTGGACAAATGGTTGAAGCTTGATACACCTCTTTTTATTTTTTCTTTATTTTTGTTTTTCTTTCTTTTAGTTATTGACATTGCATGTTTGTGTATCTTGATGTTGCATATCATACATTTTATGTGTTTCTTTTCATGCTTGTGTCAGTTTGACTTAGGATCTTGCATCCTGGGGGCTTGACCACCTCCTCGATCTTTGTTATCCTAGACCATCCGCATTGGAATGCTTGAACCCCTCTTGAATGTCTAATTTAGTGTGAGATTGAAGAAAGCTCCTCCTCTCACTAAAGTCAGGGTTAGATGTAATAACGAAAAAGAGTCCCCCTTGGAAATGGTACAATTTCACCTAATTTCAAAATAATTAATGATAAATTAGATGTGATATAACCTTGATCTAGTGTTGTGATGTGTTTTCACATCCACATTAGGTTTTGGGCCCCTTCAAAGCTAAATAAACCTAACTTTTCCTTAATTTAATGTTGTAAAGTGTATTTATTTACACCTTCACATTAAATTTAAGAGGCTTGTAAATTAAGTGGACCTATTCTAGTGTTGTAATTTGTTTTACATGTTCACATGGGATTTAGGGCCCCTCTAAGCTAAATAGACCCAATTTGGCCCTAATTTAATGTTGTAAAATGTATTTATTTACACTTTCACATTGAATTTTGGGCCTCCTTGCATTTATGACCCTAATATAGGCCCTTATGACCCCATTTATGCATCCCAAGGCATATTTTAATCAAAAACTTGACAAAATCAACATATAAACTTAATTTACATATTCCCCAACAATTTAGCAAGTAAAATAGCCCCTGTGGCACCCATTCGCCACTTTGGGCGAATGAGTCCCATTTGGCCTATTTTTGAGGTTTGAGCAGGAAAAAATGGGTTTTAAGTTCAAATTTCTTTTGTCGGCCTTGGGGATCTAATAAACGGTCATTTGAGTGAATTGCCTATATAAACAAGCCTTCAAATCATTATTTAAATAATTCTACATGATATCAAGCCAAGCACTCAAGACCTAAGCATTCCAAGACTTCACAAGATCATCGAGAGAGCATAGAAGATGATTTTTAAGGAATTCAAGAGAAAAATTCTCCATCAATTGTTGCAGTAATTCAAGATCCATCATCATGTCTAGCATACCAAGCATAAAGCATGTTATTGAGCTAGTGTTGTGAAGTAGCATTGAAGATCCAAGATCAAGTAGTATTCTACACCTATTCTCAAGATCAAGATCTACATCCTTTATGGCCATTTCATGTTGAGTTGCAGATTTATAAGACATCATTTACAAGACATCATTCAAGGTATCATTTTTCATGTTTCATGTTTCATGTCCTTGTTCCATTATTTCATCATTTGGTTTAATTACCTAAAAGGGGTTTGACCAAGGAAAACCCCTATTCACTAATAATCAACAAGTTTTTTTCCTCTTTACATGCACATGATTGCAAATCTAGGTTTATTGGAGGTTGAAAGATAATTAAAGTTTAGGTTAAAAACTTTTTGAAGTTGTATCCCCATTTTCAAGGTAATAATCTTCACTAAAATGTTATCTACAACTTTGAAATCAAAGTTTTAGATTCAGAAACCTTGTGAAGCAGATTGAGCAAACTGAGAAGAACAGTTTCAGACTTTGAATTCTTGAAAAATCAGAACAGGACTAATTCACCAAGAGTGGTGAATGAGTCCCACTATAGTTTTTTCTTTGAGATTTCTGCAGATTCAGATACCCTTTTGCCCAAAACCTGTTCCTGTGCAAAAATCTAGAACTACGACTAATTCACCTAGAATGGCGAATGAGTCCCACTAGACCAAAAAGTCAAAATTTCTAGCATTTTAGGACTCCTTCTAGTCATCTTAAAGTTTCTAGGTGCACACATTTCATCTTACAATTTGTTATTTTATTTTATATGTATTTCTAGGTCATTTAATTCAAGTTCGCATCATATTAGGGTTTTGCAGTTCATCTTGCATTTCATTGTCTTTTCTAAGTGTAAACTTGCTGGTGAACCCCTATTTAATCATTTATCAGCCCCTAGTACATCCCTATCACAAGATCTCTTTCTCCTTTGCATTAAGATCTCTAGGGTTATCCTTCAATGAGAATTGGAAAGTGAGTCTTTCTCTATGTTCTAAACCATATGAAATCTTATCTCCCATTTTCCATTGTTTCATTAATTAATTAATCTTTAATCTCCTATTGAATTAATTTATATGTTAATTTATTTAATTATTCACATGACGATCAAAATAAATAAATTTTATTTATTTATTTTTATTAAGACTTTCCATATTTCTCTCTTCCATCTTTCTATTTTCTTTTCTTCCTCTTTTCCATTTTCTCTTCCAGTTAACTATTTATTTCTTCGAGTTAATTAAATAAATATTTTTATTTATTTAATTACTTAATCCCTAATATCTTCTATAATTAAATAAATATATTAATTCATTTAATTATTCATATAGGGATTAAAATAAATAAATTTTATTTATTTATTTTTACTAAGACTTCTCATATTTCTCTCTTGCATATTTCTATTTTCTTCTCTTCCATTTATCTATTTATTTCCTCTAGTTAATTCTTCCATCTTAAATTTTCCTCTCCAGTTACCTCTTCCTTCCTTTCATGTTTGAAATGGCCGAATTTCCTATGCACATTCTCTAAATGGGCAACTTTCCCATGCATATTCTCAAAATGGGAAACTTTCCCATGCACATTCTCTCATCCAATCTTGTTTTTTTTTTCTTCTATTGAATCCTAATAGTCAATCATAACCAGATCCTCTATAAATTAAACCTTTATCCTCTTTCAATCTAACCATGTATTTAAAAATATCACAACCATTATCATCCTAATCTTATCACAATTATGCACATGATTATGAGAGCAACAATAGCTACTTCAAAAGAAAGATTGAGAAGAATAATGGAGGTAATTCAACAAGGAGTTCTTGAAGGTATAATATTTGCTTAATTTTCATATTTCTTGCATTTATCTTATGTACTTCATTGGTATAGCTTAGAATAATTTTCTTAAATCTAATGGTTTTCATGCTTGTTGTTTAAGATTTAATATTTTTTTTCAATTTCTAATCTTACATTCTCGTGAACATGATATGAATCATGTCCTTCATATTGAAAATTTCTATGAGAGATTGAGAGTTTTTTTTAATGATAGAATCCCTTACACATTTTTCTATTCTATCGTGATCCTTATGTTCTAGTGTGACACTTTTGTTTTGTAGCATCACATCTAACTAATAAATCATCAAGGTAGAAATTTTAATGTTTTAGTTATTATGTGCTTTTTAAATCAAATTAGATAGGGTTTTTTGTGGTACTAATTTATCTATGCAACTATCTTGGAAAATTATTGGAAAAGACTTTGATCAAGAAAACTACTAATAGGTTTGTTGCAGGACACTAAGAAAAAACTTAACTATAAATTTCTAATAGGTTTGTTACAAGAAATTGGTCAATGAATTAATAAAAAAAAACCTTGTGTATCTTTGATTTTATTAGATGGCTCACATTTAAATTTTAAGGTTAAAAGCACCCCTATTTACTGTGTTTGGTGTGCTTGCACACATTTGTGTTATCTCAAATTTTTGTGTGTATATCCTCTCCCCTCATGCACTTGTGTGGTCTTAGGTGTATGAGAAACACATAATAGACTCTTTTTTATTTTCAATAGGAGGCTTTCCTTGGGATTTCATCACCCCATGGCTTGACCTCAACCACATTTCCTAGTGGGGTATATAAAGGAGCGAGAGTGAAATTCACACCTCAAGGAGTGGCTAGTATCATTTGAATCCAAGCGGCAAGACCCTAGATCCATCAATACTTGTTTGGTGATGAGAGTAGGAGAGTTCCTCCCAATCTTAGGCTAATAAATATGGGCTCTTTATTCACGATTTTCCCCAAATAATAACTTTTGTTAATTAAAAGCCTAGGATCCTTCACTCATTGCTTAGTGTGGGGTAGGGTACAATATCATGCCCAAAGCTACTCACCATGTACTCCCTTGAGTTGAGATAGAAATTATTGGGTTTAGATTTTTTTAGCCTCCCCGGGAGAGAGGAAAGGTGAGCCTTTTCCCATATTGGGCCTGTGCCACTAGAACTCTAGCTATATCCTCTCAAAAGAGAGCTATTTCACATTGATCTTGAGGTATTAACACTTGTACTATGGGCCAAAACTAAGCATGCACACCAATCTAATTAATTAGGTTGTGCACATTTTCCAGTGTCTTTAATCATGTTATACCAATGATGTGATTAGCCTTTTTATCCTTCAGCATATATTCGCTAAAGTCAAGAGTCAAATATCCATTCTATTTTCTAAGTGTTTTATAAGTGTATTTGAGCCTAAAACTAAAATTACCAAGAAGAAAAACCATTTCAACTTCGTAACATGACATAAATACTCAAGACCTATTAGATTTCCTTAGCATTGAATTTTGAAAATTCTCCTATTACTTAGCTTAGAATCAAATCCCTAGATTAAAATTCCTATTTAAGAATTTATAACCAACATCTTAGCATTTCAAAATTAGTTAACCAATTGATCTTGATTAGACCTTAGTTATCTCTAGATTGTCTTGATCTCATATCCCATCAAAAAATTTCAAATGCTTTACCCCTTCTAATGAAGGGGGTTCGAATGAACCACCCCCCTTCTAATGAACCCCACCTTTGAATAAACCCATCCCCCCTTCTAATGAACCCCTCCTTCTAATGAACCCCCTTTTTTCACCTTCCCCTCCACCATTTCAAAATTTATGCATTTTTTTTTACTATTGAAGCTTGCGAAGGAGGTGCAAATGGAGTCAACTTGATAAACCAAGTTGGATGATTGTACTGATCAAAACTTTCTTTCCAACAACTTTAAATTTAATATATTTTGTTGTTATTTTATATTTTATTTTTTAGTTTTATTATATATAGGCTTTTCACCGAACATCAAGTTCGATGAAAAATTATTGTGGAAAAATAGTAAATTTGAGGAATTTTTTTTTGAAAAATATATACGCTCTAGGTATTGATGTCCTCATTCCAAAAAAAAAAGAAAAAATGAATTTCAATACATACCAAAAAAGTTATGCGAGCCGAAGTGCACCTATGTCTAAATTATAAATGTTTTGACTTCAAAACTTAAATGAAAGAAAAATATTCAACAAAATGCTATAAAACAAAATGAAACCACTAGATACTTGTGTTACCAACCTAAATTCAAAAGAATCAGAATTTTATCCTTTGTAGAAAAAAACTTATGTGAGTTGAAGTACACACCACTTTTTAAAAATGTTGTTTACTATTAAAAACTAGTTATCAAAGGAGACACAAAAAAATTACAATTTAATTTCAATTTTTTAAAAAATATACATTTAAAATCTTCACACAAAATCTCACAAATCACTAGTTTACATCATTTTCAAATTCCTAATAGTTTACCTACTATAAGTGTCAAAAAGTGAAGTTTTCTCTAAAATTGTTGATTTCAATGTCAAGTTTGGCCAAAAAGTGTAACCCATTATTGTGGGATGACCCTTCAAGAAATACTAACCTTGGATGTGAAATTGAGGAAAGTTACACTAAAAAAAATTAGATGCAACAAAAATAAGAATCATAGTCCTCTAAGTCTACTTTCTAAACTACTATTTTTTTTTTAAATGGTTGAGATTAAGGGGTTAAAAAGAGGGAGCCACAGAAATTGGTGTTGTTTTTGTGAAAAAAACATAACATAGAAACTTTTGTGGCTCCCTCAAAAGGATAACTTTTTTTTGGTATTTTTAAAATTGCTTCAGTGAGAAATTAGCTAACATCATGTAGTTTATGCCCAATTTTTCTAATAATTTTTTAATGAATATTTTATTTTTAACTAATTTTCAAAGTGGACACTTCCTAAAAAACATAATTTTGGTTGTGCTACCCCTATAAATTTTAAAACTAATTGAAAATCAAATTTTTTTTAATATGTGTAGAATGGAGTCTAATTTCTAAAAATGTAATTTATTTGGAATTTTGATGAATGGTCAATTTATAAAGAAAACAATACCAAACATTGGTTTTCTCCAAAAAACATACACACAAACAAAAGAAATTAAAGATGAAAGGCTTAACATTGTCAAAATGTGAAAAAAATACATTGTTAGATAGCTAATAGAGAGCCTAACATTACCCAAGTGTTTGATTTGTTGGACCTTGAAACATGTGCAAACCTGATGGTTAGCACAAATGAGATTATGTGAAATTTTGTAGAATATGCAAAAACACATCTTTGGACATTGGGAAGGCCCTCCAAGCCTTTGGGTTGGAAATCCAAAGCAAATCCAAGCCAAAGGCCTGTGGATTCCCAAAGCAAGACAAAACACGAACACGTTATAACACACTCATGTTATTTGAATGCATTGAAAAAACACAAGTGCATTATACACTCACATTTTGTGAATGCATTGAAAAAATGTGTGTTATAACACACTCGCATTTTGGTCTACATTAATTTTTTTTCCCTCTTTCTTCTTGTTATCTTTGAGGGAAACTATATACATGAATATAGTTGACATTTACATATGGATGTTTACTTTCTTATACTTTAAGTTATATTTCATGTATATAGTTTCAATATGTTTGCGAGTGGTTTAGGATCTCTAGGAGTTTTAATGCAAATTATATTTTTTGGAAGATCTTACAAATGTTTAGACTTAGTCAAATTTCAGTAATCAACATGTCAAATTTCTATAATCAGGAGGTTGAATTTCAGTAATTAGCAAGGTTGTATTATTTCTCTCTCTATCTCACTCATTTTTTATCCCTTACACTCTAGACCTCTCTCTCACTATCTCCATCCATTTATCTAAATCTCTCCCTTGAGCTCAAGAACTACCTCTCTCTCTCTCCATCCCTCCCTCCTTCCCTCTCTACTTCTCTCTATCTCCCCTCTCCCTCTCTCTACCTACATCTCCCTCTATCACTCCCTACCACTCTCTATTTCTCTCTATCTCACCTCTCTCTCACCTCCCTTGATCTCCATCCATACTTCTCTCTCCCTCTCTTCTTCCCTATCTACTCTTTTTCTCCTAATACCTCTCTCTACCTACCTCTGCATCCATCACACCCTACCACTCTTTCTCTACACCTCTCTATCTCACCTTTCTCTCCCTCCCTACCTCTCCCTCCCTCCCTCATCCCCTCTCTAATTCTCTCTATCTATCCTTCCCTCTCTTCTTATCTTTATCTCTTCTCTCCCTCTCTACCTACCTCTCCCTCCATTGACTAATGCTAGAAGTTGGGTCCACAAAAAACTCAAAAAGTGGAAGTGTTTTTGCTGATTTTCAGAATTCATCACACTTGGATTGAGAATTTGAGGCACTTACACAATGAAGCTTAAAAGAAGTCAATAATATGAAATGTATAATTTTGAATCTAGTTTCCAAATATGTAATTTATTCAAATACCCAAATGATAGAAATTGAATTTTGATACAGATGTATAAAGACCACTTTTTAGAAGTCATTTTTTTTTTACCATATCATGTACGTGTACGGACACCACTTTTTGTCCCAAATAAAAGTATTTTTCTAATTCCTTTTGAGGAAAGATAGCTAACAACATGAAGATTGATGAGGATATTTTTTTGTAATTTTTTTCTAAATATTTTTTTATTGATTTTTTATTTTCCTTAATTTCTATTTTTAAAAATCAACATGCACGGATAGTATAATTGGACCTAAACTAAACATTTTTTGAAAAAAAAATTCAGTGTATAGAATTTTCTAAAGATTGATGCCATATAACTTTTTTTTTTTAAAGTCCGATATTTCAAGTTTATGGACTACTTTTCTATTCAAAAAAAAAAACAAATATAATCCAATCTTCAAAAAAATTATATATTTGGAAACTAGACTTTGTGTTCTCTAATGGGTTTTTAGTTTTATAGATTGATTCATAAAAAAGTCCATCATTCATATTGCCAAATTTAGACATTTCTCTTGAACTTGCCTTAGTTTTTTAGTTGTAGGTCAAAGGCTAAGGGTCGGGTAGCCAAGCCTTTCCTAAGTCTAAAACAGAGGCAGCATGTGGGTTGAGGATTCAAAATTTTAAAAATGCGTACGCATTCTTTATTTGCTTGATTATTTAAAAAATAAATACTTTTTAGAAACGTGTACACATTTTAAAACATGTACGTGTTTCAAAAAGGTATTTAATATTTTTAATAAATGATTTGTACATGTTATAAAACACATACACATTATATAACGTGTACACGTTTTTTAGTGCATACACATTTTTTAGTGCATACATTTTATTTAAGACTTGGGCACCTAAAGCATAATTCATACACACTTTTTAATAACATGTGCACGTTTTCTATGAGATTCTTTTGGCCAAAACTTCCCCTCTTCGTGGACTCGACTTCTTGCTTTTACCCCCACCACTCTCTCTATTTCTCTCTATCTCACCTCTCTCTCCCTCACTCCCTATCCCTCCCTCTCTACTTATCTATATCTCCCCTCTCCTTCTCTACCTACCTCTCCATCCATCACTACCTACCACTCTCTTTATTGCTCTCTATCTCACCTCTCTCTCACTTCCCACTCTCTCCATCCATACCTCTCCCTCTCCTTCCTTCTCTACTCTATATCTCCCTAATCCCTCTCTACCCACCTCTCTATCCATCACTCCTTACCACTCTCTCTACACCTCTCTATCTCACTACTCTCCCTCCCTCCCTCATTCTATCTCTACTTCTCTCTATCTCTCTACCTCTACTTCCCTCTCTAATTATCTTTATCTCCTCTCTCCTTTTCTCTCTCTCCCTCCCTCCCTTCCTCCCTCCCTCCCTCCCTCCTTCCCTCTCTACTTCTCTCTATCTCCCATCTCCCTCTCTCTACCTACCTCTCCCTCCATCATTCCATACCACTCTTTATTTCTTTCTATCTCACTTCTCTTTCACCTCCCTCTCTCTCCCTCCATACTTCCCTATCTGCTCTCCATCTCTAAATTCATCTCTCTACCTACCTCTCCATCCATCACACCCTACCACTCTCTCTACACATCTCTATCTCACCTTTCTCTCCTTCCCTACCTCTCCCTCCCTCCCTTATTCCCTCTTTACTTCTCTATATCTCTCCTCTCTCTACCTCTCCTTCCATCTCTACTTATCATTATCTCCTCTCTCACTCTCTCTACCCACCTCTCCATCCATTACTCTCTATTTATCTCTATTTTACCTCTCTCCCTCACTACATCTCCCTCCCTCTCTCCCTCCCTCCCTCTCTACCTACCTCTCCATCCATCACTTCCTATCACTCTCCCTATTTCTCTCTATCTCACCTCTCTCTCACATCCCACTCTCTCCATCCATACCTCTCCCTCTCCTTCCCTCTCTACCTACCTTTCAATCCATTACTCCCTACCACTCTCTACACCTCTCTATCTCAATTCTCTCCCCTCTCCCTAATTCCCTCTCTATTTCTCTCTCTACCTGTCCTTCCCTCTATAATTATCTTTATCTCCCCTTTCCCTCTCTCTACCTACCTCTCCATCCATCTCTCTCTCTCACCTATTTCTACCTTTTCCCCTATCTTCTTTCCATCTCTCCTCTCCCTCCCTCTACCTCTCTCTCTCTTGCTCTCTCTCCCTCCTCCCTCACCATCTTTCTCTCACTCTCTCCTCTCTATCTCAGCCTTCTCTCTTTCCCTATTTGTAACTCTATCCTTCTCTGTATCTCACCATTATATCTCTACTTATCTTTATCTCACCTATCCCTCTTTACCTCTCCCTTCCTCCTCTCTCTCTCCCACCCTTCGTCCTTCCCTCTATCTCTATCTCTCTACTTCTCTCTATCTCACCTATCCTTCTCTACCTTCCTCTCTCTCCATCACTCCCTACCACACTCTCTCTAATGCTCTTTATTTCACCTCCCTATCTCTCCCTCCATAACCCTCCCTCCCTCTATCCTTCCTTAGCTACTCTTTATCTCCCATCTCTCTACTTATCTTTATCTCCCCTTTCCCTCCCCCCATTTCTCTCTCTCTCCACATTCCCTCCCTCCCCCTCTTTCTCTCTCCCCTATTAGGGTTGTGGGTGTAAGGTTTAGTGTTTAAGGTATAGGGTTGAGGTTATAGGGTTAAGTTTATAGGGTATAGAGATTAGGGTTTAGGATATTAGGTATAAAGTTGAGGATATAGGGTATAGGGATGAGAGATGATGGCTTAGAGTTTAGGGTTTAAGGTATAGGGTTGAGGGTTGAGGGATACTATTTAGGGTTGAGGTTATAAGGTTAAGTATATATGGTATATGGATTAGGGTTTAGAATATTGGGTATAGGGTCAAGGGTATTATTGTTTTGAGTGGATTAGGTTTACGATTGAAGGCTTAGGGTTTAGGGTACACGGTTGAATGTAGGGTTTAGGGTTTAAGTATAAGGTTGAGTGTTGAGGGTTAAGGTTAAGTTTATAGTCTACAGGCATTAGGGTTTAGGATATTTGGTATAGGGCTTAGGGTGTAATGTTTATGGTATAAGGTATAGGGTTAATGGTTGAGAGTGTAGGGTTTAGGTTTTAAGTATAGGTTTGAGGGATAATGTTCAAGGTTGAGGGTATAAGGTTGAGTGTATAGGGTATAGGGATGAGCGTTCATGGTGTAAGGTTTAGGGTTTAAGGTATAGGGTTGAGGGTTGAGGGATAATGTTCAAGGTTGAGGGTATAGGGTAAATTTTATTGGGCATAAGAATTAGGGTTTAGAATATTGGGTATAGGGTTGAGGGTATTGGGTTTAGGATTGATGGTTTACAATTTAGAGTACAAAAAGGTTGAGTATAGGGTTTAGGGTTTATCCTTAGGGTTGAGGGATAATTTCATGGTTTAAGTTATAAGGTTGAGTGTATATGGTATAGTGTTGAGGGTTTAGGGTGTAGGGTTTACATTTTAAGGTATAGGGTTGAGGAAGGAAGATAGAGAGGGGGAGAGAGAAAATTAGAGAGGAAGGGAGGGAGGGAGATGTGAGATAGAGAGAGAGAGGAAATAGGGAGGAAGAGAGAGAGAGAGATTTTTGCTTGATAAAGAGTAGAGAAGGAACGAGAGAGTGAGAGAAAGATGGGAGAGAGAGAGGAGGATAGGGAGATTTAGATAGAGGGAGAGAGGGAAGGAGGGAGGGAGAGGTAGAGATGGGCGGGGAGATAGAAAGAAGTACATAGGGAGAGAATGGTGAGATAAAGAGTAGACAGGAATAGGGTTAAGTGTATAGGGTATAAGGATTAGTGTTTAGGATATTAGGTAGAGGGTTTAGGGTATAGGGTTGAGAGTATAAGGTATAGGGTTAAGGGTTGAGTGTCTAGGGTTTAGGGTTTAAGTATAGGGTTAAGGGTATAGATTTGAGGGGTAATGTTTAGAGTTTAGAGTATAAGGTTGAGGGTATAGGGTAAAGGGATGAGGATTGAGGGTATAGGATTTAGGGTTTAAGATATAGGGTTTATGGTTGAGGGAGAATGTTCAAGGTTGAGGGTATAGGGTTAAGTGTATAGGATATAAGGATTAGAGTTTAGAATATTAGGTATAGGGTTGAGGATATTAGGTTTAGGATTGTTTAAGGTTTAGGGTTTAGGGTTTAAGTATAGATTTTAGAGATAATTTTTAGGGATTAGGTTATAAGGTTGAGGGTATAGGGTATAAGGATGAGGGTTGAGGGTGTAGGGTTTAGGGTTTTAGGTATAAGGTTCAGGGTTGAGGGAGAGTGTTTAGGGTTGAGGTTATAATCTTGAGATTTAAGGTATAGGGATGAGGGTTGATGGTTTAGGGTTTAGGGTTTAAGGTACATGGTTGAGGGTTGGGGGATAGTGTTTATGGTTTCAAGGGTATAAGGTTAAGTGCATAGGGTTGAACTATAGAATTTTGGGTCACTATGGACAACTCTAGCTCTTCTAGGGTTTTTCACCTAAAAGGAGAGAGATAGGACCCAAAAATGCATGGGGTTCATTCAATTAATTTTATGTGTGATTTTCTCTAACCTAAATGAAGTAAAATAAATGCAATTGATTAATCTAAATGAATTAAAATGAATGCAAAAATGCAATTTAAGCTATGTTTGAAAACACATTATGTAATGCAATATTGAACTAAATGAAAAAAATATGCAGAACATAAAGAGGAGGGATGAATCTGAGTGCACCTAGATGAAATGTGATGATTTTGGAGTGTTCTAGATGCTGATGAAAATTACTAATTTTTCATAGTGGGACTCATTCACCCAAGGTGGTGAATTAGTCCTCCTGCTGGTAAAACAATGTTGAGAACTGGTTTCTGACAGTTGGGATCTAGAATCTAGCAAAAATCATATTTCCATTCCTAAGGTGGGACTCATTTGCCACTGATGGAGAATTAGTCATTTCCCAAAATTATGGAAAATTAGAAGAAAACTTTGCAACACTAGATTTGGAAATGTCTGCTTGTTGGGTTGTCGAAGTTAGTTTTGCGGGAAATAGACAGAAAAACTTCTTTAAGCTTGAAATATACTTAAGTTTACTTGAAACACCTAGTTGAATTTTCTTTCCACTTTTCAACACATAAATTCTTGATAAATCTGAATACCTAAGTCTTCAAACACACATGCAAGAGGGAAAAATGGTTGAGGGTTAGCAAATAGGGGTTTGCCTTGGTCAAACCCCACTTGTAGTAATCAAACCCTTAATAGAATAATGAAATGTAAAGGAAAGATAAACTAATAACATGTAATTACTATTAACTCACCAAACTCTTGATAATGTAAGTCTCAAGTAATGTCAATGGATGCTTCAAAGTGCTTGAATGTTGCTTGAAAAGATGTTGTAAGATGCTTGAATTCTTGTGAGAAAATATTGCTTGGGAGATGCAAAATGAAGTGAAAAATGCCTATTTATACAATCATGTGTCATAGTTTCCCGTTCATACCTAATCATAGGTTTCCATCAAGTGATTTTTAATAAAATACCAAAAAAAATTTAAAATATTTTGAATTTGGGGCCAAGGGGGACTCATTCGACACTCATGGCGAATGGGTCCCACCTAGGACCTAAAAACAAGTGTCAGGAATTAAGTTGCATTTAATGTTGTTTGTCATGATAATATCCTAAAATGCAATTAATTAAAGATATGAGAGCATAAAGAGACCAAATAAAGCATCAAAAAGGTGTAAATAGTGAAAATATGCCTAGAAAAGTGTGAAAGCTTGTTACAAGACTTTACAACACTTCAAAATAGGACTTGTTTAGAGATGAAAAGGTGATTTTTAGGTGTAATTCATTAAATAGAGTCTAGATGAATGTAGAAATGTCTTACAACACTTCACAACACCTTCACACGATTCTTTGAATTTTAGTATCTAAATAAGCATGTTCAGGCCATGTTACAACATAAAATCAGAGAAACATAGTTCCAACAACATGAAACAAGACCTAAAAGACCTTGAAAATGACAAGGGACCATTTTTCTGTGGCACATTTAGCCCCCACTTTAGTGAGAGTATGAACCTATTTCAAACTCACACTAAAGTCGCCATGAACTTCGAGGGAAGGGTTCAAATGTACTTACATTAGCAAGATGGAATACAACAATCAAGAGGAATGATCAAGCCCCCAAGATGAAGATCCCATGGAAAACTAAGCATAATAACAAAGGAACACACAAGTGTTGAAAAGAATTGAATGAAGCTTTGATCATCAATCCAAATAGTTGTGAAAAGAGATCTAGGCTAGTGGTTTTGAAAAAGAGAATGTGTACTCACTTTGGTGCCATGAAACTTTAGACTATCTGTAAGGTGAGAAGGCCCAACTATATACTCACTTTGGGGCCATAGAACTAGTTGTTCGTGGGGTGAGAAATCCTAAAAGGTAAGATACATATGCTAGTTGGTATGCACTCACAATCACAAAAAATGGCTATGAGGAAAAGTCATGCCGCTAGGTGGGCTTCCCACTCAACCTTGTCAAATTTATACCTTTGGATAACTTTAACAAGGAACCACAAAGGAAAAAGGAAAAAGGTGTCGAAAGCTTCGTATTCATGAAAAAAAAAGATGGCACCATTGGCATGCAAGTTGTGTTATGGAAGGTGGATATACAAGATGTAACAACTATAAAAATACAAAAATGTTAAAATGTAAAGTGTAAAAGTGTAAAATGTTCGAAGGAGTCTTGTTCAATTTATGCAAGGTCAGTCACTTAGGGAACATTGTGTCTAATGTCTCCAAGAGAGGACCAATCAAAGAATAGTATATTCACAACTTAGGGGATGAAGTGCATCACATCAAAGCACCAAGAGGAATGTAATATGATGAGATAGATCACAATTATGAAGGACATCACACCCAATGTCATCCATAAAGTGATGAAGACATCACACAAATGACAAGGCTACACTAGGAACCAAGAATGCAAATGAATTATAGTAATGTATGCCCTCCACTTTAAAGGAATTGCTACACATCGTTATGTGAGAAATTACTTTAAAGTAATGAAGGAAGGAAAAAGGAAGAAGGAAAAAAAGACATGAGAGCCAACTTGAAGCCCTATGCCAAGTCATATGTTTCAAAGTTAGGTTGCGTCATGTCAAGGAAAAATGAAAAAAAAAGAAAGGGAGTTGCTCCCCAAAAAATAAAATACACCAAAAACATAAGGGATCTATGGATTTGGGGTCAGTATACTCATTGTTGCAATGTTTTTATGAAAGAGCTTGAAACTATCATCATTCCCTAGAGAACATAGAACTGGAAGAATGACACAAAGAGAGAGAAAACAAAGGAAAAACAAAACTTGTTTCAGGTCAACATGGAAGAGACATTCCAGTGTCAAACTTTGCATTGTCCCCAAAAGGAAAACACAAGCGAAAAATAAAAAGGTGAAAGAAGCTTTTGGGTCAACATGAAGGAGACATTGCGGTCTCAATGTTTTGCATCATCCCCAAAAGGAAAACATAAAACAAAAAGAGAAAAATACAAAGACCTTTGTGGGTCAACATGAAAGAGACATAGGGTGTCTCTATGCTTTACGTCATCTCCAAAAGGAAAACACAAAAAAAGAGAAAAAGAAAAGGACCTTTGTGGGTCAACATGTAAGAGACATAGGGCATCTCTATGCTTTGCGTCATCCCCAAACAAAAAACACAAAATAAGAGAAAAGACAAAAAAAAAGATAAGGAATAACAATTAGAAGAATAGAGGTACGAATAGAAGAAGTGTAAAAAGAGAGGGAACAACAAACACACGTCACAGGGGAACACGATACACACATGAAAGAAAAATAAAAGAAACAGGAAAAAGGCTTAGCAAGGTGAATGCAAGTCAACCATCTAACAAGTCATCTACCTCCCAATCATGTTCAATGTAATGTGAGGGAGGTTGACTATCCAAAGGAAGAATTGTAAGTTTTGAACTAGGAGTGGTACCAGGTTCTTCACTTGATGAAGAGGATTTATCTTTTAAGCTCATTGTGGATGAGAATAAAGAGTTTAAATTGTTTTGTATTTCTTCATCTATTTTGGTAATCTCCACATCATCATCATCATCATCATCAAGATTGATCACAAGACGTCTTTCTTTGAATTTTAGTATCTAAATAAGCATGTTCAAGCCATTTTACAACATAAAATCAAAGGAACATAGTTCCAACACCATGAAACAAGACCTAAAAGACCATGAAAATGACAAGGGACTATTTTTCTGTGGCACAAGGGTATAGAGATTAGGGGTTAGGATATTGGTTATAGGGTTGAGGGTTTAAAATAGGTTTAGGTATGTGCAGGATCATGATGGGCCAAAAAGTGGTGATATGATGGGTATTTGTAGGCTATGTGGCTAATGACTTGTTTTTTACCCAAAATTGATTAAATGAAAAGGGTTTTTAAACGAGATTATCAAATTTCCACAATATAAATTATGTTTTACTTTAAATTTAATAAATTATTATTATTCATTTTCTATTTAAATTATGACTAAAGTCTTGATTGATAGGCTAATTGAAAAACATCTATAGCTTTCAAACGATATCACATTTTTGGAATCCAAAACATGCATCACATTCTATGCTTCGCATAATATACGATTAAAAAAAGAAAAAAAGAATTTCATGAATTTTTGACCAAGTTAAGGTGGTCAAACATACGAAGTTTTATATTTTTTAAAAATTGTAATAAAAAATTCATAATTAATTATTTACTTGGAAAAAAAAATACAAAAAAATATGCATCACATATGGACATGAGTCCTCTACTTATGTATAAAATCTTATAAAAAAATATTATAATTTTATTGTGGTTAGGGTGGTCAAACAAACAACTACTTATTTTTTCCCTGAAATTTAAGTATTACTACATTGAAATTTCAAATTTTCACCAAATAGATTTTTTTTTTAAAACCTAGTAGTTTAGAAACTAAATTCAATTTTCAATAGATTCTATTCTTACATTTTTTTGAAATAATCTAGATAACTTTTTCAAATTTATACGTCAAGTTTCCTAACTTTGATTTTTTTGAATTTTTTTCCACTTAAGGGCCTATTTTTTCCATGATGATCTTGTACATACCCATTTGAGGGATAATGTTTAAGGTTTAGGATGTAAGGTTAAGGGTATAGGTTATAGGGATGAGCGTTGAGGTTTTAGGTTTTAGGCTTTAAGGTATAGGGTTGAGGGATAATGTTCAAGGTTGAGGGTATAGGGTTAAGTATATAGGGTATAGGTATTAGGGTTTAGGATATTCAATGTAGGGTTTGGGAGATTGAGATAGAGGGAGAGATAATGGTGAGATAGAGAGTAGAGAAGGAAGGAGAGAGAGAGAGATAAATATAGGGAAGGGAGAGAGAGAGAGAGGTAATATAGAGAGATATAAGAGTGAAAGGGGGAGAGTGAGAGAGAGAGAATGGTGAGATATAGAGTAGAGAGGGAAGGAGATAGTGAGAGACAAATATGGGAGGGTGAGAGGAGGAAGGTGGGGAGATTTTGAGAGAGGGAGAGAGAGGGAGGGAGTGGTAGAGATGGAGAGAGAAATAAAGAGAAGTATATAGGAAAGGAGAGATAAAGAGGGTGAAGTAGAGAGAGAATGATGAGATAGATAGTAGAGAGGGAAGGAGAGAGTGAGAGAAAAAGATGAGGGATATAGAGAGAGGGGAAGGTGGGGAGAGAAATATGGGAGAGAGATAGAGGGGGAGGAATATTTGGAGATTGAGAGAGAGGGAGAGAGAGGGAAGAATGGAGTGATGAGTAGATATGGAGAGGGAGATAGAGATAATTATATAGGGAAGGCGAGATAGAGAGGGAGAATTAGATAGATAGAATGGTGAGATATAGAGAAGAGAGGGAAGGAGAGAGTGAGAGAGAGAGGGGGAGAGAGAGGGAAGGAGGGAGGGAGAGGTAGAGATGGAGAGATATAGAGAGAAGTATATAGGGAATGAGAGATAGAGAGGAGGAGGAGTGAGGGAGAAGTAGAGAGAGAGGTGATAGATACAAAGAGAGGAGGGAAGGAAATGAGGGAGGAGGGGGAGAGACTTGTGAGATATAGTTATATTTGCATATTGTTTTCATATCTTTCTTTCTAAGCATTTTCTTAGTGGTGAACCCCTCTTTAATCACACCTAAGGAGACCTTGTAGCAACCCCTTCTCAATTGAATCTATAGGTTGAGACCTCTAGGGTTTCCTTGAATGAACTAAGAGTGAAATAGAAGGGATCCCTTTCCACTTTTGTGTTCCATCCCCTAAAAGGTGGAGCACCTTGTTTCCCTTGTGTTCATTTTGGTTAACCCAACCTTTGGACCCTTTATTTCTAATTTGGAGAACCTTATAAGTCCTAGATCTAGCTTTCATTAACTTTGCATTAGATTTTCATTCAAGTTGAATTACATCTAGACCTCCTAAATCTTGCATTAGTGGAAATTGGATATATGTTGCATTTAGCATCTTAAATCATTCAATTTCACTAAAAATTTGTAATTGCAAACAATGTAGTCAACATAAAACTTAGACACCCTAACATCAACTCAGAATTTCTTGATTTAGGTTTAAAAACCCTAATCAAGACTCATTTTCCCCTCTAAGCGATTTAGTCCTGGTACAGGTCTTTTCACTTGATTTTTTGGGTGTTTTTTGTTGTCTATTTTTTAATATCTGAACCTATTAAAAACCCTAAGTTGGACTCATATGCCCATTTGGGTGAATGAGTCCTTGGAGGCCTACAAAAACCAACTTTTCTAAGTTTTATGGTGATTTTATGTACTTCCTAGGCTTGCTAGTAACCTATAGTATAAGTCTAGAAGGTTTGAAGAACTTATGTTATATGCATCTAGGTTAAAAACATCAATTTAGTGTAGTCATTTTTGAATTCTTCCTAAATCATTTTAGTATAAAAAATCATCAGATCTGAAAATTTTAACATTTCTAAAACTTTGCATAATATGGATAAAAGTAATTTTCACTTTTTCATACACAATGTTTACATTCATGAAGCTTTGCATAAGTTTGGTAAAAGAACTTTGCATCTTTGGATATACATTGTTTACATTCTTCAAGAATTGGATAAGATGGTTAGAAGTACTTTTCATTTTTGGTCACACAATGTTAGTGTAGTATCTTTCTAAGCATGCCAAGAAAAATTTCACCCCCCACACCTATGAAAATGCTTTAGTGAAATAGAATGCAATAGTGGACAATCATGACAATCAAATTTGGTCTTCTCCCAATATCTCTCTTATTTGTGAAGAAGATATTTTGGTGTTAGAAAATCAAACCAATGAGAGTTATGAGAGTCCTATTTTTATCTTTTCCCCTAAGAAAAACATTATTGAATAGGAGAATACCATGATTGATAAGCAAGATGATCCAATCATAGATGACTCCCCTACTTGTGATGAAGTTATTTTAGAAGAATAAAAAATTGAATGTCATGAACATCTAGTTTGTAACTCTCCTAAAAAATCTCCTACTAGGGAGGATATCATGGTGGAAGACAATGAGAACTTTGACACATGCCTTTCAAACACTAGTAATGAGGCTTCCTTAGATGAAGATGATGAAGTGACATTAGACTATCCTTCACTAAGAGAAGTTAATGTTATTCAACCTCAACTCATCCCTTACCCACCTTCAAACACACCTCAAACTTGAAAGAAACCTATCCTCATCCTTGAACCACCTAAGAATAATTTTTCACAACAATCAAATTATAATATTGTTGCTCATACATATAACACTAGAAATAATCCATAACCAAGACAAACACCTTCAACATCCCTCCCATTTCCTAACCCTATCTTTCCTGGACCTCTTTGTTTTCCTTTGTAACATAATGAAAAGGAGTATAATCTTGTTGGACAACTAAATAATAATCTTGCTAAGATATCCTTATGGGATCTTATTCAAGCCTCCCCTCATTATCATAACATGATTCAAAGTTCTTTACAACAAGTTTCTACCCCCTCTAATGTGCAATCAAATGATGTGGCAACCCAAATTCAATCTATCACACCAAACAACTTGGACATTACTTTCCATCAAGATGAGTTACCTCCATTAGAAGTACAAAACCAAAATGAAGCTTTCATGATAATAGCCATATATAATACAATTGGGATTAAAAAACCCTTGTTGACAATGGATTAGCCCTTGACATATGTAGCATAAACCTTTTGGAAAAGATTGGAGTAGAAAAAATCCAAATACAACTTGCCTCTTTATCTATTAGTGGGTTTGATAATGTGGGAAAACAACTAATTGGTGTGATCAAATTACGTATTACAATCGAGAAGGTAACATTACAAAACTTGATCCATGTTATACCTCATGATATTTCATATAATGTTCTTTTAGGTAGGTCATAGATTCATGAGATGAATGTGGTTCCTTCTACTCTTCATCATAAAATGAAGTATGTCTACAACAACAAAGTGTACACACTCAAACCTGATCTTGAGCCTTATAGTGTTTTACAATTTAAGAAAGACAAGGAGTGTCCGTTGAAAACATTGACACCAACTACACAAGTGGAACCCATGCAAGAGAAATAAAAATAAAATCATATTGAATAAGTCATGAAGCTATTAGAAGATGATTTGGGTTCCTTAGATTTCACACCAACATTCAATGGGGAGAATACAAGATCATGACAAAAGATTTTGAAAAGGGAAAAGAAAAAGAAGTAATTTCAACACAAAATTTTAAAGCATCCTCCTCAACCACTTTAGAAGAAAAGATAGCATACACAAAACTTTGATGAACTTGACTATGAACAACCACCAAATTTGAAAGAAATGAAAAAGCTTTACGAAAAAGGTTATGAACTTATGAAACAACTTGGGTATAGTGGAAAAGGATGTGGTGCTAGATAACAAGGTATATGTGTCTCTATAAATCCTAACACACTTGAGAAATGACTAATCTAGTCTTGGTTATTTCCCTTCGAAAGAAACAAAAGAATCAAAAATATCTTCACTCAATATCAACACTCTTACTAAAGATTCTTCTCAACCTACTTTAACATCAGTGCATCCTAAATTGATAGACACTAGTGGTCTTGATTATTATCCTTTGAAATAAATGAAAGAAACAAAGAAATCTTTGCTTAATATCAATTTCATCACACAAAACACCAATGATTCAAATTTGATAGATTTTACACCCTCCTGTAAAGGAGAGTACAAAATCTCGCAATCTAAAGAGTCTTGTGTAAGTATGACACTTTTACTAAGCAAGAGATATCTTTGTCACAAAATAAAGGAACCTCTTCTACTCTTGATCAAGAGAGTATCTTGTTGAGACTCCTCCAAGATTATTTGATATCTCTCCCTCCAAGAACATGAAAGAAATGGTACTACAAGAGTTCATTTTATGCATATCATAAAGTTCATGGTCATTCTACTAATGAATGTAAGGCTTTGAGTAATAAAATTCAACATCTTAAGGAGTGTGGTGCTCTTCCTTGTGTTGAAGCACCTTGTTCCTCTAATTGATAAATAAACTTTCATTGTATTATGTTTCTCATCAACCATCTCAGCTCATCCTTGTCTTGCACTAAGCCGGGGCAAGGGGTTAGGTAGCCTTGTCCTCGTATGGCAATTGTCATTGTCTCTTTAGCTAGTTGAAGTTTCCTTCCATGTATATATAAGAGCAAGCTTGGGATGTGGATGAAATTCCTTAAGTTGGCTCGCATGTGACATACTTTTGTTTCTATGTTTAGCATTACATTTTGGGGGCAACCCTTTATTCATGATTTAGTCTCATTCAAGAACATATGACATGGCCTAGGGATTTCTGAATAAGCTCTCATGTCTCCTTCTACTTTAAAGAAATTTCTCATAGAAATGGTGTTAGTAACTGCTTTCAAGTGGGGACATACATCGACACTCATGTTTCATTATGTAGTTTTCTTTCTTCTTGCAATGCGTCCTTTTCTTGGTGGTGTCATTGGATTTGATTTCCTCCAAGAGCATGATATTTCCTTGACTATTCCTTTCTTGGAGACATTAGGCATGATGTTCCCTAAGAAGAGACCTTATATGAATTAAGAAAAATCCCTTTGAACAATCCTTTACATGCATAAATGTTCATAAGTGCTTAACGCAACTTGTTAGGCCTTGTGAAGCTCAAAGTTTCATTTTGTGGCACCTTATTGAAGTTATTAGAGGGATAGATTTGGTATGGTTAGTGTGATGAGAAGCCAAAACAAGGGCATGAATTTTTGATTGCACGGTGAGAAGCCAATACAGAGGCATGACTTTCTCACTAAGCCACCCTTTTCGGATACTCACCCAGTAGACAACCCGAAGTTTTGTTGCCTTAAAGAGAGCATATGTTTTGGATAAACAACCAAGGCTTGATCCACATCATGTTGGACAAACAGTCAAGTCTTGATCCACCCCTTTGGATACTCACCCAACAGATAGCCTGAAGTTTCCTTGCCTCAAAGTGAGCATGCATTTTTGGACAAACAACTTAGATCTGATCCACATCACATTGGACAAATGGTCGAGGCTTGATCCACTTCTTTTTATTTTATTTTTTCTTGTTTTTTTTCTTTCTTTTAGTCTTTGATAGTGTATGTTTATGTATCTCATCTTGCTATTGCATATCATACACCTTATGTGTGTCCCTTTGTGCTTGTGTTGGTTTGATGTAAGATCTTGGTTCCTAGGGGATTAATCACTCTCCTTGATCTTAGTCATCCTATACCGTCCACATTGGTACACTTGGACCCCTCTTGAATGTCTACTTTAGTCTGAGTTTGAAGCAAGTTCCTCCTCTCATTAAAGTGGGGGATAAATGTAGTGTAGGAAAAAATATCCATATTTCACACTTAATTTAGGAATAATTAATATTAAATTGAGCCTACTATTGCCTTGATCTAGTGTTGAAATGTGTTTTATACATTCACATTAAGTTTAGGGCCCTTTTAAACTAAAAGGAGCTAATTGTGCCTTATTTAGGGTGTTGTAAAGTGTATCTTTACACTTTCACACTAATCTAGGGCTTTGTTAATTAATTGGGTTATTTGTGCCTTATGTGATCATATTTTGTATCCACAAGCCTAATTAAATGCAGTTTCTATGGATAATCCTGACACTTAGAAAATAACCAATCACAATTCAATGCTTGAGGTTGTGTGTTCCAGATTTAGTGATCTAGGACTCATATGCCACCTTGGGTGTATGAGTCCCACTTAGGTCTTGGGACCTGGTTTCAAACTTCACATTAAACAAGACATTTCTTGGAGTTTGTGTCTTAGTTTTAAGCCACTAGGACTCATACACCACCTTGGGAATATGAGTCCCATTCTAATTAAGACCTATTTTGAATTCAATTCTTGGTGAGATTATATTCTCCTAGATCTGATGTTAGCTTGTATTGTTCTAATTTCAAGAAATTCAGTATAAAATATAAGGTTATTTCACTTAGTTTCACCAAGAAATTTTGAGTCAAGCATCCTAATATTTCACAAGAGCATTATAGAGTATTCAAGAAGGCATTCGAGAGAAAATAATCAAGCATTTGGAGCAACATTCAAGATTCAAGCATCATGTCAAAGATTTAGTGCATCATGCACGAGGTTTTGAGCTAATGTTGTGATGTATTGTTCAAGATCAATTCAAGTACTCAAAGGAATTATCTTTCATCAAGAATCATGATCTACATCCATTGAGGCTAGTTCATGCTTGTTTACATATCTACAAGGTTGTAATGTTTCATCTTATGTTTCATGTTTCATTTCATTCATGCTTCATTTCTCATTAAGGTTTGCTTACAAAATAGGGTTTGACCAAGGAAAACCCATATCCACTAACAAAACAACACTTTTTCCATCTCTTTGTGTGATTATAGATTTATACGTTGAAGAAAAAGTGGATTTGAAGCCTTCAAAAAGTACCAAAATGACAAAGTTGCAAAAGTTGTCAAAGTTGTCATAAAAATTGTCAAGACTCACAGAAACTCAGATCTAGAGCAAGATATCCAACCTATTGCATGAAATCAGTGGGAAAGTGCTTATCTAATCCATCATTAGAGGCTCACAAAGTTTTACTTCAAAATTATGCTCCTAGGAAACTTCATGACAAAACATGACACTTTGCAATAGTCTGGGCATATGAGTCCCAGTACAACACTTTTACCAAATTTTAGCAAATTCAAATTACTCACAGAGAGATTCTAGATTTTGCCCAGAAACCCTATATTCAGACTAAATTGCCCAATTTGGCATATGAGTCCCAATACACCTTAAAAGAAATGATTTTCAAGGTTTTCAGACCTTGCTTAGTCATCTTCATTTCTCTAGGTACTTCTTTATTTTATTTTGTTTATCAATCTGATTACATGCTTCCAAATTCCATTTTCTAGGACATATAGTTAGATTTACATATTGTTTCCATATCTTTCTTTCTAAGCATTTTCTTAGTGGTGAACCCCTCTTTAATCACACCTAAGGAGACCTTGTAGCAATCCCTTCTCTCAATTCAATCAATAGTTTGAGACCTCCAGGGTTTCCTTGAATGCACTAAGAGTGAAATAGGAGGGATCCCTTTCTCCTTTTGTGTTCCATCTCCTTAAAGGTGGAGCACCCTATTTCCCTTGTGTTCACTCACCATATCAATACTTTTACATAAAGTCCTACAATTTTTCATACTTGGAAGGGTAGTTAGAGTTTGACTCTTACCTTCTCACCTCTTCATCCTTGCCTTTATAAGCAAGGCTTGTTTGTACATTTTACATCACATCACATGCTTATGGTAATTTATAATTTTGCGTATGTTCATTTGTGGATCATTTTGAGTTTGCAAGCATATCTTGGTGGCTCCAACATTCCAAAGTGTTTTTTGCCACTCATGTTTAACTTACTCTTATCATTGGGCCTCATCTAGAATTTCTTACTAGAATTTTTAATGAATCCTTGGGATTTTCTTTGGGTTGTATCAAAGAAACGAAAAGGATTTCATTAAGTCACCAAGGAATTCCATTGTCTTCCATGAGACTTTGGTGGGCTCAACATAACAGATAATTACATATATGGATTGGCTTTCTATTCCAAATGGATCTTTTGAGCCTTGGAGGGGAATGAAGACTAAAAGGTTCTACTCTCCCATTCTACTGCTTCTAGTGTCACTTCTATCCTTAGCACATGACATGACTTAATTTTTCATGCCATCCTAATCATGAGGAAGCTTGTGTGAATTCAAGGTGCTTTTTTTTGCTAAAATCAATTGGCCTACTTGAGAGAGAATCAAGTCATGAATCATTTACAATGGGAATGGCCTTCGAACTAGGATTTTTTACAATATTTATATCAAGATTTAAATACATTGTTTTCAAGTTTAACTTATTGACCCATATTTCATGAGTAGTGGTTCACATAAACCCATCTCTCATGAGAGTGAATGGTTCACTAAAGAGTCATTGCATTTATGTGATTCTCACATAGGTGAAGCATATTAAGACTTCCTAGAAGGTCAAGCATCCCTACATAATCAAGGAGTTTCCTCCAAAATTAAGTTCACTTAACTTGATACCCTCTTTTGTAAAACCTTCAACATATTTTGTACTTACAAAACATTTATTATAAGACATATTTAATTCATCTAAAAAATTTAAAAAATAATTAATATATCAAATTAAAATATTTACATATAAATTTAATTGCCCAATTTTCCAATCATAGGTCAAATTATCATTATAGGTTAATATTTATAGATGCTCGTTTAGAAAATTAATACCATCTCACCCTTAAGAGGAAAATACATAGCTACCTCTTTAAAGTATATTCAACAAAGAAACGCGTTTAGGTTAAAATAACTTAGACTTGCAACGAATTTCCTTTGAGACAGCTGGAACCTTACTAGCTTTTGGTTCTCTTTTTTCAAATTTTAGAATAATTATCATGCGTTCGGCCAATGGTTCGAGGGCCCACATTTATGAAAACTGTAATCCTGCTTTTTTTAAATATTCTCCTACCCTTCTTTGTTGGAATGAAGATTAAATTATATTAAATAAAGTTTGAAAGGACTACCTCTGAAATTAAAGTATATATCAACAGATATTCTACTTACTCATTACAATGTTGTCTGCTGTAATTTAGAGCTTGCAACGAATTTCCTTTGAGACAGCTGGAACCTTGACTAGCTTTTGGTTCTCTTTTTTGGCATTGGGAATCCCGATATTTTAGAATAACGAATAATGTCTCATGCGTTCCCACTTTCGCATCACTGTTAATTTGCTTTCGTCAAAACGAATGGTATTTCGGTACGTGCCATTACACATTATGACCGACAATGAACTAAAGCATTTTTTACTTTTTTGGAAGAGCCGCCCAGATGCTTTGAGGGCCCACATTTATCTTTAGCTTGACTCTAAAACTGTTCCATCCTGCTTTTTTTAAATATTCTGCTTTATCACATGGAAGCAATGAATATTGTACTATTTTTTCCTTGTTTTTTCCTAAAAAATCTTTGTTGGAATGAAGTTTGATAGGACATTCCATCAAGAAACTTATCACTTTTATTAATATTATATTATTCTCTTATATTAAATAAAGTTTGAAAGGACATACTCATCAAAATGTTTTGAAATAGATCAACTTTAGTAGGGCACCGCACAAAAACTTTCCGAAAGCACCTTTGCTTAGGTAGCTCTTTTTCCCTGGATTGTGGGAAAAGCATTGCTATGAAGAATGGGGCGAAATGCTGTGAGTCTGGGTGTGAAGAAGACTTGGTGGAAAGAATTTTGCCGATAGACGATGCGAGAATTACAGGTAAATGCTAATCCGAAACTTCTGTTGAATTTTTTCTTCGGCTATTTATTCTACTTACTCATTACAATGTTGTCTGCTGTATTTGTCATAGCTTATGCGCCCCATTGACCGAGTCATAGGAGCTTCAATTTCTCTTTGTTTTCTGGTACGTATTCTCCTTCAAACAGAACATAAAAGTCTGATTGCTGTTCCAAAAACGCCTCTCCATCCTATCATCGTTTTTTTAGTCTATACCGGCCATGATGGCTTGCCTCTGAATTTCAATAATTTTTTTACGAAATGAATGTCTAGTTATAGAGCAGTTTATTTGCAGTGGTTATATCATTAAAGTTCTTTGTAAGGCTGAAGCGGCCAACACATACAAAGAGGCTCTTACATTAAAATTGAAATATTGGTATTTGCAAGCCTCTTCAGTGGACTAAGCTAAACCGAAGTTAGATTGTAAAATTGAAAGAAATATTACCAGGACTATTGGAACAGTCTACTGTGAAATAGTGTTGTTGAACTGTTGAAAGCTATAAAAATTGACATTACTGATAAAATAAAGGTGATTTGCAGTTATTGTGATTAATAGTGGATTATTGAAAGGGGTGCCTCTTCAGTAGACTAAAGCTAAACCGACTAAAAGTATTTGAGAAGAGTGTCTCTTGAGTGGACCATTGAAAGGTGTGCCATCCAAAATTATGATTTTCTAAGAAAGAAGTTATTTGTTACCATAGTATTTTTATTTTTATTTATTTTTACCAGAAGAATTATAAAAAATTATGATAAAAGAAGTAAATGTTAAATGTCGGGCGGGGGCCCTAGCTCGGTTGGCTAAGTAATTCCGTTGCGGCTCTGCTGGTCACGAGTTCTAGTCTCCCCCGTCCAGTGGTACCGGAGGGCGTGTCGCGCCAGCGCCGCCGGTCACGTTAAAAAGTTTACCAGGCGCACTGCAGTTTATAGGGGGTCGTGCTACCCGATTCCTCCAGTCTAAAAAAAAAAAAAAAGTAAATGTTAAATGTCAAATGTTTTATTTTGTTTATTTATTGATTTTGATTTTTAAAGATGTTTTTTTAATTTATGATAATTAGGTATTATAATATTTTTACTCTTTTTGATGTATCAATTATTTTTCTAAAAATGTCTATCTATTGTCTATTTTCTTATTATTTTTTATGCTTCCACCTTGCTCAATTTTATTTCTTGAACCAAGAGAAGGTTTAATTTTAGGATTTTAAATTATCTCTTGAGTATGCATATCTTTTAGGGGCATTTAAGCACCTGACTTTCATGATAGAATTCTCATTGCATGTTGGGAAGGATGATCTCCTTCTTAGATCTCATCTTTCTTTGACCATTTGCCATACCTGCAATATTCATTTGTTCCTATGTGGTTTTCATTCCCTTGTGTTGATCTCAACATGTCTTGGTTTCTTCAATTTTTACTTTTTCTATCTTATCATCCTTTCCTTCATGATGTGGTGTTTATCTTCAAAGGGTTTCATACCCAAATCTCCCACATCATCCAACTTAGTCTCATATTTCAATTCCTCTAATTAGACATATCTTACCTATTGTCTTTGGATTTTTCATAATTGTTTATTAAGAAATTTTTTTCTAAAGCAACCTCATATGTTGTTTTCTCCTTTTCTATCTCTTGTGGGAAAGGGAGGGAATCATCTTTTTTGTTCAAAATTTGTTCCATCACACCCATATCTTGGGTGGGTGATTTTCCTTTTGATTGCATGGCCCAATTCACCATTGTATGATTAGAGTTATTTTAAATTTTTATTTGTTGCTCCTTTTCTATCTTTTGACTTTTTTTTTTGTAGCAATCCATCATTCTATGCCCAATTCCATGAAAATCATTACAATAGATAGCTATTTTTTTCAACTTTATCCTCTATTTCTTTGAAGCTATACTAGTTCTCAATTCAATCTCTTTTAAGGGAGGACTATCTAGGCCAATCATAGTAAAAAATCACATATACATGCCCACCTCCACTTTCAATAGAGATTCATCCACTTGAATGAGTGTCTAGAAAAAGTTCCAAGTCTTACTAAGGATTTCCTAATCCTAATATTCAAGTAGTAGATTATACATTACACCCAAATTGGAGTCCATGCTAGAGTCTCTATGAGAGAGTTGAAATTAGAATCACATTCTTTAAAAAAAATTAATTTCATTCATAAATAAAAGATTACCCAAATTTTTATTTTTATTTTTATTGAAAGAAAGCAAAATAATAATAATAATAATAAATAATAAATAGAAATAGAAAAAGCAAGTAATAGCCTGCTAAATGAATAAACACAGTTATAGAATCTCCAATACTATGATACAATCTATAACGTCTATAACGTGCTTGAGGTGAAAACAAGAACCTCACCATACCAATTAAAAATATTACAAAACAGCAACATTAAATTCAAAATTTCAGAACATAAATTGTCTACCCAAAATTAATTATCCCTTCTCCTTGCTTCACACTTAGCCAAGATAACAGCTCTCACACCATACAAGAAACATCGATCAATGATGGTGTGCACCGTGCCCTTTGTTAGGCCTGGGAGATTTGGGAAGTAGGCCACGCTTCACCACTTTTCTCTGCAATCAAAATAGATAATATTAAACATTTATTCCTTTAAAAGAGGCGTCTCTTGATTAGACTCAAGCTAAATCGTCTAAAATTCCTTTGAAACAATTGACATCCTATTTAATTATGTTTTTTATTTCTTGAAAGTATGATACAAAAAATTGAGTAAAAGGTTATTACTTACTTGTCTATTGACCCGTTTACATTGTCCAGTCCAAAGTTTTTCTTCCTCTCCATTAATTATACCTTTACCCATCACACTAAAGCTTTCAAGTTTACAAACTTCTAACCTCTTATTAATATTCTTGTCGATAGCTGGATTTTGGTGTGCAGCTGTTATTCCATCTACCTGCAAGTGCAAACAATAAATTTATGTAATAAATAAACATTAAATAAAATCAGATATTATGAGTAGAATAAAAAAATCTTCGAAGTTTTTTTTATTTAAAAAAGGTATATTATTTAAACAAATATTTTTGTTTGTTTTTTTTAATTTAAAAAGTATATTATTTAAACAAATATTTTTGTTTGGCATTAATAAGATGAGTAATATTATGTTCCTATTTAAATGGTACAAATTACTTGAAATCATTTTTCTATTTTAACTTCAATAAATTTATTAGTTAAAATTTTACATTTAAATATTCTTACAAATTATTAATCAATAATTTAAAAAAAAAAAAATCATTTAAGAATAAAACAATTTATTAAATTTATTAAGAATCATAACTAAAACAAGTCATAAAATGGAAAGAAAAAAACTATGATAAGAAGAAATGATAGAATAAAGGAGGTTCCTTTGACTGTTTACAAATAGCACAATATAAAACTCAAAGAAAAGATTTTATAAAAAATAAATTAAATTAAAATTAATTTATAAATAAAATAAATCAACTCTACAACAGTAAAGGAAATAAATTGTCTTTGCGGTTGGAACACTTATCATTTCTACCTAAGAATTCGGCATGTGAAAACTTGCTATAATACTAATGAAAGATAGAATTCTCTTGCAAACACAACCTATGATTCAAAGTAAAGATAACTATTCATATTTAAAGGAAATATAATTAAGAAGAAAAACACGATAATTTATTTGTGAGCTCAACTCATTATAAAATATTGGTTGATATCACTATTTAAAAAATTTCATTAAAATTTTGTACTTCAATTTTTATTCAATATTTAGAATATATATATTTTGATATAGGAATAATTTTAAATCTATATTTTATCATATTATATTTTTCATAAAATATATGTTAAAATTATATTTTTATTTTCTCATTAAAATAAAGACATCCATGTTGATATTTGTTTAAAAATGTTGATTATATTTTCTTTTGTTTTGAATAGGTGTCATTACTTATTTATAATAGAACTATATTAATTACGAAATATAATAAAATAAAATATGAAGTAAACAAAAAACAATATACATTTTAGTAAGTTAATACTAAGTGTTGTAGACTTGCAAAATGATATTCTCAAATAAACTTATTTCTTCTCGTCAAAAGTAAAGTGTAATTGATTTTTATTACCACTTTGAAAGAAATAGAGAAAAAAGTTGAAATGAAGTTTGAATTAATCCTAAGGGGTCACATCCAAGTGGGTTTTAGGCCCCCTTAGATGGAACCTCTATAGATATAAATCATGCATTTTCATTAAACATTTGATTTTAAGATAAACTAGGATGTCCCACAAGTGGTTTAGAGATTTCTGGTTTCAAACTAGATTTCAAGATAAGGGAATGAATGACAAGTTTAACTTTCTATGGACACTAAAATATGATATTAAGAAACATTATTGGTAGGGTACATTCTAATTGAGGATCCTTGATGGTGACCCTCTAGAATTGTTGAAGCATGGACACATTTAAAACACTAATCATGCTAAAGTTTGCTAGATAACAATGTAGAAATTCTATAATTTCATCTCTCCATACAATTATAGCTATATTTTTTCCTATAATGAAGTGTAGAAATCTCCTTTTGTCATTGTTTACTCATTATAAATCATCTTTCTCTTTTTCTCTTGTTTTGAGTTCTAGTCTCATTCATTATTTTTATAGCTTTTTTTTCTCTCAAAAATATTTTCCACATTCATATTGCAATTATTGAGGGTGCACACCATGAACTAGAGACTATGTTAGTTCTAAATATTACAAGACCCTTGTATGTCCACATTACTCTAATATATTATACTAATAATCGATAATGTTTATCTTTATTTCCATTTTTCTCCTACTCCATTTTTCTCCTACAATTTTAGTGTGAATATTTTGTGCCCTCATTTATTGAACATGACATATTACGTAAGGAGGAGGATTAACGTAGAACATGAAATTAAAAATGAAACAAAAATATTTGTCCCAACACCATACAAACCACTAATAGAGAATGAAGTTGATATTATTTTGACTTAATGCTTGAACTCTTCTTTATTGCTTGGACAATATCTGCCTATTCAAAATTAGGATCGAGAGTCTTCTCTAAAAATGAGGGTTATGATATAAATTTATTAAATTTTGAGGAGATAGATGAATAAATAGGATTTGATATTACATCAAGTATTTATCCCATTAAAGGTAGAGTGAATGTAGATATTTGGTGGCTATATTTTTTTCTTATTTTTTAGTTATCTTATTTATTCATTTAATAGAATTGTTTGTTTGTTTGTACAATTAGGTTAACTATTTTTTTAATTTTTTTTTAAAGATTTGTTTCCTTTGAAAGACTGATTCTATTTGATTTATTGATGTTATTAACCATTTTGATTAATTAGTTAACTAGTTCAGAATTTTAGGATTTGGCATGTATGGAAATTTTTAATCCATGTAGAATTTTGGGCTAGCAACCTTTGAAAGGCTTGGAATTGAGACTTTGGGTGTAAGAATTTAAGACATTTCAAGATATTACCTTCAAGTCCCATTAAGGGGGTGATAGATTCATAATTATGTAATAAGTCACATGGTGTGTTATTTCATTGATCCAAGGGAATGGATGAAGAAGGTGGATGGATAATGTTATTGATGGTATCAATGAAAAGACTAATGATGGGGGTGATAGAGTTAAGGGAAGGGCTGATGATGGGGATCATCTGGAGCAAAAAATTCCTTGAAGGAATTTAGGGGGGAACTTAAATTATTATGGAAGAATTTAACCTAATTCTCATGATTTAGACATCATTATTCTACTCATTAAGAGAGTTCTATCTAACTCCCAAAAATGCTTGATCTAAGTAAAACATGAATAGGCTCCATGATTCCTTTCTCATGGAGGTTTAATCCTTTTCCTTGATAGTTCATGATTCTACACATTCGATTTGCAATGGGATACTTGTTACTTTGGAATAATATTAGGAATCCATTATTATGAAGCTTGGAGCTATTGGGGGTTTCAAATTTCTTGTTTATGAGAAAACCAAACCAAATAAAGTTAATTGGACCTAATGTATACAATGCTATCTCTTGGATGGTGTTGATGGGAGTTTGAAAGGATTATTGTGTTTTCTTAATATTAATGGGGTTGATAGAGGTTATTTTACCTTGATTTGGTTATGGAAAATTCTGACCATGTTTTAGGGAAAGCTATATTGATGTTTAGTCTACTATGTAGGCATGTTTCCCTTAATATTGATATGTCCTTGATCATTTAGTTATTTAGTGTATATCTTCAAATTCATGCATTGATAAGTGAGATGTTTATGGATTTTATGAGGATTATGGATATGGGATTTTATGGGTAGCATGAAATAGGTGAATTGACTATGTTTAGCCTTTTGTTATAGTTGATTTGTGGCAATGCCCTACCTAGGAATATTTAGATAACCTCATTATTTTCACACTTAATAGGAGTTTGGTATAATTAACTATATTCATGATTTTGATTCCTTTCTAACATCCTTCATAAGTATGTTTAGCTGATTTTAATGATTTCTTTTATTGCTAGGAATAGGCTAATCAATTTGATTGGACTCATCAAGTTGTTTCTTAAAATATGAAGGTATATTTGATGGAATATTTATGCAAGGAGATAGGTTTGTCATTTTTCATTTGATACATGGATTTTTCAAGCACATCTTGGTTATAAGATTGGTTTACACATCAAGAATCTATTTATGTTAGAATAGTTTCCTTTCAATGGGTTTCACATAGGTCAGTTGAACTAGAAGATTCATTGGTCAAGGGCCTAGGACCTAGCAGATGGATGGATTAGAATTATGATTAATATAAAGAGGTAGAGGATTTAATGTTATAAGGTTTATTGGGATCAATAAAGGTGTAAATGGGTGAATGATTATAACAATACGTGGAGGATTTAATGGTTTAAGATCTTCTTTGTTTTATTAGAGGCTTAATAGATAAAGGATTATAAGCTTGGGAGAAGGGTTTATTTTTCTAGGATTTATAGGTTTTTAATGGAGGCTTGAGAAAAGTTTGAGTGTTGTAATATACTATTTTATGATTTCCAAGGTTTCTCTGCCTAGATTTTCAAGGTTATAGTTTGGTAGAAGTTTGTCTCCTACCCATGTAAGACACCTAGGTATAAAATCTTTATTTCTTCTACTTAGGATGACTATCTTGTTGAAGATAATATCATCAAACTATGATTCATTATTATATATTTTTTATTTATAAGACTATTATTATTATTATATTCATATTGATTAGCAAGGATATGATCATCATCATCATCATCATCTTGAAATGGAAGCGATCATTGGTATGTATGTTTTGGTAATTTTTTTGGTTTGGTATCTATGTTTTGGTAGTTTTCTTACTTACATGTAATTTTTGGGGAAAGGGGAAACTTAAAATCTTATGTGTATAGACTAAAATAATTGACTAGCTATGACAAGGTGTGCCAAGGTAAAATTTGGACTTGAAAATTGATCATCCAAGTATAAAATATACACCAAAAACTTGGTAAAAATGAGTGGTTTGACTATTGATAACATATGTCTTGCTATGGAATTAAATGTTTATAGCATAACTTGTTATGTTTAAGGGTTGGAATCATGCCTTGGATATAATATGAATCTAATATGACTATGGAAGTTTGGGTTTTTTAAGCTATGGTTAAGATAGACATGGTTAAAGGAAAAATTTATTTAATTATGAACTAAGGTTAAGTTAAGTTGAGATAAGATAATTTAGGGTTAAATTAAACTTGAGATTGAGCTAAGTTATGGTTGGTTTATTAAAATTTTAATTTACTATTGCTAAGTTAAACTAAATTTGAGAAAAAAATAGGTTGAGTGAATCTAGAGTTGAAATTAAACACCATGCTAGATAGTAGGATTAAACATATAAATTAAATAATTTAAGAATTAAAGATCACCATGCAACTGAGTAACGAATACTAGAACACAAGAGAGTAAGTCTTTAAACAATGTTGGTATTTTGTGATCAAGTATCCCATAAAATTGGATGTAGGAAATGAAATTCCAAAAGTTTTGATTATAAAAGAATCAAGTTAGTGCAAACTCTTAGGGATAAATTTTGGACATACAAAGAAACTAATACCAATACAAGATAAATCTTAAAATCATGATATATTGAAAACATAAACTTGTAAAATTTTGGGGATGAGAAAAGTACTAAGTAGCAACCTATTAAACAAAACACTAAAATTGTAGACTTGAAAGAAAACGCTTAATATTTTATAAGATATCAACATTTTGAGAAAAGTACTAACTACCAAATCATTAAAGAGAACATTAAGATCATTATATCAAAAGAAAAAACTTTAAATATTATTTTAAAATTTCAAAAGTTTAGATGAATGATCTGGAAATGGTCAAATACCAAAAGTTAATTGAACTAATTGTGGAGTCAACTTAGAGAGTTGGAGAAGATAATTGTTTATGGAAAACTACCATTTAAAGCTCCTTGGTAGATAATAATGAACTTTATTAATTCAATAAATGGTTATTGAGAATAAAATTTTGCTAGTCAAAAGAATGAGATAACTTGTGAGGGTAATAATAAAATTTACGTATCTATTAAAAGTGGATAGTTCGTTCACATTAATTAAATAGTAAAATATTATTTTAATTGATTGATTAATTAATTATGTATATATAAAATATAAATGTGATAAATAATATGATAATAAATAGTATGGGTCAAAATATAGAAGGAATACAAACCAAGGAAATAAATAATTAAGTATGATTTGACACATAGTAATGTTAAATCTAACAAAGGTGTGGAAAATAAAAAAAATACATGGGTTTGGATGATGTTTTGTTCATTTAAGGATATATATCATTTAAGACAGTTTTGATAGATGAAAGAGAAATTTGATGATGGAAAATGACGTGACAACTATATGTTATCAAGGTCAATCTAGATATATGTTATAAAAATTCACTTTTTAAATTTTTGTTTGAAGGATTCAAAGTGCATGTTGATGTTTGATGTTTGTGCTAAAAATTAAATGAATGGATTTATTGAAATTGGATAAAACTTGTTTAATATGAAAGGAATACAACAATATTGATTCCAATGTAGGAAGTAGTCACCTACCCCTATTGTATAACAAGGCACATAATACAATGGATTATATTTTGAACAAATTTACTGGAAGAAGACAAGGAAAGGATGAGGACCTTGAAGACGAAAAAGCATAGTTTATTATTCGTGATACATACAAATAGGTTTTCACCTTGGTATTTTTTCAAGATGACACCAAGGGTAATTTTAACCTAGAGATCATTTTTTTATCCTTATTATTTTGATTTTTTTCCCAATTTTTTTCAAGTTTTTGGTTTCCAAATATGACACTTATTTTTTAAGTATCCATCATTGTGACTACCTTAGGGTGCCATATACATCACTTTCACCAAAGGTTGGTTTTTCTTTTACTATTTTTCATAATCTTTTCAATTTGGATATTCTTCATATTCAGCTAGGAACCACATGAGGTGTACAATGTTGATAGGTTCATCAAGCTCTTAACCCTCATGGGTAGCTAGTTGATATGTTCTTGAACCATACTTGGTAATGATGAAATATGTGTCAATCCAATTAGGCTTGGATTTACACTTCTTGAATCTATCTTGAAGATTTCTCTAATTTTCTTTATGATCAACCAATCTCAAATTTGAAAGTTGTGATCTTCTTGTTGTAACTATGATAAAGGTGGTTTTTCTATGGTTTAGGTCATTTAGACATTACTAGTCTAGAATTAATTCGTCTAAATAAGGCATAATTCAAGTTGCTTTGATATGATTTTTCACCAAGGATTTTGAAATGGGATAAATTATGGATAAGTTATTTGTGTTTTGTGTGAGATAGGTTGGGTGATAAGGGATTATAAGGGTATTCACATATTTCATTATGCTAGGGAGTTCACATACAAGCTCTAATTTTAGGACACCATGCATAGGGACCAAAAGTTCCTTGACTAATAATTCATAGTGTTAAGTATTTTGTGGCATAGCTAAAAGAGACCCAATTGTATCCATTTATCTACTCCTTCACTACTGATTATAGGAATTTTTGTTTTTGCTAATTATAGGAATTTTTGTTTTTGCTGAAATACTAGTTATAATATAAACAATTATTTGGCTAATGGATATATCCAAGTTGACCTCCTATGATTCTTCTATGAATATTGATGAATTATCATGCCACTATGAATATTGTGAGTAAATGACGACTTCCTCATCTATTAATGCCTCAAAAAAAAATTCATCAATAGATACATCATTTATTTATTATTTCTCTTTTTTATTTGATAGCATCTTAGAGGTTTTCACTAGGGGATTTATATTTTTTATTTTTATTTTCTTTTCTAGTATTTATTTTTTTGTTTTTTTTGAACAAATGAACTTGGCTTATTCTTTGAAATAATTTGTTATGTCAAAATCTTTTCTATGGTTACTGGCTAGAATATTCTCAAATTCTCATGATTCAACTATAGCTTCACCATTTTTGAATCTATCCAAAGACATGGGATCTTGTTCCAAAGCAATAAGTTATAAGTGGAGGAGTGGAAGGCCAATAGCGAGTATAGTAGTTGGTGTAATGGCACATATATTTATATCATTGAAGAGGGTGGTGATATCATAAGAGTCTTCAATATCAAAGGTGCCATTATCATAATATTTTTCCATTAATGTCATGTATCCTAAGCCAAATATATAATTGCTAGCTTTGATAGTGATTAGCTCAAGAGTAAACTAAACATGTAGTCATTCATGATTCTATCACAGGAACCTATTGCAAAATCTGGTACTTTCCAGAGTATGTATGTTTATTAATTTGTATGTATAAAATCAGTAATTAATGAGGAGAACAGTTGCTGCGGCAATAACGATGTTTATTTCCTCTATTTTCCTGTATTATGTTTATATCTTTTATTAGCCGATAGGCTTCTATTGTGGGCTTTTGAGTCTGCTAATGCCGGCATACCACGTCTCACGCCGTTAAACCTGTGAAAACAATTTTCAGGTTACTGTCAAATAAATGCAGAGTTGCAATGCCAGCATACGGGAGAGTTGCAATTTAATATGAAATCATATCAAATGGCGTCTTGTATCTAGAAAATCATAAAATCGAATCTCGAAGCTGTAAAATCATATCCAATTTCCAGGTGAATGCGGTGCCGTAAATGCCTCCCTTAATCTGCAGTCGGTGATATTTATATCTAATTTTATATTCCCTTCAATCGCCCTGGATCACCGCCTCCAATTTCCATAAATGGCCCTGAAAACCTTTACCTTAATATTATTCTATTCATCTTAACATTGCTGCCTTTTGCATCAAACAGGGCATGGCGCTGGGCGCTTCTTCCCCTCCGTGATTCCTGAGAGGAAAATTTAAATCAGCTACTGTTTCAATCATTGCAAGTTCGTTGGTTGATCTACAGTGGTTTATGAGGGTGATTTGCATTGCGCAGCTGGCTGCAGGTTGCCCTCAAATTTATTTTTTGATTGCTTTGCATTGTATGCCACTGTTCTGCATTACCCAGGAGTGGCTAGCTACTACGTTCCTAGATCGTCGAATGAAAGAATTTGAAAAAAATGTTCTGTCAAATTGAATTGCCTTACGCATTCAATATGCCATGCGTTTAGGTTACCCATGGCTATGTATGGATGCTGCAACACAAGGATATCTCGATTACAGAGATGCACCGACTTCTTATTACATCAAGCTCTACACTACTCTTCACATATCAGTAGGTTTAGACTAGGACTAATGGGAAGGGTAATTGCAAGAGAAACAATAATTTAATGTGCCTTGCATATCGCTGAGATAAGGAGAAGTAGCTGCAGATTGAGGGGGCTAATTTTGAAGTGGGTGTGTTTCTATTCAATGGCAGAGAATATTACAGATGTCATGATGTTTTCGAGAGACTGTGGAACCACACTGAAGAACCACAGCGCACCCTGCTTCATGCTATCCTGCAGAGTTGTGTTGGATTCTACCATCTCTTTAATCAGGTACAACCAATTTCTCTTCCCCATCTTCTACCTTCTTGGGAAAGAACCCATGTTTCCTTCCATGATGGTGG
This sequence comes from Sequoia sempervirens, assembly GCA_007258455.2. NCBI lineage: Eukaryota > Viridiplantae > Streptophyta > Pinopsida > Cupressales > Cupressaceae > Sequoia > Sequoia sempervirens. The sequence goes on along the minus strand of VDFB02281492.1, from coordinate 798,993,444 downwards.
TGGTTCCGCTCTCGTGTTGTTGCAATAGGATTGTACTCATGTTGAGATGTATCCTCTAATGGTGTCTTCAGAAAGCTGAAGTTCCTTTTCCCCTGCTAGAACTGAGAGATAATGGTACCTTTGAAAAGAGGGAGCGGAGCAAAGGGATAAGATTGATCAACATATGTTGTAGCTCACAAGTTAGAACAACATGAAGGGCATTGTGGCAGCTTGCATGTTACTGTATTCTTGGGTATTCCCTAGATTGAGCCAGCAGAATCAACTCTTTGCCAAGCTACTCTCATGTTTTAGACTAATAACAGAATCATAAATATGCATTCATAATTGACCAGCAAATAGGACCATATTCACAATACTCGTTAGGACCCATATCACCAAGTTCTCTTGAATTTGTCCTTAATCTCCCGGAGAACTATGGGAGTTAAAAAGTCTTTATTGAGTTTTGAGTCTCCTTTTGCAGTGAATCATCTTCTATTTGAATTTTCTTCATGATCATGGTGTACTAGCCTTCAGTTATAATGTGACTTGACTTTCGAGAAATTTTCTCTCGTGTAGAATCATCTTGGAGCAATGCTTGAGCTAGGAGGTCTTAATAAGCAACAGAAGCTGAAATTTAAAACTGGGCCATTTCACTAGTTTGAGCAGGACATTTCAATTGTCCTTGAATTCATTTATGGCACACAAATGGAGCATGCAGCATGTAAGTTTCAGGTTGACTCTATTTTATAAAATCAGTGTATTCTTAAATATCTCTCTCTACTGGAAAACTTTGTGTTTCCCTCTCCCCTTTCGGCCTTTCCACTGTTTAGTTTTTCAATAATGCTTAACAAATGCAAATCTGACAGGCACTGATGATTATTGTTTGACAACGGATGGCTCTGCACGGTCCTATTAGCTTCTAGGTAACTTCGGTGTAGGACAACCATTATATGCCATGCAGAGGGATTCAAATGGCGAGTGTTATCTTTATTTTAGTCCAAAAGGGGTTTATAACCATAAAAATCTTCTGAGAGTAAAATTACCCCTTCTCCTAGCCACTGAAAAAGACTTAAGGACTGCAAAATATTAGTAAATTATTCTGAAGTTTTTATACAAGTTGAAGTATCATACTAGACCAATTACCAGCCGAGGTAGTTATTAATAGGATGTTCGTCCATATTCTTCTCTTACATAACACCTGATTTTAGTTGCCATTGTAACTTTTTGTTTGAGTTTACCAAGTTTTTCAAATAGTTACTAAAATATTTTGCAAATAGGCTACATATAGTGTGAGATTTGAGTCTGCAACAAGTCTCACATCTGCAAATCACTGTTGAGTTGTCGGAAAACAAGTTTTAGTTTCCGTTTAATGATAAACCAGCTGTCATAATGGTAAAAGCCTCCAAAGTATCAGGTGAAAGCCTCTAAAATCTCGCTTATCATGTAAAAATCAGATAAAAAATGATTTTCCAACCGGATGGAAACATCCTATTTCCATGAAAACATCCAATTTCCATTTGCAGTGTTTTTTGTCAATTTGATGACAACTTTTTTTTTCATTTACATTGCTTTATGTTTTAGATCTATATGCAAATATTTCAACATAAGATTATTTTTTTAATGAAAAAATATAGATTTGTCTCAATATATTTCATTCCATTATTTAGCATTTATTATTAATTGTTTAATCCAACTATATACATATAGTTTTCTATCGCATAATCCTTGAACCTCCTTTAGATGCAAGTGTTAATTTATCAATGACTGGATCGAAGGAAGACCCAGGAGTTAATTGCAGGGCACTGACTGCTGACCTTTTCAAAATTTCTGAAAATAGAGAAGGCTCATTTAGATATTCGATTGCAACGTAGATGATTGAAATATATAACGAGCAAGTTCACGATTTGCTAACAAAAGATGGGTCCCTAAATAATCTTGGAATAAGAAGCTTATCTCAAGCCAATGGTGTAAGTGTTCCTGATGCTAACATGTTTCCTATTCAGAGAAGATGCTTTAGATTTGATCAAAATGGGCGAGAAGAACAGATCAGCAAGAGCGATTGCCCTTAGTGAAATACAAAAGCAGGTCTCACAATATTGTGACTGTTTATGTGGAAGGAACAGACTTATCGTGTGGAGCACTTCTCAGAGGTTGTCTACATTTGATTGATCTGGCTGGAAGTGAGAGGATAAGCTTAAGTTCCTTTTCCCCTGCTAGAACTGAGAGATAAATGCTACCTTTGAAAAGAGGGAGCGGAGCAAAGGGATAAGATTGATCAATATATGTTGTAGCTCACAAGTTAAAACAACATGAAGGGCATTGTGGCAGCTTGCATGTTAGTGCATTCTTGCGTATTCCCTAGATTGAACCAGCAGAATCAACTCTTTGCCAAGCTACTCTCATGTTTTAGACTAATAACAGAATCATAAAAATGCCTTCATAATTGACCAGCAAATAAGACCATATCCACAATACTCGTTAGGACCAATATCACCAAGTTCTCTTGAATTCGTCAATCTACTGGAGAACTATGGGAGTTATTGAGTTTTTAGTCTCATTTTGCAGTCAATCATCTTCCATTTTAATTTTTTTCATGATCATGGAGTCCTAGCCTTCAGTTTTGATGTGACTGGACTTTCGAGAAATTTTCTCTCATGCAGAATCATCATGGAGCAATGCTTGAGCTAGGAGAAGGTCTTAATAAGCTACAAAAGCTAAAATTTAAAAGTGGGCCATTTCACCAGTTTGAGCAGGACATTTCAACTGTCCTTGAATTCATTTATGGCACACAAATGGAGCATGCAGCATGTAAGTTTCAGGTTGACTCTATTTTATAAAATCAGTGTTTCTTAAATAGCTCTCTCTACTGGAAAACTTTGTGTTTCCCTCTCCCTTTTTTGCCATTCCCCTGTTTAGTTTTTCAATAATGCTTAACAAATGCAAATCTGGCAGGAACTGATGATTATTGTTTGACAATGGATGGCTCTGCACGGTCCTATCAGCTTCTCGGTAACTTCGGTTTAGAACAACCGTTATATGCCATGCAGAGGGATTCAAATGGCGAGTGTTATCTTTATTTTAGTCCAAAAGGGTTTTCTAACCATGAAAATCCTCTAAGACTAAAATTACCCCTTCTCCTAGCCACTGAAAAAGACCTAAAGGACTGTGCAAAATATTAGTAAATTATTCTGAAGTTTTTATACAAGTTGAAGTATCATACTAGGCCAATTACCAGCCGAGGTAGTTATTAATAAGATGTTCGATTTTAGTTGCTATTGTAACTTTTTGTTTCAGTTTACCAAGTTTTTCAAATAGTTACTAAAATATTTTGAAAATAGGCTACATATAGTGTGAGATTTGAGTCTGAAACAATTCTCAAAGACAGTCAAGGAAAAAAATAATCAGCTGTCAAACATGTTTACAAAGAACTGGAACAAAACAAGACAACACTCAAGGACGAACTGCCAACAGCGAAACAAAACTAGACGTGACAATAATAACAAAGGACTCGGCTAATTGATGTGTACCTCTTGATTGGAAGAGAGGGCCACGGTCTGTTCGTAAGTCCTCTTGTGCCACCAGTCGTTTAAAACGATGCTCACCTGGCACTCGTAGGTGAAGGCCTCTTTGCACGACACGTCCGCTATCAGCGACCCATAAAACCCCACCGACCGCTGCAGGCCATTATAACTTATAAGTGCCGATCTGCAATGAATGTGTCAATGGAGTTATTTATGCAGTAGATTAACCTGGTCCCCATCAGTTTTAAAAGAACGGAAATAACAAATAGCACACAAACTACAGCCTATGGATAATAATCCATCACACTAAAATAGGTGTGTTGACGCATTTTGTGTCCTACAAATGTGCGTAAAATGTAAGCTGAGGCCCAATGAAAAGAGAAACCGATCATTTACCTGGCGAATGCCCTGCCAGTGAAAAACAATGCTTTCATTGGGCATCAAGTTTTCTAACTGGACAACAACGGTGTCCCCTTCTCTGGTTCTGATGGTCGGCCCCGGGTATTGTCCATTTACAGAGATGATGTTCACCTGCACAGAATCGGGAGTCCATGTGTGGTAGTTTACTTTGAATTTGTGAAAATTCACGTTTGCTTCAGCAGGAAAAGATAGCAATGGCAACAATGACAACAGCACAAAGAAAGCGCTTCGCTTGTAAACTACAGAGGTTCTGCCGGCCATTGCAACCATCTTGTTGAATACATACAGGAAACTCCTAAAATCACATGTATAAATGCCATAACAGAGGCGATTTGATCAGAGTGCTATTCCAGAAGGTCTTACCGAAAGTAGTACTTAACCGAAAGTAACCGAAAGTACTAAGTGACTTTTCTCTCAAGTCTAGTTGGAGATAATGTTTATTGAAAGAATGTATATAAAAAAGCTTATAGAGATTTGTGTAAGAACATTCCAGCATATGGAAACATTTATTTATTTTTTATATTTTTTTATTAATCATTTTATAATCTTTTAGAGATTTGTATGAATTTTATAAATACAGAAGTCATTCTATCATTGTGTATCAACAAGAAATTAGCAAGTTGTTATGTAATTTGGTATCTAATAATATACAATATATTCAAGTGTTTTATTTGTGGGTTTTGTAGTGTGGCTATGAATTATGAAGGTTGCGATTTGGTTGTGAGCAACACTAACAAATTCTTTTTGTAAAGGAAACAAGCAATATTTTAGAAAAGAAAAGATTATCAGTTTAAAAAACTTCATATTGTCTAAAATTCATTTGAATTTAAAGATTATTTTTTAAATTTCATTCTCATCTCAAAAAGAGGGAATTTAGCACAATGGAGTCCATTGGTATTCCACTAGTTGTGATTAAATGAAATGGAAAAATTATTATGATTGGGTGTCTCATATGATTTTTTTAACACTTCAAAATTGCTATGACTAGCAAGCCCTAATTGGGTATGGTGAGTAATCAAAAGGATATGGATTATATAATCCTAAAAATAGGGTAATATATATCAAAAGGAATGCATGGTTTGATGAAGATATGGAAAATAATAATTCTCTTGCATTATCTTCAGTTCCAATCTTGATTGAAGAAGATAATTCTACTTATACTAATGACCTTTAAATCAAGGTGTGTCATCTTCTATAGGAGAAAGAACACAAATTGAATTATCATGTGAAAGTGATGATGAAGACACAAGGAAGACTAGAAGAATTCAAGAAATCTATTGAGAAGGCCCTAATAATTATGTTTTTAACTATACTCTTATAACTATGGTGGTGTAGGTTGAGACTCCAAGTATGTACTGGGGAGAAAATGGAAAAGATGAATGAGAAGTAGCCATGCAAGATGAATAAAGCTCTTTGATAAAAAATTGAACTTGAGAATTGACAACTCTTCCAAAAGGAAAAATTGTGCTTGGTTGTAAGTGGACTTAAAAAATAAAGTTCACATTAGATGGAGTTATTGAAACACACAAGGCAAGGCTAGTGAATAGAGGTCTCTCACAAACATAAGGTATTTACTATATTGAAACCTTCACTCTAGTTGCTAAAATGACTTCCATTCATAGAATAGATGCTTTAGTTGCAAAATTTAGTTGGAATTTTTTTATGGATGTAAAAAGTACATTTCAAAATGGTGACTTAAGGGAAGAAATATTCTTGCAACAACCACCAAAATTTGTTAGAATTGGTGAAGAACATCTAGTGGGTAGTTTAAAAAAATCACTATAGGATCTTAAACAAGCTCCAAGGTCATGGTACTCCAAAATAAGTGAGTACTTTATAGAAGGGTAAAAGCACAAAGTTGTGTCACACTTTATAGTTCAGCAGGATTGAAAATAAGTAATTTGATCTAAATGTGTACATAAATCATAGTGATGTTAAAAATTTTATTATCATACTATATTTGGATTATTTAATCATTATAGGAGATCACAGACAATACATCGAAAAAACCAAGGATCAATTCAAACATGATTTTTAAATAATTGATCTAGGGTTGATACACTATTTTTGGGGTATGCAAGTTTGGCAAGAAGAAGCAAGGATCATGCTTTCTCAAAATAAATATGCTCTTGATGTATTAACAAAATTTTATATGAGTGATTGTAAACCATCTAGTACATCATGTGAAATAGGATTAAAATTGAGTGCTAACTCTACTTAAAATGTGGATGGAAAATTTTTATAGACAACTCTAAGTCAAGATTGTCTTGTATCTTACTATAACTCGACCAGACATTGCATATGCAGTTTGTATTATATCCAGATACATGGTAGATTGACACATTGAACATTGGAAATAAGCTAAAAGAATACTAAAATATATTAAAAGTACTGATCAACTTGGAATTTAATAAAAATGTGGATGAGATCCTTAATAGGGTATAATTTTTTTTATTATGCAAGTGATATTGATAACAGAAAGTCAAATTCTATATATATATATATGTGTGTGTGTGTGTGTGTGTAAACATTATCATAGGGGGTAGTTCCCATAATTTATAATAGAAATACGTTATAATATTGAGCGCTAGACTTCATTGAGCCATAGCTCCTAATGCATCATCATGAATACACCTTCATCCAATTTATTTTCTCTTAGCAATTATATTGGTGTTATCAAATCACCATTTTTGCATGCATATTCTGTAAATCCACTCATTTATTTGATGTCCATACCCTCCCTAAAGAGTCAAATTGCCTTTGAATTATTGGTTTTTGTATTGTTTGCAACATTGGGATCAAATATCTCAACTATTAGTCCATTTGTTGGAGGGTTGGAAATTCTCCCAATCATCTCCCTTGAACACATTACAAGCAACAATGGATAAAGTCTCTTAGGAATGAGTTCTTCTTGTAGTGTCTAGCTCGTAGCTTCCACCAACATTGTTAGGAACCGATCATAAATTGGATGATCGTGTACATGGCCATTCACTAAAAAATCTTCTCCAACCATTTTTATGATTTCCCACACAAGTTCATCATCTCGCACTTGAAAGATCTACTATATTTGAGCCACTGATGTTTCATTATTGCATTTGCAAGAAACCACAACAAAGGCCCCTGCAACCATTTTTGGTTTTGTGGTCATGTCCAAGTTTCATTTTATAGATCAATGATTCTCAGACCAGTTTCTCGTGTTTGCCTAAGTTTCCAATAAGATTAGCTCTTGGGATTCTCTTTCGTTGCTCCACAGATATGTTGTGATTTTCTTGACTAGAAACCATATGTGGAGTTGTATTGTGTCTTCATTGTATGACATTTGAGATGAGCCCATGACATAGGAGTTAAAGTTTACTCATATTTTTTAATTTTATTCTACCTCCATAGGATTGTTGCAACGATCGATATACACTATTCTATAAATGGTGTTGCATAGTGATATGGGCTTGAAATCAACAAAGGTAGGAGGGTTTTGGTTTTTGGGGATCATTGTTATGAATGTGTTATTCAGTTCCTTTAAGATCTTGCCATTTCTCCTTGATTCCTCTAAAGATAACAGGATTTCATCCCCCTTTAGAAGAACATGATAGTAAACCCATCTGGGCTTAGGGATTTGTTTGGTGACATAGAGAAAACAAGTTCTTCTACTTCTTCTATTAATGTAAAAGGTTTTAGCAAAATTTCATTATCTTTCATGGTGATTAGCAAGGGAATATGCCGGACAAAATCATCTGAGATGATATTATTTGCTTGTGTAGTTTGTTGGGTTGACTCACTTAGGAAGTTTGAGAAGAAGCAAATTGCTTCTTTGCTGATTGATTTTTCTACCTTCAAGTGTCTACCTAAGGGGGAGCTGATGTTGAATATAGCGTTCATTTGTTGTCTAACTTTTAATGATAAATGGAAGAATTTATTGCTTTTGTCCCCTTCTTTGAGCCATCTCTCTAGATTTTTGTCTCTAGTATATTTCTTCTCTTGTGAAGATTTATTCTAGTTCTAATTGTATTTTTCTATGTAACTTGAAAGTGGTGTTGTTCATACCACTTCTAATGATATGATAAGTGATATCGTCAAGTTTGGGTTTGTAGTGTTATTTTATGTGAAAAATATTCTTGAAGTGACACTCCTTCCAAGATTTGATTTGTTGTCGCATATATGTTGGCCTTTTCTCTTACTAAAACATTCCAGATTTGACAATATAGGGCGCATTTTCCTACCAACTCTTGAGTTGAGGTAACGAAAAAATGCGTAATTAACTTAGACTGGCAAATAATTTACTTGACGTTGAGACAGCTGGAACCTTGACTAGCTTTTGGATGTCTTTTCTCAGGGCATTCAGAATCCCGATATTTTAAAATAACGAATAATATCTCATGTATTCTTACTTTCGAGCAGGCCTGGAATTTGATGGTCTATTTGACCGTTTTTTGCATTTTAGACCGTATATTACAACCTAAAAATTAAGTAGACCGTATTATTTGACTTGGTATATTTTTATATAACCGTAAATATGACTTTTAAAATTATTATTAAACCGTAAAAAAATATTGTGTCATATATATATTGTTTATGGTAAAAATATAAATTAGTTTAGAATTGGAATAATTCTTTGTAATTTCACTTTATATTAATATATATATATAATTTATAATATTTATTATAAATATATTTATTAATTCAAAATCTGTTCAAAATAGAATCTTTTCAAGATTAAATATAGTTATTTCTAATTTTTAAAATATTTTTAACAATAAAATTTAAGATTTTAACATGTTTACTAATAGTTATCATTGTATTATATTAATATATATGATTTATAATCTTTATTATAAAAATATATATTAATACAAAATCTTTTCAAAATAGAATATAATTGTTTTTTAACTTTTTGAATATTTTAACAAGATTTATTTTCTATATGAATTTAGAAACTTCTTGTTAATTGTCATAGCAAATTTAAGATTTTTACATTTATTTATAATTATCAATATTTTCTAATTTTAGCTTTTTTTTTAATATATATAGGATATCCATATGAATAACATAACACAAAATTTCACTATTTTTTCAACAACATTTATTTTACAGCATTTTGTTTATAGTGATTAGTGATTCGAGCTTTGATTTTTTTTTAATAGATTTGAAATTGATATTTAAATTTTTTTGACAGTTAAATTTTTTCATAAAACGTAAAGTGACGGGCATTTAAATGAACAAACCGTCAAAAAAAATTCATATGACAGGTAGGGGTGGCCGTCAAATTCCAGGCCTGCTTTCGGGTCACTATCTTTCGTCAATTTTGAATTTTGAATGAATGGGATTTCGTTACGTGCCATTAGACTTTATGACCAACGAGATCTTAAGCATTTTAACACTTCGGAAGAGCCGCCCATAGATTCGGGGGGCCCATACAGATTATCTTTGGCTTGACTCTAAAATTTTTCCATCCTGTTTTTTTCAATTTCTTTATCACATGGAAGCGGGGAATATTGTACTACTCTTTTCTTATTATGATATTGCTATCAGGATTCAACCGTGTAGTTTCGAGTCAAACTCATTGACCCATGTTTCATGAGTAGTGGCTCAACAAGAACCCATCTCTCATGATATCGAATGGTCCACTTAGCACTCATTGCATCTAGGTGATGCTCACAGAGGTGAAGCATTGGTCCGTCCCGGGAGGTCACCCATCCCAGTACTGCTCCAGCTCAAGCGTGCTTAACCAGGGAGTTTTCTCCAAGGTTAAGCCCGCTTGAGTTGTTACCCCATTTGCAAAACCTTCAGCAAGTGTTGTGCTTATGAACCATTCATAAAAGAGCCCCTTTAGCTCATCAATTGATAAGTAGGAGGTATTTTTCCACAGCGTGTCAAATTATGATATTGCTATTAGGATTCAACCGTGTAGTTTCGAGTCAAACTCATTGACCCATGTTTCATGAGTAGTGGCTCAACAAGAACCCATCTCTCATGATATCGAATGGTCCACTTAGCACTCATTGCATCTAGGTGATGCTCACATAGGTGAAGCACTGGTTCGTCCCGGGAGGTCACCCATCCCAGTACTGCTCCAGCTCAAGTGTGCTTAACCAGGGAGTTTTCTCCAAGGTTAAGCCCGCTTGAGTTGTTACCCCATTTGCAAAACCTTCAGTAAGTGTTGTGCCTTATGAACCATTCATAAAGTTTTTACTCTTTTCTTGTTTTTTCTTGGAATAAAGTTTTTATAGGACATTTCATCAAGACATTTCCTACTTTTTATTAAAATTATATTGTTCTCTTATATTATTTTCTTATATTAAAGACAGTTTGATACCACATACTCATAAAAAATTCAGAAATATTGACTTATTGTCATTTTCTCAACAGAATATTACAATTAAGAATAAGTCATAGTAAAATATCATTAAAAAATAATTTATTAGTGAATTCAAGTCATTATAAAATACTGGTTGATATCATTATTTAAAAATTTTCATTAAACTTTTATATGTATATTTAAGTTCAAGAAAAAATTAAAATCTATATTTTATCATATTATATTTGTCATAGAATATATGTTAAAATTATATTTTTCTTTTCTCATTAAAATAAAGACATTCATATTGAATTTTTCAAAAAAAGTTTATTATATTTTCTCTTATATTGAATAGTTATCATTACTTATTTACTTATTATAAAATATAATAAAATAAAATATCAAGTAAATTAAAAATAATATACATTTTAGTAAAGATAATACTAAATTTTGTAGACTTGCAAAAAGATATTTTCAAATAAGTTTATTTCTTCTCCTCAAAAGTAAAGTGGAGATGATTTTTATTACAACTTTGATAGAAGTAGAGAAAATAATCCAAATGGAGTTTGATTTAATCCTAAGTTGTCACATCTAAGAGGGCTTTAGACCCCATTAGATGAAACTTCTATAGATATAAATCATGCATTTTCATAAAACACATGATTTTAAGATAAATCAAGATGCCCACAAATGCTTTGAGATTTATGCTTTCGACCTAGATTTAAAGATAAGGGAAAGAATGACAAGTTTAACTTCTTATGGACTATAATATGATATCAAGAAACATTATTGGTAGGGTACATTCTAATTGAGGATCCTTGTTAGTGACCCTCTAGAATTGTTGAATTGTTGATGCATTGACACATTTAAAACACTAATCATGCTAAAGCTTGCTAGATAATAATGTATAAATTCTATAATTTCATCTCTCCATACAAATATTAACTATATATTTTCGCATAATGAAGTGTAGGAATATCCTTTTGTCATTATTTACTCTATAAATCATCTTACTCTTTTTCTCTTGTTTTGAGTTCTAGTTTCAATCATTACTTTATAGTTTGATTTTCTCTCAAAAATATTTTTGACATTCATATTGCAACTATTGAGGATGCATGCCATGAACTAGAGACTATGTTGGTCCTAAATATTACAACACATTACTCTATTTCTATTTTCCTCCTACAATTTTAATGTGAATAGTTTGTGCCCTCATTTATTGAACATGACATATTATTTAAGTAGGAGGATTAATGTCGAACATGAAATTAAATATGAAACAAAAATATTTGTCCCAACACCATGCAAACCTCTAATAGAGAATGAAATCGAAATTATTTTTACTTAATTCTCGAATCTCTATTTCTTACTTGGACAATATCTACCTGTTCAAAATTAGGATTGAGAGTCTTCTCTAAAAATGAGGGTCTTGATATAAATTTATTAAGTTTTAAGGAGATAGAGGGTGATCCCATAAGAGTGGTTTACAATTTTTGGCCAAACTAGACACTAAAATTATTATTTTTAACTAAATCTTCACATTCGGGCACCTATAGCGGCTAAATTATGAGGAATTTGAAGATGGTGCAAACTAGAGTCTCATAAAATTTTGTCTATAGATTCTAAAAAAAAAAATTTCAAAATTTTTGGAATCAAATTGCACTTCTTTTTCCATCTCCCACGAAAATAGATTTTTTTCATAAAACAATATTTTTAAAAAGTGACGCACACCGTATAACGCATAAATTTTTTTCCATGAAGGATAAAATTCTAATTCTTTCAAATTTAGATTTGTAACTCGGATATCTAGTGCTTCCACTTGGTTAGATAGTTTTTTATTGAATATTTTTTCCTTAATCAAGTTTCAAAGTCAAACAAATTACAATTCAGACACAGCGCAACTGTATAACGCGTAACTTTTTTTGTATATGTCAAAATTTAATTTAATTTTTTTTGTTGGATGAAGGACTTCAATATCTGGTGCACTCATATTTTTCAAATTTTTTTTTTGATAATATTCTATTTTTCCACATGTGAAGAACAAAGAAATTCATTTTCGATGAAAAACCTATGTTTAATAAAACTTAAAAAAAAAATACATAACAAAGCCAAAACATATTAAAATTATATTCATTGGATAGCTTGTTATGAGGAATACCATAATCATTTGAAATAAATTTTAAATGAATTCATTTGATCCCCAAAATCTAAATCAAAAGTGATTTTTATCAACATTTTGATAGGTGTAAAGGAGACACATTTATAGGTATGGTTTAAAACTAGCGAGGTTCTATCCAAGGGGGTTTGATCTAAGGTGATTTGATCAAACCCTCTTCAATTGGAATCCTTAAAATGGAACTTTTTAAGACTTAAATCATTATATTTTCTAAAAATATGTGATTTCAACTAAAATTCGTTCCTCTTAGGAATTGTAAACCACTATTATGACAACACCCTAGATGAATGTATAGGATTTGATATTAGATTAAGTGTTTATCACATTAAATGTGGAGTGGATGTAGATATGTGGTGGCTATATTTTTTCTTATTTTTTAGTTATCTTATTTATTCATTTAATAGATTTTTTTATTTTTTATTTATAAGAAGGTTAACTAACTTATTTTGATTTTTTAAAAGATTTTTTTTCATTTGAAAGATTGATGTAATTTTATTTATTGATGCTTTTAACCATTTTGATTAATTAGTTAGCTAGTATAGAATTGTGGGATTTGGCATATGGAAATTTTAATCCATGTAGACTTTTGGGCTAGTAGCCTTTGAAGGGCTTGAAATTATGACTATTTGGGTGTAAGAATTTAAGACATTTAGAGATATATGATCTTAAATTCCCATAAAGGTGGTGATAGATTCATCATTATGTAATAAGTCGCATAGTGTGTTATTTCATTGATCCAAGGTAATAGATAAGGTGGATAGATAAGGTTATGGATTGGATCAATGAAAAGACTAATGATTGGGACCTACCTAATGGTGTTAAGGAAAGGGTTGATCATGGAGATTGTGAAGTCGATAAAAGGATTGGGGAAAAAAATTATTTGAAGGAATTTTGGGGGGAACTTAATTTATTATGGAAGATTTTTGGCTAATTCTCATGATTTTAACATCATGATTCTACTCATTAGGAGAGTTTGATCAAAACCCCAAAAATACTTTATCTAAATAAATAAGAATAGGCCCCATGATTCCTTTCTCATGGAGGTCTAATCCTTTTCCTTGATAGTTCATGATTCTACACATTTGATTTGCAATGGGATACTTGTTACTTTGAAACAAACTTATAAATCTAATTGAATTTTCTTCATGATCATGGAGTCCTAGCCTTTAGTTTTTTCCCAATTTTTTTCAATTTTTTGGTTGCCAAATATGACACTGAGTTTTTAAGTATCCATCATGGTGACTACCTTAGGGTGCCATATACATTATTTTCACCAAAGGTTGGTTTTTCTCTTAAATATTTTTTATAATTTTTTCAATTTGGATATTCTTCATATTCAACTAGGAACCACATGAGGTGTACAATGTTGATAGGTTCATCAATCTCTTAACCCTCATGATGATGGAACTTCAAATTTTTGTTCTCTGTGTTCTTTTTTATCCTGCCTTATGTCTCTGGTCATCTATGGTGTTTGGGAAAAGCCTAAGGTTGGGGTTTTACCTTTGTCTTCATGTAAAACCCTAGTGTTTATATTACGCCTTAGGTGGGATCTATTTGGACATTACTTTTTGGATGGTTTTAAAACATCTTAAGTCCCATCGCTTCATCTAGGCCTGACCCCCTCTTGTCTTATCATTTTATTCCCTTCGCTTGACTTTATTCTCCTAAGTCTTGGATGGTCTCGTGCTCCCTCATTTAAATGACAACTTATGTCATTGTTTGTCATCTGCCTAGCGATGTCCCCTTAGTCCTTTAATAATTTTTTTTATTTTGCAGAGGGACAAGTTCGCATGATCGTAGATCAATCATCGTTTGATCTTAGTCGTTCCCTGCCATCCTGCAATGACCCCACCACACTTTCTTGGTTGATCACGATATCACGGGCAAGCGCCTCATGTCTCGTCCAGTGATGTCGAAAGGATGATAAAATACTTTGATGCATCTATTTAATTTTAATACATTATGCAACAGGTTACTAAAGTGTTTATGAGATGCATGTGCTTCAAGTCAACGCAAATGTTATAATCTCGGTAGGAAAGGTGCTCGATGGTTAAAGACAAAGCTAACAACTGTGTTGGATGAAATAGATTGCTGATGGTTGAAGATCCACGATTTCCCACCATCGCGTGATCAAAATTTGCGAGGTCTTTATCAATTGCGATATCGTAGGCGAACACCATGTGGATTTTGTTGGCAACACATAGTATGGTGGGCCCCTTGTTGCCACGATGGAGATTGTGTTAGTTTGATTTGAAGGTAGCCATTCGATGATCTGACCAAGGTAAAGGATCGACGACTAATATTTGAATCTACATCAAATGCGATTGGAGCTGTTTGTGCAGTGCACGAGTAAGCTTTAATGGCGGGCACAATGAACGAGAGGATTCTCCATGAAATTGTTGTTGTAACAAATTTTTGGAATGTCACAAAGTGGTCCAATTGGTTGTTGATACGTGTGCTTTTTGGCTTGATGCTTGTTTGATCCTTCATTTCTATAAGAAGGATCTCAGGGCCAGAAGTAAGGGTTAGCAAGTTAGATATTTTTTGGTCAAGTCTAGGTAGAGTTGTAGAGTAAAATTGTAAAGTTTGATGGTTTTAAGAGAAATTCAGTTTTAGGTTTTGATTCATTCTGTAGTAGGTTTTGAATTCACGGGGATTTGATGTTTTATGACAGTACTGGCATTTGAATCGAAATGATTAATTCAGACTCATGTCTCTCCATTATACATGCATATCTGAATTTTGAATAAGATAATCACAGGTTGTCTCGTTCATCTCACTATTGTGGTGTGTATGATTCATGTTTTGGCTTTAATTCAAGGAATTAATTAAAATGCTTGAATGGGATTGTAGGTGGATATGTTTTATACATGGATTTGATAAGTAGTATTGGGTTAGAATACATGTTAATGAAATTGTAAAGTAATGTTCTCAAGGATCTTATATGTTATGTATTAAATCTATCATAAACCCTACATGTTTATGAATTTGAATCCCTCAATGGATATATGGCACTGATCTAAGTTTTACTAATTTGTATGGTTCAGTATTTTGTTTGTGTTTACCTAGAGCTTGCTACAAATTGCAAATCAATGACTATTTTATACTGTGGAATGTGTTGTAGTTATATCATGCTCCAAATAGTTGATATTACTAAGGAACAACCAATTCTATTCGGTATTATCATATTATGTTAAGCTATTAAATGAGATTGTCTATTGTTGTTAATTTTGTTTATGATAATGGTGCAGAGGTTGTAAACGCATTAAGGGATCACCCTCCCAGGATTTGCAGAGCCCAAAGTGTAGGAGGTCTTTAAAATCCTCGTCAGTTGGTCCAAGTCCTTCGAGTTGCCCTTGATTGAAATTGGAAATTCCATAGGTAGATTAGAAGACCAACCTAGTTATAGTAAAAACAACCAACAAAATGGCAACTCTACTGGGGAGCTAATTGCAATATTTCTAGTTAGTGTGTCAGTTATCTATTTTGCATGGGGTTTTCATAATATTTTTGTGATTTGAAGGTCGAGCTCGTGGTTCTATGTTCGGTATGTCCATTTCTTCTGTTTTCAAAACATTTTTGAGTCATTTAGTGAAGCACAGTTGTACATTGTTAGTATAAATTTCCAAAGGTCTTTTGAATTCCACCAAGTATCTCTGGATATTTGGTATTCCCAAGATAATTGGGTGGAGACTTTGAAGTCTCTGCACCAGTGTGCATTTTATTGTGAGAATTTAATATAAGTTGAAGGATCTTTTGGACAAGTACGTAGAATGAAGAACACCAGGTCATTCACGAAGAATCATCCTAAACAGAAACTAGAGGGTGAACTTCCTAAAGTGAAGAAGAAGGACTGAATAAAGAAAAGACCAGAATCTAGCAATGCTGCTCCCACGTCACAGAACCCTATACACCAAGTTACAAGTAGGCCTTTACACCCTATCCCTGAAACTCTTGAAGAGGTGTCTAGAAATTCATAATCATATAGTTGTGGATTTTTTGATGCATTATTTAATACACCAATTCAAGAGGATATAACATGTCAAAATAAAGGGCCTATTAGTGTCCAATATACTACAAAGAGAAGAGGTAGGAGTAGAAGTTGAATCCATCACAGAGAAAGCACCTGTGATGTGCATCCTCCTCCTGCTGAAGATGATGGAACTC
Source organism: Sequoia sempervirens (assembly GCA_007258455.2). Lineage (NCBI taxonomy): Eukaryota > Viridiplantae > Streptophyta > Pinopsida > Cupressales > Cupressaceae > Sequoia > Sequoia sempervirens. The sequence goes on along the minus strand of VDFB02281492.1, from coordinate 798,976,889 downwards.
CTTTATTGTCTGAATGGGTACTTAAAGGTTAATCTGATAGATTTAAGTGATACATCGAGTTCTGATATGACTTTGCCTGACCTTGATGATGTTTTTGGAGACATTAATTCCTTGAGACAGGAGATCGAAAAGAAAACTGAGCTCAGAAGAAAAAGGGAAGAGGAAATAGAATTGAGGCAGGCTGTGATTGAAAGGGATAGTTTAGTTAGACAGTTGGCAACAATGAAGCTCTTGAACCAAGAAAAACCTAAGCTAGATGTTGAGGGCCTTGTTGTACGTGAAATTATTGATAAGAAGACAAAGCCTATGTCTATGGAGGGTCTTGTAGGTCAAGTTGGTGCCTAATCAAAATTTGCAGACTCAACACCCTCCAATCCTATTAAGTCTCAACCAAGTAATCCAAACCCTAAGCATGTTTTAGACAAGGGAAAACAAAAGGTTGAGGGGATTAAAATAAGTGAAAGGGTGACTTCTCACCCTCCTAAACGAGATCCCTCACCACATGTATCATTACAAGTTGAAACTGCCTTAGAAAGGGCTAGAAGACAAAGTGAGGCTCTTGCATAAGAGTTGGAGAAGATAGAGATTGAGGCTGCAAATGCAAAAAAGAAGAGGAAAATAAGTTTCCTCAAGATGTCATACATTGATGAGGCTACACAAACTGCAACTTCATCAAGTCACCAAGATACCTTGAAACATGGTCCTGAAATTAATTTGGATCCCACCACAAAAAGTTTTGGCCTGAGGTTTCATGCAACTAGGTATGTTGATCTCTAAATCAAGATGGTCCTAGGGTGAAAAATTTAGAGTCTGGTGTTGATTCTTGAAAGACATAAGGCTTATTTCAAAAAAGACCTATACAGTTGGAAAGGTATAGGCAGTTATTCTTTGATGGTATTCCTGGTTATCCAAATCCCATTCCTGATGGTCTAAGAGAAAAGATGAGTAAGTTTGCTAGCAACAATGCTATGACAACAAAGGAACACTTAAAAGCTTTTATGGACATGCTAAATGATTACAAGGTAGAGCATGAAGATGTTATAATGAAATTGTTTGTACCATCTCTGGTAGAGGATGCAAGGGATTAGTACAAAGGTTTTCCTATTGCTAGTATTGGTCCATGGGATGCATTTCAAAAATGTTTCAAGGAACAATATGTTGATAAAACCAATGCTAGTTTCATGCTAAATGAGTTTAATGACATCAAGAAGTCATTAAATGAGCCTATGAAAAAGTTTAATCTAAGGTTCCAAAAGGCAATGTATAAGTTGCTCCAGGTGTTGAGGCTTGATGAAAATGTTTGTCTAACTACATATTTCAATGCTTTTGATGCTAAAATGGCATATCTCCTTAGAGATAAGGAGCCTCAAACTGTGAGGGATGCATTTAGGGTGGCTATAAATATTAAGAGTAATACGAGAGCTTCTAGGAAATATAGTAGGAGAGAAGAACACACACTTTTAAAAATTCCTAAGGATAAGACAGAGAAGGTTTCTGTTGCAAAGCCTAAGGATGACAAAAATTGGGAAATGGTCTTCAGCACTTTGAAAGACATAAAGTATACTGTTTCCAAGCAAGAAAAAGGTATAGGAAATGAAAAGCAACAGTATAATAAAAATGACAGACCGCCCAGGTTGCAAAATTAGCCCTATAATACAAATTGGAAAGATGGGAAACTAATCTTGCCTGGCCAAAAGCCTAAAGATTATTAGCATACGCCAGACCCCTTATAGAAGCATTCAATAAATTTAGCATAGAATAGACCATGGTGTGAGGTGTGTGAACATCCACATGATAAAAATTACTATGGTATTGCTCAGTTACTTGTTGTTGAGGAAACAAAGGAGGATGTTCATGAGAAGACTTTGGAATGTGAGCAGGATGATGTAGATGTTTGTACGGCCAGATCATACATTGATGTGGCAAAATGTTCCTCTGATGATGAATTACTGAGAGATAATGCTACCTTTGAAAAGAGGGAGAAGAGCAAAGGGATAAGATTGATCAATATATGTTGTAGCTCATAGGTTAGAACAACATGAAGGGAATTGTGGTAGCTTGCATGTTACTGTATTCTTGGGTATTCCGTAGATTGAGCCAGTAGAATCAACTCTTTTCCAAGCTACTCTCATGTTTTAGACTAATAACAGAATCATAAATATGCCTTCATAATTGACTAGCAAATAAGACCATAGCCATAATACTCATTAGGACCAGTATCACCAAGTTCTCTTGAATTCATCCTAAATCTCCTGGAGAACTTTGGGATTTAAAAAGTCTTTATTGAGTTGTTAGTCTCCTTTTGCAATCAATCATCTTCCATTTGATTTTTTTTTCATGGCCATGGAGTCCTAGCCTTTAGTTTTGATATGATTGGAGTTTCAAGAAATTTTCTCTCATGTAGAATCATCATGGAGCAATGCTTGAGCTAGGAGGTCTTAATAAGCTACAAAAGCTAAAATTTAAAAGTGGGTCATTTCACCAGTTTGAACAGGACAAGGTGGCAGGTAGGCCTCCTTGGAGATTTTGTGGTTTAAGGAGTTGTACTTGTCTTTGTCAAATTTGCATGTACCTAGGGAGGAGCCTTGGATCCAAGTCAGTGAAAAGAAAAAAAAGAAAAAGAAAGCCAATGTTGGCACTGACCAAAGGGTAGGGAGATTAAATAATAAAGATGTAAGATCTAGAGATGTGGCTAGGGATATAACCTTAGGAAAATAGAGGACCATTGATGGTATTTCCAACCAAAATAAATCCACAAGTTAGTGAAAAAACTAAAAGAAAAAGAAAGCCAATGTTGGCACTAACCAAAGGGTAGGGAGATTAAACAATAAAGATGTAAGATCTAGAGATGTGGCCAAGGATATAGCCTCAAGAAAATAGATGACCCTTGATGGTCTTTCCAACTAGAACAAATCCACATAATGGTGAATGGGAGATTACTCCTCTTGGGTTAGTATTGCTCCAATATTAACTATTTTCTTGTTATAATGAAGATTATGACATGGAATATAAGGGGGTTGAACAACCCTTTAAAACAACATATATTGAAGTGCAGTATAATTGATTTGAAGGTTGATATTATCCTCATCTAGGAAACAAAAATGCAATTGGAGATTTTTGAAATTTTTGTTAAGAATGTTTGGCCTAAGGTGGAGTTTTGTGTAAGTAATGTTGATGGAGCTTCTGGGGCTTGGAAACTTTGTGGAACCCTGAATTTCTTTCTATTCTAGATGTTTTTGCGACAAAACTTATTTGGAAACTATTCTAGAAGTTGGAAAGACTAATTTGAAGTGGATTCTTCTTAATGTATATGCCCCAAATACTAGGTCAACAAGAAATCAACTCTAAAACTCTTTTTCAAGGATATTATCAAAGGATTTGAGGATGAGATGGATGCTTACTAGGGATTTTAACACCCCACTCTATCCTTCGGATAAGTTGGGTGGGTGGAGGATTTTACAAAGAACATGTTAGAATTTGCTAATTTTATAGCTGGTAATGGTCTCTTGGATGTGGATCTTACATGTTCGAAGTTTACTTGGTCAAATAGATGTAATGGATGTGACCCTATTCAAGTTAAAATTGACAGGGTGTTGATTTCTAGTGATTGGGACATCCTTGCTAAGTTGAATCTCTCTACCCACCCTAGGTTGACCTCAGATCATAGTGCTCAGATCCTTAATTGGGAAGATCAAAGACATTTTGGTCCCTACTCCTTCATATTTTAGATTATGTGAAATTAGCATCTCGACTTAAAGGATCTTATTTGGCTTTGGTGGAGTTAGCCTTGTCAAGGTACGCTAATGTTTTGCTTAGCCCAAAAACTTAAAAGAATTAATTCAAATGTCCAAGGTTGGAACACATATTCTTCTAGAAACATATTTCACATGAAATAGAACATTCTCAACAATCTTAAAGATATTAAAGAGAAGATGGAAAAGGGGGTAGTGGACAAAGAGACCTCAATAAGAGAAAAGTGACTTAAGAATGAATGGTTCTTGAATGCAAAAAAAGAGGAAATATATTGGAAATAGGAAATCTAGGGTCCAATGGCTTCAGGAGGGTGATTAGAATACTAAATTCTTCCACCAATCCACCCTGAAACATAGAAGAAGGAATAAAATTAATCTCCTTATTGATGAGAAGGGTGAGTTACTAAAAAATAATGAAGAAATTGCGATTGGGGTTAATCCTTTTCTAAAATTGTTAGAGGAGATCCAAATCCTCTTTTATAAGATCTTGATTGTCTACTTGATGTCATTCCCATGGTGTTTTTTGAAAGAGATATTCAGGAATTAGGAAGAGTGGTATCAATCTAGGAGGTTACATTCGTTATTTTCTCCTTTGGTGCTTGCAAGGAACCTATCCCTGATGGTTTCCCTCCTACTTTCTTCCAAGACTTCTAGAACATCCTATCCAATGATCTTCTCAATGCAACAAGATATTTTTATAGATCGGGGAGACTCCTTCGCCACCTTAATGCTACCTTCTTTGATTTAGTACCCAAAAAAGAAGATTTCATTTTTATAATGGACTATCAATCTATAAGCCTATGTAATATAGTGTATGAAATCTTCTTTAAGATTATTGTAAATAGGCTAAAAGTTGTTATTTCAATAAATTGATATTAGCCAACCAAAAAGGTTTTGTGCAGGTTGGAAGATAGAACCTTGATGTAGTCATTATTTCACAAGAATATATTCACTCTATGAAATACTCCAAGATGTCAGGAATGGTCCTTAAGCTAGATATTTCTAAGGCTTTTGATAGAGAGAAATTTGGTTTCAGAGGTAAAATCTTAAAATTGATAAAAGAATGTGTTTCTACCCCTAGTTTTTTTGTTATGATTAATGGTGTCCCTAAGGGTCTCTTCTCATTCAAGAAAGGACTAAGGCAAGGGGATCCTCTCTCCCCCTATCTATTTATAATTGTGGCCTAATTCCTGGGTTAGAATCTACAAAAAAAATTGGACATAGGAGTTTTAAAGGGAATCAAAGTAGCCTTATCCCTTCCCCATGCTTCTCATTAGTAGTTTTTCAATGATACAATTTTATTTGGAGAAGCTTATGTGGTTGAAGCATCTAATCGAAAGTCCATCCTTCAAGCTATGCCACTTCTTCAAGACAACATATCAACTATACAAAAGGAAAGTTATACTTCTTTAATTCCAGTTAGCTACTATACACAAAGTTTTGAGAATTCTGGAATGCCAAGAAGAAGCTCTCCTTGATTCACTGATCTTGGGCTTCCTTTGTGCACAAAAATGCCTCCAAATTCCTTTTGGAATGGTATTATTGAGAGAATTCAAAAAAGTTGGCTGGTTGGAAGGGAAAACTATAGAGTCAAGCTGGGAAAGTTTAGCTCCTAAAATCCTCTCTTCAAATGTTCCTGTCTACTCCTTGTCCTTGTTTAAGATACTGGCCTTTGTTATGAGAAAAATTGAGCAAATTCAAAGGACTTTTCTTTGGATGGGAACTAAAGAAAAAAAATATTAGCTTTGGTAAATTGGGAAAAGGTATGCTTGCTTAAAAATGAAGGAGGTCTAGGGATAAGAAAGTTAAATGTATTTAACAAAGCTCTCCTTTCAAAGATAGGTTGGTGTTTTATTCAAGGAAAAAAGGACTAGGTTAATATATTGAAAGCTAAATATATGGGTAATGAAAAATCTGCCTTTTTCCTCTATTTAGAGGAGTGATTGAAAGGTTCTAATATCTAGAAAAATTTGGTGAATTCTCAAAACACCCTAAAACAGGGAATTAGAAGAAGGGTTGGAAATGGAAGACAAATTAGATTTTGGGAGGAAGTATGGGGATCGGGTCCTACTCTTTCAATCATTAATCAACTAAGATAGATCAAAAAATACCTTATTAATATCAATGAAGCCTTCTTAAATGGCTATACATTGACTGGGGTGGTGAAACACCTAAATGGAAAGACCTCAAAAATCAAATTCTAGATTAGTGGTCCATTAGGGGGTCCCTCTACCAAGGTCTACTAACTTATTTTCGTTGTTAGGTTTGCTTCTTGGTGACTGGTTATCAAGATGCTGAAGATGGTTTGGTTTGGAGCACCAACCGCTCTGGTGCTTTCTCAATGAAAGTAGTCTACAAGTTTTTGGAACAACCTTTTCTTACCCTCTTGACTTTCAATTGGTGCAAAGTATGGGATTCTAAACTAATATCAAAGATCAATTGCTTCTGGTGGGCAGATGTCCATGGTAAAATTCTTACAATTGATGTTCTTAATATGTAGGGCTTTTAGTTTGTTAATAAATGTCCTCTTTGTCATGAAGACTTTGAAAGTATAATCCATATGTTGTTTTAATGCCCCCTTATGCAGGAGGTATGGTCAGGGGTTTTTGATATCCTTTTAACAATTGGGTGTTTCCTCCTAACTTAAAGGATTTTATTAACCAATGGAGTTTTTGTCTATATACTCAACCTATCATAGTGGAACTATGGAAGTAGGTTTCGACCTTTGTTGCTTGGAATTTGTGGAAAGAAAAAAATGATAGGGTTTTTAGAGAAAAATAGAAAAGTAGTTTGGAATTTTTCAATTGTATGAAACAACAAATTAAGGAAAACATAAACTCAAATTGCTTTGGATCTTCCAAGATTATGGCAACCTACAAAGATTTGAGAATAAAACAACTTTGGGGAATTAAACAAGACCTATCTAAGATAAACTAGACAAATATTATAAGTAGAAGGTTGACTATATTGACACCTCCCTTGAGGGCTGGATAAGATAAATTTTGATGGCTACTCAAAGGGTAACCCTGGGACGGTTGATATAGGTGGTCTATTCTAGGACAAAAAAGGAAAATTTATAGAAGTTTATGCAAAAGGGTTGTATTGCTACAAGAGATGAGGCTAACCTATAATTGTTTGGTGGGGTTTGAAAAGGTCTAAGGAATGTGGTTATAAATTTTTGATTATAGAAAATTGGAATCCAAGTTAATCATAGAAGCCCTAAAAGGTAATGTGGACCCCCGTTGGAAAATTAAAAGTTTGATTGAGAACTCTAAAAAGATAATCAATTCTCTAGACCATTTTTTAGTGCAACATACCCTTAGAGAGGGGAACAAAGCAACTAATGTTGCTTTGATCATTGGATTATCCTATTCTCACTGGAATAGTTGGATTTTTCAGAATCTCCCTCAAAAAACTAAAGATTGTGTATCCCAAGATAGACTTCAAATTGGCTATTCAAAGTCCCACTTTCAAATGAACAATGGTGGTAACAACTAGTACATTTTTGCAAGTTTGGGCTCTAGAGGGGCCTTCTCTATTAAGGTTGTCTCTTGGTGCCCTTTTTAAAAATTTGAATTTCCTACCTCTAAGAATTTATGCCAAAAAGAAAGGTAATGCAACTCAAATGGGTGGCCCCTCCCTAATTCATTGGTGTAAGATCTTTGGCCACATGACCCTTTTGTTCCTCACATATTTTTATTTAAAAAAATAATGAGATAGACAGGGATGACAAGCCTGAAAAAACTTCAACTTTATTTATAATTATTTGGTGGAGGAGAATATTTCTCTTCAACTTTATTTTATAAATATTTGGTGGAGGAGAATATTTATGAAATAGACTATGATGAAAAGCCAAAAGACAAAATTTTTTATATCAGGAATAATTATTCCTAGCTCATGTACATTAAAGAAGGAAAGGGAGTTGACTTGACTAACTCCAAGGATAATCATAACATAAAAAGTGATTCTGTCCTCATTGACTCTTGGCATAATTATAGCGAGGACAACAACAAGAATTTTATGAAAGCTATAGATAGGTGGCACATTCTCAAAACCCTTAGTGGTGACTTTAAATTATTTCACCTTTTTTAAGTGGCTCAAAGGGAGGCTACTTCATACAAGTCAGAGGTCATATCTTAATTGAAAATTGGGATGGCCTAAAATTGAAATAATCTTGAGTTTGGATATGCAAATCATTATGAGTTGAGATTTCCAAATCAAGGACGAGGGTTTTTCATTGGCCTCTAATTTTATTTGGGATGTGAGGGATTTTATTGTCTACACTAGTTTCAAAAAGATCAAAATCTATTCTTGTTTTTGGTGGGATTGTTTTAGTAAGAGGGTTTAGGTCATTGTCTCTATTTTCCTAAAAAATAAGTTACAAAGTAAATATGAGGGTGTTGGATGTTGTAGTTGTGTTGCACTGATATGTGGTTGTCATTGATGTCAACACTATTAGCATTGGGGTATTGAAGGATGTATATGTCGAGGATAATGAGAAAACTGTTAGAAAAAGTGTTGCAAGTTGCCGGTGGAACAATGAAGGTGATGAAGGTGTTTCTCTCAATACGTTGAAGATCAGTCGCTCTAGACTAAAGGGTTTATTGTTGAGTGTATGTAGTCTATCCACCAAAAGTTTCAAAGGTCTACGTGCAAATTTGCTCATGTTATGAAGATTTGTGTTTTGACAGTGTTTCTATGGTTTCGGTTTATTTTCTTGATTGAATTTGGTGTGATTCTGGTCATTCCAGTTGCTGCGGATGTTTGTCTATTGTTTCCTATTGCTCATGGATGCTTCTAGATCATGCTCTATCCTTGTTGCCCATTTTCATTGATCAGTGTGCTCGTGGTTGGTGATTTTTCTCTTGTGTGTGCGAGTTTTATGTTCTTGGCTGACATGGTGGTTGTAATGTGTTGTGGATCCTTGAAGATTAAAATTTGAATGTTTGGCATGCTCGAGGATGTTGTTTTAGGTCAACATAATATTGGACAATGGAGTTTGATTCACATTGTAAATTTGGGTTGACATTGCAAATATGTTTTATATTTTTATATTTCTTCTGGCCGATGGAGTTGTTGATGTAAATCCATGTTGCAGATATATAAGAGCAATTGTTTGAGTGAAGTGAAGTGTGCATCAGTGTGAATGTATGCCATAGAAAGTGTAGATGTGCAAATAGTGTCTTAATCATTGAATTGCAGAGCAGAGTCTGAAGAAGTTTGTGCGAAGTGTGAAGAAGTGTCTTTGTGCTTAACTGGAACTATAATTAGGCTTTTGTTGAAGCTATTTTCTTAGTTCATACCCTACGGATCTAATATGAATTTATATAAGATAGTGTGTCTTCTTTGGGTTGTGAGCCCTCTTGTATTTGAGCAATGAGCTCTAGGCAGTGTGCTTAAATGCATGTGCATTCCCATTATTCATCATTATACTTTTAATAGGGTATAATATTATGGACTAAAATCCACGGTGGTTTTTCCCCTAACAGGGTTTCAACGTAAAAAAATCTTGGTGTTCTTTGTGTTTCTGATGTGCTAGTTGTTCATGGTTTATTATTCATTCATCAGATCTAAGATTAAGTTAAGATAAGTTTGGAAAGTTTAAATATTCTATGACAATTGATTCACCCCCCCTCTCAGTTGTATGTCCTTGTTTTTCCAGCAATTGGTATCAGAGTTGGTTCCTCTGAAGAAGTTTAAAAGCTTGAGGTGATCCGAAATGGCATCTTACAAGAAGGACAATCCTAGATTTGATGGAAAAAATTACACCTTGTGGAAATCTAGAATGGAATGTCATTTGAGATGTATTGGTGAACCCTTCTGGAAGATTGTAAAGAACAAATATGTTATTCCTCCAAATGGCCCTTCCACTCCTGATGAGGTTAAAGAGGCCAAGACTAATATCAAGGCTATTGAAGCTTTGCCAAGTGCTTTGACAGATTCATAAATGACAAATGTGATGGATCTGAAGACAACTCATGAGATTTGGAAGAAGCTGGAGACTTTGTATGAAGGAGATGCACTTGTGAAGGTTGCTAAGCTAACAAGTTTGAAAGGAAAGTATTAAAATTTGAAGATGGGTGAAGATGAAAATATTTCTTCTTTTATGCAAAGAGTAAATGAGCTTGTGATGGGTATTAGATGTTCCAGTGGTACCCTAGATGAACAAGAAATTGTAGCTAAAGTGCTAAGATAATTTCCTCCCTCCTAAAAATCTAAGGCTCATGCTATTGAAGAGATTAGAATAGTAACAATTGTAACAAGAGATATGCTGATTGGTAAACTTGCTGCATTTGAGTTGAGTGAATTTGGTGATTCTGCCCCTAAGACTGAATATGCATTTAAGGCCATTGTATCCAGGAGAAACAAGCAAAGATATGATCTAGGAGAAAGTTCTAGAAAGACATTCAAGTATGAGGAAGAGATGAAACAACTTGAAGATGAAGAAACCGAGGTAGAAGAACTGGAAGCATTGATTGTGAAGAAAGAAGGTAGAGGACAAGGTAAGTATAAAGGAACGTTGCCTATTAAATTCTTTTCCTGCAATAAGATAGGTCATTTTTCTTCAAGGTGTCCTGAAAGAGTTCCTAGGTCTAAGAACTACAAACTAAAATTTCAAAAGAAATGCTATTTTGCTAAAGAAGGTGTGACTATTGAAGAATCTGATTTAAAGAAAATCAAAATGAAGATGAATGGGTTTTCATTGCTACCAAGGAAAATGGTCCAGTGGCTACTAAATCTGCTAAAGCTGAGAAAGCTCCTGCAACCCGAATTGAAGAAAAGGATGAGTGGGTTATTGATAGCAGATACTCACATTATATGACTGGTGACAAAATAAAATTTGTAAGTCTGGAGAAATATGATGGTGGGGTTGTAAGATTTGGAGATAACAATTCTGGTGTGATTCGTGCCATAGGATCTATTTGTCTTGGTGGCAAACATAATACTGATGATGTCCTTTATGTTGAAGGCTTGAAGCACAATCTGTTGAGTCTTGGATAGATGGTGAATAAGGGTTATGATCTTCAGTTCAAAAATGGAAGATGCAGGATACTTGGAAGCTCTGGAAATGTAATTGCATTAGGTACACAAACAAAAGGTAATATCTTTCACCTAAATGCTGCTAGTGGAATTTGTTTAATTACTCAAGTAGATGAAAGCTGGTTATGGCATAGAAGGCTGTGTCATGTGAATTTTGATAACATTTTCAAGGTAAGCTCCAGTCAAGTAGTAAGAGATCTACCTAAGCTAGTGAAGCCTACTAACACAAAATGCAAGGAATGTTAGTGGGAAAACATACTAGAGTTTATTTTTGGAGCAAACAACATCATTCTAATGGTGCACTAGAGCTGGTGCATACTAATCTGTGTGATCCCTCCAGAGTCAATAGTCTACAAGGAGAAAAGTACTTTATGTTTCTTATTGATGATTATTCTAGGATGATATGGGTTGATTTATTAAGAGAAAAATTTGAAGTGTTGGAGAACTTCAAAAGTTTCAAAGATATGGTAGAGAATGAGACAAGTCTAAAGATAAAATGTCTAAGGTCATAAAGAGGTGGTGATTTCACTTCCCGGGAGTTCAATTCTTTCTATGAAGAGCATGGAATTAGAAGACAATTATCTGCTCCCCGAACCCCTCAACAGAATGGAGTTGTGGAGAGAAAGAAAAAAACAATTTTGGATGTTTCTAGAACAATGATGATTGAAGGAAATGTGTCTCACATCTATTGGAGAGAAGTTGGAAACACTGCCGTGTACACTCTGAATCGGGTAAATGTCAATGCTATTTCTGGTAAGACTCCTTTTGAGCTATGGTTTGGTTATAAGCCTAATGTTAAATATTTCAAGATCTTTGGAAGAAAATTTTATATTAAGAGAGATGAGGACATAGGCAAGTTTGATGCAAGAAGTGATGAAGGAATCTTTCTAGGCCACTAATCTAAAAGCAAGGCTTACCGGTGCTATAACAGAAGATTGAGAAAAATGGTTGAAAGTGCAAATGTCAAAGTTGATGAGGACTCTACTAGATAATTCAAATACTATAGATATGATTCAGATGAACAAAAAGATAGTACAGACCAAGGGAAGAATGCTCAAACATAGAATCAAATTCAAATTGTGCAAGTAAATCAAGAAAGTCAGGAAGCAGAAACAAGTGGTAGTGTAGAAGAAAGAATAGAAGAACCATAAGTGCGGGAGAATCCTAAAGTTTCGAGGTATGTAAGGTTGAATCATTTTGAAAATTAAATTATAGGAGATAAGAATAAAGGTGTGTAGACTAGAAGAAGGATTATAGAAGAGTATTGTTTGATTTCTAAGACTGAGCCTAGCAATGTTAATGAAGCTTGTAATGATGAACACTAGATGGAAGCTATGAAGGAAGAACTATTGCAGATTGAAAAGAATGATACATGGACTCTTGTTCCCAGACCTAAAGAAAAAAATGTGATTAGTACTAAATGGGTCTTTCAGAATAAGTTGAATGAACAAGGTGAAGTGGTCCGAAATAAAGCAAGACTACTATGTAAAGTATTCACAAATGGAAGGTATTGATTTTGAAGAAACTTTTCCCCTGTTGCCAGAATTGAAGTTGTAAGATTATTTCTTGCTTATGCTACATATAAGAACTACAAAGTTTATTGAAAATGGATGTGAAGTCAACTTTCTAAATGGTGAGTTAGAAGAAGAGGTATATGTTGAATAGCTAGATGGATTTCAACTGACTGATAAGGAAGATATGGTTTTCCAATTAAAGAAAGCTTTGTATGGACTCAAGCAAGCCCCCATAGCCTAGTATGCTAGACTAGACAAATAATTAATGACGCATGGATTCAATAAAGGTACAATTTCTAACATCAACTTGTATTTTAAGTTGGATCATGATAAAGAGTTGATTATTGAAGTCTTTGTTGATGAGATTATTTTTGGAGGAGATGATAATCTATGTATGAAGTTTGTTGATGAAATGAAGAGTGAATTTGAAATGAGTATGATTGGAGAGATGAAGCTCATTTGGGATTTCAAGTCACTCAGTTAGACAATGGGATTTTCATATCACAGTCCAAATATGTGAGAGAACTACTAAAGAATTTTGGGATGGATGAATCAAAGCCTATGGGTACACCCATGTTACCGGATGCAAGTTAACACAAAATGATAATTCTCCCAAGGAAAATCAAACAAGATATAGTTCAATGATTGGTGGATTGCTCTACTTAACTTAGACCAAAAATCAGACATCATGAATGCTATATGTATGGTTGCTAGATATCAAGTTGATCCAAAAGAATCTCATGTAACTGATGTAAAGAGAATTTTCAAGTATCTAAAAGGAACCTGGTTGATTTTGGGTTTTGGTATCCTAAAGATGATGATCTTACTTTGAGTTCCTACATTGATGTAGATTGGGAAGGAGATGTAGATGATAGGAAAAACACTAGTGGTGGTGCCTTCTTCCTAGGGAAGAAGCTGGTGTCTTGGTTGAGTAAAAAGCATAATTCCATTTCCCTATCTATTGGTGAGGCAGAGTATATTGTTGCTGCAAATAATTGTACTCAAGTGTTGTGGATGAAACAAATGTTGAAAGATATCAGAGTAGTGTATGATGAGCCTCTTGCCATTTACTGTGACAACTCAAGTGCAATAAACATATTGAAGAATCTGGTGCTACACTCTAAGACCAAGCATGTATTTTAATCAAGTTTCACTTCTTGAGGGAGAAAGTGAGTGAGAAAGAAGTCAAACTAGATTATGTACTTACCAAAGAGCAGATTGCAAATTTTTTTACCAAGCCGTTGCCAAAGGATACTTTCGAGTATCTCAGAGGGATGCTAGGGGTAATTACCCCTCCTAATATGAACTAGAGATGCATTGTATTGCATCAATCCATGCATTTCATGATCATATTTTGATCCGGATTGATGTTTCTGAGGCTGCTACTCAGGGGGAGTAGTCGAATGTGAAAATATGTGAGCTTGTATGTGGAAAGATAATGCTTATCTTTTCCATTGATGTCAAAGGGGGAGAAGAGTAATGTGAAAAATCTTTGTGGAGAGAAGTGTTGAGGAAAGAAAAGTTAGAATCTAAGAGTGTTGATTGAGAGTTGGGTTAATGGTATTTTTATAATCATGTGTTTCCATCAATGCCAAAGGGGGAGATTGTTGGATGCTATAGTTGTGTTGCTGATATGTGGTTGTCATTGATGTCAACACTATTAGCATTGAGGTATTGAAGGCTGTATATGCTGAGGATATTGAGAAAACTGTTAAAGAAAGTGTTGCAGGTTGCTAGTGGAACAACGAAGGTCATGAAGGTGTTTCTCTTAGTACATTGAAGATCAGTCGTTGTAGACTAAAGGGTTTATTGTTGAGTGTATCTAGTATATCCACCAAAAGTTTCAAAGGTCCACGTGCAGATTTTCTCATGTTATGAAGATTTGTGTTCTGACAGTGCTTCTGTGGTTTCAATTTATGTTCTTGATTGAAGTTGGTGTGATTTTGGTAATTCTCGTTGCTGTGGATGTATCTGAAGTTGGTGTGATTTTGGTAATTCTCGTTGTTGTGGATGTATCTCTATTATTTCTTGTTTCTCGTGGATGCTTCTAGATCGTGCTATATCCTTGTTGCACATCTTCTTTGATTGGTGTGCTCGTGGTTAGTGATTTTTCACTTGTGTGTCTGAGTTTTTATGTTCTTGGCCAACATGGTGGTTGTAACGTGTTGTGGATCCTTGAAGATTAAAATTTGAATGTTTGGCACACTCAAGGATGTTGTTTTGGGTCACAACATAATATTGTTTGATGGTGTTTGATTCGCATTGTAAATTTATTTGTAAAGTTGGGCCGACATTGCAAATATGTTTTATATTTTTATATTTCTTTTGGCTGATGGAGTTGTTGCTGTAAATCCATGTTGTAGATGTATAAGAGTGATTGTTTGAGTGAAGTGAAGTGTGCATAAGTGTGAATGTATTCTAGAGAAAGTGCAGATGTGCGAATAGTGTCTTAATCATTTGATTGTAGAGTAGAGTGTGAAGAAGTTTGTGCGAAGTGTGAAGTGTCTCTGTGCTTAACCGAAACTGTAATCAGGCTTTTATAGAAGCTATTTTCTCATTTCATACCCTGCGGATCTAATCCAAATTTTTGTAAGATAGTGTTTCTTCTCTGGGCAATGAGCCCTCTTGTATTTGAGTAGTGAACTCTAGGCAGTGTTCCTGAATGCATGTGCATTCCCATTATTCATCTTTATACTTTTAACAAGGTATAATATTGTGGACTGACATCCACCGTGGTTTTTCCTCTAACAAGGTTTCCATGTAAAAAATGTTGGTGTTCTTTATGTTTCTAATGTGCTAGTTTTTCATGGTTTATTATTCATTCATCATATCTGAGATTAAGTTAAGATAAGTTTGGAAAGTTTAAATATTCTATGAGAACTGATTCACCCCCTCTCTCAGTTGTTTGTCCTTGTTTTTCCAATAGAGGGGACTAAGAAAATAGTCTGAGTCGTAGTCATGTTGCCCACTTAGACAAAATGTGGACCTATAGAAGTTGTTTGATGAAGTGGATATGGCTCATTTCTTCTTGGCGATGAAGGGATACAATGATGATTTGACTTCAAAATTTAATAACACATAGTGGGAGAACAATGCTAAAATTGGTAGTTCAACTTTGCAGTCACCCCAAAACTTATTGCAGAAGCCACGGGGTTGGAGTGCTATGGTCTCAAGGTTTCGAAGGTCAGCAATGGAAATTACCAGTGATTTATTGATAGCTTCTTTGAGGGAGAAGAAAAGATTAAGTGTTTCTAGAGCGGTTATGATAGAGAGAAACTCCCATCTCCTTTCAACTTGTTAAGTGTTCATATAATGAAACACTTTACCTTAGAGGGTAGGTATACCATAGTTCATGGTTATCACTTTCCTTTTTTGAACCATATAAGAAGGAATGAAAGAATTAATATTCCCTACTTTATGCTCACTTCATTGCAACATTGTAAAGTTAAAGGGGCTCCCTCACCCCTACACCAAGGGTTGATTCAATAGTTGTATAACCATGTTTTTTCCCTCACTCCCTTGCTTTGATTAGACAATGTAGTGAGACCCCTCCTAGTTAAATACCTAAATAATCATCCTAGTCTTTTGAAAGATAACCCTAGCTCTAGTAAGAAGCATAAGATTAGAAACCTTAAATTTGATGTAGTAATTAAAGAGGTTTTCTCCTCTCCTATTGCTCCTATTGATAAGCCTATTGAAAAAGAATAACCTTCCCCTCCTGAAAACTCTAGTGAACCCTAAGGCTAAACCCTTAGCCTCTAAAAATATTTCTATTGAAGAAAGCCTTTCATGTTGATCCACCTAATCTAAGAATTCTTTGATTAAAACCTCAAGCACTAAACAAAAAATCAAGCCTTTGAGGCAACTAGAATAGCTAAAAAATTCACTATTGATATATCGAATGAAGGGGATGAAGGGAATGCAAAAGACTCAAGCACTATTAAAGGAGAGAATATTTGCTAGAGTGGCTAGCTATAACACAAAAAGGAAAAAACTAATCCTTTGAGGAAGAGGAAGAAGATCCATTGGATGAGGTATACATCCCTATTCAGGAAGAGCCTTTGGATCTGAGAAAGAATGATCTAGAGGTGGTTTTAGGGGAAAATTTGAAAGAGGATATTTCCAACACTAAAGAGGAGGAAGAGGAAGATTTTAGTGAGTAGGGGGTGGTGAAAGATATAGAAGAAGATGGTAGTGACTAGGGGGTGGTCAAAGATTCAGAGGAAGAGGAAGAGAATGGTGAAAATAAGAAGTGATGAAGAAGAACTAAATGTTACTATGATGGGGAGTTTTGCAGATGAAGTGGAGATTGTTGAAAAAATAGAACAAGAAAATGATTTGATAACATCTCTACACAACAAACTTAATAGGATGGACAATTCCTTTAGGAGACTGATTGGAATAACCTACAGGATTTTGGGAAAAACAATCTTTGGCACCCTGAATGTCCAAGAGAAAATCAAGAAAATAAAATGAAGGATGGCACCACCAGAAGAAGAGGAAAAGTAGGAGGATGAAGACGCTGGAGATGCAGAGGACCCGTGGACCAATGAGCTAGAAACACTAACAAAAGAATGGGATTTGATTAATAGTCCAAAGGATTACTATTTTTTCGTTTCTTGTCATGGGGCCCATGTGCCTAATCAATTATTTGGCTTGTGTGCCAACTCATTTTAATTCTCTTGTTGTTTTTGATAATGCTACAAAAATATTTTGTTGTTTCTTACTTGTGTCTGAACTTTCCATTTGATTTTTGGACTTGGTGACCTACTATTTTGTTGATGTGATGAGGTTAAACTTTCATAATTTTTGGCCTATTTTTTATGGTATTATGTTTTGGATCAAGGCCCTAAACCCTAATTTTATAATAAAAACGTAGAATTGTATAATTTTGGGGATTGGACGTTAGGTTTAATAAATCCCAAATTATTTACCTCATAAGAAAATACCTAAAATTTTATTAGAGAGAAACATTCAAAGAAAGTTACTAACTAGCAACCCAGTAACACTAAAATTTAAATATTGAAAGAAAAGGCTTAATATTTTATTAGATAGATCAACATTTTTGGAAAATTATTAATTGAAAACTAATTAAAGAAAATATTGAAATGATAATCTCAAAACAAAATAATTAATATTTCATAAGGGATCAAAATTTTAAGAAAACAACTAACGAGATGTTAGAAATAAAGAATCTAAAATCCTCCCTCTAAAAGATTTAAAAAATTTCTAGTCATGGGAGTTAGTATTAAAACATTCTAGATGGTGATGTTATCATGACACCACTAGTTATAATATAAGACAAAACCTTAACAAATGAATTTCTCGACAAGGAATTGATAAGGTATGATTACAACATGATAAAAATGAAAGAAAAAAAGAAAAAAATATAATCATGGGGAAAATAAAAAAGAAGCCTAAATATGGTAAAGGAAAACAAACAAATAGAAGATGATAAAATGAACCAACAAATTAAAAAATAAAAATGCAAAGAGAAAGTCCTACCATTGATGAACTAAATGAAGAAACCTTACCTAATAATGATGATAATGAAGGATGATGAGGTCAAAATACATCCCTAGCACACATAGCCATGAGAATGAATAGTAAAAATGTAGGTTAGCATGTACATCAACAATGAATAACATACAATATCACTAGAGCTTCAAATGAAAACACACAAAAAAACAAAAACACATGTAAAATATCAAGTGAAAAAAATGGGTTTAAGGTTTTCCATTAATAGATAGTTGAACATGTGAGTTAGGGTGACATCATATGCTAGGTGTCAATATTTTTGAGATTCCTTTTATACCATGTTAAGATGTAAAAATATAAAATTTTGATACGATGACATCTTGATCTACAAAACATGATGGTTTAAGCAATTCCTATAATATCATGCAAAGGTAAAAAACCTTGAAAGCATGATAACAAGAAAAATACCCACAATATAACTAAGGAAAATAAAAGAAAAATGAAACTAAATAGAGGTCCATAAAGAAAGAAATAAACAAGGTAAAGAAAAGAGTCCTTGTTTTACAAAAGTAAAATGACGCTTGTGTATTTAAAACACAAAAAAATATAATCAAATAGATAATGTAAGTTTGAGGATTTTAAGGTCCCATGAATCCCTAAAAATATAGTATCCCAAAGCCTGCTTCATAAAATACACAACAGGATCTCACAAATACCATAGGAAGAAAACATTACAAACCTAAAATTAGAGAACATTGAGATCCCACTGATTGCATGAGAAAATAGAAAGATAAAAATAAGAATTGAATAGAAAAAACTCGAATGAAAAGTACTAATTACAATATTCCATTGTAAAGCTCAATATTAAGCATATTATGATCACTTGTTGATGAAAAGATATGGGTGCAACTTAGTAGCATAACAATATCAAATCTTGATAATGCAATTAAATAGAGTAATCTTGCATAAAATACTTGATTCCTGAAAATGAGGAATGAAATGAGGTATTTTTAAAATTTGAAATGATCAAATGAATGATATGGATATGATCAAAGACATAACTAACTATGGAGTCAACTCAGAGAGTTGGAGAAGATGACTTGATTGATTATGGAAAATTGCCATTTCAAGCTCCTAGGAGGCTAATAATGAACTATATTAGTTCACTAGATGGATAATGAGAATAAAATGTTGCTAATTAGAAGAATGAGTTAACTTGTGTAAGTAATTATAAGTTTTATTTATTTATTAAAAGTGGATAATTAGCTCATGTCAATTGAATAATAAAGTATTATTTTAATTAATTGGTTAATTAATTGTGAATATATTAAATGATACATGTAATAAATAATATTATAATAAATTATGGTATAAAGATATTAATGATAATAAATACTATAGGTCAAAATGTAAAAAAGATAAAACAAAGAAATAAACAAGAACTATAAATTGACACATAATAATGTTACCTCTTATGAAGGTGTGAAAAGTAATAAAACATATGGATTTGGATCATGTTTAGTTTAGTGAAGGATATATATTATTTTAAGACAAGTGATAGATGAATGAGAAATTTGATGATGGAAAATGATGTGACAACTATATATTATCAAGGTTGATTTTGATATATGTTATTAAGATTCACGTTTCGATTTTGTTGTTTGAAGGATTAAAAGTGCATATTGATGTTTGATGTTTTTGTTAGAAATTATTAATGGAGTTATGGTAAATGCATAATTTATTTAATATCTAAGGCATCCTTGTCACTAAGTGAGTTGAAAGGAATAAACCAAGATTTATTCCAATGTAGGAAGTAGTCACCTACCCCCTTTCTATAACAAGGCACACAATACAATGAATTTTGGTATGAACTAATTCATTGGAAGAAGACAAGGAAAGGATGAGGACCTTGAAGATATAAAAGGATATTTTATTACACATGGAACATACAAATAGGTTTTCGCCATGGTATTTGATCAAGATGATAAGAAGGGTAATTTTAACCTAGAGATTATTTTTTTGTCCTTACTATTTTGAATATTTTTTCCCACTTATTTTATATCTTTTTTCTACCAAACCCGACACTTATTTTTTAAGTATCCATCATGGTGAGTACCTCAACATGCCATATAAATTATTTTCAGCAAAGGTTGAAATTTTTGTTTACTATTTTTATAATTTTATAATTTGGATATTCATTATATTAAGCAAGGAACCACATGAGGTGTATGAGTTTGATAGGTGCATCAAGCTCTTAATGCTCATGGGTAGCTAGTTGAGATGATGTTGAACCATACTTGGTAATGATGAAATATGTGTCAATCCAATTAGCTTGAATTTACTCTAGTGTCTCTATCTTGAAGATTTGTCTAATTTTCATTAAGATCAACAAATCTGAAACTCAAAAGTTCTGATCTTCTTATTGTAACTATAGCAAAGGTGGTTTTTCTATGGTTGAAGGTGATGAAGGGAATTTAGAATTACTTTTCTAGAAGTTATAATTCATGTAGACATGATTTCAATATTTTTTTCTAAGATCATATCTCTAGTGTGTGCACCATAGATACCATTATGCAACTCTTTTAATGTGAGGGAAGCCACTTTCAAATTAATTCATCTAAGTAAAGCATAATTGAATTTGATTTGATATAGTGTTTCACCAAGGATGGTGAAATGGGGTAAATTATGCATAAGATATTTGTGTTGTGTGTGAGATAGGTTGGGTGATAAGGTTTTATTATGGTGGTGTTTGTATATTTCATTATACTAGGGAGTTCACATACAAGCTCTAATTTTAAGACACAACACATAGGGATCAAAAGTTCCTTGATTAATATTTCATAGTGTTAAGTATTTTGGGGCATATCTAAGAGAGATCCAGTTGCAGCCATTGCTCTACTCCTTCGCTATAGATTCTAGGAAATTTTGTTTTTGTTAAAATACTAGTTGTAATATAAATGATTATTTGGTTAATGGCTATATGCAAGTTGACCTCCTATGATTCTTCTACTAATATTGTTGAATGATTATGCCATTATGAATATTGTGAGGAAATGATGACTTCCTCATCTATAATGCCTCCAAGAAAAATTCATCAATAGACACATCATTTATTTTATTCTTTTCCTATTTTATCTAATAGCGTCTTAGAGGATTTCTCTAGGGGATTTATATTTTTCAATTTATATTTTTTTCTAGTATTTTGTTTTGAACAAAGGAACTTGGCTTATTCCTTGAATTAAGTTGTAGCATCTAGTTTTTTTTCGTAACTTTTTCTATGGTCATTGGCTAGAATATTCTTACAGTCCCACAATTCAACTATAGCTTCACTAGTTTTGAATAGTTTTGAAGGCATGGGATCTTGTTGGTCCAAAGTAATAAGTTGTGAGTGAAGGAATGACTGGTCAATTAAGGGTATAGTAGTTGGTGTAATGGAACACATATTTATATCATTGAAGAGGTTTCCAATATCATAAGAGTCTTCAATATCAAAGGTGATATTATCATAATGTTTTTCCATTAATGTCATGTATCCCAAGTAAAAAATATAGTAGTTATCTTTGTTAGTGATTAGGTCAAGAGGAACATATTCATGTAGTCATTCATGATTGTGTTTATGATTGCAGGTTGTTCAAGTGAATCTAATTCAAGAGATTATTCACTTATTGGGTTAAAAATCATTCATATTTTTACTAGGTTCAAAGTTGTGTTTGTCACAGAGACTAAATTTTGCAAAATATTAATTCATCAATAACAATTGCATAATTATGCAAAATTTATGTTTTATACTTTTCTATTAATTTATTTTATAAACGAAAAGAATACTCTTAGTCGATTGCCCTTCATTTATTTTTTATAATAGATAAATATGTTCACTTCTTATTTTGAATAAGTAGCCTTAATAATTTGTTATTTTAATCCCAATTAACTTCTAGAAACTATTGGCTATATATATTTATTGGCTATATATATTTTCCCTTCATTATCACATTTGAGTTTGTTTTTGTCAAACTACATATTCTACACAAATTAGTCATTTGTAGATAAAGGGATTCTAATTGGCATTTAATCTTTAGGTATTTTTATTTTTAATTTTCTCTTCTTTTGCACAAAAATAATGAAATGAATTCTTGAAATATTTTACAAATAATTAACTTATACTAAAGATTATCTTGCAAACTGTTAAGTAAATAAAAGCAAATAAACAAAAAACTAAAATAGATAAAGAATCAAACACACACAAATAACAAAAGACACAAATTTAATGTGGTTCACCATCAATATGGCTACATCCACCAAGGAAAGAAGGACAAATTATTTCATTAATCAACTTAAATACACCAGTCTTCATCTTCTTTTGGCTGATTTTCAGTCTTCTTCAAAAACCAACAATTCTTCTTGATGTGGCCTTGCTTGCCACAATACTAACAACTAGCATCTCTCTCACTAGATTTTGACCTCCCTTGTGATTTCCTATGACTTCTTTCATTAGGTGACATTGTTCCCACTCAAACTCAAACCTCCCATGCCAAATGATCAGGCACCATGGCTTTGATACAAATTGTTGATAAATGTTGCAAACAAATGAGGAAAAAAATAAATAAATTAAATGGAATACAAAACACAAAGAACACATAATTTATAGCAGTACATCTTATAGACTACATCCACTCTCAAAGCAGGGGAAGCTGATTTTATTAATCACTCTATTTTTACAGTAAATCAATCAATTGTTGTTGGTTACACGACGTTGGTCCCTCAATTGTATGGGGATGACAAGGTGCCTTGGTGGAAGCATGTGTGGAATAGTTTTTCTTGGCCGAAATGCAATTTTTTTTATGTGGTTAGTGGTACAGAACCAATGTCTTACTTGGGATAATTTAAGCAAGCGAGGTTTCTGTGGGCCTTCTATGTGTGTTCTTTGTTGTAATAATGAGGAATCTGTTTCCCATCTTTTCTTTTAGTGCTCTTTCTCTAAGAGGCTTTGGCACTTCTGATGGGATTGTTGGAAGCGTCCCTTTTGGCATGTTTCTTCTTTGGCTGAATTTTGGGACCATTGGGGTCAGGCTCTGGTTCAAACCCCTTTTCTCTAGTTTTCTTGGTCTTTAGGGCCCTCTTTTATTATTTGGCATATTTTGCTAGAGAAAAATTGTCAGATTTTTGAAGATGCTAGGATAGTTGTTCAACATGTGTGATGGAAAATTCTCCATTTTATTCGGGAGACTATTTTGGCTAAGTGTGACTTTGATGGTGGCCCTGTTCCTGGGGAGATTGATATTTGTAACAGATTTAATTTTCCTCTTCAAGGGAATGCTCTTGCTCCTAGTAGGTGGATGGCTCCACAACTTTTCAAAAATTGGTGTCGACACCCTTTGCAGAAGATTTCAAGGGTGGGTTGTTGCACCCTCCCCCTCTTGGTGTTTCCAAAATCAATATGGATGGGTCTTCTAGGGGTAATCCCGGGCATGCTAGTATTGGTGGTGTGAGACGTGATAGTTTTGGGCAAGTTCAGTTCATTTTTTCTATCTACAAAGGTTTTCATATGAATAATTATATGGAGGCTCATGCTATTTTGGTTACGGTGGAGCGTTGTTGTTCTCTTCGTTGGCAAAGTATAGTTGTTGAATCTGACTCCCAGATTGTGGTTTCTTTGTTGAATCAGTAACACTTGGATGGGGTCATTTGGTAGCTTTAGATGATCATTCGTCGGATTGGTTTGTTTTGTGACTTTTTTGAGTCAGTTACTTTCATTCATATTCCTAGGGAATGGAATGGGGTGGCTAACTGTCTTGCCAAATGGGCTTTTGACTTTATGGAGAGCTGGTTTATTGAGGATAGGGGACAACTCTCTCCAGTGTTGGCTCACACGTTGGATCAACTTGTTGATTATGATATATCTTTCTAGTTTTTCTTTGTTGGGAGGTTCACCTTCCTTTGTTGTATTTCTTTTCTGTTATGAATAAATTTTTACCCCTCTTTATTGGAAAATTATAGCGCAGATCAATGGTCAACACCTAAAAGTCAAATTTATGTTCCAGTGGCTACAATCACATTATTGAGCTGCTATAGTCCTTTCTTGGACTATTGCAAACTCTTGTACTTTGCAAAGTAAGTATGTTTAATTTGTATTTATAAAATTCAATAACTAATGGGGAGAACAGTTGCTGCGACAGTAGTGATGTTTATTTATTTTATTATTTTTATATATTTTTCAATGTATTTGTTCTTCTACTCCATTTCTCTCACATGTTTAATTTGAAATACTCTCCTTTTTTCATCTGTGCTCTTCACTATAAACCCTACAGATACCTTCCTAAACGTACTAACTACAATATCATAAAAAATTGTGTATATCAATCCTTACAAATAACAAAGCAACCCATTACATGTAAATAATTAAAACCCTCATTAAGAGGACTCCGAGTAGCTAAGTGTACCTGAGGTTCTCCAATGAATTGACTGGAAGAGAGGGCCACGGTCTGTTCGTAAGTCCTCTTGTGCCACCAGTCATTTAAAATGATGCTCAGCTGGCAATCGTAGGTGAAGGCCTCTGTGCATGCCGCGTCTACTATCAGCGACCGATAAAACCCTACCGACCTCTACAGGCCATAATGAGGGCCGATTTGCAATGCCAAGAGAGTCATTTCTGTGAATGCTCTGCCAGTGAATAACAATGCTTTCATTGGGCATCAAGTTTTCTAACTGTACAACGACGGTGTCCCCTTCTCTGGCTTTGATGGTAGGCCCCGGGTATTGTCCACTGATAGAGGTGTTGTTCACCTGCACATAATCGAGAGCCCATGTACGCTAGTTTACTTTCATTTTGTGAATATTCACGTTTGCTTCTGCAGGAAGAGATAGCAATGGCAACCATAACAATAGCATAGAGAAAGCGCTTAGCTTGTAAACTCCAGAGGTTATGCCGTGAATTGCAACCTACATATATCGACCTAGACCTTTTTATCTCTGTTAAATGCCATAACAGAGGCGGTTGCGCGGAGTCCACCGAAAGCATTCTTCTCTCTTTTAAGTTTGGTATCTATAAGGAGATAATCTTTATTTGAAGAATGTAAGGGAGAGGGCCCAACGGTGGTGAGGGCTATGTTGCGGAAGGGGTCCACGTCAGCAGATTCCATGTCTTTTTTTCTTTTTTCCTTTTCTCTTTCCTTTTTTCTTAAATATCTCAGACAGTCATCAAAAGAAATCGAACTAGGAGAAAAAATCACACGTTTCCAACTCATTTCGAGTGATTTCCAAAAAACACTTATTCTGACGCTAAAGGTGGCGTCAACTATTGACGAAAATGTGGTACCTGCTTACCCGTTTCCCACCACGCCAGTCCCTATGAACTTAATGCACAATAACTCGGTATTAACTTCCCCTCTCCCTTCCACCATCGACCTTTTGACAATCACTTCAACATGCTTTTCATTTGCTAGGGTTTCATTTTGGTTCTTTGCAACACCCATTCATGCTTGGCATGTACATATAACATCGTCCATTGAAGGATGAGTGGTGGTGCACTTCATGGCCGATGATGTGTGCAAGAACAAATCATGGTGATAGTTTTTTTGGTTCTACTATGTTTATAAATACTTCCATTGCCTAAGGAAAATAGTAAACTTCCTCCATCTTAGGTGAGGTTGTCCTCTAACCTCACAACAATAATATCTATCCATTGCATGTGTTTTTAATTTGGCTATGAAATGTATTTTACAATATTGAAAATCTTGTTTTATTTCAGATGAAATTCATGCAACTATCTTGTGACTGTCTATGTGTGTGAATATATATACACACACCACCGACCAAAAGATATAATAATATATTTGGAATATCTTTCAACATTTTGCACATTTGTGACATTTTATTTGTCTATCTCTACAATTTCCATTGATATATTGATAGTATTGGAGGGTATCATATGCTTGATTGTTAAGAGTTTCTTGTAGCTATCTTTTGACTAACTATGTGTGTGTACATATATATACACATAGTCGACCAAAAGATATGCTTATGCAACTACAATATCTTTAAATAATGTATTTGAGGGTATCATATAGTCGACTGTTAAGGGTTTATTGCACCTATCTTTTGACCAACCATGTGTATATATACACATAGTCGACCCAAAGATATATTCATATATCTACAATATCTTTAAAAAATGTATGCAACTCACCCTATTAAAGGTATCATGCACCTATCATTTGGTCGACTGTGTGTATATATATGCATTCCATTCATGGGTTTCATATGGTGGACTTTTAAGGGTTTCATGCACCTATGGTTTGGTTGAATCTGTTTCCTCCAATGTCGTGAACCCCTAGCACAACATTACGTACAACCTTATCGTCCACTCTACCCTTTCGATACTTCATTTAGCTTTGCTAGTATGGATGACATTTTGGTAGCAGTTGACATGCATTTATAGAAATTAAATACTAAATTAGTAATAATTTTAGTTTTTTATATCTATATATTGGCATCCAAAAAATTCACCGCGTGAAAATTCACCACCATGACAATTCAACGTGCAAAAAATTAATTGCATGAATTTTTGGTGGTTAATTTTCCATGGCAGTGAATTGTTGGTGGCATTGAATTTTCCTGCAGTGAATTGTTGATAGTGAATTTTCCGTTAGTGAATTGCCGGTGATTAATTTTCCTAGAGCCCTATATATTATATAAATATTAACTATGTATATGTGTGTATGTATGCATGACATACATACATATGCACACATACATACATAGGTATGAATGTATGTATGTATGACATGCATGATAGATGCATATGTGTGTATGTATGTATGCATGCATATGCATATCTAGGTATGCATGCATATATATATATATATATATATATATATATATATATATAAGTTGAAGAACAAACAAACCATACATCTAATTCACCTCATTGCAAATGAACAAGGATATATGTCAAATGAAATAAGAAATGCATGTTATAGAATCATATACCCAATTCTATCCACCAGTTGCAGCTTCCAAAATATGTATATTTCAAAGCTATTGTAAGATTCCACTTGTATACATTGTTTAATGCATGTTTATTATCCATACATATGATTTTCTTTAGAAATATTTACATACATACATATCATTCCACATATTATCCTTAGTTTACAATCACTTTAAGAATATTAAAATAACTATGCCATGTTTGCGTACACGCATACAGACAGTTGGTCAAAAGATATGTGCGTGGAACCCTTAACAGTCGAGTATATGATACCCTCAAATGATATATATATGGTAGAGTATCATGTCCCTTTTTTGGAAAGGGTGTGTGCACCAATTTGTGACACAAAAAAGGTGCCATAGGCACTTACCAAATTGAAAAGCTAAATAAAAGAAAAAACCAATGCCTAAACCTACTCATTTCTTCCCTGGCAGTGATTTCTTCTCTTGGTTTTGACCTTTGCAACCCGTGCTCACCAAAAGGAGGACATTTTTTCTACTTGCAACTTGTGATTCTTCACTAGGATACCACCAAGATATCATAGACCTCCTATGAAAGAGGTACATATTTCTATTGTTTTAGTTTCAATTTGAACTAAATTGTAGATTGAATTAGGTCTTTTAATTAAACTTTATTTTAATTTCCAAGAAATCAATCTCCACCTCTAAATATTAAAAATTCATAATCAGCTCCTCATGAAGATCCTCATGAACAAGAACAACATCAAAATCTCCCCTCAATTCGTAGAAATCCTCTAGGAACACAAAAAAAAATCCAAATAAAAAAGAAAACAACAAAAAAGAACTTGAAGGATTGATTGCAAGATTAAATCATATTGCTACAACACACCCTCATAGGAGAGGCATTGTTGAATCCCTATAGTTAGTTGTATCTCATGTAGCAGCAATGAGTGCACAACTTAATTTTTTGTTGAATAAGAGGGAGGAATTAAAACAATTTTATGCAAGTGGACTTTCCTATGTGTAAGTGAAGAAAAAAAATTACCAAAGATGACATGTGTGCCCTTTTCATGGACCCAAGAACCAATGAACCTTTATCAATTGCATGCACGAGGTTCCCCATCTATTGATGCCACCATGAATTAATTAAAAAAAATGGGAGTGGTCATGGATTTTTTTTGACCAACCTCTATGCAATAACTATGAGGTTCTACAATATTTTTGGAGGAAACTCTATTGTGAGTTTGTCTTCAATAAGATACCAAATTATTTTGACTATCTAGACTTGTAGGGTAGAGTTGGGGGCTCCATACATGATAGAGTGGGTGCACGACATAATCCACAACTGGCATTGAGACCCTTGGCGAGACCCATGGTGGAGCATGTGACCATTCCTTCCATTATGAAGGATAGTGTCAAGGTGGACACGTGGACTCGATTAGTTCACTCACTTAGAGCCTTGTACAATGTGTGAGGCCTCTAGTAGAACATGATGTGCGTGATTCTTTTAGGCCCAAGTTTTTAGTCCACTTTTGTCACTCTTACGATGTTTTTTGCACGCATGATGGTGAGAGTGCTTAGGATGCAACTACATAGGATACATCAGCTACACAATAGATGGATATGATAGATGCCTTGAAAGAAACATTTGACATTGATACTCAAGTATATTTTTGAATTTAATTTTATTTATTACATTTTATTTTGAAATGTAAGAATAAATAAAGTAGTAGAATGAATATGATGAAAATATAGGGTTGGAGTGTTGATGATACATGCACTTCTCATATACCCTTATATGCTTATGTCATTGAGTCCATAGGTACATAACTAGTATTAAAGAAATAATTATTGCATGTGAATAGTTGAACCTTATATGAATGATTGTCTCATAACACACTTTGAATTTCAAATGGTTTGTTGGTGGACCTTCAACATCAACACCTCATTATTCTCATCCTCGACCAACTTTCATTTAGGTAACCTTTATTCATTAATGGTGTTGTAAAACATTGTTAGGTAGTTTTGGTAATCAATTGAAAAAAACACTATTCCATATGATTGTACTTTTTGGCACAATTCCATATGCTTGTAAGTAATTATACTTTGTTCTTTAATGCATCTATCCTCTGAGGTTCTATACAACTCCTTAGGGCTTGATTTTCCTTAATTTGATTTTGAATAAAAAAGACCTATATTTCTTTGCTGAAAAAAACTTTTAGTTTCATGGTGTGTATCATAAGTAGTTTGTAGGTCCTTCATGAATCTATACAATCCATAGGCCTTCAATTTATTTAAGTTCCTTTCACTCAGGATTTGATACCAAATAATGGAAATTAATAGTTACAAAGAAATCAAGAAAAAACACAAGAGAGAACTTGAAAGAGAGAAATTGTATGTAGTAATGAAAAAGTAGTAGTCAATTTATAAAAAGCCAACAACATAAACCATGTTAGGAATTGCATGTATAAAATATCAATTAAATGCAAATAAAGATTAAATAGAGGAATGAAAAATGTACACAAAAATAATAACATCAAGAGACAATTTTAACATGGTTCACCAAAAATCAGGCTACATCCACCAATAGAGAGTCCAATATTATTATCCAACAAATCAAACCAATTACAACCAACAATCCTTGCAACTCAATACCGTTGCAAATGCTACAATACAATATCAACAAAAACCCTAACCCTTATTCATTTTAACAAGACTTATGTTGGTTACAAAATAGGGTTTTTTATGTCGTCCAATAGAAAAATAACTCTCGACACCTTTATAAAATAATAAAAGTCATTTGAGGTTTCGAGGGTGCTGCCCCTCGACCCCAGCTTGTATAACAAATTGCTTGAGGAGAATTGTTAGTATTTGTTATAAAAATGTATTTCCTACCTTGAGGTTTTGACTTCTTCCATAGCTACAAAGGAACTAATGCATAGTAGGTGCAACCAAAAACTCTCAAAAAATGTATTTTGGGAATATAACCAAACCAAGCTTCAAAGGTGTCATGCTTTCTAAGTTGAGCAAGGAGTCTTATTTAAAAGATATGTAGCAGTATGTACAACCTCTACCTAGTATTTGGAGTCCAATTGTTTATGGTACACCTTTGACCTAGCTGCATTGAGGTTTTGTTCTCTTTGAGACCCCATTTTGCTATGTTTACTTCAAATTCCACTTTCAAGACAATAATCAACAATATAAATTTTTAGAGATATATTCTCCCCAATTATTTGATCTCAAAATTTTCAATTTCCATCTAGTTTTTGTTTTAATTAAACAAAGAAACTAATGGAAGTGATAAAAAATTTCATATTTGTTTTCCATGCAATAAATTCAATTCATTCTTGGAAAATCATCAATAAAAGGTTAAACATGGTGACAACCTATGAATGAAGTAACTTTCATGTTGCAAATTATATTAATGACCACAAGTGACCAAAATGGACCAACAGGACTTCAAAATACATTTGGAGAAAATAGCAAGAGGGAAGAAAGAAGAGGCCACAAACAAAGTACAATCTAAAAGATAAGTAAAAGTGAAAATATTTTTGATGAAGAAAAAAGGAGGGGTACACCTAGATGAGGGAAATCCTAATTTGGTAAGTAAGGATAAACCCAATGAAATGATGACTAAAAATAGTTTCTAAAACATCTAACTTGCCAACATAAAGGACTGATTGCTAATTAAAAAGAGCTAGGGACACCAAATTGCAAAATAGGAAAATTGGATCTAATTTGTATTACTAGAAGAGTAACCAAACACTCATCAATAATTGTGAAGGCACCAATACAAGATTCAACTTGATGTACCCTATAGAATTCCTTGAGATAAGAGGCTTTCACTAGATGATAAGAGAGAGTGAATAGAATTTCCTTGAAACATTGTTTGAAACTTCACATTTTTTGTTTCATTTTTAGATGCTGACATTAAACAAGCCTTACGATGTTCGTGGCATGATGGACCATGGAGTTGCTGCAATAGTAGGAAGTTCTGATCCTTTGATAGTGTACCATAGAAAAAATTCAACTTGCTTGATTTGGGGAATAATTGATGATAAATTGAACTTAATAAGGCCTTGATTTGGGGTTGTGAGGTGTTTTTCACATCCACATTAGGTCTTGGACCCTTGCAAATTGAATACAATGCATTTAGCGATGTCTTGTGAAGGTGTTGTGAAGTGTTGTAACACATTTATACACATTTCTAGACTCTTCTCATTATAATTCATCTAAAAATCACCTTTTTATCCTCTATCAAGTCCTATTTTAAAGTGTTGTAACAAGATTTCACGCTTTTCTAGGCTTGTTATCACTATTTACACCTTTCTTATGCGTTATTTGGCCCCTTTATGCACTCATAAGACTTAATTAAGTGTATTTTTTAATGTAAACCTGACAAACAACATTAAATGCAACTTAATTCCCGACACACGCCTACAAGCCTAGAGTGGGACCCATTTGCCATGGGTG
The DNA here is from genome assembly GCA_007258455.2 of Sequoia sempervirens. Lineage (NCBI taxonomy): Eukaryota > Viridiplantae > Streptophyta > Pinopsida > Cupressales > Cupressaceae > Sequoia > Sequoia sempervirens. The sequence goes on along the minus strand of VDFB02281492.1, from coordinate 798,945,685 downwards.
GTGAATGAGTCCCTCTTGGCTCAAAATTCAAAATATTTCAAAATTTCCTTCGGGTTTTTATTCAAAAAGACCTTATGTTGGCCTGTGATGTTTTATTATCAAGTAATTAGGGAATAAGTGTGTATAAATAAGTGTTTTTCCATCCATTTCAACCCCCATTAATCTCTTAACTCATTCACAACTTCATTCATCATTTATCTTCCATATCAAGTTAAGCAAGTTAGGGTTTGATCATTGCAAGTCATTAAGATTGCTTCCTAAGACATTTAAGGGAAGATTCTTCATGTTTTTCTATATAAAATCAAGATAAAACATCATGGAAAGGAATTAACTTCATTATTTCATTCTTCATTACATTCTTTTCTCATTTTGGTTTAATTACCTACAAAGAGGTTTGACCAAGGAAAACCCCCATGTCCTAACATTCAACATTTCTCCTCCTTGCCTTGTGTGTTTGCAAACTTAGACATCTTGGAGGCTTAGAAATCATTGAATACTGCATTGCAAAGTTTTTCAAGTCATCTCTTAATTGAGCAAAAGAGAGTCATAGCATTCCACCACTTTAAAATCTTCGGTTCAAATAAAGGTATGGAAATAATTAGTAAATTTGACATTATATTTTCTCTTTTATTGGTCTATTATTGAAAATATTAATCATACTCATATGTAGTTTAATTGCTATCTTGATACTTGCTACAAGGGCTTGTCACTCCGAATCATCAATGTACTGCTATTGTTGATGATCATGTTGATTTTTTTTTGTGGTAAGTGATTATTTTATTATATATCATTCCATAATTCAATTTCTATATATTAACTTCTATACTTCTTATTGCATTAGTTGGATGTCTAGTTAAGTGAAGAGAGGAGGAAAAGTGACTACATTTGAAAGATAACACCATCAAAGGAAACTCCATCCAACTAGAAGTCGAAGGTAGTGAAAATTTATTTCCTTCCCCTAGTGGGAAATGACTATGTATTAGGGTCGTTTGTTGTATGGCTACATGGTATTTTTGAACATATATTTTGTACTATTTATATGTGACATTTTATGTCCATATGGCTCTTTTTAGATATGACTTTGTTGGATATATTGTATGGGTAATTGCACCAAGTTGTGATACAAAAATGGCTCTTAAGATGCCACTTCTTTTCTAAAATTGACAAAGTATGATGTTGATGAGAAAATGAAGATGGTTACGCTCAAAACTTGAAGATGCAATAAGAACACAAGTTGTAGTGCTCTGAATCTACTTTCTAGTTTGCTACAATTTTTTTTGAAAATAATGAATAATAAGGGTTTCAAAAAGTGGGGTCACCAAAAGTGGTCCTATTTTTCTAAAAAAAAATAGCATAGTGTCTGTTGTGACCTCCCTAAAAAGCTAACATTTTTTTAGAATTTCAAAAATCTGAATGGTGACAAATTAGCTAACACTATGTAGTTTATCCTGGGTCTTTGAGCTAATTTTTTAATGAATATATAATATTTTAAAAATTTTAGAAGTGGACACATCTAGAAAAGACAAAATTTGGGCATTGCTCCCCCCTAATTTTTTTGAAAACTAATCGAAAATCATTTTTTTCATTATGTGCAGAATGGAGTCTAGTTTATAAAATATGTAATTTGTTTCAAAATTGGATGAATGAGTAAAAATCTATACTAAAACTAGCACATGTTGGTTTTGACAAAAAATGGAGGCACTAATAAGAGAAGTTATGGATGAAAACCTTAACATAATCAATTTTTTTTAAAAATATATGGTTATATAGGTAAGAGAGATCCTAATGTCATCATATTTTTTTTATAAACTTGCATAGAAATATGTGCAAACTTGACGGTTAGCACAACAAAAAATATGTGAAATTTTGTTACACTTTTAGAAAATCATGTCCTTGGCATGAAATGATCATCCAACCCAGGGAAAATTCAACCCTTTGGATTGGTATTTCCCAATGCAACCCATTTGGCAAGTGACAAATTTGGCACTAGCCAAATGAAGTGCATCGAACGTTTGGAAAGCACTAAATTTGGTGCTCACCAAATGATGCACTTCATTTGGCTAGTGCTAAATTTGGCTCTCACCAATGTGAAGGATGACTTTTTGCAATGCATTTTTGTGAACTCTTTCCTTTTCTATTTCTCTACCAGGGAACCTATATACATGAAATAAAAATTTCATGTATATAGTTTCAATATTTTTGAGAGTGGTTTCAAATCTCTAGGAGTTATAATGCAAATTATAGTTTTTGGAAGATCTTATAGTTTTTTTGACTTAGTAAAATTTTAGTAATCAACATACATGTCAAATTTCAGTAATCAAGAGGTTAGATTTTAGTAATTAGCAAGTTGTATCATCTTTCTCTCTCTATCTCACTGATTTTGTCTCTTATGCTTTAGACATCTCTCTCAATATCTCCATCCCTTTATCTAACTCTCTCTCCCTTGATCTCAAGAACTACCTCTTTGCATGTCCATCTCTCTCTCCTTCCCTCTCTAATCTCTATCTCCCTCCCTCCCTCTCTCCTTCCCTCTCTACATTTCTCTATCTCCCCTCTCTCTCCTCCTATCCCTATCTATATCTCTATCTACTCTCTATATCACCTCTCTCTATCCCTACCTCTCCCTCCTTCCCCCCTCTCTCTCTTTCCCTCTCTACTCTCTTGCTATTCTCTCTCTCTCCTCCACTCTCTAGTTCTCTCTGTCTCACCCCTCTCTCTCTCACTCCCTCTCTAATTTACTTTATCTCCCTCTCTCTCTCTCCTTCCCTTTCTACCTCTCTATCTCTCTCTCTATCTCCTTCCTCTCTACTCTCTATCTTGACTCTCTCTCTCCCTACCTTTCACTCCCTCTTTCTATATGTCTCTCTATCCATCCTTCCCTCCCCGCTCTTTATATCTCTCCTCTCTCTCCCTCCCCCCTCTTTCTATCTCTCATTTCCCTCTCTCTACTTATCTCTCTCTCCCCTATCTATCTCAACTATCCATATTTACCTCTCCCTCCTCTCTCTCTTCCCTCCACAAACCTTCACTCTCTACATATCTCTATCTAAGCTACCTTTATATACCTCTTTCTTTCCCTCCCTCCTCTCTCCAATATTCTACCTTCCTCCTTACTCTCTCTCTCTCTCTCTCTCTCTCCCTATATATCCATACCTCCCTTCTCTATTTCTCTATGTTACCTCCCTCTCCCTACCTCCCTGCCTCTCCTTCCCTCTCTAATTCTCTCTATCTCCCCCTCTCTCTCTACCTACCTCTCTCTCCATTTATTTCTCTTACATCTCTCTCCATCCCGTTGATGGTCTTTTTAGCACAACAACATGCAAAAAAAATATTGTTATTTTGTTTCTCCTGAAAGAGAAAGATAACACATGGATATCTTAGCTCCCAAGGTCTTTGTAGTTGGTTCTCAACTGTGCGGATGTCGCTCAGTGGTCAACGTAACAGTAATGTTCAAGGGGCCTGCTGGTGTGAGCTTATGGATTGTTCTAAGTTAAAACATGAATTTAAACCTACTCTAATCAGGGGTTTTTAAAGAAACATAAAAAGATAGATTAGGGATTTGGAAAAGAAAAGAATGGTAATTCATCTAACTTAACCAGACTTGTTACCTTTCAAGGAATTGTAAACTAAAACTGAAGAACAAAATTAACTTGTGATTAACACACAGTTTCATTCATTCACAGTGTTGATTTCAATAACAGACTACTAGTTACCATTTTGAATAAAACACCAAAATAACATTCCATTCCTTGAAGACTTCACAAATCAGATGATTAACTTAAAACAAACACCATTCTAAAACCCAATCTGAAGAGGATTAAGATCTGGTTGCTTCTGATGTTAGTGAAATAGATAAGCAACATTTACACATCTAGCACAATCACCAGTGTACAGAAAATCCATGACTCCAAATTATTTCCATTTATATTAAGAAAACTTGAAAAATATGTTACAGACTCTTCTGAATCTGACTCCTATCCTAAGAAGAAAAAAGGAGCTCCTATTACAAAGAATCAGGATGCAGTTCTGTCTCCTCTAGTTCTGCTAACTACCAAGTAGAAGTTCTCTAACTTTCTTTTCTAACCTTAAAAGTTCTAACCCTTACAAAGAGGCAAGAATGCCATATATATATATATATATACAGAGTGTACTAAAAGAATGTGCTGGCCCTTACAAATCCTTCTGAAGAGAGTCAAAGTTGCATTCAATGTGAAGCCCTGTTGTCTACACTGATGAGAGATTGTTTCAGGAATCCTCTTAGATCTTTTGTAGCTACTGCATTTACTTTGGCCTTTTGTGTCCATCCTTGAACTCCATCAGGGCCACCTTGAATGCTCTAAAAAGCATTTTACCATTAATATTGATCTACCTCTTGCCAATGATCACTACAGCTGTCCCTGCGAGTCATAGCTTCTTTGTTCTTCTGGCCTCCTTCATGCTCTAGAATTCTCTGCTCGTTGACCATCTTCTGAAAGCATCATTAGGCCTCTCTTTGGGTTTTGAACATCATCACCCGAACTGATTCATCGCCTTGATCTTAGAAAGAATCCATGTCGTTTTCATTCTATTGGTCTTCCTTATTATTTTACCGAAACAGTCAATCAGTCAAATTGTTATTGGTCCACCTCCTGAGATCCTTCTGATTAGTTAAAAATACACCATGCCAGATTCCTAGGTAGTGAAAGGTCATTCGAATGGAATTGCATGTCGGTGAGACACTCATCGTGTCTCCCCGATGCAATTTTTCCTCTTAACAACTATCAGTATAGCGGATGATAGTCAGTGAGACCTTTCGGCGAGCTATAGAAGTCATATCAATCCCACAAAAAACCATCAGCAAGACACTAGGCATCGGCCAGAAGTCACAACAAGCTCCTCTGGTCATATCGATATCCCTTTTTTTTTTATCGCTGAGACTTCACTTCATCGGTGGGACATCATAATGAGGCCAGACCTTTCACGCTGAGGTTATTCTTTATCGGCAACACCCCATCGGGTCGGCGAGACCTCACGGTGATGTCTTCTTTTTCTCCTCAAGATTACTTCCTTTCGGTGAGACCTTTTTGGGTCGGTGAGAAGTTTTTCCGAGCCCCTAAATCTTTCGGTGAGCTCCTTCAAGTTGACAAGACTTTCCGTGGTCGAGGAGACCTTTTGCTAACGCTGCCGTCCTTCACCAAGACCTTTCCCTTCACCCAGAAATCTCAACGAACTCTTCCTTTCGGCGAGGGCCTATGCCGAATTCACTCCATGTCACTGAGATTCCCTTCGGTCGGTAAGACTTCATACCGACCGAAGCTTCCTTTTGCCGAATTCTCTTTATTCTTACCGAGCTCACCTTGTTTCGGCAAGACTCCTTATCATTGGCCAGACGTTATGGTGAACCCCCTTCCACCGATGCCTTCATTTCATGTCAACGAGAATATCGCTTGTCGTTGTGACCTTATATTGATATCCTCTTGTGCTTTGTCGGTGAGACTAAGTCCCCTCGCCAAGACATCTTGGCGAGCTTTCCTTTCCCTGGCGAGCACACCCTGTCAGGGAGACTTATGGCGATAATCTCCTTTGTGTTGTCGAGACCTTAGCACATCTCCCAGACTTTATGCTGATAGTCTCATCCCTTGGCAATCTTTTCATTTCGGGGAGACCTTCCCATAGTCATATCGATATGTGTTCTTTCATTTGGCATGTGTCAGTGTAACACTCTCTCGTTAGGGAGAGGTCCCATAGACACCCTATGTTTTGCCGAGGAATCCCCATAAGCTCACTTTTGTCGCCGTGACAATCTGATTCTCTCCCCAATGAAGTAATATGTTGGTGTGACACTTGGGGTTGGCAAGACTATAGGACCTCATACCGATAGACCCCCTCTAGTGCTTTGTCAACAAGACCTGATGCATTTTCCAAGACATCTCCCTGCTTCAAGAACTTCTCACCGAGAGGTATACCCCCATCGGTGGTCGGTGAGACATTAGGCGCTCAGCAAGACCACGCGCCAAAGGAACAACTCTCACTAAAGTGTCCGCTCCCCATGTGCCAGTTAGTGAGACATGAAGAAGTCACCAAGACTTCTCCCTGATGAAAATATCTGGCTTATACGTGCATCCCTTTGTCGCCAATCGGTGAGACATAAATATCTCGCTGAGAGTTCCCTCCGAAGAAAGCTTGTTATGCCGATGGGAAACTCCTAGTCGCCGGGACGATGATTGATATCTTGCCAACATGAGCCCGTATGTGAATTCCACTTGCTGTAACATCATTGAGGTCTTGCCGATAGGCAACACAGATGCATATAAACCAAGTGCACTAGTAGTCGGAAAGACATCTGCAAGGTCTTGCCGAATTTTTTCTTGGAGGAAAATTATGACCAATTGGGTTGAGGAATACATTCCAACTGAGCTCCTTTGGAAAATATCATCATGTATGTGGCTTGATCCTACAAAACAGAGTCCCCATCAGTCCTCAGAAGAACATAAAATACCTCATAATAAAATACGATATTGTTCATGATTATTGCACTCAATTTCTAACAAGAAGTAAACCAATTCAAGCTAAAACAAAACCAATATTTGATAGAACCAACAGACAACTCAGGAAGAAAATAGAAGAACCCCAGGAGCAAAAGAAAATAATAGAGGAAAAGAAACCAAAAGAAAAAAAGAAGGGGGACCCATTTTGTTGCAGAATAAAATGGGGTGGTTATGCAAGGTATAACAAATGGCGACTCGACTGGGAAAATGTTTTAACCATTTTCATGAAATTGAAGGATTCAGCCACCTAGAACTCCTAGTTCATGAATATCACAACTCCATTTGGGTTAGTTTTAACGACCAAGGTTGAGCTAGAATCTCAAATGTAAATCAATCAAAAGGCTACCCCTAAATCTATGTGTGTCTTTGATAGTGCACCATCCTTTCATAAAGCTTTCTTTATCTTTCAGACAACAATGTGTAGGACTTGAGCTACATGACTTGATCCCCTTTAGTTGCCGTGCAATGATATCCTGAGCATTGCTCCGCTGCCAATCAGGCATCCATAGCCCTGACGGAGATACCTCTACTTTTCTCACAACATTTCTCTACTACCAGTCATACGTCCATAGCCCCGGTAGAGATACTGGAATCACCCATTCATATTGAGTCTGCTTTTCTCTTCAGTTCTCTTTTTTTATTTTTCTCATAGAGTTTCAGATATTTCATTCATTTTTTTTCAATATGTCAGATGTTTAAATTTGTTCTAGGTTGAAAACTACCATGGACCTCATAACAACACTTGGAAAATTGGATTTTTCACTCAAATCTTACAACATTATCACCCTAGGACAAATATATCATGACAAAAGAAGATGATCCTGATGATTTGTGATAGATTCAGGGGAGCTAATGAAGGTTATTTACTTTGTACTTTGTTTTCAAAACTTTCCACAGCTCTTGTTGACAATGGGCCTAAGGAAAAAGTTTAGGACAAAATCACCCAATCAGCAAACCTGAAAAATATCTAAACCACTTCTCTCCTATTGACCAAAGTATGCTCAAGATAAAAGCCACCATTTTAAGATGGGATAGAACAGATAACCCCCAAAGAACAAAACAAAATAGAAACCAAAAGGACAAAGGAAAGAGAAAGACAACAAGAAAGGACAAACAAACCAATAGGGAGTTATTTACAAATAGGAAAGCAAATTACTTACACAAAGAGCAGTAGATTATTTACATAAAGAACAAAGTTATTTACACACAAAAATTATTTACAAGAAGAAACACAAAAAATATTTACATTGAAACAAATTATTTACAAACATGAAACAAAACACACAAATTATTTACATAAAAGACAGCAAGTGTAGAACAGAAAATTAACATGCTTTACGACTCGAAATAATGCTTAAGAAACTGCCCATAGACAGGCAAGGGAATAGGTTCTCCAGTTAAACTACTTAGTCTGAAAGCATTTTCTCCTAAGATCTCAACAATCTGATAAGGACCTAGCTAGAGCTTATCGAATTTCTGGTGACTACCCTTCTTTTCACTAGCTTTATCCCATAACAGCACCAGATCTGATATCCTGAAAGCTTTGATCTTGGCTCTTTTGTCAAACCAACGTTTGACAACAGCCTGGTGCCTAAATAATTTTTCCAAGGCATCATCTCTCTACTCTTCTAATTTCAACAAGGAAACTAGTTTTATTTCTATCCTATTGTCACTAGAGTAGAATTTTTGCATGAACTCAAGGATAGGTATCTGTAGATGGATGGGGAACATAGGCTCTTGGCCATATACCAGCTTGAATGGTGAGGTCTTTAAAGTAGCCTTAATCCTAGTCCTATCTACCCATAATGCAAATCTCAATTGGGTGTGCCAGTCCCTAGGGTTGTTTTCTAACAATTTCTTAATTACCCCTAAGAGATTCTTGTTGGTTGATTCTGCAACTCCATTGCCTTGTGGGTAATAGTTTGAAGAATACTTCAAGACAATTTTGTGATCATATGCCCAAGAAATAAACTGAGTAGAAGTAAAGGCAAAGCCATTGTCACATACCAGAGCGAAGGGTGTCCCAAACCTAGTGGTGATGCATTTGGTGAGGAACTTGATCACTACCTCTGTTGTACTGTTCTTGCAGGGTATTGCCTTTGTCCACCTTGTGTAGTAATCAGTAGCAGTCAAAATAAACTTGTGCCCTACAGAAGAGTTTGGGTTAATTACCCCAATAAAATCCAGTGCCCATCAGGCAAATGGCCTTACCTCGTATACAGGCTGCAATGGCATGGTTGCATGGTGTTCTTTTGATGCAAAAATCTAACATATGTGGCATGTTCTCACATGTTGATGGGCATCTTTGAATACACAAGGCCAGTAATAACTAGGTCTGAGGATTTGGTGCGCCAATGAGTCTGCAGACCCATGACTTGTGCCATGTTTTCCATGAAACTCAGAGATCACATGTTTAGCCTCTTCCTGATCAAGGCACCATAGGTATACTCCCTCAAAATTCTTCCTATATAGCAACCCTCCTTTGAGCATGTAATGAGAACTCTTCATTCTTAGCGCTCTCCTTTGAGTTGCATTCATTCCCTCTGGACACTGATTATTAAGAATAAAGCAAATGGTATCACAATACCAAGGGTCATTAGAGAAAGACTGGGTCGTGTATTACTGAAAAATGATGTTGTCACTAGCGTTCACCATGGAATGAGACAAGCCTATACTCCTGACTAGTTTCATAGGGTGTATCTCCAGATCGAATTCTTGCAATATGGCCATCCATTTCCCTCTTCTTTCTCCTAGCTCGCTCTGCATGAGTAAAGACTTCACGGCAGCATTAGGAACTACAACGATGATTTGGCTTCGAAGAATGTAATGTCAAAACTTCTTGACAACCCTGACCAACGCAAAAGCTTGCTTTTTGAGAGGCAGATACTTAACTTCATTTTTGAATGGAGAGCTCATGAATTTAATCGGTCTCTCCTCTACCTCCTCTCTTCGTTGAGTTAATACAACGGCGCAGGAATGTTCAGAAGCAAAGGAATAGATATAGAACGGTCTCAAGTAGTTAGGGTTGGTGAGAATGGGTGCTTCTGAAATGGATCACTTGACTTGTGAAAACGCGGCCTTTGCCTCCTTAGTCCACTCTCTTTTCACATCTTTCTTCATCATTTTGTTCAGTGGTTTCACAATTTCAACAACGTCTGTGATAAACTTTCTCACGAAATTGATTTTCCCAAAGAAAGACCTCATTTCTTTCTTACTTCCTACCCTAGTGATCTTTAGAATGGACTCAACTCGATTTGGATCGATTGCTATTCCTCTTTTAGAAATTACGTGCCCCAAGAGCTTTCCTTCAGAAACTCTGAACACGCACTTGTTGGGGTTCAGGGAGATGCCATATTGGATGCATCTCTCAAGGAATTTGGCCAAGTCTGCAGCATGATCCAATCGATCCCTGGAGAACACTGTCAAGTCAGAACACTGTCAAGTCATCCATGTAAACAATAATGCAAATGTCGATCAGATCCTTGAACGCTATGTCCATGGTGCGCTGAAAGGTCACCCCAACATTTATTAGACCGAATCACATCCTCCTGTATGCAAACGTTCCCCACTTTGTAGTGAAGGTTGTCTTCATTCTATCTCTGCAGTTAATCATTACCTAATTGTATCCAGAGTAACCATCTAGGAATGATATCATCTGAGATCTGTTGACAGTCTGCAAGACTTCATCCAGAGAAGGAAGTGGATAATTATCTTTTTCTAAAGCTTTATTCATATTTCTGAAGTCCACGCATAGCCTGATCTCCATGTTTTTCTTACGGACTGGGACTAAGTTAGCCACCCATGTCGAATGGCACACAGGGAAGATTATCCTTGCAAAAATAAATTTCTGAACTTCCTTAAGGATTAGTGGCTCAATCAAGGTGTTGACAGGGCGCTGCTTCTGTCAGAAGGGTTTAGCTTTGGGCTTCAAGGGAATAGTGTGGGTCATAACAGAAGCATCAAATGTCTTTAAATCTTCATATCCCCAAGAAATTGCAACAATATCTTTCTTAAGTGCCATCAGTATGTCTTTTTTGATTTCTTTAGGGTAGGTCTTCCCTATGTAGATATTCCTTTCAGGACCAGAATCAGCTAGGTTAACCATTTCATGTTCACCTCCTTTATCTTCAGCTGATATCTTCTCTCAAGCCCTTGGGTCTGAATCAAAAATTCTTTCTAAAATAGCCATTCCCTTGGGAATGTTATTATTCTTCAAATTGAGGACCCCTTCTATATCACATTCCTCAGGGTTCCAATCCCCTTGATATCTATTAGACTCATCAATAATTTTCCCCTCAAAAATATCTGAGCTTGCTAAGAAAGAAAGAATATGTCAATCATCATCAAAGACTTGAAAGTTCATGATATTATCAAGAACTACAGGGATGGAAATTAATTCCACTGAGAATTTCTTGAGCTTGGAGCCTTGCATAGGTTCTAGGGTGCTTGCAGCAACAACCAATGAATCAACTATCTTATTTTCATCTCTAGGGATTAAACTAATTCCAAAGGCATCAAAGTCCTCGATTAGGTTCCATACCCTATTTCTATATGCTGCTAGCCTTCTATTGTGATGTGTATTTTTTGTGTACTTGCTTGACAACTATTTCTGAATCCCCTTTGACCATCAAGGCTGTGACTTTCTTCTTATGTGCAAACATCAGTCCCCGTGCCAAAGCTTCATATTCTGCTACATTGTTAGTACATCCAAATTGCAACCTATAAGAAGCAAAGAAGGTTTTCCCTTTCATGCTGGTTAGTTCAATTCCAACACCACAACCTGTTTTAGATTTAGATCCATCAAAAGTGAGGGTCCACAACTGATCATGGGCTGGAGTTGGTCCTTTTGAGGTCATGGTGGGAACTTGGGTAGAATGAGCCAGGGGCGAGGTTACTTGATCTTTTGGATCAGATACATGGAACAGGTGTTCAATAGGTTCCTTAGGAGTAATTCCCAATTCCTGCGCAGATATATCATATAATCTATGGCTATCTTTCTAACAGTCACTTGTGCCCTTTGTTAACCCCTTAGGTTTTGGTATACTCAGGAGTGTAGGGGTGTCAAACAAACCTTGGGGTTGTTCTTCATCAATATGTTGGTTTGGAAATGTAGTTGAGTTGAGTTCAGTTTGAAAAGGAACTTCCTTTGATGGCATCCTATCTCTGGTTAACATTGTTGCTTCCTTGGCTTCAAATGAGAAGTGGTCTCCAATGGTCTCAGGGTGACTTGTGCTAGCTTCCTCAGCTTGGGAAACATGATTTAAAATGTCAATGCAGGGCTGAAAAGTTAATTCAGAATGATTTTGGTAGTGTACCCTGCACCAATTAGGGAGTAGAAGACTTCACAAATCGATGTCTTCCCCCAAGACCAACTAATCTTGTCATAGCTTGTTGGCCAATGCATGTTGATTTTCACTAATCATGGGGTCAGGGAGTTTTGGTGTTGACATGTCCTTAGAGTCAAGAACTGAGAAGGTCAAGATTTCTTCTCTCTTGTAAACCCCTATCTTGGTTTCAAAATAGGCTACCTTATTGGGGAAATCATATGCAGTAATGATATGCTTGAGGCAAGACTCATTTTCAATCCTAATCTAAGTAGGAATCCCTCTCCATGGTAACCACATATGTGAAAAGTCAAGGGAAAGATATCCCCCTAGACTTTTCATCAAATCTCTGCTTAGCAGCATACCATAGGTCTCATGAATATCTACTACTTGAATATCTATGTTGGTTAGGATCCTAGGGTCTGAGCCTACTTGTACATGTATATTTCTTAATTCCCCCACTACATTAACCTCTGTCTTGTCAAGTTGAATGACCTTCTTGATTTTCTAAATGGGGTTTAAACCCAATTTCTTGCATACAGAAAATGGCATAACATTGCCAGAAGCTCCTGAGTCTAACAGACAATTATGTAAGTTCTTCCCACAAATTATTAAACTCAAAAGAAATGGTGGAGTACCTACCTTGTTTCTGTACAAAGCTACATTCATGTCTGTAGCACTGACAACATTGTTTTTCCCTTTTGATTTGTCAGCTTGTTCTAAAGATTTCAACACTATCTCCCTTTGAGTAGGGAACCACTTTAAGATGTCAAAATATGACAAATAAGTTTTCTGTTTCTGCATCTCAGAAACAATATCAAATTTTGTATTATAACTTGCATTACTTTTGAAAACACTAGAGGGATTACCCTTGTTATGGAAGTCAGGGGGGCCTTTTGGTGGAGGAGGGTTATTATCAACACTTTGATTTGGAGGCACCATGTTATTAGGTGGTGCTAATGTAGTGAATGAACCCTTATTCTGATTTCTTAGGAAGTGTCCTCCTTTGGCTTGAAAGGCTTGGGCATCATATGAATCTTCCTCTGGTTCATTCTCCTCTTGCCTTGGAAATGAGGGTTCCTCCTCAAAGAGGTCATAAGTCATTGTTGTATCTACTGAACCACCTTCTTTGTGAGGATTCCCTTGGAATGTTTGGGCATCTGCTTGTGCCATCTTGACAACCTTCTCCATTTCAGGGTAGTTCACCTCCGAATGGGTTGCAGTATCATGCAACCTACACCAATTGGTCATGAAGTTGAGGTCAACCACATTTGTAGTATGTGATCTCTCCTCATTTGCTTGATAGTTATGAGAAAATCCACCATTATTGGGCCCTCTATTCCACTATCTGTTGTTATTTTTCCTTTGGTTATATCCTCTATTTTGATTCTGATAGCCTTGGTTAGAGGAATTTTGGCCTTGATAACCCCTTTGGTTGTAATTGTTATTATTCTGATAAGTACCCTGCTTGTTGCTATTTTGATTAGGGTAGTTACCTTGCTTTTGGGAGGGGTTCAATCGAAGCTAAGCCATGTCATTTGTAACTTGAGATAGCATTTTCTTCAAGGTCTCTACCTCATTCGTGAGTTGGACTGTCTTTTCACTTTCCACACTCTTAGCAACAGGTGGCTGACCACCATGATTTGGTGTTCCAATTTGGTTATGATGACCATGAGAACTTTGAGGAACCTGTGATTGTTGAAAGAGATTAGGAGTTCCAGTAGCAAATAATGGAACAGGTGGTTGGGTTTGCAATTCAGACATAGGTCCATAATGGGAAGGAGACATTCCCGGGAAAATATTGAATAGAGGGGTTGGGTTATGCATCTGATATCCTATTGAAGAGAAACCTCCTCCCAGGTTTCCTTATTGAGAACTGATTTGTTGCTACAACTTGATAGCTAGATGATAGACTTTGGATAGAGAATCAATATCAACTGGTTGATATGTCCTTTGTAGGAACAAACCTAGCAAAGGGTCTATAACCCTAAAGTATGTTTAAATGGCACCATTCTTAGTAACTAGACAGGGGTCTTGCAACCTCCTATACATCCTTTGAAATCTGGTACTGAACAAGGGTAGGGACTCACCTGGTTCCTTTCTGATGGTAGTGAATTGGTGATATAGAAGATTTGGGTCCACATAAACCCTGAACTGGTCGATGAAACCATTTTCCAAGTGTGTCCAGGTCAGAATAGAACCTTGTGGCAGATTAAGATACCGGTTGCATGCTATATCCCCTAAGGAATATGGGAACAACCTAGAAACTACATCATGGTGGGCTACCTGAACCCTGGTACAAGCATCCTTAAAGGCTTGTATGTGCTCCTTAGCACTCTGTGATTCACCATGAATGTACTTGGGACAAAAAAATTTAGGATTCTTGGGCATATCATGAAAACCTCCAGGAATAGTCCCTAATGGAGAGGGATTATTCTGAAAGAACACCATTGGTGGTGGTGGTGGTTGAGCCAACTGTTGAATGGGTCAAACCAGCTGTGATGTCAACTGAGATGGATGTGGTGGTGGATTGATGGGTATCCAGTGGGGTATTGGTGAAAAGCCTGGTGGAGTAAATGGAGCTGACAAGGGTGGAATGTTGGTTGCCTCAGCTTTGTGAATCTTGTGTCTTGTTGGGGTCTTGAGTTCTATCAAAATTTGTGGATTTTTAGATTGAAGAACTCTGTGGAGCTTCTCTGGTGAGAAAAACCAAGTGTTATCTAGTTTACTCTTCTAGGCCCTCCTTCTAGCGCGAGTTTCTGTTGATGGTCTTTTTAGCACAACAACATGCAAACAAAATATTGCTATTTTGTTCCTCCTAAAAGAGAAAGAGAACACATGGATATCTTAGCTCCCAAGGTCTTTGTAGATGGTTCTCAACTGTGCTGATGTCCCTTAGTGGTCAATGTAACAGTAATGTTCAAGGGGCCTGCTGGTGTGAGCTTCTAGATTGTTCTAAGTTCAAACATGAATTTAAACCTACTCTAATCAGGGGTTTTTAAAGAAGCATAAGAAGATAGATCATGGCTTTGGAACCAAAAAGAATGGTAATTCATCTAAATTAACTAGACTTGTTACCTTTCAAGGAATTGTAAACTAAAAATGAAGAACAAAATTAACTTGTGATTAACACACAGTTTCATTCATTCAAAGTGTTGATTTCAATAATAGACTACTAATTACCATTTTGAATAAAACATCAAAATAACATTCCATTCCTTGAAGACTACACAAATCAAATGATTAGCTTAAAACAAACACCATTCTGAAACCCAATCTAAAGAGGATTAAGATCTGGTTGCTTCTGCTATTAGTGAAACAGATAATCAACATTTACACATTTGGCACAATCACCAGTGTACAGAAAATCCATGACTCCAAATTGTTTCCATTTATATTAAGAAAAATTGAAAAATACCTTACAGACTCTTCTAGATCTAAGTCCTATCCTAAGAAGACAAAAGGAGCTCCTATTAAAAAGAATTAGGATGCAGCTCTGTCTCCTCTAGTTCTGCTAACTACCAAGTAGAAGTTCTCTAACTGTCTTTTCTAACCTTAAAAGTTCTAACCCTTACAAAGAAGCAAGAATGCCATATATATACAGAGTGTACCAAAAGAATGTGCTGGCCCCTATTTTTAGGGTTTACAAAATATCTGCTTCCAGGAGAGTCAGCTCTCAAATCCTTCTGAAGAGAGTTAAGGTTGCATTCAATGTGCAACCCTGCTATCTACACTAATGAGAGATTGTTCCAGGAATCCTCTTAGATCTTTTGCAACTGCTGCATTTACTTTGGCCTTTCGCATCCATCCTCGAACTCCATTGGGGCCACCTTGAATGCTCTAAAAATCATTTTTCCATTGATACTGGTCTGCCTCTCACCAATGATCACTATAGCTGTCCCTGCGAGTCATAGCTTCTTCATTCTTCTAGCCTCCATGCTCTAGACTTCTCTGCTTGTTGACCATCTTTTGAAAGCATCATCGAGCCTCTCTTTGGGTTTTGAACATCATCACCCGAGTCGATCCATCGCCTTGATCTCAGAAAGAATCCATGTCGTTTGCATTTTGTTGGTCTTCCTTTTTATTTTACCGAGACAGTCCATACATGAAACTGTTACTGGTCCACCTCCTGAGCTCCTTCTGATTGGTTAAACATACACCATGCCAGATTTTAAGGTAGTCAAAGGTCATTCAAATGGTATCCCATGTTGGTCAGCCACTCATCGTGTCTCCTTGATGCGATTTTTCCTCTTAACAACTATCGACATAGCAGATGATAGTCGGCGAGACCTTTCGGCGAGCTGTAGAAGTCATATCGAGGCCACAAAAAACCATCGGCAAGATAGTAGGCATCGGCCAAAAGTCACATTGAGCTCCTCTAGTCATACCAATATCCCTTTCTTTTTATCGCTGAGACTTCACTATGTTAGCAGGACATCATAGCGAGGCCAGACCTTTCACGCCGAGGTCATTTTTTATTGGCAAGAACCCATCGGGTCGGCGAGACCTCATGGCAATGTCTTCTTTTTCTCCCCGAGGTTACTTCCTTTCAGTGAGACATTTTCAGGTCGGTGAGAAGTTTTTCTGAGCCCCTAAATCTTTCGGAGAGCTCGTTCAAGTCGTTAAGACTTTCCATGGTTGGGGAGACCTTTTGTCGACGTTGTCATCCTTCGCCGAGACCTTTCGCTTCGCCCAAACATCTCAACAAACTCCTCCTTTCGGCGAGGGACTATGCTGAATTCACTCCGTGTCGCCGAGACTCCCTTCAGTTGGTGAGACTTCATACCAACCGAAGCTTCCTTTTGCCGAATTCTCTTTATTCTCCCCGGGCTCACCTTGTTTGGGCAAGACTCCTTACCATCGGCCAGACATTATGGAAAACTCCCTTCCGCCGATGCCTTCATTTCATTTCGGTGAGAATATCTCTTGTCGTTGTGACCTTATATCGATCTCCTCTTGTGCTTTGTCGGTGAGACTAAGTCCCCTCGCCAAGACATCTTGGTGAGCTTTCCTTTCCCTAGCGAGCACACCCTATTGGGGAGATTGATGGTGATAATCTCCTTCATGTCGCCAAGACCTTAGCATGTCGGCCAGACTTCATGCCGATAGTCTCATCCCTTGGCGATCTTTTCATTTTGGGGAAACCTTCCCATATTCTTATCGATATGTGTTCTTTCATTTGGCATGTGTCGGTGTAACACTCTCTCATCGGGGAGAGGTCCCATAGACACCCTATGTCTCGCTGAGGAATCCCCATAAGCTCACCTTTTTTGCCGTGACAATTTGATTCTCTCCCTGATGAAGTAATATGTCAGTGTGACACTCGGGGTTGGCAAGACTGCAGGACCTCATAGAGATAGACCCCCTCTAGTGCTTTGTCGAGGAGACCCGATGCATTCCCCAAGACGTCTCCCCACTTCAAGAACTTCTCACCAAGAGGTATACCCCCATTAGTGGTCGGTGAGACATCAGGCACTCAGCAAGACCACTCACTGAAGGAACAACTCTCACCGAAGTGTCTGCTCCCCATGCATCAGTCGGTGAGACATGAAGAAGTCGTCGAGACTTCCCCCGATGAAAATCTCTACCTGATACGTGCATCCCTCTGTCACCGGTCAGTGAGACATAAAGATCTCGCCGAGAGTTCCCTTTGAAGAAAGCCTGTTATGCTGATGGGAAACTCCTAGTCGCTGGGATGATGATTGATTTCTTGTCGACATGAGCCCGCATGTGAATTCCACTCGCTGTAACATCCCTGAGGTCTTGCCGATAGGCAACACAAATGCATATTAACTAAGTGCACTGGTAGTTGGCAAGACATCTGCAAGGTCTTGCCGACTTTCTTCTTGGAGGAAAAATATGACCAACTGGGTTGAGGAATACATTCCAGCTGAGCTCCTTTGGAAAATATCATCATGTATGTGGTTGGATCCTGCAAAATAGAGTCCCCATCAGTCCTCAGAAGCTCATAAAATACCTCATAATAAAATACAATATTGTTTATGATTATTGCATTCAATTTCTAACAAGAAGAAAACCAATTCAAGCTGGAACAAAACCAATATTTGACAGAACCAGCAGATAACTTAGGAAGAAAACAAAAGAACCCTAAGAGAAAAAGAAAATAACAAAGGCAAAGAAACCAAAAGAAAAAAAAAGAAGGGGGCCCATTTTGTTCTAGAAGAAAATGGGGTGGTTATGCAAGGCATAACACATCCCTATCTCTCCCTCTATCCCTACCTCTCCCTCCATATCTCCTTCCCTCTCTCTAACTACTCTCTTTATTGCTCTCTCTCACCTCTCTTTCTTGATCCATACCTCTCCCTCCATCTCTCTTTCCCTCTCTACTCTCTTGAACCACCTATCCATCTCTCCCTCCTTTCCTCTCTTAATCTCTCCGCCTTCCTTCTCTCTCTACTTATCTCTCACTTCTCCCTCCCGTCCTCTCTCCTTCCCTATTTACTCTCTCTATCTCAACTCTCTCCCTATATGTTTGTCCCTCCCTCTCTCTCCGCCCCCCCTCTTTCTATCTACCATCTCCCTCCCCCATCTCCCTGTCTACCTACCCACTCTCACTCATCTCCCTCTCTCTCCTCTCCCTCTCTTTACTCTCTCTCTATCTCAACTCTCTCTCCCTACATCTTTATTCCTCCCCCTCTCTCCCTCCCCCCTCTTTCTATCTTGCATCTCCCTCTCTCTCCTCTCCCTCTACCTAACCTCCTCTACCTACCTACCCCTCTCTCTCTTCCCCCTCTTTCTATATCTCTATCTCTCTACCTACCTCTCCCTTTGTAACTCCATACCACTCTCCCTATACCCACATCTCTACCTATATCTCCCCTCTCCCTCTCTCTACCTACCTCTCTATCTCACCTATACCTCTTTACCTCTCCCTCCATCCCCTCTCTCTCTCTCTCTCCCACCCTTGCTTCTCTCTCTCTAATGTGCACCAAGATGTGATAGAAAAAGGGGAATGAGGTGGGGAGATTGATAGAGAGGTAAGGAGGGAGAGAGAGGTAGAGAAGGAGAGAGAGAGAGATAAATGCAAGAGAGGGAGATATATTGAGAGATAAAGAGGGGGAGGGAGAGAGAGAGAGAGAGGTGAGATAGAGAGAGTAATGAGGGAAGGAGGGAGAAAGAGGGGAGAGGGAAGGAGAAATGAGAGAGGTGATAGAGAGAGAATTAGAGAGAGGTGAAGGAATGTGGAAATATTGAGAGGAGGGAGGGAGGGAGAGAAATAGATAGAAAGGGATAGATAGATAGAGAGAAGCAAAGATGGAGGAAGGGATGGAGGGAGATGTAGGGATGGAGAGAGAGGTGTGAGAGAGAGAAATGGAGAGATAGAGGTAGGTAGAGAGGAAGTGGGGGATAGAGAGAAGTAAATAGGGAAGGAGAGAGGGAGGGAGAGGTAGGAAGGGAGAGAGAGATAGGTGAGAGAGAGGTGACATAGAGAGAGAGGGGGAGGGAGGGAAGGAGGGATAAGTCAGAGATAGATGTGATGAAGAATTGTGATAGAGAGAAGTGGAGGTGATAGAGAGAGGGATATAGTGAGACAAAGAGGGGGAGGGAGAGTGAGAGAAGGGAAGGAGGGAGAGGTAGTGATAGATATGTAGAGAGGTGAGAGAGAGAATGGTGAGAGAGAGAAAGAGAGAAAGAGAGAGAATGGTGAGATAGTGAAAAGGAGGAATTGAGAGAGAAAGAGGGGGGATAGAGGGAGGGGAAAAAGGGTGAGAGATTGAGAGGAGAGTAAAAAAATAAGGGGATGGATGGTGAGGTAGAGAGAGGGAGGAAGAGGAGAGATAAAGAGTAGAGAGGGAGGGAGGGAGGGAGAGTTAAGGATGGATATAGAGGTGTGTGTGTTTGTGTGAGAGAGAGAGGGGGGAGAGAGATAAAGAGAGTATAGAGGGAAGGGGAGAGAGATAGAGAGTAGATAGGGAATGAGAGAGTAAGAGAGAAATAGGGGAAGGGAGAGAGAGAATGTTGAGATAGAGAGGAGAGAGAGAGAGAAAGAGGGGGGAAGGAGAGATATAGATAGAGGTAGGTAGAGGGAGGGAGAGGAGAGATAGAGAGTAGAGAGGAAAAGAGGTAGGGAAGGAGACATAGGTGAGATAGAGAGGGATGTAGAGAGAGTAGTGTAAGGAGGGGTAGGTATAGAGAGGGAGAGGGGAGATAAAGATAATTAGAGAGGGAAGGAGAGGGTGAGAGGAGACATAGAGAGTAGAGAGGGGAGGGAGGGAGAGATAGGTAGGGGGACATACATGTGTGTGTGAGAGAATGAATGGTGAGATAGAGAAAATGAGTGATTGGGAGAGAAAGAGGGGAAAGGGAAGGAGGGACAAAAGGGAGAGAGACTATGAAGAAAGATAGAAAGAAGGGGAGGGAGGGTGTGGTAGAGAGAGGGAGGAAGAGGAGAGATAGAGAGTAGAGAGGGTAGAAGGGAGGGAGAGTTAGTGAGAGGGATAGAGGCATGTGTGTGTGTGAGAGAGAGAGAGAGAGGGGGGGAGAGATAGATAGAGAGTAGAGAAAGGAGAGTGTGAAAAATAGTGGGGAGGGAGAGAGAGAGGTAGAAAGAGAGTGGTATGGAGTGGAGAGAGAGAGAGAGGAATGGGGGGAGAGAGAGAAAGAGAGTAGAGAGGGAATGGGAGAGAGAGATACTGAGAGGGGGGGTAAATTAGTGTTCAACAAATTTAAACTTTAAATTCTGATCATAAACCATTTGCAACACAAATAGAAATAAAGATGTAAACACATGAACAAGATAATCAAAGCACCATAACACCAATATTTTTACGTGGAAACCCTGTTAGGGGAAAAACCACGGTGGAGATTAATCCACAATTTATACTCTGTTAAAAGTATGATCAAAAGGGAATGCACTTGCATTCAAACACATTACCTATAGCTCACTACTCAAAATAAAGAAGGCTCATTTCCTTACAAAATTTTTGGATTACAACACGAAGTTGCAATGAGAAGATAACATCTACAAATGCATGGATTCAGTTCCAATGAAGCACATGAAACAAATTGTGGACCTTCCGTCCAATTCACACTTCTGCTCTACTTTGTTTTGCTCTCTTACACAAAAACCCTTTTGCTGCACAAAAAAAATTCACTAAACAGATCTTCTGATGTACACTCATATAGTTCCTTTACACTTTTTTGCACATATACACCTTCTCATCACTTCATTCACACTTCAAAATGAATTACCGATCTCATATATATATCCACTAACAAAGATTTCATCGCTTCAAGTCGACTTTTACAAAACATGAAATATTCTCCAATAGTTGGCTCAAATTACAAGTTATATTTAATGCATACCCACACAAGTTAGCTAGACTATAGCTGGGACCCAAATAAAAATTCCTAAGACAAGAAATATTTAAACAAATATTCCTTATACATCCACGATACACGACATATACTAGGTTGGCCAAAATAGAAAATCATTCTACTGAATCTCCTAACTCGTACACGGATTGCTACAATACCAAAAAACCTACCAATAAGGTAACATACAAACTTAAAAAGCTTTCCTAGGGGTCCACAACACAAAATGGTGATCCAGTGAAGCATATATAACTGACCAGATACCCTATTCTTCACACTTTCTATTGGTAACACACTATCTTCTATATTTCCTTTTGGTATAAGTAGATCCTGATGTGCGGATCAAGATAATTACTTGAGTTGCTATTAATAACAACACTAGAAGCCACAAAAAATCTCCCAAAGCCATATGCCAACAATCTCCCCCTTTGGCATTGATGGCAACATTTAGTGAAAAATGACTAAGTGTCAACCCCAAAACTCAAAATTTCAAAACATAAAAAAACACTGCTCCCCCTTGGAATGTCAAGGAATTTTTCATTGCTTTCCTCCCCATTTGAAATCAATGAAAAAAAAAAATTTCTTACTCTCCTTTTGTTGTGCTCTCTCACCCTTTTTATTGAAGAAAAAATGATCAAAATTTGAGAAATGACAACTGTTGCTCAAATCAGAAAATGATTTTATACTTAGCCTTTATCTCTGGAAGAAATTTATTCCAAGAATCTACAACAATCCCTGTAACTATTAACAAAGTGTTACTTTATGATGTTTGGTTGATGATCTGGATAAAGGATTCTAGAATTGTAATTGTTTCTTCCAACTTCTCACCTTTCTTTAGAATCTCAATTTTCTGCTCTAATATGCATTCAGTTAGATCCTTCACTTTCTAAAAAGTGTCCATCCAAGTGTTTCTAGCAAAGTGAACCTTTGCATGCTTAGTCTGCAACTCATGAATCTTTTTCTTTATTGCTCCATCCAAGTCCTGAAGCATATTGTAATCCTAGTCGATTTTGTTCAACACACTCTCAATTTGCTCTAGCTTGTCCTTGTATTTACCAACCACATGGGGACATTGAAGACAATAATTATAGACTTTATTTGTTGAGTCAATGCATTTTCTTAACATATTCATTTTCTTTTTCAATTTGGTGAGAGACAGCCTAAACTGCTCCTTCAAATGTAAAATTATTTCTTCCTCTTTTCTATCCTAAGGCATAGAGGCCATAGCTTCCCTGATGCATTCAATCAATTCTTCTAGAAGCACATTCTGCAAACTTTCCAGTTCAATATTGTTGTGCACAAAGTAACTACTGAGAGTGTTCTCAATGAAGTCCTATTCATATGATAGTCCATTTAACCATATGTCATCAATCTTTTGTATTCCATCTTCCTCCTAAACAATCTGTAGTATCTTTTCTTTGAGTAGAGCACCTTCTTCATCACTTTCTTCTGCTATCACCACATCTAGTTCCACTAATTCTGGTTCATCTCTAGGAGTGTAACCATTAGAAACTTCATTTGGTATATCCACAATTACTTGTTGTTTTCATTTTTCTTCAGATTTTGGAAATTTGAGTTTTGGAGGAGTGTTATTTGCAAACTCTAGAGCCCTTTTCTGCTTTTTCTACATCTTACTGAAAGAGGACCCAACTTCAACTGCTCTTATCAGAAGGGAGATGCCAAATATTCCAAACTTTTCCAACAATTCTCTAAAGAAATTTTCATAAACTTGCTCACAATTTTCCAGAGTATTGAAATGCTAAAAAAATTGCTTACAAATAAGTTCATTTGCTTTCCATACCACATTATCATTCCAGGGAAAGTAATTTAGAAAATACATCATAATGCATATAACTAGGGTACTGAACTTGAAGGCATAGTTTGCATCTTTCATCAATTGCACATTTTCCATCAACTGATCCTTCAACAATCCACATAGGTCAAAGTATTCATCTTCCATTATCATTTTGTGAGTGATATATACTACGCCTACTGAGGTTGATCCTTCCCTGTTTCTAAAGAAAATTTAATGTGAAATTCCATGTGCAATGTACCTCATTATTGGATCTTTGATTGTTCAAACTACTAGCACCCTTTGATCTCCTGTTACTCCTGTTAGGGTTTCAACTTCAATGTTCCAAATCGACTTCTTTCTTGAAACAACACCAACATTGAATAATCCTATTAGATTTCTGATCACATCTTTTGAAATTTGATAGGGTTTATCCAAAGTAAGAATATCATCATCCAATATGTTCAATATTTTCCGCGTTGAAAAAATAAGGAAATTCATTCCAAATATCCAAACTCTTGTGTTTTGAACTTTCAAGCCACTTCAATTTACTTGCTGGCAAAAAATTTCTTACATCCATGATATTCCTACTACTATATTCATCCAAAGTTATTGTTCCTTAGATTTGCTTCATTTTAATTTCTGTATCGAATAAGGTTTTTCTTTTGAGCACAAAATTAGGAATTCAACAAGTGATTAGAAATACCTGGTGAATTCGCTACCAATTTTTCTTGACTCTTTAAAAATTTCATTGTAGAGCCTCTCCTTCCATTCTCCTTCAATGCAAGGTGACAAATGAGGGTCCCAAACACCCCTTTTATAACTTCATGCACCTAAATTTTTAGTCACATTAAATACTTTTCCCTAGGAGTTTTGGTAACTCTATTTTCTCAGACAGCAAGAGAAGAATTCATCTATGGATCTTCTACTTTTCATACTTCTGCAAAAGCGATCACTAATGCATTTGCAAACTTCTATCTCAGCTATTGAAAATTTCTTGCATTCCAGTGATAACTACTGATAGGGGATCAAAATATTTTCCTTGGAAAACTCCCCCTAGGCTAATGGCCTAAGATCAATTTTCTGAGGGATTACCAGAGGTTGTTTCTGGTATGGGCTTATTTCCTTCATTAAATTTACTCTTCTTTACCCATGTTTTCTTCATTTGATCTCTTATCTCTTCCACAAACACTTTTCCTTTTCCTTTGTCTTCTTTTTGTGAAATTCTTCCTCTATATATTGGACCTCTTCTACCCATGTTTCTGTTTCTGTAGAATTTTGCAATGGGACCAAATCTATTGCAATTGTAAGACACCATATTTCTATGTCTAGACCGTTCATTCCACTAATTCCCCCTTGATCTACATTAATTAGCAACATTCCCAGATCTTCCACAAGTATAGCATTTAACTTTCCCTATACCGATAGACACACTTCTGCATTCAATTGACTTGTGACTAAACTTATTACAACTATAGCACTGACTTGGAAATGATGGACTACTTGATTTTATTTTACTTTTGCATTGTGAAGCCCTATGACCAAATTTATTGCAAGTAAAGCAGCAACCATAAAAATTATGAGGATTGGGTTGTCTTACTAGATATCTTTTTCCCTTTTTCATCTAATTTCCTCGTCTGGAATCCTTGTGTTCAGATTCAGAGCTTTCTCCTTTCTCATAGCCAAGACCTCTCTTATCATTTGCATTATTTTTTCCCTTAGTCAGCTCATCAAGTTGAACAAAACTAATCCTAAACTTCTCCTTGTACTCATTTGCAATGGTGAGTTCATCGCTTAGAATAACTGTCTTCCTTTCAAGCTCTTGTTCATTATTTCTAGATTGTTGTAGTTCAATCCCTAGCTGAATGAATGCACTATTTACTCTCCTGCATTCTTCATATTTTTCTTTTAAGGACTATGCCAATTTTTCCTCATTCTTTTTTCTTTCTTCAATCTCCTTAGTTAGCTTCATCGCCACATATTCCATCTCAAGCTTTAGAGTAGCATTATTTCTAGAAAGCTTTTCACATTCTTTAGTATTTATTTTAGGGTTTGATTCATATGAACATCTTCCAAACTTTTATTCTCTTTCTACTTTATCTGATCACAAAGTTCCTTCCTCTTTTCTCTTGACTCATTAATCGTATCCTTCAAAGATTGAATAAATTTCTTAGCATCCATAATATTTTCTTTTAATTCCATGAATTTTGCTTTAGAATGATCATGATCATCAAGTGCCACCATAAGCTACTGTTGAATACCACCAAAGTCCATTGCAATTCAAGGTCCACCTGAAGTTGTTAAACTTCCTACAAAGGAACCTTGCTCTGATACCAATTGTTGGACTCAAAGAACACCGAGGGGGGGTGAATCATTGTTTAATAAATTTAAACTTTAAATTCTGATCATAAGCCATTTGTAGCACATAAATAGAAATAAAGATGTAAACACATGAACAAGATAATCAAAGTACCATAACACCAATATTTTTATGTGGAAGCCCTGTTAGGGGAAAAACCATGGTGGAGATTAATCCACAATTTATACTTTGTTAAAAGTATGATCAAAAGGGAATGAACTTGCATTCAGGCACATTGCCTAGAGCTCACTACTCAAAATAATGAAGGTTCACTACCTTAAAAAATGTTTGGATTACAACACGAAGTTGAACTGAGAAGATAGCACCTACAAATGCCTGGATTTAGTTCTAGTGAAGCACATGAAACAAATTATGGACCTTCTGTCCAATTCACACTTCTGTTGTGCTCTGTTCTACTCTCTTACACAAAAATCCTTTTGTTGCACAAACAAAATTCATGCAATAGATCTTTTGATGAACACTCATACAAATTCTCTACAATTTTTCACACATATACACCTCATCACTTCATTCACACTTCAAAATGAATTACTGATCTCATATATATATATATCCGCTAACAAAGATTTCATTACTTCAAGTTGGCTTTTACAAAATATCAAATACTCTCGAACAGTCAACTCAAATTACAGGTTATATTTAATGTGTACCCACACAAGCCGGCTAGACTATAGCTAGTACCCAAATGAAAATTCCCAACACAAGAAATATTTAAAAAAATACTCCTTATACATCCACGATACGCAACATTTACTAGGTTGGCCAAAACAGAAAATCATTCTACCGAATTTCCAAAATCATACACAGATTGCTACAACACCACAAAACTTACGAATAAGGTAACATAAAAACTTAACAAGCTTTCCTAGGGGTCCACAACACAAAATGGTGATCCGGCGAAGCATACAGGTCGACTAACTGACTGAATACCCTGTTCTTCATGCTTTTTTCTAGTAACACACTATCTTTTATATTTGTTTCCGGTATAAGTAGGTCCTGATCTGCAGACCTAGATAATGAATTCAATTGATATCAATGACAACACTAGAATCCACAAACAATCTCCCCAAGCCATATGCCAATAGATAATGAGTAGAGAGGGAATGAAAGAGTAGGAGAGAAATAGGGGGAGGGAGAGAGGTATAGAAACAAAAAATAAATCAAAGGAGATAGAAATAAATAGAGATAGATCCGGATACGGAAAATAAATAAAAATAAAAATCGACTTTAATCAGACAAAATCATAAGGTAGGAATCGACAAATGGTGAGAAAAGGAGTGATTGAGAGAGAAAGAGGGGGATAGAGGGAGGGATAAAAGGGTGAGAGATTCAGAGGATAGACCAAAAGTGTTGGAATTATGTCCCTCAATCTCATAGGCTGAAACCTCTGAAAGAGAAAAGTCGGTGTGACATTCATTCTATTTGGACAACTAGCTGTAGTGCAACCGTGTGAAACATTCAGGTCATTGAGACCTTGTTACAATCTTTCCGAATGGAGCTATCACTGTGACATTCCTATTGCTGTGACAGTTTCTATCTCTCTACACTTGGGGAGATCTCTGGCCAACAGTTTAGTTCCTTGTGATGGTCGGGGAGACTCATAGTGACTGGAGTCATCAACGTATTTCAAATTCTTTGGCATGAAGTCTTATCGATATGGAAAGTATCACCGACGGTTATACTCTTGAATTCATTGGGATAACACAAAGGTTTCGATGTGAACTCTTGGTAATGAGTGTTTGTCTCACCGATGTTGTGGGTTGTCTTCAGTATAACTCCTAGCGAAAGCTGATCTCGGGGTGACTTGAAGACTTTGGTAAGAACTCTCAGCAATAGCCTAATTCTCACTGACGATAGGACATTTCGATGTGACTTTGGAACCTTGGTATGATCAATTGGCGATAGCGATAGTCTCACTAAAGGGAATACTAGTGTCTATGTGACTTGTGAACTTCAATATGATCTCTTGGCGAATAGTGATAGTCTCACCGATGGGAATGCTAAGGTTGATGCGACTTGTGAACTGGGAGTAACGTCTTGCCGATAGCAGTGACTCTTGGCGATAACTATGATAAGGCTTTGTGTCATCGGGGAGACACGGTTAGTGTATCACTAACATGTGAATAAATTTGGAACACCTTTGACTGAGTGACAACTATCCTACGTGGTGTGTCTTCGACCAATCAGAGAAGCCGAATGGGAACTGTTGGAAGTTAGTTTGTTGTGACAATTTTGTGTGGAAGATCAACAGACAGGAACAACATGGATATATTCTGGAATTGCAGATGATGTTCAGTTCAATGATTTGTTTGATGAATAGTTGGATGAATAGTTCAAAAGGTGATCAGTGTGTATGAATGTAATTCAGAAAGCATTGTAACTTGAATGTTCTATACAAGGTTGATCATTGAATCTACTACTGTAAATTGACATCAGAGAGAGTGAAGCCCATAATTTGTATGTAATTTCATTATTGTAATACAAAGGGGTTTTTCTTGGTGTGCTGGGTTTTTCTCCTGTAAGGGTTTTCCCACGTAAATCTGGTGTTCATCTGTGTATGTTATATTCTTTGTTTCTGTTATTTCTTATAAGTGTATCTTAATTTGACTATAATTGAAAATTTAAAAGCACCTCTACATTCTTCCCCGAGGTTTTGATGTTAGGAGAGTTGTTTCCGCACCTTAGCTTTCCTTAGAAGTGGTATCAAAGCCTGGCCAGTTGTGTTATCCTTGTGGGTACATTGGATTTTTTGTGTCAATTCTATTCAGTGGGAGTCTTGTAGAAGTTTTGGTAATTTGAATTAGTTAAGATGCTAGACGTCGGAAAGATTAAATCAAGAAATTCAATGGTAGCAATTTTAAGTTGTGGAAACTCAAAAAGGAAGATTTGTTGGTTGATCATGATCTATGGCTTGTTATTAAACGAAACCTCAGGCATGAAGCAAGAAGATTGGGACCTTACGATAGAAAATAAAGGGCTTGATAAGACTCTATTCTTCTAAATGTTCATGAAGAAAAGACTACATAGTCCTTGTGGAAAAGGCTGACATCCATTTATTAGGGAAAGTCTCAGTGAATAAATTTTCTTGAGGAAGAAGCTATACACTTTGAGAATGTAAGAGGGTCTATTACTGATCATTTGAATGCTTTCAACATGTTGATTACCAGTTAACATCGTGGGTGTGAAGATTGAAGATGAAGATCGTTGTATGATTTTATTATGTTCTTTTCTAGATTCTTGGGATCACACAGTGATGGCTATTAAGTACAACATCCACTTTTAAGATGGAAGATATTGTTTCTTCTTTGTTATCAGAAGAGATGAGAAGGAAATCTGCTAAGATGGAAAAAGAGGCTCTTGTTGTTAGAGGAAGATCAAAAGAAAAAGGAAAGAAGAAGGACAAGAAGTCCAAATCAAAATCAAAGGGAGATCAAAGTCTCGGCAGAAGTCCAAGGTGAAGTACTGGAATGTGGGCAACTGGTCATGTCCGAAAGGATTGTAAAGGAAAAAAAAAAGAAAAGAACTCTTTCGACAATGGTTCTTCTCAGAGTGACGCAGAGGCCTTCATTATAGCATGGCTACACAGGCATTAGATGATGTATGGCTGATTGATTATGGAGCATCTTTCAACATGAAATATCATAGAAACTGGTGCACGAAGTATGAAAAATACAATGGTGGAAAGGTGTACTTAGCAAGTGATTCATCTTTGGAAATTGTTGGCCGAAGCAGATCAGAATTCAATCCCTAATGGAAGAGTGAAGAGAATCAATGATGTAATGCATATGCCAAGTCTGGCTCAAAATCTACTTTCTCTTAGTAAGCTGAATGATATTGTAGTGCAAGTCATGTTCTCTGGAAATGGTTGCAAGATGACTAGAGGCTCAATGGTGCTAGCAAGGGGTGCTCGAATTGGTACATTGTATAAGCTAGATGCACATGTTGTACATTGCAACAGTGTCTTTGCAAAGTCACAGAAAGCTACTCATGGAGAAAAGAAGGAAAATGTTCCTGATGGTGTAAACTCTATGGAAGTTAAACTTCCAGTAGAAAAGAATATGCTCTAGAATCATAGGCTAGGCCGTATTGGAGAGAAGGGTTTAAAAACCTTGAAGAATAAAAACCTGGTTGAAGGGCTTGATGAATGTATTTTTGAATTTGAATTCTGTGAACATTGTATATATGGAAAACAACACCATGTTTCATTTTATTCCAGTCCTCACAAGTCTTCTAGTTTTCTTGATTACATTCATTTTGATGTTTTTGGTCCAGTGAATGTTCCTTCTCTGTCTAAATCAAGATATTTTGTATCGTTCATTGATAATTATTTGAGAAGAGCTTTTGTTTATTTTTTGAAAAGTAAATCATAAGTGTTCAATCATTTTAAAGAATTTAAAAACCTTGTAGAAAATCAGGCTAGAAGAAAAATAAAATGTTTAAGGATTGATAATGGCGGTGAATTTTGTTACGATGAGTTAGAGGTATTGTAAAGTCATGGGATTAAAGACAAACTACACCTTACTCAGAACAAAATGGAGTTAGAAAGGTTCAATAGGCAGTGATGGAAGAGCACAAAGTATCCTGAGCAGTGTTGGCTTGAGGAGAAGTTAAGGTTGAGGAAATTTCTACATATTACTTGATAAACCATTTCCCTAATTCTTCTCTTGTTGAGAAAACACCTTTGGAAGCATGGTTTGGTAAGAAGCCCTCTTTAAGACATATTCATGTTTTTGGCTGAGGCATATGCATATGTGCCGAATGAGAAAAGATTTAAATTGAAGAACAAGGCTGTCAAATGTATTTTTATTGGCTATAGTGCTGGCATCAAAGGATACAAGCTTTGGAATCCTAATACAGAGAAGGTTCTATATAGCAGAAGTGTTATCTTTCGTGAGTTGAAGCCTTCTACCTTGGATCTACAGTTAGAGACAAAATCAGAAAATAAAAATGATGTAGTTGAAATTCCTCTGACACCAGAGAAAGAGGAATTCAAAATTCAAAATGTACTTGAAACTGAGGAGAGCTCAAGCAGTTCTGAGAGTTTTGAAGAAGAAGAACAACCTCAGCCTCAACAATTGAGGTCAACTTGTGAAAGAAAGCAACCTGATAGGTATGGGTTCTCTTTGATAGATTCTACTTGTGCCTATGCTTTAATTTCTAGCATTGATGATCCTAGGACTGTAAAAGAGGCATTTAGAATGTCTGATTCAAACTCTTGGTTGGAAGCCATGAATGAAGAAATGGCATTATTGGAAAAGAATGATACTTGGATTTTGATGCCCTTGCTTGAAGGAAGAAAAGTCGTGGGCTGCAAATGGGTATTTAAAAAGAAAATAAGTCTGGATGGCAGTGTGGAAAAGTATAAGGCAAGGTTGGTTGTGAAAGGTTATTCCCAGGTAGAGGGAATTGATTATGGAGAAATTTTTTCTCCTGTAGCTAAGCTGACATCCATTATATTTCTTTTGTCACTTGCAGCAACTTATGAATTAAAGGTTGAACAGATGGATGTGAAGAGAACATTTCTTCATGGTGATCTTGAAGAAGAGATTTATATGTCCTAGCCTAAGCACTTTGTGGAGAAAGGTAAAGAAAAAATGGTTTGCAAGATAACAAAGTCTCTGTATGGATTAAATCAGTCTCCTAGAATGTGGTACTAGAAGTTTGACACTTTTTTATTGGGATTTGTAAGATCAAAATTTGATCATTGTGTGTATTATAAAGCTGAAAGTGATCGAGTCCTTATTATTGCTCTCTATGTTGATGATATGTTGTTCATAGGCAATAGTAAGTTAATGATTTCTAAGTTTAAGTCTCAGTTGTCTACAAAGTTTGAAATGAAAGATCTTGGTGCAGCAAGGTATATGCTGGGAATGGAAATAACCAAGGACAAGAATAGTAGAAAACTTTGGCTTAGTTAGAGTAAGTTTATCAATACTATTCTAGAGAGATTTTGTATGACTAATTGCAAGCAACTAGTTGTTCTAGTTTTGCAAGGAACGAAGCTATCTGTTGAGGAATGTCCAAAATCTCCTACTGAGATGGAGGACATGACTAGTGTACGCTATGCTAGTGTGGTTGGCAGTCTTATGTATGCAATGGTCTGTACAAGGCCAGACATTGCCCAAGCAGTGGGAGTACTTAGTCGGTTTATGGCTAATCCTAGAAGAACACATTGGGATGCTGTGAAAAGAGTATTCAAATATTTGAAGGGAACTTCGGAATATGCTTTGTGTTATCATGGGAACTTGGTTGAATCACAGAGGACTCTCAACATTCGTGGCTATGTGGATTCTGATTGGGAAGGGGATGTTGATAGCAGAAGATCCACCAGTGGATATATTTTCATGATGAATAGTGGTGCAGTGAGTTGGATGAGTAAGCGGCAGGTTGTAGTCACTTTTTCCACTGCTGAGGTAGAATACATGGCAGCAACACATGCCTGTAAAGAAGCAATCTGGTTAAAACGTTTGTATTCTAACATTGGTTTTGATGCAGGGAAAATAACAATTTATTGTGATAGTCAGAGTGCTATTTTTTTGGCAAATAATCCTACTTTCCATGCAAGGATGAAGCATATTGATGTACAATATCATTTTGTATGAGATATGGTAGAGGATGGAAAGGTCTCATTAGAAAAATTGGATACTCTAGAGAATGTTGCAGATGCATTAACAAAGCTAGTGAGAATAGACAAGTTCAGGTGGTGTGCTAGTTCATTGGGCCTTAGTGACCAAGAGTTTCAGTAGTTTGGTTGTGCTCTGGAGGTGCCTGTGTGATCTTCGTTAAGTGGGAGATTGTTGGAATTATGTGCCTCAATCTCACAAGATAAAACCTCTGAAAGAGCAAAGTCAGTGTGACATTCATTCTATCTGGCCAACTAGTAGTAGTGCAACCTTGTGAAACATTCAGGTCGCTGAGACCTTGTTACAGTCTTGCCGAATGGAGCTATCACTATGACATTCCTATCACTGTGACAATTTCTATCTCTCTATCCGCTTGGGGAGATCTCTGGCTGACAATTTAGTTCCTTGTGATGGTCGGGGAGATTCATAGTGACTAGAGTCATCGAAGTATTTCAAATACTTCAGTATGAAGTCTTATCAATATGTAAAGTCTCACTGACAGTTATAATCTTGAAGTCATCGGGGTAACACAAAGGTTTTAGTGTGAACTCTTGGCAACAGGTGTTTGTCTCACCAATGCTATGGGCTGTCTTCGATATAACTCCTAGAGAAAGCTAATCTCAGGGTGACTTGAAGACTTCAGTAAGAACTCTTAGCAATAGCCTAAGTCTCACCGATGGTAGGACATTTTGATGTGACTTTGGAACCTTGGTATGATCACTTGGCGATAGCCATAGTCTCACCGAAGGGAATACTGATGTCTATGTGACCTGTGAGCTTCAGTATGATCTCTTGGCGAATAGCGATAGTCTCGCTGATGGGAATGCTAAGGTCGATGCAACTTGTGAACTCAGAGTAACGTCTTGCCGATAGCAATGACTCTTGGCAATAACTACGATTAGGATTTGTGGCATCGGGGAGACACAGTTAGTGTCTCACCAACATGCGAATACATTTGGAATGCCTTTGACTGAGTGCTGACTATCCTACGTGGTGTGTCTTTGACCAATCAGAGAAGCCGAATGGGAACCATTGGAAGTTAGTCTATTGTGACAATTCTGTGTGGAAGATCGACAGATAGGAATGACATGGATATATTCTGGAATTGCAGATGATGTTCGGTTTGATGATTTGTTTGATGAACAGTTGGATGAATAGTTCAAAGGGTGATCAGTGTGTATTAATGTAATTCAAAAAGCATTGTAACTTGAATGTTCTGTACAAGGTTGATCATTGAATCCGCTGCTGTAAATTGACATTAGAGAGAGTGAAGCCCATACTCTGTATGTAATTTCATTACTGTAATACAAAGGGGTTTTTATTGGTGTGGTGGGTTTTTCTCTTGTAAGGGTTTTCCCATGTAAATCTGGTGTTGATCTGTGTATAGGATCATCTCTATTTCTATTATTTCTTAGAAGTGTATCTTAATTTGATTGTAATTGAAAATTTAAAAGCACCTCTGCATTCTTCCCTAAGGTTTTGACATTAGGAGAGTTGTTTCCACACCTTAGCTTTCCTTACAAAAAGAAGGGGAGAGATGGTGAGGTAGAAAGAGGGAGGAAGATGAGAGATAGAGGGTAGGGAGGGAGGGAGGGAGGGAGAGTTAGGGGGGGAGATAGAAGTATGTGTGTGAGAGAGAGAGAGAGAGAGAGAGAGAGAGATAGAGAGAGAGAGAGCAAGGGGGTGGAGAAAGAGAGTATAGAAGGAAGGCAAGAGAGAGATAGAGAGTAGAGAAGGAATGAGAGAGAGAGAGAGAGAGAGAGAGAGAGAGAGAGAGAGAGAGAGAGAG
>VDFB02281492.1:798470960-798911894 GCA_007258455.2 Sequoia sempervirens | reverse complement strand
GATAGAGTGGTATATGTGTGAGAGAGAGAGAGGGGAGAGAGGGAGGAAGGGAGAGAGAGGGAGGGAGAGGAGACATAGAGTAGAGAGGGAAGTAGAGAGTGAGAGAAAGATGATAAAACTTGTTGATTACTAAAATTTGAATTCTTGATTATTGAAAGTTGAGTAAGTCTAAAAAACTATAAGATCTTCAAAAAACTAGAATTTGTATTATAACTTCATTTGGCGAGAACCAAATTTGGCGCTCGCCAAATGATTTGTATTTTAAAATATCGAGCATTAGGCTTGGTCATCTGAGCCATTTGGTGAGTGCCAAATTTTATACTCGCTAAATGTTCATTTCAAGTAAAAACAAAAGTGGCACCTTTTTTGTGTCACAACTTGGTGCACTTACCTATATAATTTTATCAACATATAATGTATGGATTTATGGATTTTTGATTAATGCAAATATTATTTTACCACTCTTATCAAATTATATCATTCAATTCTTTTTCTCTCACCCCACACTTCTATAAAGAAAAACATACTATAAGAGCACACTCAGGGTATGCATATTGAGTTTTTTATATAAAAATTTTTCTTGAAAGGATAAACATATAAAAGAAAGTCTCCTATTCCAAAGATTCTCCTGATTCTGAGGTGTCTAGTGCCAATAATACTAAGCCAAGTGCCGACCCGTTGTTGGATAGAACTGCTAGAGCCGACTCCCCTGTTACTCCAGACCCTGATAAAACTTATTTTAAAACTGGTAGGGATCCCTTTGTGGATGTTCTGAATTTAGCTAAAAATAGTGCTGATACCCACTTCAAACTTTCAAAATGGGCTTTCATTGAAATTAATGAGCTAAAGATAAAAAAATTGGGCCCTTCAAAGTAAATTGGAAGAGTTGGGAGCCAAGATTGCTGCAATTGAAAAGAAAGATGTAGATCGAAAAGATCATGGTTTCAACAAAGAAACTTTGTACCATGCAGACATGAACAAAAATATTGAAATTGAGGTTGAGAAAATGAAAAACACCATCAAAATCATTGCAGAGCAAAATAATCGAATGGCCAGACACAATGCCATAATAATTAATGCTATGACTGAGAAGTTAGATAGAGCCCAACAAGGGTCTCTAGTGGTGGATCTGGAGGAAACCAAGGATAAAAGCCAAGAGATGGATGCTGGCATTTCAAAGAGAACTAGAGCCAATCTGAAGAGAAAGGCTCCCCCTACTCCGAAGATGATTCAAATTTTTAATAAGGGAATCCATGACATGCAGAACTTGGAGGCGGAGACGAAGTTTGTCCTTAAGAATCTGGGTTAGTTGCGGCCAATTTTTTGTTGTTTGCTCTGCTGGCTCTTTTTGTTTGACCTTTCTGGTTTGTTGCAGTTGGAAACTTCTTGCTCCGATCTTTACCTCTTGTGTAGCTGGTGTTTATTTTTGGACTTTTGTTTCCTATCTTTAATGTTGTAAACTTTGTGGTTTCCGGTCCCTGTAAAACTTTTTTTACCCTTTATCAAAAACATATAAAATAAAGTCATAAATGATATATTAAAGCCTCTAAGGAATCATGTTGTGACATATACAAATGTTATAGTCAAAGGAATAATACATTTACATAGAAATTTTTTGGATATTATGAATGATGCAATAAATGTCAAAGAATTTGATTGTGTGGTACATTGTAATTGTGTTGAGGTTCAACTTTACCATTAGGTACCAATTGAAAAAACTCATGTTATAAATTGAGCATGACCATACCAATATGAAGGATTATATATAAAAATAAGTATGATATATAATAAATGTCTATTGATATGTAGGAGGTATTTTCCACAGCATGTCAAATTATGATATTGCTATCAGGATTCAACTATGTAGTTTTACAAGTCAATCTCATTGACCCATGTTTCATGAGTAGTGGTTCACAAGAACCCATCTCTCATGATAATGAATGGACCACTTAACACTCATTGCATCTATTGATTCATTTAAAAATTAATAAAAAATAAAACAAGGCCCTACTAGCATACTAAATAGATGCATAAGTTGATGGACATGTTGGACAAAAAAGTTTCCATTAAGAATTTTGAAGGTAATTAAACATAATGTAATTTCTTCTTAAAAATATAATGCAATCATGTTATGGCTTAATAAACTCTATCAATAACACAAAATATTATAATATATGCATGTTATACACACATATCAAAATTTCTATGTATTTATCTTTATACTATATAGAATTTTAATTGCTTCCCTTATTAATTTATACCTTTTGTCTAATAGAATTTTAATCGATGCCCTTATAGTTCTTCCTCACCAACACTTATCAGTTATAAAACATCAAGAATGATTGAACCCAATGATGAGGATGATGAAACATAAGAAGAGGGCTTTCTTCCATTAAATTGGCTTCTCCATCTTTCATTACCTCAATCCTCATCTCCTATGCACAAAATATTCCTAAGTGGTATCAACTAGAGTGAAAGATGCCATAGGTGATGCAGTTGTAAATACATCTACTAGTGGGTATAAAATTCACAATAAATTTCACAAGGTATAGTTGGCCCTTTAATGTGTATAGTTATCTAGAGTTCTAAAGTAGAATTAGTAGACTAGGATGAGCAATGGCCTTGGAAAGATTCTATGGGTGCATAATATTAGACACTACTAAGGAAAAAAACATATGAACTTAATGATCTTCCACTTGAGAAGACAAATAGTAGATGCAATTGGGTTTAATAATTAAAATATATAAGGAAACTGGTAGCATTGACCCAATACAAGTCTCAAATTGTCACTAAGGGATATGCATAGAAGGAAGGTAATGATAATGAAGAAACATTTTTCACCATAACAAAGATTAATACTATTCAAATGGTTTTGGGGATGGCATCATAGTTTGGTTCAAACTTTCATCAAATGAATGCAAATAAATCCTTTCTTAATAGATTTTCCAAGAAAAACTGTTCCAATTTGTGAAACACCCCACTAGAGAATTTGTAAGCTCAATTCTTAGAAATAAGGGCTCAATGCAACTAGTACCAATGAACATAGATATCTCATCTACCAATTTCGTAACCTTGTGCTATCTCTACTCATAGAGAAATAACTGACATGGTGTAGCTCAAAACATTTGGGAGAGTTAGGGTGAAAAATAGGACCATGCACAATGTAGTTGTTTGGGTTTGATAGTTTGGCCCCATTAGAGATAGGATGAAAATTAGGCTACCCTACAACTTCACATTGCATGCATCTAACAGTTTGGAAGCATCAAAAAATATTTCACCATGGTGAAATGGTTTCAAGTATTTAAATTATGAGAGAGATTGTTGTAGAGGGGCACCACATGCACATATAAGTTCAAATAGAAAATTTGTATGTGCCATAGACTCTAAGAAATAGCATGTCAAAGTTCAATATTTTTTTACACTTAGGGATCTTAGGAGAAAGTGTCAACATAGTGTAGTACAAAATATTCATAAGAGTTGGGATGCAAAATAGCAGCATTCTTAGTGTAGATGTGCACACTTGGACATGTTTACAGTAACAATTTGGCCCAATGAAGAACAAAACAAAAACTAGCCTACCTTGCAACTTTACACTACATGCATCTAACGATTTTTCGGATAGCAAAAAAAATTTCACCATGGGAAAATGGATTGGAGATATGAAAAGATGAGAGAGGTTATTGTAGAGGGATCCTACATGATCATGCACCTTCAAAAAAAACATTTCTAAGTGCAATAGTTTCTAATAAAGAGCTCATCAAAGTTTTCCACTTTTCACACTTTGGTCTCTTAAGAGAAATCGTCAGTACAATGTAGCCTAGAAAGTTCCAACATGTCGGGATGTCAAATATAAAACTTTCTAGCATAAAACTACCCACCTGTACATGTTGGAACTATTGATTTTGTTGCATGACATATAGAATTAAAATTATACCACCTTGCAACTTTCTCTTCAATGCATTTGATGCTTTTCCCTGTTGCTCAATTTTCACCTACGGGCTCAATCAAGCAAGATAAATTATGTTTCAGACATTCATAAGGGCCAAATGGGACATTTTCATCAAGGTTTAGGTCATGCATCTGATGAAATTTCATAAGGAGCTCATTGGAAAGCCTTGCCTTAGTCAGATTTGGCACAAAATTCACCAGAGAAGGAAGTTGGCAAGACCTTCCTGTTGTCTTGCCGACTAGCAGTGCATCCTATGTGGTTGAATAAACTAGTCGCTAGGAATTTTGGGTCGCCATGAGTCTTCATGCGTCTTCAGAATATTGCTAACTTTTTCAATGAACTTCCTCAATTTACCGGTTGATTTGAGATAGCCAAAGAATATTGTTGACTTGTTCGATGAACTTCCTCAATTTGTTGATGGAGATGAAGACCTCACATGCATGATAGCATCTATGCTTGGTATGAAGCAATTAAATGATAAAACTCATTTGGATTTAAGTCAAAATCATGAGTTAGATGATATCATAGAAGCTTTTTTTTCTAACATGGATTTAATTCAAAATCTACTTTTGTGATTTCTTTCTTGCCTTCTAGTTCTTTTGCAATATTGTGCATTTTTTAGGTGATTCATCAAGCTACTTAGTGAAATATTTCTTTTCCTTATAGCTTTGTTTCATGTTAGCATGCCTTTCTTTGAAAAAGTAGTATCATGTAGGTTATGAACTATGTTTACTCAATTGCACATGAGCTTTTAATTTGTGAAAATTTGCTTTTCCTTCTTGAAAGTGTGTGCATGTCAAACCTGTTTGTATGCATAATCTATAGAATCTAGTTGTGTAGACCCATATCCATCATTAGTATTCAAGTGTAGCCTGAGTGTCTCATTGCTCTTACCAATTTAGTGTATCACCATAGGGTTTAGTTTTATTTTTATGTATTCTCCTTATCCCTTTTCCTTACAAAATTAGTAGTTTTAGGTGATTACCCAACAAGGAAGCCGACCTTCTTCGGAGGTTGACCTCTGCTTACATGAAAACCATATCTTTAGAGTTCTTCCCATGTTACACTGAGGTGTTGAATATCAGGTTCAACAAGGGTGCAACTTTAGATTGATAACAGTTTTGGCACAACTGGTGGGTCTGTTCAAATCAGAACAGTTTAAAGAGTACATATTATTGCTGGTTTTTTGATATGCAACCGGTAAGTTTTGAGTCTTTCAGACTGATGACATTAGCATATTATGGCAACTCTGAGTTTTTGAAGTAGCAGAAAGGCCAGTGCATCAATAAAAAATTCAACATACTGAGGGATTTGGTGTCTACCTCAATATCAGTCAATTTTTGGAGGCAGTTCGAACAACACCTGGCGACTCCGACATCTAATCTTCGGGTTTCATAGGCACAAGTGTTGGTATGTCTCAAAAGAATCTGTTAGTTCTAAGTTTCTAGCTCTTTGAATGGAAATATGTCAAATTCTCATGAAGATGCTTATTATTACCCTCCATATCATGAGAATGTTGCTCCTACACCCTATTAGTCACATTCAACTGACCATAGTGCTGGTTTCGATCCAATTTCCTTTGCGACAACAACTAATCAGCATTTTCATCATGTTTCCCACCCTCCCACTTTGGCTCAGCCTTTGTCTCAATCAATATTTGATCAAAATCAACCCCAAGAGGAGGTTTCTGATGTTAACCAGTATGATTATTTATATAATCATCCTAAAAAAAATCCATACCAGAGCATATTAGACTTGCTCCAACAGATTGACCATACATTGTGGGATCTAAGTCAAGGTCTTTATAATATGACGATTAATGATATTAGTACGGTGCTTGCATGCTTATCTAGGATGTTGATTGATGTCATGGTGCATAAAGGTATCCTTATGCAACAACAGGAAGTGGCTGAACAAGTCTACTTTTATGATCAAGAGAGAGTGGCAAAAAGAATCCAGTTTGAGGAAGGCCTTGAATAGGAAATAGATGCTAAGGAAGAACAAATGAAGCTAGTCTCTGCTCAGGTGCAGAATACTAAAGCTTACTCAGATTATCAACACCAACTAATGGAGGAGTTTCAAAAGAGGCAACTTGAGGGGAGTTCCAAAGAAAAGAGAGCTGTTGCAGAAGAAGAGCAACCCAATGATCAAGTTAGTTCATTCACCATGGAGGAGACTAGAATTCCAAATCTATTACATCTAACTATGGAGGAATATAGAAAGCAATAGTAGCAAATGATTGAACAACAAGAAAGCATTGGTGAGTCGCTAATTGGTGATAGTCAGCAAGACAATGGAGCATTAGACTTGGAAGAAAAGCCTAAAACTGAATATTGCTGATTTGAGACAGCTAGAGAATATTGCTGACTTGTTCGATGAACTTCCTCAATTTGTTGATGGAGATGAAGACCTCACATGCATGATAGCATCTATGTCTAGTATGAAGCAATTAAATGATAAAACTCATTTGGATTTAATGCAATATCATGAGTTGGATGATATCATAGAAGCTTTTTGTTCTAACATGGATGATGAGCTAGTATCATATGAAAGGGAAGCATGTGATTAGCCCATTCGAGTC
The DNA here is from genome assembly GCA_007258455.2 of Sequoia sempervirens. Classification (NCBI taxonomy): domain Eukaryota; kingdom Viridiplantae; phylum Streptophyta; class Pinopsida; order Cupressales; family Cupressaceae; genus Sequoia; species Sequoia sempervirens. The sequence goes on along the minus strand of VDFB02281492.1, from coordinate 798,905,364 downwards.
AGCGAGACTATTGAAAAAGTTGTGGAGGATAATTCCTTGCAGCCTGTGAACTTATTTGATGAGCTGACCCACTTTGTTGAGGAGAAGTTATATGTTTTCATGGACAAAGAGCATAAGGAACAATAGTTTGAAGATTTATTTTTTAGTTATCCAATAGGGATATCAAATCCTTAGTCAAGAAGATCAACCTTTAGTAGCCAATGAACAACCTGCATATTACCTCCAATCAAAATCTTTTCAAGGAGAAGATGAAGTCTTTAGAGATCAACGAGAGGCCAGCAAGGAAGGTTCAAGCTTTTCCCTTACCAGAGGCTATCCAGTTAGGTACTTAGCCCAGATGGAGTCCAATGAGGCACCCATATATGAAGGTACAATGAAAGAAGATATCCAAGATGCACTAACATCCAAACAAGAGTATGTTCAGTTTACTTATCCTCCTCTAATTGAAAATACACATGAATTATTTAGTGAGGTAAGTGAAAATTTTCACCTCTTTCAAAAAGCAATGCATCATCTTGTTAAGTATCTTCCTGTGTCCCTTTCTTACTTAGCTGTCCTTAAACATGCCAGTCACTGCATATTGAGAAGAATGGGCAGCTATTTCAGTCATCCTATAAATGGTTTTGTTTGACCAATTTCATACTGGTTAGTGTAGGGTAGGTTTAGATATAGTTTTCATTCCCTAAGTGTTGTCCCAGCACAGCAAATAGTTTCACTTTAGTTTTTTCCTGCTTTCAATAAGTTTCTAGGTGTCCTGACCTACTTTAATGAATCTCCACTGAGTTGCAGCCATGTACAAAGTTTCCTTGGGTCTATTTCTTAGGTTTTCCTAATGACTCCATGCCCAATGGATAAGCCTAGGCAACTAGTTTTCATGTTTAGCAGGCAAACATCGAACTGAGGTTGCCAGAAATGTTGCCCAATTTTCACCTACAGGCTCAATCAGGCAGGATAAATTATGTTTTAGATGTTCATAAGGGCCAAATGGGACATTTGCATCGAGGGTTAGGCAATGCATATGATGAAATTTCACAAGGAGCTCATTGGAAAGCCTCACCTCAGTCAGATTTGGCACAAAACTCACCAGAGAAGGAAGTCGGCAAGACCTTCTTGTTGTCTTACCAACTAGCAGTGCATCCTATGTGGTTGAAAAAACCAGTCGCCAAGACTTTCAGGTCACCATGAGTCTTCATGTATCTCTCCGCTTGAAAAGGGTCATGCCGACAGTTGTTCATTGGGAAGCTCTCGGCATAAGGTTATGACATCAGCGAAGGGTTTGGCTGTGGAGGGGATGTCTCACTGAGAGGGAATGATTCGACATGAGGTCTTCCCGACTGCAGGGGAGTCTCACAGAAATGGAGTGCCTTCAGCATAGGATGGTGATCTCGGGGATATGTCCTACTGACAAAAAAAGGTCTCGGTGAAACAAGCAAGCTTGGTGAAAGTTGGGGCTCTCCCTAGGATGTCTTAGTGACTAGCAAGGGTCTTGGCGACAGGAGAGGAGCTCGGTAAGAGGTCTCGCCGACTGTTGCTGATCTCCCTGAATGAAGGTCCAAGCTCGCCAGGAGATGAAGTATTGTAGCATGTTATATAAAATTTACCTTGGTTACCATTAATGGTTCATTTTTTTCCTTCTGGTTCTTGTGAAGTATTGTGCATTTTTAGGTGATTCATCAAGCTACTTAGTGAAATATTTCTTTTCCTTATAGCTTTGTTTCATGTTAGCATGCCTTTCTTTGCAAAAGTAGTATCATGTAGGTTATGAACCGTGTTTACTCAATTGCACATGAGCTTTTAATTTGTGAAAATTTTCTTTTCCTTCTTGAAAGTGTGTGCATGTCGAACCTGTTTGTATAATCTACAAAATCTAGTTGTGTAGACCCATATCCATTATTAGTATTCAGGTGTAGCCTAAGTGTCTCATTGCTCTTACCAGTTCGGTGTATCACCATAGGGTTTAGTTTTATTTTTATGTATTCTCCTTATCCCTTTTCGTTACAAAATCAATAGTTTTAGGTGATTACCCAACAAGGAAGCTGTCCTTCTTCAGAGGTTGACCTCTGCTTACAAGAACCCACATCTTTAGAGGTCTTCCCATGTTACACTGAGGTGTTGAACATCATGTTCAACAAGGGTGCAACTTCATATTGATAACATTTCCATCAATTGAAAACTTGTCACCACGAGCAAAAGGATTGGAGATATGAAAAAATAAGAGAGGTTACTATATAGGGACCCTATGTTACCTTGCACCTTTAGAAAAATGGTTGTAATTTCTTTTTTTTTTGAGAAAGATCTTGTAAAATTTTGCCACCTTTTCGCACTTAGAGCTCTTAAGAAGTCATCAGTACAATGTAGCCTAGAATGATTCGGCATGATAGGGTGTGAAAGATGACCTTTATTAGCATAAAGATACCCACTTGGATATGTTAGAACTATAAATTTTATTGCACAATGAATACAACAAAATTATGTGACCTTGCAACTTTAGACTGCATGCATCTGACACTTTTTTCAATGTACAAAATCTTGTCACCGCAAGAAAATGGATTGGAGATAAGAAAATATAACAAAGATTATTGTAGAGGGACCCTATATGATCCTATAATTTTATATTGAATGTTTGTAAGTGTCATGCTTTTTGAGAAACAGATCATCAAAGTTTTCTACCTTTTTCACACTTTGGTCACCTAAGGGAAATTACCGGTACAATGTAGCTTGGAATGTTTCACCATGTTGGAGTGGAAAAAAGGACCTTTCCTAGCATAAACCTACCCACTTAGATGTGTTGGAATTATTGGTTTTATCACACGATGAATAGAAAAAAAATTAGGACACCTTGCAACTTTCTCTTCAATGCATTTGACACTTTTTCTATAAACTGAAAAATTGCAACCACAAGAAAAGGGATTGGCTATTGTGGTCATGATCATAACTTAAGCTAAAAATGATTAAATTACAATAATTTAACCAAGACTTAACTAGTTAAGTGAAGCTCCCCGTGAAATTATTGAAAACATTTAAACAAAGAAGCCATTAAACATGAAACAAACTAGAAATGTGTAATGGAAACTAATCTAATGCTTGAAACCTCATTCTATTGGGGGATTGGTACTACATTGATATGGAATGTCAACCCTTTCCCAATCAATTATTTGAAACAACTTTTAAATGGATTCCATTGATGAAGATTAATCAAAATGGATGAAAGATAAGCTAAAATGGATGCAATGCTTAACTAAAATGGATGCTAAATGATGAAATGCTAATGGAGAATGCTCTAAAATTAACTATAGTGTAGTTACTCTAAATTAAGGTGGATCCATTTCTCATAGAAATGAGGACTATTTATAGGAAAAATAGTTGAATCAATGGTCAAGATTGAATTGGTCAATCAATGGATGAAAATCAATGAGAGGAGATGACATGGACAAGGATCCCAATCAATGGATGAATTTATAAGTTGACAAGGATCAAAGATTTTAATCAATGGCTCAAATCAACTTGAAGAAGCACAAATCCAAAAAATTAGGAAGTTGTTACAAGATATTTCGTATTTTGGAGGAGTGAAAATGGAGGAATATTCCTTTGCAAGTGGGACCTGGTGAGAGAAATTAGCTAATTAAATAATTAAAGCATTATTTAATTGTGCATGATGGAGGAAATTAAAAATTTCATTAAATAATTAACTTATTTAATAAAAAGGGAATTAATGACATTCAATTAAATAATTAAGATTATTTAATTAAATGAGAGGACTTAAGGAGTTTGATTTAAATAATTCACAATATTTAACCAAACAGGGTGAAAATTAGCATGGAAGGGGGTGAATTAACCTGATAAAATTGATCAACTATAGAAGAAAATGATAAATTTAATTAAACAATTAAGACTATTTAATTAAATAGTCGAAGAGAGGTGAGACAAGATGAAATGGTATTAGTAATCAAATTCAATGTGCAATATCGATCAGGACAATTTTAAGTGTCTACATTTTGCCCCTATTTGAAGTGAGGTATCTGTTACATTGGTTCAAAGATTGACGCTTTTCATATCAATGCTTCTTCTTAGACCAATTTTTTTAAAAAATATTATTTTTCACATGCCCCACGGTTGCCCCAATGGAAATTTATGATAGAATACTGCCCCCTCAAGAGATTGAGCAAAACTTTTAATTTTTAGGTTGAGATCACGAAAAAGATTTAACATAGGTTTTTCTGTAGAAAATAAGCTCCAAGATGCAAAAAATAGCTCAGGACCCTATTGATCATTAAAGATTGCATCTCTCCAAACAACTCTTCTTTGTGTTTGGGGGGAAAGGGAGTAGAGAGAAATGCAAATAAAAATTAAAGATGGCGATGTGCCAAAGCTTTTACAACATTTCAAACGTTAACTATTTCTTATAATTTATAAGATAGACACAAAATACCATAGGCCCTTCATTGTTGGGAAGAGAACGAGCAGGAAAGACTAGAGAAAGCACAATGTAGTCTTTCAAATCTCCCTATGGGAAGAATCCATTAAGGTCCAACCAAAGATAAGAAAACCATAAAGATTAACATGAATACTCAAACATTTATAGAATCCTCCCTCCTTTACAACATAGTATGAAAAAAGTGTACAAAAAATGAAAGAGTATAATGGACATGATCCAATTTTTGAAAGATAGTATAGAATATAGAAGCTAACAACATATAAAATAATTAACTAGACTATCACCGTAAAGCATTAACAAAAAGTTTTCAATATGAAAAAAATAAGAAAAAGAAACTCAAGACAATTCCATAAAAATGCACAATCCCAAAGATTTCTTCCTAATAGATCAAATTCTTATGATAAATTAACTGAAAATAGAGGTTGGATGCCAATCCGATGATAGTCTGAATTAAATTCAACATGTCAAAGAGAATAAACATTATTCTGTAAAACCCTCCTATTTATGAGAAAATAGAGCTCCCTAAAACAATATCTATATTCTTTGAAAATATTTTTACAACTTTAAAACTTTTTTTCTTCACTTCCACCAACCCTTATTTATAGCCAGAAGAAGAGTACACCACTGCAAAAAATCTTGAAGAAGAAGAAACTACCACGTGCCTAAATCTGGTAGCTCATAATCTAATCTTAGATCTTGATTTGATCGCAACAATCTTTGCTCATAAAGTCTCAACTGCTTCATTAATAGTTTCATATATTTTGTGAAGATATACTATGAGAAAGACACTCAGATTTTAATATAGCCTAAAATATTTTGATTGATCAGCTATGGAGATTGATGACACTGACTCAAAGGTTCCACCCCAAAAGTAGGACATTTTCTGCACTCCCCAATGAAATTTTCCCAAAAATATTTTTCATAGAAGATATAGACTGCCTGACGAAGTAGATGATGTGTCAAGCAAGTGAACAATTTCAGATTTTATGAGAACAATTTTGAAGAAAATCCCCACCAAACTGACATGTGTCCTAGTTCAAGCCCAAAAGGAAAATGATATATATATAAAGCCACACAACCACCATGTGGTAGATTGTGTGTGTTTATGCGAGAGTAGTCTTCATCCTTTGGGTGTAGATCCATCTCAAAGTGATAAAGAAGCAAGGGTCGGGAACAAAAAATGTTCAAAGGAAAAAAATGCTCCACAGTTTTGGAGACTCACATGGGGCCTTCTCTTGTAGAGGTATGAACCTAGATCTCAGATAGTTCTTGGAGTTTGAGGAAAGCAACATGTTGGGTCTCCCAATCTACATTAGTGGGCTGGATGAGGGTGCGTAAAATCTCATATGTTTGATCCAAATCAAGGATTTCTTTAAAAGAAACCCCTCCCCACCTTGATGAAACAACTCCGATGTAGTAGTATCATCGAGAAAGGGGAAGAATTTCCTTCTCAATCTCCTTAATAGGGGGTGATGGGCTTAAACCCTGCAGTGTTTGTGGAGGCATGGATTTTGAGCATGATTACAAGCATGATTTGCTCAATTGTTAACACTCATGCATTTGATGAGAAAAGGGTGGTTAATTTGAACTCGAGTAGAATTTTGAACTCCTTCCTGATCTTGCTGACTTTCTTATCCAACAATTCTTGGTAAGCTCTACTTTTTGATGTGACCCTATGGCAGGTGGTGAATTCATTTTCTTTCTTCGTAGCTTCCCTCCAGTCAAGAATCTCAGTTTTTCTTAAAGCTTCCTTAGTTTCCTTCCATAATTTTGAGATCAAGGTCCCTAATTCTTCAGCTTGGGGGGCTTAATGTTTGGAGAATTTGATTGACTACTAGGCCAACCTTCCCATCCAATTCCTAGGCAATCTTTTGAAACTGCAAGATTGTTTTCTGGGCTGCAATTGCAACTATGATTCTCTCCCAATGAGTGGATATTATTTTTTTAGTATCAGGACAATTTTGGATCCTTGTGTTGCGATTAGTTCCTACTGAAATTGGGACTCCTTTTCTTTCATATTTTCCTCTAATTAAATAGCCCTTTGTCATGACTCAACAAAATAGACTCAATGTCTTGCTTTTCTTATTTATCCCTTTTTGTTTCTTTCTAGGCCCTTTGAAGTTTGTCAGAGGCTTGGGATTAGATGTTATCCAAATCCTTTTGGATATTCTTCTTTTGCTTATCCATCTTGCATGGCTCCCTTTTTATCCCATCACATATGTTATTTTTCCTTTCTGCTTCATCTTCTAGCTCCTTTTGCTTGTGTCAATGCGGTAGATTGGTTTTGCACTCAACCACGATCTCATATTTCAATTTCTCTACCTTGGCATGAAGTTGATCCTTATCACTTTGGGACTCCTCAAGTAACTTAGTTGCTTCAGCCTACTGACCCTGTAACTACCTCTGCCAAGCCATCTCTAAGTCTTGTCGTTTGATCTCTACCTGCAACCTATCCATCATGGCTTTTATGTTTTCCAAGTTTGCCTCACACTTCAACTTTTTGTCTAGATTTTCATAGCCAGTGTAAACTACCTTCTAAGTTGCTTTATCTAGAACCACCTTGTTGTGCAAGAGAGTCTCATTCAAATTAAGGCCTGTGGGTCTAATGTCATAATCTTTGAACTGCATTTCTCCCTTTGGCTTGGACATTAGTGGCCTCATGGAAGCTATTAGCAGAGCATTTCGTTCTTCGTAAAAATAGGCTTCAATCTTCTAAGTTGCTAGTTTTTTCATGGATTTTACTTGCAGTTTCTACTTCCTTGCTTTTTTCGGGCCTACTTTGTTACTTCCATTTGACTCTGAAGACTCTATGGAGTGTCAATACTCTGTGGGGAAAGCAAAACACTTGGAGGGAGACTAAAGTAGGTGACGAAAGGAGAGACTTCAACCATATGATGTTATGGAGAGGCGAAAGGAAGCATTATCATGGAGAAAGGAAGGATGCCATATGTGGATTGAGAAGGAGGGACACCCATCAGAGTGAAAAGGTAAGTGGGAATAAAAAGAGGCATTTTTCTGGAACTAGATGGGGGTGGCGAAACTAATAGCATGGATACATCAGTGTTTTCAATGGGTTCAGTTGATAGGAAAATTGAAGAATCAATCACAAATGATGCGAATGATGCTCATTCAATGCACGAGGTTTCTTTGCGGGCTTCATTATTGAATATGGCTGAGCGTGTGTTTAGGATGAGGACATCAAAGCTCGTGGATGAAGGATTCTTTTTAGTAGACGAGGAGGAAGTAACAACCAAAGATATAGTAGAAGAAAGAAAAGTGGGTGCAAGACTTACTTGGGTTGTCGAAGCAGAAAATCTTGGCAGAGTAGACTCCACCTCTTGTTCTCCTCTACTTGATATGCCCAATTTTCCCAAGCCTTAGAATTGTCTCTTCTTCATAGTGGGTGAACTAGTGGATTCAGATTCCTTGTCATGACCCCTATTTTCAAAAAGCAATTTATAATTCAATATTATCATTTTAAGGCATCTAGTATTTAATTTAGTGAATGAGTATTTTATTCATATGTTTAATTAAATTAATTAATAGTGGAATAAAGGAGCAAGGAAATAAAAGAATTAATTATTATTATAATTTCACATCCGAAAAATCTCACGTTTCAATTATGTTCCTTACTATCCAAATTAACTTAATAGAATCAAATCTTTATAAAATGGTGCAGGAATAAAAATAATAATTTAATTACTTTCAGCTCTATATTTAAATGGAATAACATAAATCCATGAATCAAGTGTATCAAAACAAGGTTATGTCATTTTAAGATATAACCATATAGTCTAACACAAGATTTTTCATATCATCAATGCATGCAAATTCAAATGTTGTAAAATAATAGCAAAATCATAAATGCAACCACAAGCAATCCATAACACAGAGATTTCATGAGTGGAAAACCCTTGTAGGGATGAAAAACCACTCGTCAAAAGTGCGTTACTGGCTTATTAAAATACCTCATCGGCAGAGCCTTGCTGGCTACAAAATCTCAATAGTTACAAGATGCCTTACAAGAATTGGTCATATTGTCTCATTGATAAGACCATTCATTACATAATTCTGGCTATCATAAGTGTCTCATTTATCAAGGAGCATTGGAAATTGTTTATCTAGTCACATAAGTCTACACACAACATTTTCAAGTCTCATCAAAGTAATATTATCCCTACATATGAAATTTAGGTAGTGCCAACACTATCATGAATGGTTCTCGAGTATTTGCAAAGAGGACCATTCTACCTCCGATGATCTCTCAAATATCACACAAGTATGCCAAAATCTATATTCCAACCTCATAAATCTTCATGGAAGGGATCCCAAGCCTGCTAGTATGATCACATGTCTATGCAAATATAACAAGAATGCTTACTACTAAACTCATCGATTCATAGAGGTCCCAACAACAAGAGAATAATTCTATAGAAGAGTTAAGATGGTATAGCTCATGTATGTATGAGAATACATGTATAAGCTAGAGAATATATGAGTGTGTTGTTCAAATAAGTACTATTTGTGATATGTACATACATATGTCTACTCTTGCTGAAAATTAAGGAAAAGATGACATGGAACACACACAACAGTTGGTGCCATCCCTATTGTATTCATAAAAATGAAAGATTCATTAAACCTTACTACATTGATTTCATCCATTAAGTCTAGATTTTAAACCAAGAGATATCAAACCACAAACAACAATTAATTTTATAGAGAAAACTATGATTATACTTAAAAGAAGTTATGTTTTTCTTAGATCTCCAAATCTTTCATAGGAAAAACGTTATTTAATGTGCTATGAAGCATGGGTTACCTTCAAGGTGTAAATGTTGCTTAAAAATTTTTATGTCATGGTGTTTAGGAAAAAGAGATAAGTGATACAGGTGCAAAGGCCTACAGGTCCCATGTCCCATGTTACATGATAAAGTGCCAAAAATTAGAACTAAAGTCACCTTACAAGGAAATAATCTATAATTTCACACAAGTTGCATATAGTTCATTATTCACTAATTCATGCATTCATTCATAAACTCATTATATTTCCTAAATTCACTATTTACTCACATAAAACTAACTTACAAGAAGATAAAATTTACATCTAGTTTTACATGAACTTATTTTTGTTCTACCATTCCAATATGCATCAACGGGTAAAAACAATTATAAACAAAATGAGTTCTTCTCTATTTGAATTCAAGGTATCCAATATTCCGTTACTAATAACATAGTATATAATTTTAAAAGAACATTCACCAATCAACATTTTATATATATATATATATATATATATATATATATATATTTGGACAGACACTCAAAAGTGAAACAATTCAACAGAAAGTTATATCAACTTATAAAAATATCATATATCTATATATATATATATATTTCCAAATCAGATTTAATGTCTATTCCCTCATATTACATAAATATATCGTATTATCATCAAAATAAAAGAAAATACCCAGAAGTTTATGTATATAATATCAAAATTACCCACTAAATTATTGAATTTCCACATATTTAAAAGTATGCATATATATACACATATATACACATGCATATATATATATATATACACACACACACACACAAATCCATTTATAAATTCATATTTTATGGCAACCTTAGAAAAAAAAAAAACACAAACTAGAAGGACTTGCAATAGATATATTCAATGGGAGAGATCAATTTATTAAGGCGATTTTCCAAAATGCACTCAAGTTTGAAGTTTGGAATTTGGACTTCACCGCTAGTTCTCAAGTTTGTTTAGATTTTGATAATATTATATTTTCAAGTGCTGCAACAGTGATAGATTTACTGTAGAATCAAGGAGGTTATTTAATATTCTATTTTCAAGTGCTGCAACAACAATAGATTGCCTGTAGAATCAAGGAGGCTATTTAATATTTTATTTTCAAGTGCTACCACAACAATAGATTGCCTGTAGAATCAAGGAGGTTATTTAATATTTTATTTTCAAGTGCTGCCACAACAATAGATTGCCTATAGAATCAAGGAGGTTATTTAATATTTTATTTTCAAGTGCTACAACAACAATAGATTGCCTGTAGAATCAAGGAGGTTATTTAATATTTTATTCTCAAGTGCTACAACAACAATAGATTGCCTGTAGAATCAAGGAGGTTATTTAATATTTTATTTTATTTTTTAATAAAAGGAGGGTAAAAACTTTATTGAATCATAACAACAATACAAAGTCCAAAGAAAGAAGCCACAAGGGGCCAAAAACAACAAGAATTAATTCACACCCAAGAAGCACCTCATATCCTCAGCAATCCACTCCTCAAGAACATGGGCCATATCAACAGGGAGATTGCTCCAATCATCCACATACCAAGAATTAGTCTTTTCTGATGCCCATCTAGCCAGCCCCTCAGCCACCCTATTCCACTCCCATGGAATATGGCAGAAAACAATGGACTCCAAGGTAGAGCACAGAGAAATAATCTATTTGACAACCACAACCAGCTACCAATTCCCATCCTCCAAATTTTGATTATTCAACATATCAATAACCACCTAAGAATTAGCTTCACAAACAATCCGCCGCCATCCAAGGGAAACCGCACGCTCAATCGCTAAGAGAATAGCACTTGCCTCCATAAGATTATTAGTTTGCAAACCATGATACATAGAAAAGAAGAAAACCACCACTCCAAGGCTGTCTCTACCAATACCACCAACCCCAGCATGCCCAGGGTTACCCCTAGATGACCCATCCATATTAATTTTAAACTCCCCTAGAGTAGGCAGGCACCAAAATCCCTCACGAGCAACCCTCTCACACCCTCGCCTACGATGCACTTTGCTCAAAATACACTTCTCCTCTGTGGCAAGACCCAGGACATTTACAACACCCAAGTCCCCAGAATCAATCAGCATAGACAAGTCACACTTTGTAGTCAAAGTCTCCTGCAAAGCCCTAAGAATTCGCCTCCAAAGTTTCCCCACAAGCAATTTTTTATCCAAGAATATTATTCTGTTACGTTCCAACCAAATTTTCCAAACAATCAAACTAGGACCAATGCTCCAAGCAATTTTAAGAAAAGAGGTTGTAGCAGGAGAAGGACCCCGTGTCTTCCAAAAATCCTCCAAAGAAGAGACATGGCAACATGGTAAGCTCCAAAGATTCCACCAGTGATGCCAGACAGTCTTAACAAAAGAACACTGAAAAAAGAGATGCGATAAGCATTCATCATGCTAACCACATAGAATGCACATGGAGGGGCCCTGGAACCCTCATTTCCAAAGATTATCCTGAGTAAGACACTTACCTTGAACCACAAGCCAAGAGAAAAAATTACACTTAGGCCAAGCAAATTTATTCCAAATATGCTTCCACCAAGAAACCTGGGAGTTTCCAAAAACCTGTTTATCCAAAACCTGATAACCAGAGGCAATCGAAAATTTTCCTTTCAAGTCAGGACCCCAAGCAAGCACATCACCCCCTTGGAGAGAATTACAGACACGACCCAATAAAATATTAGCAAGCTCTTAACGATCCTCCACCGCACCACCAGGAGGCCAATCCAAGGGGCTCTTCCACCTGGACACAGAAATTTGACCCAAAGATTGTTGAGATTTGAAATCTGCTACATGACTCCAACCCGCCTCCACAAAAATATGGCACAAATCTTGGAGATGGGGATGAGATGACACAATGGGTGGGTATCCATCCCAAGAATCATGCCAGAAAAGAGCATCTCGACCCCCATTAAAAATCTAAAAATGTCCCTATTTAACCAGCTTGGCACCACATTTAAGGGTACTCTAGACCACATAGCCTTTCCCCTCCATACTAAACCTTGCTACCTCCCTACTTTCTACCGCCCCCAAATATTTGAAGGTCAGAATTTTAGCCCAGCACATATGTTGTTGAGAGCACCAACACCAATACAACTTAGAAGCCAAGGCCTGCCCATTCAAATCAGTCCACCGTAAATGAAGACCCCCCTCCTGCTTTGGCCTACAAACAACATCCCTCTTCACTAGACTCATTTTCTATGAAGAATATTACAAGCCCACAGAAATTGACGAGAGAATTTCTTGAAATCTCTAATAAAACTTGAAGGAGCAGAAAGAACAAAGCATTTATAAATAGGAAGAGCTTGGATTGCCGACTTTAAAAGAGTCACTCTACTTGCTGAAGAAAGCCACCTGCAAGTCCAATGACTGACCAATCTTCAAAACTTATCAAGAGTCTCTTGCCAAAACCTTTTGGGGAGAGAGTGAACAACAAGAGGGATTCCAAGATAGGAAAAAGGAAGCAAACCAATCTGAAACTGAAGGATACCAACAATTCTCCTTTGAATACCCTTAGGAGTGTGGAAGAAATATAAGAAGGACTTCCCCTCATTTATGCGTTGCCTAGAAGCTGCCAAGTAACTGTCCAAAACACTGTGCCAATTGAGAGCCTCCTCAACCTTAGCCCTACCGATCAAGGCAGTATCATCTACAAATTGCAGATGAGATTGAGGGGGAATACCATCTCCCCAACTCCATCCCTGAAGCAAGCCACTAGCAACCTGAGCACGAATGAGTCTTCCTAGGCCTTCCGCAAGGAGGATGAATAAGTAAGGAGATAGGGGATCTCCCTGCCTAAGGCCTCTAGAAGCACCAAAAAAACAAGTGGGCTTACCATTGATAAGCACTAAAAAGGAGAAGGAAGTGACACAACTCCTAACCCATTCAATCCAACCCTTAGCAAAGCCAAAAGCTCCAAGGATTTTAAATAGAAAGCTCCATTTAAAATGATCATATGCTTTAGCCATGTCCAACTTGATAAAAATAGATTTATCTTTTGAGGATTCCATAGAATGGATGGCCTCAATAGCAATAACCACCCCATCCATGATCTGTCTTCCAGCAACAAAACCCCCCTACTCTTTAGAAATTAAGTCATCAAGCCAAGGCTTCAACCTTTCTGCAATCAACTTAGTAATAATTTTATACACAACATTACATAGAGCTATAGGCCTAAACAAATCAAAGGAGTTAGCTCCCATCTTCTTAGGAATAAGAGATAAAAATGTAGCATTAAGGGACTTCAACATTTGTTTATGCATAAAGGATTCTTGGACAACCTCTAAAAGGTTTGATTTAACCACTTCCCAGAACTCCTAAAAAAATTCAATGGGGAATCCATCAGGCCAAGGAGCTTTACCTTTCTTCATCTGGAAGACAACCTTCTCAAGTTCTAACAAGGTAATAGGAGAAAGAAATGATTAATTCATTTCATTTGTCAACAACTTCGGGATACAATCTAAAATTTTAGATTCATCCTCCTCCGCAGGAGGTGAATCCTCAGAGAAAAGGGTAGAGAAATAATGAATGCATTCGACTAAAATAGAGGCTGAAGAGGACAAAGATTCCCCATCAGGAAACAAAATAGAAGAAATAGCATTACCTTATCTCCGACCCTTAACTGAGTTATGGAAGAAAGCAGTGTTTCGATCCCCAGTCTGGAGCCATTCAATACGAGACTTTTGTTTCCAAAAAATCTCTTCTCTTAACTCCCATTCCTCAAGCTCTTTTGTTGCAGCAACCTCTAATAAACTTAGCTCCTCTGAGAGGCCTTGATCTCAAAATTTTCTAGTAATTAGGTCTAGATTATCTCATGCCTTTTTCTTTTCCTAAAGTAAATTACTAAAATGCTGCCTATTCCATCTTTTCAATCTATATTTAACATACTAGAGCCTCTTTGAGAAAGAGTACATGGCAGTGCCATAAGCTGGCTTTCCCTGATCCCACCAACCAGGGAGCAAAACATGAAGAGATTCATCCATAAGCCACATGAGTTGGAACTTAAAGGTCTGTCTAGCACACCGTTGAGGCACATCAACCACTAGCTTAATATGCCAATGGTCAGAACCACAACCATCCAAAATTTTAGAGCTAGTCAACCACTTGTCCCCGACCCAAAAACTAGACACCAAAAATCTATCAAGTCTTTCAAAAATAGAAGCATCACCAATTCTCCTATTATTCCAAGTAAAAAGACCATTGCCAGGCTTGATATCCACAAGATTTAAAGCAGAGATATTGTCCTGGAGCAATAATGCAGAAGCCTCCAACCTTGCAATGCCACCTCGTTTCTCTGCAAGCTCCATGATAGCATTAAAATCACCTCCAATAATCCAAGGATGGTAGGGAAATAAGCTGCGAACTAAACGAATGTTGGACCACAAAATTTGCTTGCCCTGCAACTCCACAGGCGCATACACATTGGAGAAGAGAGCAATTTCCCCTGACATAAAACAAGAGGCCACCATGGAAAGGGAGGACATAAAAGACACCCACCAAAGGGGGCAGATCTTACGCGGGTTCCATAAGCACGCCACCCCACCAGAAGACCCTTGAGCACCAGTGCATTAGCATCCACCATTCCCCCATAACTTAGGAGCTAAATCCATCATACCCTCCACAGAGAGCTTAGTCTCTTGCAGAAAAAGAACATCAGGCGAATGACACCTAATCAAATCCCGAACAACTTTTTTTCTAGGGCCACTATTCAAGCCCCTTACATTCCAAGAGAGAACTATGATTTTGAGGGGCATGAAAAATGTGAATCCAAAGTTTTGACTGACCTCGACTCCACCAAAGTCTCCCCTATCATCTTAATCTTTTCCTCATTCTTCTTCCTTCCCAGCTTAGAAATTTTCTCCGCCCCCCCTTCTTAAGAACTTTTTGCAGAACACCCAACTAAGAGGATGCCTTAATATTCTTCTTGCCCACCTCCAGACCAACTTTCTGCAAGAGGTGAACCTTATCCACACTATCTTTCACTACCTTAGCACTACCACCCAACTCATCTTGAACCCCCATTTGATGATCTGGCCCTAGAGCCAAAGTTCCATCAGCAAGCGGAGCCATAAACACCTCTGAGTTGAGTATTAATTGACCAGGATCTTTCCCAACCTCATCTAAGCATGGCACTCCCATACCCCCCTCCTTTTGGGGAGCAAGCATTGTCTCAACCGAAGGGCCATGCTGATCAATATCCAAAGTCCCATGATCTAGATCCAGAAATCCTGGGTTCACCTCCTGCTGACTAAGATCCTCAAGCAGCTCAAACCTATTGAAGGTGTCCTCCTCCTGCCTATCCTTCAAAGTCCTTTTATGACCTTTATTTCTGTTTTGGCCTCTAACGGGAATAAAACCATCTTCCCAACCACCAAAACCCTGAATGGGGTCCTTGCCCTTATCCACCCTAGGTGGATTAGCCAAAGGTTGAGAAGATTGAGCCTCCAAAGGCTTGGCCTTTGGACATCTGCACAGGAGGTGACCATACTCATGACAAAAATGACAACAAAAGGGAAGTGTTTTATAATCTAGCTATTGGACCCATGAATAATCTCCTGCACTCACTTCTAAAGAGTTTGGCAATGGCTTACTTAAATCAATTTCTACACAGAACCAAGAAAAAGTCATTACCTTTTTGAATTGTGTTTGCTGAGATGAACCCACAAGTTTCCCTAGCTTCAAGGCTAATAGGTACAACACATCCTCTCACCAGCATTCCACAAGGATCCTTGGAAGACGAACCCAAACCGGAACCCGATTTGGAAGTTCCTTTGCTGGGTTGAAGCCAGCATGCCATGGCTTAATGAATAAGCCCACCTAGTTATAAAAATATGAACCCCCTTCAAAAATCCTCTTCCGATCAGCCAAGCAGTCAAATGTAACCATGAATTAGTTATTTTCCAGGAGGTGGATCTCCATCTCTCCCTCATGCATCCATGTCTTTTGAGCCCACATATCCAAGAATTGCAGAGAAATTTTCAAACCTAAGAATTTGCAATGAAGAGAATGCCATGCATAATAATCAATGTCTTCAGCCAACATCTCCATTGGAATGACTACATTCGGCCTCTCTTTACACCATTCGAGGCACCCATTAATCTTTAGAATTCTAGGCCCCCTTGCCGAGCCCATCTCAACTTTCTTAGGTTCCACCGAAAAAAGATTATTATCAAAAATCTTTGAACCCTGTGGAGAGGGTTTCAAACCAAAAGTAGAGCGGAAGTCCATATTGGGACAAACCCTAGAAGATTCTCCAGTATCCATCAAAGAGCACACAATGTAAAATGAGCAAGCAAGGCCAAAATCAAAACCAAGAGCCCTTCGATGAAGGCACACTCCACTGGACACCAAGATCACAACCCACAACCCCAGAATACACACCTGCTTCAAAAGAATAAAACCTCCCCTCGAATAGCGTAAAAAACCCACCCCCAAGAAGCTCTAGAGAAGAAGAGAACAGATCCGACATCCAAACACGCATGCAACCACCCAAAGACCACATGCAGGCCGAGGCTAGATGGTTGCGGCCTCATGCAGTGCTTGCAGAGCCATCCTCCAACTTCCTATTTAATATTTTATTTTCAAGTGCTGCAACAACAATAGATTTCCTTTAGAATCAAGGAGGTTATTTAATGTTTTATTTTCAAGTGCTGCAACAACAATAGATTGCTTGTAAAATCAAGGAGGTTATTTAATATTTTATTTTCAAGTGCTACAACAACAATAGATTGGGATGCGTAGGTAGTTAGAAAGAAGGTTCAGAAAGATAGATAGCACATTCATATCCTTTGAGAGAATGCCATGTATAAAACATATAGAATATTATCTTTCCTATTTTTATTTCGGCATACAATACATCTAAATTACAACAATAAGAGAGTTTTCCACTAGATATTTATTTTGATAAATGAGTATGGTATAATTAAATATATAAATATTCATATAAAAACAATAAATTTACACAAACAATTTCCAGAGAGAAAATCAACTTTTCAAAACACAATCGATTATCTTCTCATTTCGAAGTATAAATACAAGGGTAAGGATTCAAAAACCTGGATATTGTCTTTCGAATGAGTTTCCCTTCTTCTTTTCTTTCTAGTTCTTACCTTCTAGAATTCACTTTTTGTATAATTTTCCTTTCTTCTTCTTTCTTCTTCTAAACTTTTCACCATTATAATTTACTGTACTTTGTAATGCCTCTAACCAATAACCAACACCCCTTTTTCATTAAATTTCTTGCAAAGAAAATTGATGATCAAGAAACCATATATTTCTGTTATATGTTGCAGAGAAAACTAGAAAATTGTGAAAACAATCATGTGTTTCCATTATGGATTTTCCCTTACTTTCCCCATTTCCAACCGAATCTTGAAAATAAATTATAAGATTTATTTTATTTTATTTATTTATTTATTTACTTTTCCACATATTTATCCTCAGTAAATATTAAATAAATACCATTTTAATTACATTTGAAATAATTATCAATTGCAAATAAAGTAATTATCCTAAATAATAAGAACTATTATTTAATTAAAAAACAATAATAATTAATTTTTTTATTTCCTTGCTCTTTTATTCCACTATTAATTAATTTAATTAAACATATGAATAATATACTCATTCACTAAATTAAATACTAGATGCCTTAAAATGATAATATTGAATTATAAATTACTTTTTGAAAATAGGGGTCATGACATTCCTTGGTGACCAATCTCACTAAAGCTTGGGCTCCTATAGCTATAGCAGATCTCTTCAAGGACCGTCGGGTCTTTTTCCCCTTTGGTAGGGCGTTGGTGGAAGATGTGATATGTGAGCCCTTCTATTTTGACCCCTTCCCTTTTCCTTTTCTTGTGTCGGGCTCCTGAGGCTAGGAGGTATAAAGTGGTAATTGCTTTGGTCCAATCTCTAGATTAGATTCAGGATTACTATCATCGATTTTGGCCTCAATGTCATAGATTTGGTTGAAATTTTCATTGTGTGGCTGACAGTCTCCATACATGGAACTGTGGCTTTTGATTTCCTATTGGAACCTCTAGAAATTTTCCATCTTTCTTGCCAACCATCCCAGATTCTTTAACTATGTGTTGAGATACTCGCCCATCTAGATGCTTTGTTGGTACTTTGCCACCCGAACCTAGAAATTGAGCCATGGTGGTTGGTCAAATGGTATAAAAGCTAGGTTGATATAGGCCTCTACTTTCTCCTCGGTCGAGTTCATTCTTGACTCAAAGTACTCTTGTGTTTCATGTTTTACAGTTGGGAGATGTCCCATAGGATTGTATCTCCATGCATTGTAAATGAGAACCAGGCCTAGGAGAGCCAATTTTCTAGTTAGTACCTCCCACTCTTCCCTTTTCACAAGTGTTACTTGGCTATTGGAAATGGTGAGGGAATTTGGTAAATTTCCTTTTTATGTCTCTCATTGCCATAGGATTTGTCAGAAATAGTTGCTTGATGACATGCCTTGAAAGTAAAGGTCCCATCTGTTACAAACTTAGGGAGCCTAATAGGTTCCTTAATAAAACCACAAGATTTGATGAAGCAAAATTTGGCTCCTAGAAAATAATCCACTAGGGTTTGGTGGATTTTCATCCATTCTAAGGCTTCAGGGGAAAACCAACTTAGAGAGTGTGGAGACAAATCTAAGAATACTAGTTGTAGGAAATAGTCAATAAATGAGTAATAATCCCATGCCTTGGAAAGCACAAGGGTCTAGACCGAAATTGGCTGGTATAACCCTTTTGCATCAAACCTAAAGAGTGAAAAACACCCTTTGAAAAATTTAGGGTTCTAATTTAAAATCAAATGTTGTAGAAAAGAAGAATACTTGAACCGAAAAGCAGTGCCATAATTTCTTAATTGATCAAGCATCTTTTTGGCCACCATATGAACAAAATCAAAATACTTCTGGCTCTTCTCTTTCCTAAGGATAAAAACCAAGCCTGTCTAGAATGCGTAGACCTTTTTTCCACCTTCAAAGTCATAAATACAAGCTAACATATCAAAAATGTCCTGCACATCATATTTAAACTTTTTACGTACTAGAGGTAAGACAAGATGATTTCCTTTCGACTTCTTGTTTGTTTAATCTAGATAATTTTTTTTTTTTGCCTCTGGTCCTCCAGAAATATTCCATTTTTTTGTGCTTGAATCTTTTGACACTCCATTTTATAGGGATGCACAACATATCTCAGATGGATGTTGTGCTAATTTCAACCCTCAACTTGTTGCCACTAACAATCCCTATTTCTTTATCTAGCTTCCTTGTGCATGCATCCACCAGTTTTGGACATGGGTGTATGACAGACAACATGAATTGTGGCAAACCATAATACTAGAGCCATGTCACAAAGCCTTCAATCGCCCCATGGGAAATCATTCTTTGCATTTCTCCTTCCCTAAGGGTTTTAGGGTTTACATGCAACTTTGGGTAAAAAATATTGTTTGTAAAATATTTAACCGTCTCCTGCTTAATGGGGTCACCTTCCTGTATGGTTTTAGTATGAGCAAAAATATGCTCCTCCAGCGTTGGGGCATTAACATACAAATCCTTCCCAAATATGGGTATGTTCAGGATCATCATGGAAAAACAGGCCCTTAAGTGGCAAAAAATTCAGAAAAATCAGAGTTAGGCAACTTGATGTAAAAATTTGAATAAGTTATCTATATTATTTCAAAAATATGTAAGAATAGAATTTGTAGAAAATTGAATGTAGTTTCTAAACTACTATGTTTGTTTAAAAAACAAAACATCTATTTGGTGAAAAATTGAAATTTCAATGTAGTAGTACTTAAATTTCAATGGAAAAATAAGAAGTAGGTGTCTGTCTGACCACCCTAACCACAATAAAATGATAATATTTTACTATAATATTTTAGATATAAGTAGAGGAATGATGTCCTAATGTGATACACATTTTTTTGTAATTTTTTTCCAAGTAAATAATTAATTATGAATTTTTTATTATAAATATTTAAAAATATAAAAGACTCATATGTGTAACCACCTTATCTTGGTCAAAACTTCCTAAAATTTAATTGTTCTTTTTTTAATCTTATAGTATGTGAATCATAGAATGTGACGCATGTTTTGGATTGAAAAAATGTGATACCATTTGAAAACTACAGATGTTTTTCAATCAGCCTATCAATTAGGACTTTGGTCGTAATTTGAATAGAAAATGAATAATAATTACTTATTAAATTCAAAGTAAAGCATAATTTATATTGGTGGAAAGCTGAGAATCTACTTAAAAAACCCTTTTCGTTTCATCAATTTTTTGTAAAATAAAAGTTGTCAGCCACATACCCATCATATTGCCACTTTTTGTCCCATCATGATCCTACACATACCCATATGTTAGTGTATCCTAGTTTGGTAGACAAGACTCCAACCTGTTGACTAGAAGATGATGCCTCTATCATTGTTGTGTTGAAGGATTTGTATAAAGCTTCTTTAGAGAAGCAGTTGCTTGAGGTTTTTGATACTTAGCAAAAAAATTCTTTTTGGGTGCATTTAATTTTCTTGCACGTACATGTAGTAAGGCATTCTTGTTACTGCTAGCAGCAATGAAAAGTATGCTTTGAGTGATTGAAAAGGTACTTCAAAAAGACATTTACATTTAATTTGGCAGAGTTTGGTGCTTTAAGAAATGTCTTTTCACATGAACAAGTAGGCTGGTGTTGATGATGCTAATGAATGCATGGCAAAAATTAGTACACATGAGCATTTACTCACAAAACTTGGATTAATTTCTCAAGGCTTGTTTGAGATCTTCTGTACAATTCATCCCTTGCCTCCTGTCACCTTGATATTTTTTTCCATTACCATATGATGGGAGATGGATTTTCCGTTCGTTGAGCTCGTCGACGAACTTTTTATATAAATAGCAATATCAACTTAGCAAAAAAATCACTAAATTAGCTTATGAGTTAGTAAGCTTCTCTCACTATATGTGTCTTTCCGCTAGCTTTTAGCTTGCTTGCTGCTATCATGTCTAGCCTAGGTACCCCCATTTGGATCTTGAGCTAAAAGATACAAAATTCCTTTGTGGGTGAAGTTAGTAGTGATAGAATCAAACTCCTGGTAAGGAAGAATGACTTCCTCATAATCATGATGATGAAATGGGTGCTTGGGAAAGATTATGTGAAGGATGAAAAGCAACCACGGTTCAACTCCAATGTCATCTCTTGGTTTGCGGCCTCAATACTGGATTTGGATATCTCCAAGCCCTAGATTGTTGAATTGTGCCATTCTATGTTCGATTTGGCATACTTGTACAGGCTTGATGAGATTGTGCAAGTAGCTATCCCTGGCGACTATATTCTGACTACCATGAATATTTGCAAGCATGTAAACTTTGGGGAAGTGGTGTCTTGGCTCCCCTTTCTCATTGAATTCCACACCATGCACTTGGAGAGGCATCACTCACTATCTCAACTCATGGCCTCCTTCCTGTTGAGGGAGTACAAAGTGCAGTGCATTCCTGGGTTCGGTTGGAAAAATCATTTCGGATTTCTAGTGTATAGCCATGGCGTTGAGGATTGATGTTTGTACTGTGGAGTCTTGTGCTATTAAACCCTTACTACCCTATTTGAAAAAAAAAACCTAAAGAAATTCTATTTTGACTATCATGACAAATAGAGGCTTTAATTCCATTACTTATTTCGTGTCACCTCCCTTTTTTTCTTTTTGAAATGTATCTCCTTTTGGGTTTGCACGAGAAGGCTTAAAACTTCTCTCAAAGCCTCAAGCTCAATATGCTTAATATAGTGTGAATATTTTCAATGAATACAAATATAATATTTTTCTACTATTGCTGTGTCTACTCTCATTTCTTATTTGCAAAAATAATTCTATTTTACAATTTTTTTTACCTATGGTACATAACTGTGAAAATTTAAAAGAACTTACGTACTTTAATAGAACAATTTTAGATGAATACCATTTACTATTATATCCAAAAAAGTTCCATCCATATCCTACAACTCGTACGCATTTCTTTCCTTGCATGCATTGATTTGGAAAGGGCCCCTCCATAGTGAGTCAAATTTCACATGCTACACTAGTTTTGGGGTGTGTTCATCATACTTTAGCACAAGGCTTCCTTCTTTGAAGTTTGGTTTGGGCTAGAGGTATTTTTATCAAAACATCACTTGACTGTCAATTGATGCTCAATCATGGCATCATACTCATTTTCTCTTTTTTCTTCGAGACTCAAAAGGTCTGCCAGCTTTACTTCCATTTTGTTGCTTTCCTCAACTTCCATGGTTTTCAGCAGTTGTAATGCCAATTTTTTTATGGAAATGGGTAGAACCACCTCCTTTCCATACACTAATTCAGAAGGGGAGGCTTTTTGTATTTTCTTAGGAGAAGTTGTGTTAGCCTATAAAGTAGCTCATAGATGTGTGTGCCATTCCTTATGGTGTTCTGACATGATGTGCTTAATTAACCTAATCAGGTTTGTGTTGGTCGACTCTCCTAACCTATTTCCTTGTGGGTAATAATTGGATGAAGTCTTGAGATAAACCCCATGCTTGAGAGAAAATTCCAACATCCCATAACTAATGAAAGCTTATGCATTATCAAATATGATGTTCTTAGGTGAACCGAACCTTGCCACTAGCTCCTCAAGAAAATTAATGATTTTTTTTCTATAGTATTCTTCAGAGAAACGACCTCCATTGATTTTGTGAAATAATCAGTCTCCGTAAGTATCCACTTGTGGCTTGTTCTAGATATGGGATTGATCATCTCAGCAAAATATAAACCCCATTGTGCAAAGGGTTCCTCAATCATGACCGAGCTTAATGGAATGGAAGAGTTCTTCTACTTGCCAATGAAATCTTGGCACTGATTACATTTTTGCACTAGGTGATGTGCTTCAAAGAACATGAAAGGCTAGTAATATCCTACTCGTATTATCTTCAAAGCACTAGTCTTGGTGGAGAAGTGTTCGCCCTGAGGACTGCTATGGAATTCATTTAAAACTCTTTCTACTTGTGGCTTATCTAAACAATGTAGTAGGATGAAATCATAATTTCTTTTAAATAAAATCCCCTCAATTACTACATAACTAGTACCTTGTAGTCAGTAGTAGCATCTTTTTAGAGGTAGGATACTAGTCGAGGATTGCCTAGTTTGAATAAATCATGTTTGATCTACCACCCATGACTCGTCAGACTCATACTAATTTGTATAGATCTGGTTGATCACTTCTGCCTGGGGGTTTAATTCCTGTGCAAGGTAAGTGCACCAAGATGGTTCCCAAAAAGGGGGCTTAAGTGGCCACTTTTTTTCTAAAATCAGGAAATGCTGACCTTGGACGTGAAATTGAGGATAGTTACACTCAAAATTTTGAGATGGAACAAAAACAAGGATCAAAGTGCTCTGAGTCTACTTTCTAAACTACTAATTTATTTTGAAAATGGTTGAGATTAGGGGGTTCAAAAGAGGGATGTACACAAATTGGTGTTGTTTTTGTCAGAAAAACATAACATAGTAACTCTTGTACGACCTGAGCACAGTGAACTTTTTTTTATTATTTTTAAAATCGCTACGGTAAGAAGTTAGCTAACAACATCTAGTTGATGCACACTTTTTATAATAATTTTTTAATGAATTTTTTTTTTAACTAATTTTCTAAGTGGGCACTTTCTGAAAAGTAGAATTTTGGCCGTGCTCCCCCTAAATTTTTTTGAAAATAATTGATTTTTTTTTCTTTCTATTTTAAATTTGTAGAATAGAGTCTAGTTTCTAAAAATGTAATTTATTTGAATTTTTGATGAATGGTTAATTTATAACAAAAAAAACACTAAACACTACTTTTTAGCAAAAAAGAACATACAAAAAAAATAATTTATGGATGAAAGGCTTAACATTGTCAAAAAGTGAAAAAAATTACATCGTTGGATACCTAAAAGAGAACCTAACATTACCCATGTGTTCGATTTTGTCGATATTGAACTAGATGCAATCTTGATGGTGAGCACGGACTTGATTATGTGAAAAAATGTAGAATTTGCAAAAACACGTCTCTGGCCTTGTTGGGAATGCCCTCCAAGCCTTTGGGTTGGTATCCCAAGGCAAATAATTTCAATTTTTTCTTTGTTTTTAATGCGAAATAACACGAGTGCATTATAACGCGAACACATTTTCTAAAACTTTTTTCAAAAATGGCCACAAAATTGGTACCCAACTTCATGCACCCGCCCTGCAAGGTATTCACAAAGGAATCTTCCCTGAACTAGCTTGGATAGTTGGATGTATACGATATATTCCAAGATCATGGTGATCTAGTTGGCCCTTTTTTGGTTATCTCGCCTTTAGTTATGTATTCCCAAACACTAGGATGGGCAATGAGGATGGTGATTCTATTAGGTGATACTAGGTGTAAAAATTTCTTGAGGCTTTTAAAAAATGCAAAGGATTTTTTCTCAATAAAATTGTACCTGGTTTCATATCCTTTGAGAGCCCTAGAGTGGAATGTGATGGGATGTTATCTACTTCCCTCTCTGTCCTTCTGAGTGAGCACCGAAGCTATGCTATGTTGGACGCTATAGACATAGAGTAGGAAATCCTTGAAAAAGTATGGGTTAGCTAATACCAGGTTTATGATGACTACCTTTATTGTTTCAAAAGCAAGCTTTCCTTCAAAGGTCCATTTAAACATTACATTTTTCTTTAACATCAGTATGATAGGTCTCACGATTCTTGTGATGTCTAAAATGAACTGACTAACAAAATTGATCTTTCCCAGGAAGCAAAATAGCCCTTTCTAGTTTACTAATAGTGGTAGCTCTCTTATAGCCTTCACCAGTTTGGGGTCTATGGATATTCCTTCTTTTGACACCACAAAACCCAATAGCTTGCCTTGCAACACTCAGAAGATGTATTTCTTGGGATTTAAAGAAATCTCATAC
Source organism: Sequoia sempervirens (assembly GCA_007258455.2). Taxonomy (NCBI): domain Eukaryota; kingdom Viridiplantae; phylum Streptophyta; class Pinopsida; order Cupressales; family Cupressaceae; genus Sequoia; species Sequoia sempervirens. The sequence goes on along the minus strand of VDFB02281492.1, from coordinate 798,880,163 downwards.
TATTAACACTTCTAAAAAATCTTTTCTAGATGATCAAAATAATCATCCTTTGATTTAAAAAAATAGTCAGGTCATCTAGATATATTAGGATGATTTGATTAATCAATAACTTAAAGATGATATCCATTGCTCTTTGAAAAGTGGCACTTGCATTGGAGACTTCGAAGGGAATTTTTGTGTATGCGAACATTCCCCACTTGGTGGTGAATGTTGTTTTGTGCTAGTCTTCTTCCTTCACATAGACCTAGTTATACCCCAAAAAACCATCGAGCAGTGAGAACATTTTTTATCCAACCATGGTATGCAAACTCTGCTCTATTGAGGGCAAAGGGTAGTGATCTTATAATGAAATCTTGCTCAAGTTCATGAAATCCATGTAGTGATGAATATCACCATTCTTTTTGTGCACTGGTACAAGATTGGATACCTAGGTGAAATATTTTATCGGGTATATGATTCTTGATTTGATTAATTTGGTAAGCTCTTCTACCATCAGTGCCTTGAATTTTGGATTGACTAGCCTTTGTTTATGTTGGATGGGCTTTGAGCTTTCAGCCAAGTCAATAGTGTGCTAAATTATTCCTGGATCATATCCTTTAATATCATCGGAGGTCCAAGATATGACCCTTTCATATCTAGAACATAGTCCTTTCAGTCTCTCCTTATACCTCTACAAGATGTCTCTTCCGACCTTTAGCTTTCTTCCATTCCTGACATCGAGATCTTCATAGTCTCCTTCATTGACAATGAATCTTTGTTTTCCATTTCTCACATCTTGATAGTCGAAGAGATTTTTGAGAGAAATTAAGCCTCATAGAAGCTTATTTCCTTTTAATTGGATCACTTGTCCTTCACCAGTCGGTCTAGGTTCAAAATGTGAATGATTGAAAGATTTCTATGACATTTGTAGAAAAGTGGCAATTTGAACATCATCCTCAAAAACGTACCAACTCTAATCATTGTCAAGAATTGATGGTTGGACGATGGTCTACATTGTATTCTCTTTTCTTGTGGATTTAGGGGTTGGCTCAAATTGTGAACCAATTAAATCCATCTGATATGCGATGAAATTTGGGGATCGTGGGATAACCTATATGTTAAAAGCTTCAAAGCTCTCAATTAGATCCCATATTCTGGGTATGTAAGACCTCATTCTTACATTTTTCATGGCTGCTTATCTATGGACTTGGTGAATGACCAAATCTGAATCTCTAAACACTTGTACTCTCTTCACGCCCATTCATTTTGTAAGAATCAAACCATGGACCAAAGCTTCATACTCTGCATTATTATTCAAGCATGGGAACTAGAAGCATAAAGCTTTGAGGGTCTTTGATCTAGTTAGAGATATTAGTTGGATTCCTGCTATGGATCTGATATTACATTTGGCCCCATCAAAAGATAATGTATGTAGACTGTTGTTGCCTGGTTCACAGGGTTCTTCCCATTCCTTTACCAATTTCAGGAAGACTTGGTCATTGTCGAAGATCACATAGGTGCCCAATTTGGTAGCACGGAAGTTCTCGAATAGGTTAGAATCAATAAACTAATTGACTAGGACATCTTCTTCAGGGGTTCAATCACTTGTACATCCTCTTCATATTCCAACATTTCTATGCAATATGTCTCCCTTTTTGAGAAGGAGGTATGTGTTGTTTCAAGCACAAGACCACATTGTCTGCTATATGTTCTAGTTGATAGAATCTTCATTTTAGCACCATGCTTCATCCACAATATTAGATGAGACCAATCAAGCGCCACGTATGCACCAAGCTCTGCCATGAAGTCCCTTGAAAGACACATCCCAAAAGCTAGGGGGATGTCTATCATGAATGCTTCTTGTGTGAAATTTTTGCTTGGACACAAGAAAAGAGTCAAAGACAGACCCTTGATGTGATCGATGGTTAGGAATTTCTTCCCATCTAACTACATGATCCATTTCTCAAGAGGCTCGTACTTAAGTTTCAGGGTTTCAGCCACTTGCTTAGGCATGACCATGGTACTAGCTCCCCAATCAATCATGTTATTGTCTAAAAGCTTATCTCACACAATAAGTGTTAAAAAGAAAGGTGTGGGATTTGGTTTGCTTACCTATTTTATGTTTGCATTATGTGCAATGTTTATATATGTCGTGGCTCTCGAAGGTCGAGGGTTTGAAACAGACTCCTTGTCTTTATCTTGATTTTGCAATGGGATTACATCCATCAACATTATTTGTTCCTCTTTCTTTAATGCCTCCTAAAGTAATGTCTTTTGTTCTAGAATTGATATTACATCCCACAGAGACACATTAGCGGGAACCTTCTTCAATTGTCCTACCACATTAATCATTCCAACTAGTGAGACCTTGGGTTTAAACTGTGGTATTTATCTTGTCTTTAGAAGAGGCCGATTTGATGTGGATGGGTTTAGTGGTTTGTTCACCTCTTTGTTTGGCAATGTCAAAGGTCAGGACTGCTGAGTGGGTTGGACCTATGAGGCTTTCTCCCCTTGTGTTTGAGGTTTTTTTGGTTGTGGACATTGTGGAGCTAATTGCATGTATTCTCTAGTGAGGATTCTTTTGTAACTTGTGTTGTAGTTTTATTGTACTTGCGAGGCACTAGTCATCGAAACATCATTTCCAAATACTGCATCTTCTTCCTCCATCCAAGAAAGAAGTGCTAGTTAGGTGAGATATCCAACTCTTTCTCTAAGTAAATCTCTTGTGTTTGTGCTCTAAAGCGGGAATTCTCCATTCTAGGAGATTGATATTCTTCTATGTTTGGGACCACGCCTTGGCCTCTTTGCTCTACTATCTTCTGTTGAATATTTTCCCTTAGAAAATTTTATGACATATGGCTATCATTACATGGGAAGCACCATGCATTCTTATCTTCAACCAAGTTGTTTTTTCCTAGGACCAAATCCTTGCTTGAACTATTCCTAAAAATTTGAAGTGGCATGGTGACTAGGACTATCTAATTTGTAGGTGTTGGTAGTTGATTTCCTCCTTTTGGAGTTCCTTGATATGTGTTTTGTTGATAAGATGGTCTTCCTCCTTGATAGGTCTGTATGGGAGGCTTTGGAGGTGCTACTTGCTATTGAGATGAGGACTAGCTCATTCACAAAGGACCGCATGAGGTTCTTCATATTGTTTGCATCCATTGCTAATGAAGAAGAGTCTAATGTGATGGGTTGTCCTCCTAGGCATACATACATGGATGGTGCTACAATCGACATGTTTGTTTGTGGAGTAGAGGTGCTAAGAACCACTTATTCCGAGGGGCCACCAAATATTTTCATGAACATGGGCATCAACGGTCATGGTGGGAGCTTCCTAGCATCGATCAGACTATTCTCTATGAATACAACTAGATCATATGCATCAGGTAGGGTATCTCCTCCCATAGACTATATCATGACCTCAATGCCTTGATTGAAAGCCTTTAAATAGAACATGAATACCATGGCTTGCAAAGGCCAGTTTTGTGGAACTTCTTGTTGAAGTCACTCATGGCCTCTTGCAGGGCCCTCTTAATAGTGATTAATTGTTGCAACAAAGACTAGTGATCTACTTTCTCTGAGAAGCACTCAAAACAATTCTTATCAAGTTGATATCCCAAGAGAAGATAGAATTGGAAGCCAAGTATTTGTACCAATCCTAGGCCTTTCCTTTGAAAGATGTAGCTAGTAACCAGAGGGTACATTCTCTTTTATGATGTTATGTACTTTGCATACCTTCACTATATCTTGGAGATGTTCGGAAGAGGTCTTAAAATCCTCCCAAGAAAACTTTAGAATCACTTTGCGAGCATTGGTGGGTATGGGAGACCATACATTGGGGGGTGTAGGTGGTTGTAGCGGGCTACTGCTATCCCAAGTTACAAAATTTCTAGGAGTGGGAGCACATATATGAGCCATTATAAACAAATTCCTATGAATAGGGTAGATGAGTATTTTGATTTGGAAGGTTTGACCTCTTGGTGGAGTAGATAAGGATCTGAAATGTGGGCTAACACTTCTAACCCTGTTGCTCGTTATAGGTGACATAGAACCTATAAGTATCCTCCTTCTAAGTGTTGAAGTAGGTAACTAGGAGTACTAGAAAAGGCCTCTTGAAGATGCTCTTGTTTGAACTTTAGGCATGCAATTGCTAGCCTCTCCCTCCTAAGTCTGATTTAAAGAATATTTCTAAATTTCAATCACATGCACTGAAAAAATTCAAGTCCCACCGAGCATGCCAGAAAAATAACCATTGATCATTAAAGCTTGCACCTCTCCGAACAACCTTATTGGAAATTTACTGAGTGGGAACCAAATTGTGCCTCATTGAATGATCTCCAAGATTTTTAAAGAAAGTAATCTCTTCTTTGTGTTTGGGGGGAAAGGGGGTAGAGAGAAGAAAAAATAAAACTTAAAGATGGCGATGTGCCAAAGATTTTACAACATTTCAAACCTTAACTATTTTTTATAACTGATAAGATAGACACAAAATGCCACAAAACCTTCATTATTGGGAAGGGAATGAGTAGGAAAGGCTACAGAAAGCACAATGCAGTCTTTCAAATCTCCCCGTGGGAACCATCCATTAAGGTCCAATTAGAGATAAGAAAACCCTCAAAATGAAAAGGAATGCTCAGATATTTACAGAATCCTCCCTACTTTAGAGTATAATATGAAAAATGACATATCCATTACAAAAAATCAAAGTGTATAATGCACACGATCCAATTTCTAAAAGATAGCATAGAACATAGAAGCTAACAACATATAAAATAACTAACAAGAATATCAACATAAAGCTTCAACACAATATTTTCAATAAGAATGAAATATGAAAAAGAAACTTGACAAAGTCCATAAAAAATGCACAATCCCAGAGATTTCTTCTTAATAGATCAAATTCTTATGATATATTAACTTAAAACAGAGGTCAGATTCCAATATGATGATAGTTTGAATTAAATTAAAAATGCCAAAGAGAATACACAATATTCTATAAAACCCTCTTATTTCTAAGAAAATAAAGCTCCCTAAAACAATATCTATACTCTTAAAAAAAAAATTCGAAGAAGCTTTAGAGCTTTTTTTCTTCACTTTCGCGAACCCTTGTTTATAGCCAAAAGAAGAGGAGACCACCACAAACAATCCAAAATAAGAATAAAATACTAGGTTCTTGAGTCTAATAGATTATGATATGATCTTAGATCTTGATTAGATCACAACAATCTTTGCTCATAAAGTCTCAACTCCTTCACTAATGCTTTCAAATATTTTGTGAAGATATACTATCAAAAAGACAATCAAATTTTAACATAGCCTGGAAAAATATGATTGATCAGCTATGGATATTGATGACATTGACTCAAAGGTTCCACCCCAAAGTAAGACATCTGCCATGCTCCTCGATGAACTCTACCCAAAAAAAAATTTCGTAGAAGATATAGACTACCTGACAAAGTAGATGATGTGTCAAGTGAGCAGGTGATTTCAGATTTTATGAGAATGGTTTTAAAGAAAATCCTTGCCAAGATGACACATGTCCCCATTCAAGCCTAAAAGGAAAAATATATATATATATATAATTCCACGTAGCCACCACGTGGTGCATTACGTGTCTTTATGCGAGAATAATCTTTGGCCTTCAGGTGGGGATCCATCCTGAAGTGGAAAAGAAGAAAGGTTTGGGAACAAAAAATGTTCAAAGGAAAAAAATGCTCCACAAACCCTGAAAAATGCCTCAAAATAGGCTTCATAGCACAAAATATTATTAAAAGGATTTAAATTCCCTTTTTCCACCTTAAATTAGGTCAGAAACCTTAATTTTTGAGGTTTAAATAAGAGTGCAAGGGTCATTTTCAAATCATTTCCACATTGCTTTAGAGAATTGCTACTATTTTTTCTCTGACACTTTGACACAATGGATAATATAGCACTTCCCCAACACCTTGGAGATAGGGTAAGAGAGTTCTATCAGCCTCCTAATGTAGGACCCCTAGTACACACTTTGAAACTTTTTTCATTTTTGCATTTTTTATGCATTTATTTTGAGTCAAATTAGGTCAGACAATTATGTTGTAGTACATTGTGATGCCTTTGTCATAGTCGACAACACAATTGTATTGTTGTGATGTGTTTTTTCATAATGTGTAATTATGTCCAATTTAGGTTTAGAGTCGCAATTGTAGGATAGTGTCGCCATTGTAAAATAGTGGCACAATGGGCTATTTTGGTCTAGCGATGCAATTGTAAAATTGTGACACTATTGCAAGATAGGGTCGCAATGAGTAATTTTTCTCCCGTAGTTCTTTTGAATGTCAATGCACAATTGTGTATAGCGACATAATTTTCAAATTGTGATGCAATTACAAATGACCAAAGTGGCACAATTATAAAATTGGCGCGCAATTGCTGATTTAGGGTTTTAGACTCCAAACTTTGTCAAATTTTTTAGCAAATTTGATACTGTTCGCTTTATGCATGTAGGAGATCATTTGACCCCTCATTTCTTGTGAGCATAGGCCTAATATTCTTTCTCACATTCACCATTTTGGTGATGACAATAAATTTTTCCTTGGACATATTAAACTAGGATTTGGAGCTCACATGCTAGAGATGCAAACTAATTTAGTGATGATGAATAAATTAGTGGAGCACTAGAATAGCAAGACTTCTTCATTGGACACCTTCCTACTAGAGAGGCCACGATTACTTTGGAGGATTTGTGGCACATTCTGCAAGTCTTGATCCATGAGAGAGGGTCATCTACGACATTGATATTGGTTAGGACATGATTTTTGATGTTCTTGGGGTAGACACCATTCAAATAGATAGCCATCAGATCGACCTATGAGAGCATATAGGGAATGTATCAGATATAAAATTGCTTATGGGCACATTGATTTTTGGAGTACTAGTGCCTAATAGACGAGGTAGAGGATTCAGTTTCAGTTTGGGACTCACCTAGGCAGAGATGGTTCAGAGGATGGCACTCTATGCTTGGGGCCTTGTTATACTCGTCTCATTATTTCATGAAATGCATCAGGTTGTCTACCTAAGGGGAAAGAGTTTTGGAGAATGGGTTAAACTTTTGCACATTTAGGCTTGGGAGCACATCACTGTACTTAGACCCATTAAATCACTTTTTTTGACATTGATCCTGATAAGCCTATTGTCTATAGATATAGAGCTATCACTACCCTACAACACATAGGTACCACAGGGATAACCTATTGGAGGTGAGTGATTGAATACATGACCATATTCTAATGGAGGTTGTGGATCTAGACCCATGCATGGTATGATGACTAGGAGTAATTATTCTATGCTTGTTAGACTAGGTACATTCTAGGATGAGAGCATACCATGGTGGAGAGGTACTTGTCCGATCGAGTTGCCAAGAAGTTTGGTGAGGTACAGTATACAATGCCACCTACATATAGGGCTATGTTTGTACAAACTACCTGAGAGATAGTCTGGGGACAATAGGTTCCTCCATACGTTGCAATTGATGAATTTAGAGCACTTGTCCCACAATCATGGTTATATTCGGTGGGACATATGATGCAGGGACTACACCTACATATGATGACTAGTTTCTATAGCATGCCTTGATATGACTGACTGATCCAGTTGGGGGACAGGTCCCTAGTAGAGGTAGTGGAGAGAGGCAAGGTAGAGGATAGGGCTAAGCACATCATCCTCCTCAGTAGCCTCCATGGGATGGACATGATGGAAGTTTTCCCAGAGATGGGCACTAGTAGGGGTAGAGATAGTAGGACCATGGTGATGGTCAGCAGACAGGGGTGGGATAGGTGTCGAGATAGCCTCTATTCATTCATCCATTGTGATAGGAACCACCACCACAACCACACCAGTAGCGGTAGGACAGACATGGTTTGGACCCCAAAGATGCCCAGATCCTAGCCTTGAATATAGAGAGAGGTAGGCCGAGACAAGAGTGTGACAAAGTCCTCCAATAGGTAGAATAGGTGACTAGAGAGCATGGCCAAGACTATTAGTAGGCCCAGTAGCTAATGATTCAGTATTTTTAGGAGATAAGTCATTGGTAATAGTTAGAGTCTACTGCCATCCAGACTCAGGGACAAGTGGGATTGACACATATGTTTGGGTAGGCTATGGCGGAGGCTACCTATTATCACACTTTTTACTATAGATATGTTCTTGCTCATCAACAAAAGCTAGATATTTTGTAGAGGAGTAGAGTGCCACCCAATGGCTTAGGGGAACATTCAATTCGCTAGCCTGTGGGTAGTGGCCACCAACAACCTTCAGTGGGACACTAGGATTAGTCTCATCATGAGGAAAGATAGAGATGAGGTTAGCCTTGTACAAACACATTTTCGATATATAGCCATGATTGGATATGTATATACATTCATTGGCTGATTTTGATAGCCTTGTGTATACTCATTTTTTATGACATTACACACTAAATAAAATTTTGTATTATGATAGTCATATGTTGATGATATATATGAGATGATCCGATGCAAAATTTATGATGCGATGTTTCTTTATTTCATGCTTGATGATCATGTATGGATGCATATGTTTATGTTATGGATGTGTACCTTTATTATGTATATAATGCGGTGCGTGTTTATGATTCATGATGTGACATTATATGGCTGTATGCAATGTATGGCCTATGATATGAATGCAAATGTAATGGATGATTTAATTTATTTTTCAATATTTTTCTATATGATATGTCATGATGATGTAGGGTGTCCATGTTATGAGATGGATGCATTTATTTTTGTGTATTTTCTATTCAATGATGACATGCTATGATTATGAGGGATGTATGTATGCTGCTGGTTTTTGGATGTAGGATGGATGCATATATTATTTTTACTAACTATCACAATACCATATTAGTGCATGAGAAGAATATAGAATAATAGAATGAATGGATTAATCATTGATTTTAAGATTGATTCAGAAGTCCAACAATCTTATGATTCTTCAAGTCTTTATTGTATATGGTGATGAGAGGGTGATGATTTTCTTGTTTCAGGGATTGGGATACTTCATCATTTTATTTCTTATTTTTTTTATAGCACATAGACATGATGCATCAAAGTATTGATAACTAGGATGCCATTGTATCTAATGCATTGGAATTTGACTCTATAAATACATATTAGCATCCTTGCTCACACCTAACATACAAAAACCTCATTGCAATGTAGTTTAGAAGTTTACAACATTTTAGACCAAAGTATACACAATAGTCAACAATTTATTCAAAATGACCTCCCTACACACAATAAAGCAAGTATTCACCAAGGTTATATTACAAGAACATCCCACAAGCACAACAAATGAAAGAAAATGATCAATGCCCCATTCCTTTCTCTTTAAATCATTTTGATAGACATCATCAATAGGTCCTTGGAATGGGTCAATAGGATAAATCACAAGAAAAGATCTAAATGAACAAACAATCAATGTTATTCATATATCTTACCAAAGTAACATAACTAAAGTGATTTCTGATAATGATGTCCATTGTAGGAAGGATGCATCCTAGGAAATGCTATAAATTTTTTTGACTAATACTAATTATTTGATAGGCCATTGATACAAATGTAATCAACTTGCTTACTCACGATCAAGACTTTAGATTTTTAGATTTAGGTTTTTACCACCTAAATTGCCACACTTGTTTCCATTTATTTTACCAAAGGTTGAAAGTGACAAGCAATTTATTATGGAAAAAGGTTTATTGTGAGTGAAAGCGAAAAGAGATGGGTGGTTTTTTGAGATTTTTTGGAATATTTCAATGTTTTTGACATTTTTTCAATGTTTTGAGGCTATTTTTTTATATTTTTTGAGTATATGTGAATGTCTAGGTTTTCAGTTATTCGAGGTTGTTTAGGTTTTTTGAAAATTTTCCAATTTTTTTTTGTTTTTTGAGTTTATACCAAGACATAAAGGGAAATTGACCTAGTACCTCAAGGGCTCACTAGTGATGGCCTTGCTTATGTTATACACCTAGAGATGACATAGTTCGACTGAATTTGACTAGTAACTATTTATTGATGAGATATGAACATTGATGGATTGTCAGTTTATATGAAAGACTCCTAAAGGACTAACCTAATGTCTTGGGGGCTTATGGATGTTGGACTTGACTAAATTCAATCTTAGAGACAATGTAGTTCGACAACCATGTTTTTGACTTTTTAACTTTTTAGACCTATCTAGGGATTTTTTATGTGATGGGCATGTGTAAGATCATGGGGGTCCAAAAAGTGGCATTGAGAAAAAAAATGTTTTTAGTTCACTGAAATCATGAAAAAAAATGTTGACTTTTTGTATAGTTTAGGTACAATATCCTTTTTGGTTTGGTAATAACACACCAAAATGAATATCTGTCATATATGGATATCCGTTTCCTAAAATTAATTTTCATCAATTTATGCAAAAAAAATGGATGAAACACAAAAATATCTATTTCAAAATAGATATTCATTTCAAAATGGATATTCGTTTCAAAATGGATATCCATTTCAAAATGTGAATATCTATTTTTAAACAGATATCCGTTTTGAAAAGCCCAAAAAGCACACTTCAGTAAAATGGACATAACTTTTGTGTTATTGATCAAAATTTTGATTTTTTATAGGAGTTCAAAAGGTGATTCAAAGCTCTACATAATGGAAAATATTATTTTGATAGATTGATTACAAAAAAAATTATAATCATTTTAAGTTCCTCCTTAAGTTTTAAAATTTTAAATGCTCATAATTCTTGCATACAAAGTTTTTTTTTCATGTTTTTTTTTTGCAATAATCATCCTAAATGATTTGAAACATTAAAGAAGTAATAAATAATGAAAAAATTATATTTTTTACTAAGGAGAGTAAAAATTTTCATAAATCATCAGAGAAGGCCTCCTTGTTGTTTTGATCCTATACACACCTTTAACTAAGAGAACATACATATATCTCTCTCCCTCTATCTATTTAGCTATCTCTCCATCTCTCCCCCTCTCTTTCATTTACCCTCTCTACCTATCTCTTCACTTTTCCCTTACTCTACCTATATCTATATCTCTCCTCTCTCTCTCTCTCTCTCTCCCTTTCTCTTCCCTCTATCTTTCAAAGGTTATACATATCTCTACATATATCTCCCTCTTTCTATCTATATCTCCCCTATCTCCCTCTATCTGAATCACTCCATATTGCTATATATCACTACTTCTCTCTCTCTCTATGTCTCGCACTCCCTCTCCCTCTCCCTCTCCCTCCCTCTATCTATTTATATAATCTACATTTTCATTAAGTTATCTTCATATCTCTCACTCACTCATATATACACATACCCTATTTATGCCTCCATATATCTATCTTTTTGTCTATGTCCCTCTCTCCATATCTCTCTCCCTGTCTCCATTACTTATCTCTATCACCTCCTTTCTCTCTCACTCTTTCCCCCTCTATCTATATCTCATTATCTCTACCTATATCTCTTCTTCACTCTCTCTCTCCCTATCCATTTCTATCCATATATTTCTATACCTCTATCTCCCTATCTCTCTATCTAGGGAGGGAGAGAGAGACTTGTGAGAGTGAGGGTGGGAGAGAGAGGGAGAGAGTTTAGTTAGGGTGGAAAGAAGATGCTTGAGAGAGAGAGAGGGAGTGGGAGAGAGAGACCGAAGAGGGAAGTGGAAAGTGTGTGTGTTTGTGTGTGTGTGTGTGTGTGTGTGTGTGTGTGTGAGAGAGAGAGAGAGAGAGAGAGAGAGAGAGAGAGAGAGATGGATTGTGTTTGTGAGAGGGAGAGAGACTTAAGAGGGAGGGAGGTAGATAGAGAGGGAGAGAGGGAGAGAGATAGAAAGAGAGACTTAAGAGGGAGGGAGGTAGATAGAGAGGGAGAGAGGGAGATGGAGAATGAGATGGAGAGGTTGAGGGAGAGAGAGAGGGAGAGGGAGTGGGAGGGACCAAAGAGAGAGAGACTTGAGATAGAGAGAGTGGGAAAGAGAGAGACCTAAGAGGGAGATGTAGAGTGTGAGTGTGTGAGAGAGAGAGAGAGTGAGAGGGTAAGTGGGAGAGACCTTAGATAGAGACCTAAGATGGAGAGAGACTTAAGAGGGAGGGAGACTTCAAAGGGAGGGAAAGAGAGAGAGGGAGTGGGAGTGGGAGGGACCAGAGAGAGAGAGAGGTCTAAAGAGGGACAAAAATACAAGGAAGGAGGGAGGATGGATAAGTAGATACTTAATTATAGAGTTAAATAGATTAATAAGGAGAGGTATAAAGAGGTAAAAAGAGAGGGAGGGTTGAGGTGATGGAACCCCTAAAAAATGCTTTGAGTTCCATCTTAAAATGTTGAAAAAAGTTTTGGTTAGTTTCATGTGTTGGGGATTAGGGTTTCATCCATTAACATGCCTTAGAGTTTGTATTGCTAAAATTCTCTCTAAATACCTTGAGTCTAATGTACTTTGCAAGTGTTATAATTCATTTTTGACCTCTTTTCACTGGTTTCCAATCATCTAAGTTGTGACTTGTGCCTTCTAACTCGTTCTATTAGTGACTCTTGAGTCCTAGCATCTCGATCGTTTCCCATCGCTTTATTAAAAACACTACCTTATAGTAATGTAGGTTAATTTTCATTGAATTATTAGTCTAGGCTTGAAGTGGGGTTTAATATTTCCATTTTTTTCCTATGGTTTTGTCCTTAATTATTTATGTCACCAACTGTCATATGCCTAGCAGTGGCCCCCTTTTTTAGAACTAACATTTTGCATGTTCAAGTTTTTCAGTGATTATGATGACTGTTGGATCAATAGGGCTAGATCCTTGTTGTTCCCTATGCCCCCGCTCTATTCAATTTTCCATTCAAACAATCTGATGGACTGGAGGGCGAGCACCACTTGTCCCCTCCATTGGCAGGCCTAGAAGTTTTGAATAGTCAATAGGTAGTGTTTTAATGGGATCAAAGGTGGTTGTTTGGTGACGTAATCTTTATCAAGGCCAGTCCTTGCCACTCCGTCTTGATTATTTTAACAATTAAATAATGGAACAGGCTAGCGTGCAGTGGAAATATGTTAGTGGGACCCATCAGGTTTTAAATGCAGTGAACTCCTTGTCAGCTGAGATTGACGGTTGATGGTGGATGATGTGGGTCAATCCTGACCACTCCCCACCATCCTGTGTGGGACCCATCTCTTAGCGGGGAAGTGGGAAAGTGCAACGTGGGTAACCAAAAGGGAAAAGGTGAACATTGGTAAAGGTTAAATATTAACAAAATATTACCATGTGGATATGAAGGATAAAATATGTGTTGCCAAAATATTTCTTTCTGCACATATTTAAGATATGTGAAATATCTTTTGATTTTGGCCGTCAATTCTGTCAGAGGATTTTACAATAGGGCAAGTAGTTTTGCGTTAATTATGTATTCAAAAATTGGTAAGCTTTAGCCTTGTTCTTTTGTAAGAATGAGTGATTTTACACCTAGTGAGTCTACCCAACTTGTAAGGAGGTCTTGGAGGATCAATATGCTTGAATCCCAGGGTGATATACCTAAAATTAAGAATGGTGCACTAGGAGCTCTTGCAAATCCAAAAGGTGAGAAGTGAGCTCATGACGAGTCCATAAAGGATGAGGCCATGAACACTTATGTAACCTAAGAAGTAGGGTTTTTGTTCATAACCAGAGAAAGCTTGGTGTTATTTCTATGAAGGAATGAATTGCTAAGGAGGAAACGAAGTTAGGAAAATTGGCTAAGTCTATGGGGAAGAAGAAGAATAAGTACCACAAGGCTTATGATTCTTATATGGGGAAACCTAACATTGCCATGGAAGGTGGGGCTGACCTTGTTCGGAAGATAAGGTAGACACCGACTTAGATTACGCCCAATACCTTCTCACACTCGTAGGTCAAGCGATTACTCTGTAGTAGGTTCCTTCAATGTTTTTGAAACTATGGTGAAGATCCCATGAGCACCGGCATAGTAAGGTCTATAACCTGTGAACATATTTCCCCTATGAACTCTTCTAGCTATCTAACATCTCAAATATGCCTCCTTAGTCATGTCAATTGATCTATCATTCATAAAATCCTAGTATGCATATACTTTCTCATATCAATATGATGAAAGGTCGCTTGAGCAGGATCATAGTCCATTACAATGCTACCAAACTACACTATGTGAATATTTGAAGACCCCCTAAACTGACCAGTCATTGCCTCCTAGAGAAATATAAGTGCAACAATCCATCTTATTCTACATACACCATGTACACTCACATATACTCATAACACCATGCCCCAGGTAGGGCTACAAAAACCTGGTAGAGTGAGACAAAACTGTCCAATCTTATCAATTCAAGCCCATGTGCATACCTAAGAGATGAATAATTGATGAAAATTCAAGACCCCTCAGATTTAAAATACTACCTTAACTTGTACTTCTCGTGAATCCTTCCTTTTCGGACACCTTATATCAGAAACTATAATTTAAAATTGAATGACATTATTGATGTTTCAATAGTTAATATCCCTAAAAACTCTTCACTATGTTTATCCAGTACTCGATATTTCATAATATTCCTTTTAATTCTCAATCAAACGCTTAATTAGACTGATGATAACATGGCCTATACCTGAACATTCTTACTACAGGAATTTGATTACATTGATCTTCAACATCGTGAATTCACGCATTTAATTGTAGTTTTTGTCAGAACAGGGCAGAGGCAAAGAAATTAAGCGGAAAATAAAATATCCGTGCTGCTGCACAATAACTAAATTCTTCTTTCACATTGCTTGAGTAAAAAATATTTACATGAGTTCTTTATATAGAGAACTTTAGAAACATTAAGAAAATTCTCGAATATAGGCCGACATATTTTTTTTATTATTTTACCTTGGCCGACATAAAATAATTGTCTAGAATTTACCTAACCCTAACTTCTAGAATTTACCTAACCCTAGCCGACATAAAAATAAAAATAAAAATAAAATAAAAACTTAACTACAGCTGGTAGAAATTACCAGAATATTTTAACACTCCCCCCTAATTTCTACCACAAACTATATCAATATTTACAATGCCCAAAACTCTTCTCAAAAATTCAAATTGCTCTTGTGCTAAAGCCTTTGTAAATATTTCCGGAAATTGTTCTTCAGATCTGCAATGCTGTAGATTGATTTCTCCATTGTTCACTAACTCTCGAATAAAGTGATATCTAGTATCAATATGTTTTGTCCTCTTGTGAAAAACATGATTCCTTGACAGTGCAATGGTGGACTTGTTGTCACAACAGAATATAGTTGGCTCCTCTTGTTCATGCAGTAGATCCTTCAAGACTCTTTTCATCCACACTGCTTGACATGCTACTGATGTTCCTGCTACATACTCTGCTTCTGCTGATGAAATTGTCACTATAGGCTACTTCTTTGATGCCCATGCTACAACACCTGTTCCAAGATGAAATGCATATCCAGATGTACTTTTTCTATCATCAATACTTCCTGCAAAATCACTATCTATATATCCCACCAACTGAAATTTATTTGAAGTAGAATACAATATGCCATGATTCATAGTTCCTGCAATGTACCTCAATAATCTTTTTTCTGCTTGCCAATGTGAATTCTTTGGTGCATCCATAAATCTTGAAATCAAACTTACTCCATACATTATATCTGGTCTAGTTGCTGTGAGATACATCAAACTACCAACCAATTTTCTAAATATAGTTGAATCAAAATCAATCTCATTATCTTCTCTACTTAGTATTGTGCCTATTGCCACAGGTGTAGAAACTGGACTACAATTTATCATTCTAAACCTTCTCAAAACATCTTTTGCATATTTATTTTGACAAATGAAAATTCCCTTATCATTTTGTGTTACTTCAATGCCAAGAAAATATTTCATCAACCCCAAATCAGTCATTTCAAATTCCTTCTTCATTGCTGATTTAAACATGTCAATAGAAAGATTACCTGTAAAAATCAAATCATCAACATACAAGCAAACAATTAAAATCTGACCTTGCTCATTGACTTTGGTATATAGAGTAGGCTCACTAGTACTTCTGTTGAATCCATTGCTTATCATGTATGAATCTATCCTGCTGTACCATGCTCTTGGAGCTTGCTTCAATCCATAGAGTGCCTTCTTTAACCTGTAAACTTTGTCTTCATAGCCTTTTATTTCATATCCTGGTGGCTACTGCACATAAACCTCTTCTTCTAAATATCCATTCAAGAAGGCTGATTTAACATCCATTTGATAAACCTTCCAATCATTTTGAGCTGCAATAGCTAGTACCATTCTAATAGTATCAAGTCTTGCTATAGGTGCAAAAGTTTCATTATAATCAACTCCATATTCTTGAGAAAATCCTTTAGCTACTAGTCTTGCCTTATATTTGTCAATTTCTCCATTTGCATTATACTTAGTTTTATAAACCCATTTTACACCAATGCAATCTTTTTCCTTAGGCAAATCAACTAAATCCCATGTATCATTCTTCTCAATGGATTCCATTTCATCATTCATTGCATTAATCCAATGTTCTTCCTTAATGGCATCTTCAAAATAAATAGGATCTTGAGCAAATAAAGCAAAATTTGATTGCAAATCTATCTTATCTCCTTGATCATAAATTTCTTGCAAACTTCTAGATTTCTTGCTTTTAAGCTTTGATCTTAATGATGCAAGTGTAGGGTTTGATTCATCACTTACTTGTGGACTTGAAGATTCTCCTTGCTCAATTTCTCCTTGTGTACTTCTTGATGGTGTTCCTCCTTGTTCATTTGATTGATCTCCTTGGTTTTCTTGATCTTTTTCTTCTAGTTCATTATATGGCAATGCTGCAACACCTGTAATTGTTTTGTCTATATTTCCATCCCAAGATTCTTCCTCTTTGAACACAACATCTCTACTTACAATGAATTTCTTGGTAATAGGATTAAACAACTTATATGCCTTAGATTGTTCATGATAACCAATAAAAATGCATTTTTCACTTTTATCATCCAACTTACTTCTTGTTTCCTTGGGCACATGTGCAAATGCAATACAACCAAATATTTTGAAATGAGAAACACTATGATGCTTACCACTTCATGCTTCTTGTGGAATCTTGTCCCTTACAATCTTCGTTGGACTTCTATTCAAAATATAAACTATGCAAGCTACTGCTTCAGCCCAATACTCATTAGGTAGATTCTTTCCTTTCAACATGCTCCTTGCCATTTCCATTATTGTTCGATTCTTTCTTTCGGCAACACCATTTTTCTGAGGTGTGTAACTTGTAGTAAACTGCTCCTTTATTCCATGATACCTGCAATAATCCAAAAACTCATTTGACTTGAATTCACCTCCTCTATCTGATCTCAATACCTTGATGGGTAGGCCACTTTGTTCCTCAACCAATGCTTTGAATTCCTTGAACTTTCCAAATGCCTCAGATTTATATTTCAGAAAATAAACCCATGTTTTCCTACTAAAATAATCAATTATTGGAATTAATTTCTACCACCTGCAATAACGTACCTCATTAAATGTAGAGTCTAGAGAATTTGATGCAAGTCATTAAATGCAGAGTCCACAGAATTCGATGTAAGAACAGTCTAAAAAAATTCGTGAAAAACAACTTCCAGAAAATTTTGTATTCTTCTAAGTCCTCTATAAAAAGTGGCAGATGTAAACGTTTTTGACAGGCAATACAATTAAAGTTTTATATATTTCTTTGCCTCTGCCCACCTCCTACAAGTGGTATCAGAGCCAATGGTAGGAGCCTGGAGAGCCAGAAGAATCTGGTCAAGTATAGAGCCTAGAGAGATCCGAGGGAGTGATTGCAGTCAATAAAATCATAGAAGAAGAAATGTTGCCAGTCAAAGAAGCCAATATGAATGACTGAATCGAGGGAAAGCTGGAGGTCACCGTTTCTGATGCCTTGTTGCTAAAGGAAAAAGAAATCGCTGCAAGATGGCTATTAAATGAAGGACTTATCATGCTGTTGAAATCAGGAGGAGATTATGGTTGTTGTAGCTGCTCCAGTCCAAAAGTGGAAGCCGTTGAAGGAAGGATTTCGCAGGAGGTTTGTTGAGGAGGAGGTGCAGAATCTTGAAGCACTGATGGAGTTAGCAGTCAAAGCTTGAAGATCGCAGATTGCATCATTTGCTTGGAACAAAAGGGGGTCGGTGTTTTCAAGATCTCAGGTATTTGTTTGCTGAAAGCAGTGCTCTGTTTACAAAATAAATAAGAGTCATCTTTGCGTCTACTAAGATAGGGAAAGGAGCCGCAGCTCATCAACCAAGGGATCACTGTTTTTCAAGATTAAAAGAAGTTGCTTGATAACAGAGGAAACCGCCAAAGAGCCACTACATATTATCCTGGCCGCCAAGTGAAGGTTTGTAGCAGTGTGAAGAAAGATCGCCGAATGCCGAATTTGTAGTGGCAGAGAATGGAAGCCTAAGGAGATAAGTTATGCTTTGTAACCCGATTTGAATCCATCACTAGTTAGATGGCTATGTGGACTATGGCAGATGGAGAAGACAAGGAGATCATCTGGGGATACTGTCGCCATTTGTGACAAACGTCAGGCAAGATTCTGGAGGTGATCCTGTCACCATTTGTGATAGATGTCAAGAGCTATGTTAAGAGGAGATCTTGTCACCATTTGTGACAGATGAAAGCTTTTAAGAGGTTTTGAAAAATGTGGGCATCGCGTAAGGAAATGGTAGTTTGAAACATCATTGAATTGGCATCAAGGAAGTGTACGAATCAGAGCAAATTTCAGTCAAAGTCTGTGAATCTAACCCAGCTCCGCAGAGCTGAAGAAAGTAGTGAAAAATAATAGATAAAATGAAATATGTTAGTGTTTGTGTTTGTATGAGCTAAAGCTCAGATGATGAAAGACAATGATGTAATATTTATATAATTAGTTGATGGTAGAAATTAAGGGGGAGAAATATTGGAATTAATTTCTACCACCTGCAATAACGTACCTCATTAAATGTAGAGTCTAGAGAATTCGATGCACGTCATTAAATGCAGAGTCCACAGAATTCGATGTAAGAACAGTCTAAAAAAATTCATGAAAAACAAATTCCAGAAATTTTTGTATTCTTCTAAGCCCTCTATAAAAAGTGGCAGATGTAAACATTTTTGACAGGCAATACAATTAAAGTTTTATATATTTCTTTGCCTCTGCCCACCTCCTACAGTTTTGTTCTCCTCAAATTTCATTAAAAATTCTTAACTCCCAGGATCTCCATTCTTCATGGAATTTATTATGTGCTAATGCTAATATGTACATGAATGTGATTATCGAATCCTCCTAACATCGAGCCTTCTATTTTGGATTCTAAACATTGTTTAGCAGAGTAGACAAACTGCGATTTAAAACTCGTGATCTTTGATCTCTTCAAGCACCTATAAATCCTGTGAACGCATTACTAATTCTTTCTTCCATCCAAAATCTATTCCTTGAGATTCCATATCTACATTTTGAATTTCTCATAGCTATTCCCCGCATCATTGTCTTATGTATCCACAATACTGGGCTATTCACAAATCTCTAACTTAGTTGTTTCAATACTACCACAAATTCCTTGCTTATGCATTTTGAATCCCTCAACATAATGATGACTTGAACACTTAGGTGTTGTTCCCTTTCAAAATGCATATCATTCACTAATTTGAGTAATTTTGGGTTTCTATTGAGCATCTACATCAGGCGCATTTGCAGCAAAATATAACTGTATTTTAATCCACATCATAAAATCTCATCACACATGATGGTAAAATCCACATATTTTCCATTCATACATTTTATGAAAATAAAATCCTAATTGATATCTTCATTCCATCCACTCGTAGTTACATTCAACAACGACTCCTTCTATGCCAACTTTGTATATTTGTGATACTCAAATAAAAACACCACCTTCCGTCAAAATTTTCCTTAACTCATGACTTCACCATTATCAGGCAGAGACCATCATCTTCATAAAGTAAAATACCATCTTTCCCATGAAGAGGACAATGCCATACATTTTGGCTAGTCTCAAAAATTTTAGCACCTCGTGGAATTTCCAAAGGATTAGATTTCCCCATAATCAGCTTCATCGTGGTCTTGGAAATTTAACTCCGTCATTTTCTCAAATGCTCCAATAGTGATAATAATCTCAACTCATCAGACATTTACAGGCTATGCAAATTATTTTAAAAACAATGCGCCTTAAACCACAACGGTTCACCAAAACATCACGAAGTAAAACATGTTTTTTTAAATTGCTATAACCATTTTATGTGATGTCAATTACAAATTTACCACACCTAATGAAGACTTAAAGATTTACCGTGATAGCTAGAATATTTATTCTCAAACATTTTGCACCTCCACAAAATCGTGCTTGATTTCACTTGATTGTAGCACCACCACCATATAATTGAAGCATGTAACAAGACACAGGATTAAGCGTGTATTTCACCGAATCCAAGAATTAAAGAAATCTCTAAAACCTCTTGTATAATCCAACCAATGATAAAATCCCTAAGACTTCTTTTATTTTCTTTTTTTGCATTTTCGTGGAATTCCAGGTTACATGGATTTTCCTGAGCATTTTTCCTTTCACAAAATTCCCCATCATGTGGATTTCTCCAGAACTCATTACTTTTCAGGGATTCTGCCAAACTTTTATCTTTTTGGGGAAATTCCTCAGGTTTGGATTTTCCAGAGACTAGCCTGCCTTCATGAAAAATCCTCAAGTGCTAGATTTTATTGAGCCATTTTCCACCTTCATGTGTTTGATTACTTCACATATTTCCTACTTTGGTGGACTTTCCCAAAATTGTAGCTCTGGCCTATCATCATTCTTGTTAGCCTTTGCATTGATGCATCTTCAATGTATCTAGGACTCTTCACTTTTTATTGTTGTCTCCCACATTTGTAGCAATCTTCATACATTAACTCGGTTCTCCCATAGCTATAAAGATTCATTTCAATGAGTTTGTTAGTCATAGATCATCACATGGAAATCATGTACGAGCAAACATTCCTCTTTATCTGTGCTAAGTAGGTTTATCAATTTTCACTCTGGCCCGCTTATATTATGTCGCATATCTTTGTGATTCATTCTTTTGTAGATGAAAATTATGCTTTAAATCTGCTACCCTTAGGTTCATAACAATATTCATTCACTTCCTTACTTTACCAACTTCATGAATAGTCAACCCAAGCTACCATGATGATTAACTGTAACTTAGATGGATAGTTATCTCTTTGCTCCCCCTTCGTGAGCTATATTATGCAAAACATATAGATTACTAATAACTCAAACCCCATTCTATCAAACACCATGACTGTGTTGTCAAAGAATCAAAAGCTTTGATACCATGTCAAAAACTCAAATGAAATAAAAGCACAAAGCTGTTGCTCTATTTTCCAGCCAAACTGGAAATACCCAAATCAAAATATGAAAGCACAAGGAGACATGCAACTTTCTATTGTATTCAATAAGCTGGAAATCGAAATATATAAAAGACTAAACAAAAACTTCAGAAAACAAAATCTAAGCTATGAACTACAAGCTGTTGGGAGCTTCATGAGTTGCTAAACCAAAACAGACAAATTTAGAAGCTGCTAGGAGCTCACTGGCAGGAGCTATGTAGAGCTCTTCAGAAGCTATCACTGCTCAATCACAAAACAAACAAAAATAAAGTTGTTGTGTATAGGGTTCTTTGAATCACACAAAGAAAAAAAACATTATCTTCTCAAATTGCTGCTGCAAAAACTGAGTCTTCTTCAACTGGTAGAACTAACTGCCTTTAGTTCTTTTTGTTTCTTCAACATTCCCTCTCAAAATTTGAAATTACCTACTGCAGTAAATTTTGGAATTCAAAAATTCCTACCACATTAACTTTAGGGGCTGTCAGGAGTTGTAGGGATGAAGATCTCAAAAACACTGCCATTTGAGGAAAGGAGCTCTTGACGGGTAGGTGAGACAATTGGGGGTTTGACATGAGAGAAAGCTCAGGAGAAATAAATTATAACACCTCCCCTTTTTCTTGAGCCGAAAAAACAAGATCAATCCTGATCCAAATCAAAAACGCCCAATCTAGTTCTAGGGCACCCGAAACTGTCCCTACTCAAAGGCTTGGTGAATATGTTTGCTAGTTGCTGCTCAAACTTGCAAAATGCCATTTTAATTTATCCATTTTCATCTAACTCTCTAATAAAATGATACCTAATTTCAATGTGCTTGCTTTTTCCATGAAACAATAGATTTTTCGTCAAAGCTATTGATGAAACATTGTCACAAAAGATTACTATTCCATCCTCTTGTTCTTCCTTCAAATATACCCAGATCTTTTTCAACCAAATAGCTTGACATGCTACTACATTTACTACTATATACTCAGCCTCCGTTGTTGATAGGGAAACTATGGGTTGTTTCTTGAAAGCCCATAAAATGACTCCCAATCCCAAATGAAACACATAGCATGATGTGCTCTTCCTATCATCCAAACTTCATGTCGAATCATTGTCTATGTATCCAACCAACCCAAAATCACTTGCTACTATGTACAAAATGCCATATCCTTTGGTACCATTCACATACCCCAAGATTCTTTTACCCACTTTCCAATGGGTGTCTCTTGGAGTTTCCATAAATCTAGAAATAAGACTCACACTGTGCATTATATCAGACCTTGTTGTAGTTAAATACATTAAACTTCCAAGCAAACCTTTAAACATGGTTGGATCCACATTACTGCTGCAATCTTCCTTGCTCAACTTTAGAACTACAACTATTGGAGTTGGGGAAGGCATGCTTTCAATCATCCCAAATCTCTTCAAGATTTCATTTGCATACTTTTCTTGAGAGATAAATATACCATTATGCATTTGTTTTACTTCTATGCCTAGAAAATACCTTAAAAGACCTAAATATGTCATTTCAAACTCTCTTTTCATGACCTCTTTAAAATCAACAATTAGGAAATCATCATCCCTAGTGAAAACTAAATCATCAACATACAAGACAACAATCAAAACCTTACCATTTGCTACCTTGATGTAAAGAGTGGGCTCACCATTGCTTTTGCTAAAGCCATTGCTCATCAAATATGAGTCAATCCTGTTGTGCCATGTTGATGGAGCTTGCTTCAACCCATAAAGAGCTTTCTTCAACCTACACACCTTGTGTTCTTGACCCGAAACTTTATATCTAAATGACTGCTCCACATAAACTTCCTCTTTCAACACTCCATTTAGGAAGGCGAACTTCACATCCATTTGAAACACCTTCCACTTGTGATGGGCTGCAATTGCTCTGATTTCTCACATGGTTTCCATCCTTTTAATGGGGGAAAATTTCTCATTATAATATCTCCTAAATTGCTATTTGTACCCCTTGATAACTAGTCTTGCCTTATGCCTCTCTATTCTTCCTTTAGCATTACACTTAGTCTTGTAGATCAATTTCACCCCAAAAACTTTCTTGTTGGGAGGAAAATCAGTTAACTCCCATGTGTGGTTCCCCTCTATTGCATCTATCTCCTCATCTATGGCCTCACACCATTTCTCCTCTTTCAGAAACATCATCAAAATAAATTAAATCACTGTGAGAAAATAATGCTAAATTCACACTCTCATCAAATTCTTCATCATACCTTTCATTTTGGTAGATCTCCCTTAGAATCTTGGTCTTCTTTGGTATTAGGGAGGTGAGAGTGGGGTTTGAACTTTCACTACTAGTGCTACTCTACTAAATAGGCAGGTTCAAGAGCTGTCAAGAGCTCTTAGGGGGTCTTCTGAAGCCTTTAGGAGCCAATCTTCTAACTGTCTTTGGCTACTTTCCTTTATGTTTGCTTACTTTAGGAGCTTTCAGGAGCCCTCGGGAGATGTCAAGAGCTCTTCTGGAGCTTTTAGGAGCTTGTCTGACTGTTTCAGGAGCTACTATAGGCTCATCTTTTTGAACTTCATGTTCTATTTCTACTTCTTTAGGAGCTATCAGGAGCGGTTTTGAGTTGTCTAAAACTATCACTCCATCCCATGATGCATCTTCAAGAAACTCCACATCTCTACTAATGAAAATTTTCTTGGTGACCAATTTGTACAACCTGTAGGCTTTGGAATCCTCACTATAGCCCATGAAAATACACTTCACTCCCTTGTCATCCAATTTTTTCCTCTTTTCTTTAGTCACATGTGCATATGCTACACACCCAAACACTCTCAAGTGCTCAACCGTCTACTTGCATTTTGTCCATGCCTCTTGAGAGATTTTTTCATGGTCCGCCTTTGTTGGACTTCTATTTATCAAATATACAACTGTTGCTATAGCCTCTCCCCAATATTCAATAGGGAGTCCCTTTTCTTTCATCATGCTCCTTGCCATCTCCACGATGGCTCTATTCTCTCTCAGCCACTTTATTTTACTGTGGAGTATAACTAGTCGTTCGCTCCTTCTTGATGCTATTTTTCTTGCAAAAATTTACAAACTGATTGGAGGTATACTCTCCTCCTCGATCTAACCTTAGGACCTTGATAAAATGTCCACTCTCCTTTTTAGCCTGGGCCTTAAATAACAAAAACTTATTAAAAGCTTTAGATTTATGTTGCAAAAAATAGACCCATGTCTTATGACTGTAATCATCAATGAAGGTCATAAAAAATTGGCTTTTAACAATAGAAATGGTTTGCATAGGGCCTACCAAATTCATGTGCACTAGTTCCAATGGTGCTCTTTCCCTTGTAGAGTTTCCTGATTGAAAGGGCTGCCTATGTTGCTTGCACAAAATGCAAGCCTCACACTTAAAATTAGGCTCTACTATTCTTGGAAAACCATCAATTATTTTGTTCTTGGACAAAAGACTTAACTAGCATAGCTTAAATGTACATACCTGAGATGTCCTAGCTTGGAGGGGTCTTGAATGGTGCTCTTGAGGGCTAGTTGTTGTAATTTTGTACATTTTCCATTCATGAGAGGTGCGGCAATGGACTAAGATGAGAAACACGTCTCAATCTTCAAAGGAAACATCAGGTTCTTTGTCATTTGAACTGCTGCAAACACATTCGTCCTCTCATTCTTGTCATAAATAATGCATTGACCCTTCTCCATCAACACTTTGTATCCATTTTGGATTAGTTGTCCAACACTCATGGGGTTATGCTTTAACCCAAGAGCAAGAAATAAATTTAGTATCTCCTTCTTTTCACCTTGCTTAGTGCAGATCATAATAGATCCTCTTCCCACAACTGGAACTAATCCATTGTTCCCCATTCTAATTTTAGACTTAACTTTTTTGTCAATCAAAGAAAACAAATTTCATTACCACTCATGTGGTTGCTACAACCACTCATGTGGTTGCTGCAACCACTATCCAAATAACAGACTTCAGGGCTGCCTTCTTCACCAATGTTGCACATGATGAAGGCTATGGACTAATTGCCTTCAGCCACATTTGAATTAGCCACATTTGCATTTTTTTTTAGTGATCATTATGCTTTTTCCAGCACTCATTTGCATAATGACCAAATTTATGACAGTAGTAACATTCAACATTGCTCTTGTCATTCTTCTGATTCAAACTGCTATTGTTCTTGCCTTGTCGGGATCTAGTTTGAGAGCTGCTCACTCCCTCTTGGTTGCTTGCTCGTCCTGAGCTTTCTCCTCTAGTATTTCCTTGTCCTGATGATGTCTACCTCTTAAGCTCCTTCCACCATTGTTTCTTTTCCCCCTTCCTCTTGCATTTGACTGAGCTTTAAAAGATTGCTCTTGGGAAGAAGTAGTAGACCTATTTAGGTGTTGCTCATGGGTTTGTAGAGAACCCATCAGCTCACCAACGGACAATGTTGTGAGATCCTTTGCCTCTTCAATGGAAATCACCACTATATCAAACTTAGTGGGTAAGCTCTTGAGGATTTTCTCCACAATCATCTGGTCATCCATGACTTCTACATTTACTCTCAACTAGTTTATCAAACCTAAGAGTCTTGTGTGAAAAAATGACATGGACTCATTGTCCTTCATTTCAAGAGTCTCAAACTCTCTTCGAAGCATTTTAAGCTTCACTAATCTAACCTTGTCAGTCCCTTTTTAGTTGGTTTAGAGAATTTCCCAAGCTTCCTTTGCATAGTTAGTTGTTGTTATTCTAGGAAAAATGGCCCCTATCAAGGTTGCTTCTATCAAACTCAATGCCTTAACATCTTTCCTCCTCAAATCCTTCAATTGGGTGTTTTGTTTATTTCAGAGAGCTACAAATGTTGTTGGGTTAGTCACATCATTGAACCCACTAACCAAAAATCATTGGGAACTATAATGGTCTTCATCTTCTTTTCCCAAACATCATAGTTTTGTAAATTAAAGGACAATGGCTACTACCAACTCTTTTCTTCATCTCTAGCCATGTCTCCTACATAGAGAAAACTTAATACCTAGAAAAAAAAATGCCCTAACTCACAAGGAAATGGGGCCTATGGTTCTAATACCATGTCAAAGAATCAAATGCTTTGATACCATGTCAAAAACTCAAATGAAATAAAAGCACAGAATTACTACTCTTTTTCTAGCCAAATTGGAAATTCCCAAATCAAAATGTGAAAGCACAAGGAGACATGCAACTTTTTTTTGTATTCAATAAGCTAGAAATGGAAATACATAAAAGACTAAACAAAAACTTTAGAAAAAAAACTCTAAGCTACGAACTACAAGCTATTGGGAGCTTCATGAGATTCTCAACCAAAAAAGACAACTTCAAGAGCTGCTAGGAGCTCATTGGTAGGAGCTACGCAGAGCTCTTCAGGAGAAATCACTACTCAATCACAAAACAAACAAAAATATAGCTGCTGCTATGTACAGGGTTCTCTGAATCACACAAATAACAAAAACATTCTCTTCTCAGACTGCTACTACAAAAACTGAGTCTTCTTCAACTGACAGAACTAACTGCCTTTAGTTCTTTTTTTTTCTTCAACATTCCCTTTCAAAATTTGAAATCACCTACCACAATAAATTCTAGAACTCAAAAATTCCTACCACATTAACTTGAAGGGCTGTCAGGGGCTACTTGGATGAAGATCCCAAAAACACTACCGTTGGAGGAAAGGAGCTCCTGACGGTTATGTGAGACAACTGGGGGTCTGACTTGAGAGCAAACTTAGGAGAAATAAATTCCAACATGTGTATTCATGATTTTGTTCATGCAATACTATTTTGCGCATTCATTTGTGATCTATACTACACCATTATGTATGCAGTATTCAATGAAAACCCAATGACATGTTAATTGATTTATCCACTTTAAACACCGATACCAGCGAAGCATGCATTTTCTTTTGTCGCCATGGTTAAAACATATACTTCCCTATCTCAGATGTATTCTTCAATCTTCTTCTACAAAAGCATAGAACTCGTCTCTGCAAATTCAAGGAGTCATAAAAGGATTCACCATCGAGAACCTTGAGTGGTATCAAGAACCATTTCCAATGCACAAATTATTACATTTTTACTTTGTTTGTGCATTGGTTTCACGAAATTTCATTCTCATGGAATTTCATTACTCGCGGAATTCTTCCCCTCATGGAATTTCCCAAAATATCCATCATCATATAGCTTCGAGAATTTAGGTTCTTCGTGGAATTCCTTGACTCTTGAATTCCTCTGAAAGTCTACTTTCTCTAAATTTGCATCCTTGAGGAATTTCCTGAGTGTCGAATTTTCCTGACATCTATTGCTTCATGGAAATCCTTGTCATCTGGATTTTCCTGAGTTTCATTTTTTTGTGGAAATCCATCAAGTGGGGATTTCTCTGAATGTTATTCACTACCTTGAGCTTTTGACTTGCTTCATTCATTAATGCTACGATTGTTCATTCTCATCATCAAACATCCCAAATCTGCCTCTATTTGATTGCAACATGGAAAGAGAATGATTGTACCAAGACTGTCCTAGGCATTGCCAATTCAAATGGATAGAATAGAATATCACATTAAACTCCGCTCTATATCCCAGAGCTCATGACAGTATTAATAAGCTGAGCACCTCCATCCATATTCAATATGAACAACTAATCACATATTCCACTTGTGTCATTGAAGAATGATCTCTTTGGCAATCGCTATCAGCTTGCACCATTTTCTTAATTTTCATGCAAATTTCCTCCATGCCTTACATTTCTCAGGGATTCCGGGTTGTTAGGGATTCCTTGAAACTTACAACTCTTCAAATTTTTTTTTAGCCATTCTAATAGTATAGTCGAATATGAATTATTTTTATCATATCCACCTCAAGGGTATACCCTTTGACACTCAAATTTTACTGTTGTTTAAATACCACTGTCGATAAGGCACACCACTGAATAGAAATATGGCTCTAAATGATAATAAAGCAACTGAATCGGTTACTCACCCATTTTCATACAATCAATTCACGAATAATGGTGAGATGCACATGTCCACATTTCTTCCCAACCAACAATGATTAGGAAACAAGAAACACTTAAACCATGGCGATGATGAAACTAGAGTCCACCAGAATTCAAAACTTCATGAATTTTCCAACTTCGGGGATTTGAAAGCATCGTGGAATCTATCTCTAGGTGGATTACTTGAGCTTTCAACCTTTCGAGAAATCCATGTATCATTGGATTCTCTGAACTTTGCAACTTTTGAGGAATCAACGATGAAGCAGAATACCTGAACTTTCACCTTCTCATAAATTTCATGGACTGGTATCGCTTCCTTCCTGAAACTGAATGATTTTGATGGATTTGTTACCACAAAATTTGAACCTAAAAATTTTAAAACTTTTAATGCATTCCCTTACATGCCTTTGAGCCTATCGAGCCATGAAAACAATTAAATTTCAAAATATGTACAAGTTGGTGCAAATCCCTCTTATAGGCATGATCCTATCACCATTTCATCCAATTTGACAAGATTTCATGCTCAGATGCTTCATCATTTGCAAGATTTGTAGCTTCTCATTTTTCGGCTTGTGATCTACAATGAGTCACAATTCAACTTTTTGGTTGCTGGAAGTTAAATGCTCTCTAGGTTTTGCTCGGGAGGATACAATCTTAGTGTTGTCCAAATTTTGCGTAAATCTGAGTTGTTATGTGAAAGATATGGAAGTTTACGTCTTTCTGGCTAAAACAAGGTTTCAGGGGAAATAAATAAAAGGTGTTTCTATCATTTTGATCAGCTCCAGAGAGTAACTCCAAGGTACAAATTGTTTACCTTTGACCGGGAAATTAATCATTGATCAGAGAATTTTTTATTAAGGTCATATACCCGTTCATTTGAAGAACTAGGAAATTGTGAATGTTGCATAAAGTCTGAGAAGACTTTATTAATGCCATCGTTCTAAAGTTTAAAAAGGTGAGCGAATTTATTAAAGTAATTTTACGGGAAATTTTATACACGGGCATTCCAAGTTTTTATGAAGTTTTGAAGACCCTCAAATAACAAATCTCTTGTGGGGAGTTTTAAAAAATTTCAAAACTCCAAGCCTGCTTGACTTCTAAGTTATGAAGTTGTGTGAATGTGCGACTTTGCGACCTCTACCAACAAGTGTTCTCTCAATCCACACTAAAATGAAAACTTTGATTGAAGGATATTCACAAAATGAATCTATTGAATAGATTGTAGATTCTTCCAAGAAAATGCAATTGGCCATTGTAAATCCAAATTGGTGGATATCATCACATGGAATCCAATATCTGTAGCTTGATCAAAATGGTTCATATGTATATGTTTAGTTTGATTGACATGCCGTTTACTTCATAAATGATGTGACAGGAGAGTGAAATGTTTGAAGGCCAGAGGCAGAGGAATTTTCACAATAAAAATAAAACTTAAAAAAATATTTTCTTCAACACAGAGCTGCTGCTCGTTAATTTTGTGTATTCTCACATTCGCATTAAAAACAAAAGTAAATTACATATATATGTATAGGTAAAAGTCACGTGAATAAATTTCACGGAAGAGAGGGCCTGATATAGAATTTATTACAAATTACCTAACCGCTTTTTCCTGTTCAAAACGAATTTAATAAAATGCTCTTTACATTAATATTAAAGCTTAAATATTAAATTTTCCCGTACTACGAAATATCTTGGCGGAGGCGGCTTTATAAAAGGTTCCCCGCAGTATCGCAATGGGTAAAACCCATATTGCGATATTGCGGGCAGTGGTTTGCTGACGGCGTGGTAAACGGCGGTAAAAGGCTAGCGGTTAAAGATAAAAAAAATTGCTACGGGGTCTCCCACGGTATCGCAATGGTTATTTTCTTTATTGCGATATTGCGAGCAACGGCTGGAGGTGACGACAATAGTTAGGGTTAACATTCCAACACTCCCCCTTAAACATAACTGCATTGTCCACCATGCCCAATCTGTTTCTTTGAAAAATGAAATTATCTCTTCCCAATGCCTTTGTGAAAATATCTGCACTTTGCTCTTCTGATTTGCAAAACTCTAAAAATATGTCACCATTGTTAATTAATTCCCTGATAAAATGATACCTGGTATCAATATGCTTGCTTCTCTTATGAAAGACGAATTTTTTTGAGAGAGCTATGGCTGAATTGTTATCACAGTAAATTTTTGTTGCTTCCATTTGTTCATTTTGCAATTCTTTCAAAATTCTTCTCATCCAGACTGCCTGGCATGTTGCACTTGTGGCTGTCACATATTCTGCTTTAGCTGATGAAAGACAGACTATTGGCTACTTCTTTGAAGACCATGAGACAACTCCAGTCCCAAAATTAAATACATAACTAGACGTGTTTTTTCTATCATCAATGCTGCAAGCACAGTCACTGTCTGTGTATCCTATGAGTTTGAACTCATCTGAACTTGAATACTTCATGCCAAAATTTCTTGTTCCACTTACATACCTTAAAATTCTCTTCCCAGCTTTCCAGTGGGTGTCTTTTGGTGTTTCCATAAACCTGGAAATCAAACTTACTCCATACATAATATCTGCCCTTGTGGCTGTGAGATACATGAGACTTCCAACAAGCCTCTTAAACAAAGTTGGATCAACATTAGACCCTCTATCATCCTTGCTTAGTTTCAAACCTGTCACTATAGGTGTTGGTATTGGTTTCCACTTCATCATATTAAACTTTTTCAAAATGTCATTTGCATATTTTGACTGTGAAATAAAAATACCATTTTCATTTTGATTCACTTCAATGCCCAAAAAATACTTCATCAGACCTAAGTCTGTCATTTCAAATTCTTTCTTCATGTCTGCCTTGAATAGATCAATTGACAAATTTCCAGTGAAGATTAAATCATCAACATATAAGCATACTATTAGTATTTCACCTTCTTCATTCATTTTTGTATACAGTGTGGGCTCACTGCTACATCTATTAAATCCATTCAGCAAAAGATAATTGTCTATTCTACTGTACCGAGCTCTTGGGGCTTGCTTCAATCCATACAGTGCCTTTTTTAATTTGTAAACTTTGTCTTCTTGACCTAGAATTTCATATCCAGATGGCTGATCCACATAAACTTCTTCTAAATAACCATTTAAAAAGTTGACTTTACATCCATTTGAGATACAGACCACTTATTTTGAACTGCTAAAGCTAAAATCATCCTTATAGTATCCAATCGTGCTACAGGTGCAAATGTATCATTGTAATCAATTCCAGGCTGTTGTGAATAGCCCTTTACAACCAATCTTGCTTTAAGCTTCTGAACTTCATCTTTTTCATTCAATTTGGTTTTATAAATCCATTTCACTCCAATGACATCTTTGTCTTTTGGAAGATTGACTAGATCCCATGTCTGATTCTTTTCAATTGCTTTAATCTCTTCATCCATAACACTTACCCATTTATCATCTTTGACTGCATCTTCAAAATGATCTGGATCTTCTATTTGAGAATAAAATGCAGAAAGAGAAATTTGATCTGAATTATTCTCACCTTCATTCTGCTCATATATATTTCTTATGCTTCTGATTTTCTGTCTTCTCAGACTTGCCAATGTAGGATTTGACATATCACTTGAACTTGTGGAAAGTGGACCCGATGGTCTTGCTGTAGATGGTGTTTGTTGTCCTCTTGTTGGACTGCTTCCTTGAATGCATGAGGCTGTTCTTATAGTCGATGCTGGTGTCACTTGTGGACTACTTTGTTGAGCTTGAATGGGAATGGTAGAAGTCACAATAGCTAGAATATTTATTGATGTTTAAACTTCATTCTCCTCTTGAGGTATACTAGCTGAAATATTGACTGTCTTCTCTATGCTTTCATCCCATGCTTCATCTTCTACAAATTATACATCTCTGCTGATTATAACTTTCTTTGTTGTTGGATTATAGAGCTTATAAACTTTGGATTCTTCACTGTATCCAACAAATATACATTTTTATCCTTTGTTATCTAGCTTCCTTCTCAATTCATCAGGCACATGTGCATATGCTACACATCCAAATACTCTCATGTGAGTAACACTGTGTTTTCTTCCTGTCCATGCTTCTTCAGGTACCATATTTATAACACTTTTTGTTGGACACCTATTCATTATATAGGCTGCACAAGATATTGCTTCTGCCCAATATTTATTTGACAAATGTTTGGCTTTCAACATACTTCTAGCCATTTCCATGATTGTTCTGTTTTTCCTTTTAGCTACTCCATTTTGCTGAGGTGTGTATCTAGTTGTGAACTGCTTGTGAATTCCATGATCTTTACAAAAATTAAAAAATTCTCTTGAAATATATTCACCACCTCTATCTGTTCTCAACACTTTGATATAATAACCACTTTGTTTTTCAACCAGATTCTTGAACTGACGAAACAGATCAAACACTTCATTTTTCTGCTTTAGAAAATAAACCCATGTTTTTCTTGAATAATCATCAATGAATGTCAGAAAATAAAAACTACCACCTATTGAAGGTGTTTGCATAGGTCCACACAAATCAGAATGTATAATTTCCAAAGGGGCTTTTGCTCTAGTTGACTTTCCTGCTGAAAATGATTCTCTATGTTGTTTTCCTAAAATGCACCCTTCACATACCCTTTCTGGTTTTTCTATTAAAGGTATTCCCTTGACCATTCCTTTCCTATGAAGTAAATTTAAACCTCCAAAGTTGAGATGCCCAAATCTCAGGTGCCATAACCATTTTTCATCTTTTATCTCAGCTTGAAAGATTGTCTATACTACTGCTGTAGTTTCTTCTCTACCCACTTGTGAATTCATTAAGTGTTGTGCTTGAGCATAATTTATATTCAAATCTAGCCTTATCTTTAAGGGAAACATTCTGTTGTTTGTCATTCTAACTTTTGCAATAAGCTGGTTGCTTGGGTATTTGTCTAAAATTGTGCACAGACCATTCTTGAAGGTTACTCTATACCCTTTTTGAACAAGTTGCCCTACACTCATTAAGTTATGTTTCAGACCAGACACAAAATACACATGAAATATAATTTTTCTCCCCCTGTTTAGTTAGAATATTGACATCTCCTTTTCCCTTGACTGACACTTTGTTGTCATTACCCAATGTAACATCATACTTTACATTCTCATCTAAACTTGAAAACATTTCTAGGTTCCCTGTCATATGATTGCTACAGCCTGAATCTAAAAACCATACATCTTTTTCATTTGCTTGAGCAACATTACAAGCTAAAAACATTGTGCTCTTATCTGAATTCTGATTTTGACCTTCTCTTGAAAAATTTGCATTTTGTCTATTATTATCATACTGCTTCTTTCTACATTCATTCATATAATGCCCATATTTTTTACAGTAGTGACATTGGACTTGAGATTTATCATACCTTTGATTTTGTGACTGATTCTGTGTTGGGTTTTGGCTTGAGCCTTGATTGCTGCCTCTTCCACTTGAGCTTGATAGACTGTATCTTTCACCTCTGTAAGAGTTTCTTCCTCTTCCTCTTGATCTACCTCTGCCTCTTCCTTGACTGATTGAAGCCTGAGTTTTGAAAGCATGCTCCAGTGATGTATCTGCTGACCTTTTCAGCCTGTGTTCATGAGAAATTAGAGATGCATACAGCTCATCAACTGAGAACTGTGAGAGATTCTTTGTCTCCTCTATAGCAACTACAACCGGTAGAAATTTTGTGGGAAAACTCCTTAAAATCTTTTCAACAACTCTAGTATCTTCCAGATTCTCTCCATGAGACCTAATTTGATTAACCACCCCAATGACTTGGGTGTAGAATGAATCTACAGATTCATTGTCCTTCATACATATTGTTTCAAAATCTCTTCTCAGTATTTGTAGCTTTGTTGTTTTAACTTTTGCCATGCCTTGATAGGCTGTTTGAAGTATGTACCATGCTTGTTTGGACTTTTTTGCTGCTGAAATCCTTGGAAAAATGCTCTCATGTACAGCTTGAAACAGATAAAATAAAGCCTTTGAGTCTTTCTTCCTTGTATCTTTTAATAAATCTTTCTCTACTTGTGTTAAAGCATTATATGCTACTGCATCTGCTGGCTCTGGAAATCCATTCTCTACTAAATCCCATATATCTTGTGAGCTAAATAATGCTTTCATGGTAATTGACCAGTACTCATAATTCTTCCCATTAAACGGTGGAATTTGTGGGTTTGTCAAGCTTGTACTTGCTGCCATTTTTGAAATTTACCTAGATAATCTACTTTGATAAAATTGGCTCTGATAATCGAACTTGCTCTGATACCACGTGAAGGCTAGAAGCAGAGGAATTTTCACAGTAAAAATAAAACTTAACAAAATATTTTCTTCAACACAGAGCAGCTGCTCGTTAATTTTCTGTATTCTCACATTCGCATTAAAAACAAAAGTAAATTACATATATATGTATAGGTAAAAGTCATGTGAATAAATTTCATGGAAGAGAGGACCCGATATAAAATTTATTACAAATTACCTAACCGCTTTTTCCTGGTCAAAACGCATTTAATAAAATGTTCTTTACATTAATATTAAAGCTTAAATATTAAATTTTCCCGTACTACAAAATATCTTGGCGGAGGCGGCTTTATAAAAGGTTCCCCGCGGTATCGCAATGGGTAAAACCCATATTGCGATATCGTGGGCAGCGGTTTGCTGACGGCGCGGTAAACAGTGGTAAAAGGCTGGTAGTTAAAGATAAAACAAAATTGCTACGGGGTCTCCCGTGGTATCGCAATGGTTATTTTCTTTATTGCGATATTGCGGGCAATGGTTGGAGGTGACGGCAGCAGTTAAGGTTAACATTCCAACAATGTTTATATATCAGTGTGGCTGCAAAGCTAGCCATGCTATAGCTCTAGTCGAGCCTAGTAGGTTATAGAAGAAGAACATTATTTGTCAGAGCACTGCCAGTCATGCATTATTATTTATTTGGAAATTTCAGATCACATTGGGCTCATATCACCGCCTTTCTACCGGAAGGTCATTTTGTTGATGGGAGACTTAAGGTCTTAAAACAAGTATGTAGTGGATCTTGTTTACTTTGTTAATTACAAGGCATATCAACTATTTGACACAATGCTTCGAAGATCTCATGGAATACTGCAAATGCAGTTGGCGGATGTTCACAAAATGGATTTATTAAAAAGGAATTAGAAACTTTTAAACAAATGTGCATGGCAGGTGTAAAACCAAGTTCCACGAACCTTTCCAATGTCCTCCCTACGCTTCAAACAAATGACGTCTCCTGAAGTGCATTGAATGCAAGTGCCAAAATGGAAGCCTTAGAATAGATAGCATTATCCATGAAAGCATAATCAAAGAGAAAAAAGTAGGTGGCCTGCAGTTCTATGAGTTGACTTGGAACAAAGAAGGAAGATAAAACAGGCTTTTGAAATCATGACATTTGCATCATAGTAAGAAAAAATAATAATATTATGAGATTATTCTGCCGAGATCATTATTGCATAATTTATTTGTGTATGGTGAAGAGTTAGAGGCACCAAAGACTATTAGTTCATCACTGTTACTTGTTCCTCAAGCAAATCATTGCAGGTTTATATATTAGATACAATGAACCTTCAAGCTAGGTTGAATAGTATGGGAATGTGACCCCGATGTACATTCTTTATTAGAGAATTATCAAGGGTATTTATATATGTTTATAGATGCCTCAAGAGATGGAAATTTTGTTAAAGGAAATTATATGCTTCATTGCCCTGTTGGAGAATCCAATCAAACAATTGGGAGAATGTCTTTATTGATGAGTTTCAACTGTTGGTTGTAATGACCTTTGAAAATGTTTAGAAGCTAAAAGGAAATTGACTTCACAAAGGAATATACGGGTTCTCTTATATACCATGAGGAACACTTAAATGAAGCATTAAAATGTAACCGGTCAGAGAGGTATATCTATTGAAGGATTGTGTGGGCTATCTAGATATTTTGCAAGAATATAAATTTCCATTTGATTGCACCATTCAAATGCATCATTATTATGTTGGAGAAGATCAAGCAGTAGGAAGCACTAAGAAAGTGGTATGAAAAGATTCATGCCGGTTTGGGAAAGTGAGTTCTATTCTTACTAATGATATTGTTCTATTTGGAAGATTTTCTCGACAACTTTGATTAAATATCACAACTTATTATGGTGTCCAACATGCTATGGCCTAGAACAAGTATGTACAGTCTGGCTTATCTAAATTGATAGAATTGGAAAGAAACCAAGTAGAAAGCATATGAAAGAAGGCATGGGTAATCTTTCCTTAGTTGTTGTAAGTAAAGTCATGTCTTAATTCAAGGATGAAGATATATTTAGAACCTTGGATGGTAAAAAGGTGCGAAGAAGATGGAGTTGATGCAAAATCAACAAATGTATAAGAGAATGAATAAAATAATTTCTTTAAGTCTGCCATGTGTCTTCTTTAGACAATTCTTTTAAAGAATTAGTTATACAAACTTCAAGAAAGAGGAAATTCAAAAAAATAGTTATGAGACCCAAAGAAGAGGCCTTTAAAAACTCATCGAAGGATCATTTATGGGGATCTTTTTCAAGCTATTTAGGAATAGGGGAAGTAGAGGGACAATTTTGTTTTCACACAGTTTTTGTTATGTAGTAATTGAGTCTTTGAACTTATATTTTGTATTGGGAAAATAAGGAAATATGACTGAATCTTTGAGTTTAATAATATTTTCTTGATTAAAAATGTCTTTGTACCTTTGTGGTCGTTCTTCCATATGATATTTTGCTGTGTCAGATTGTGTTGATGTTTTATTTTCTGAATCTGTGAATTCAATATTAAATCATCTCTAGGAATGATTTGTTGTTCACCTTTTCATGTTTACTGATTGGGGTTGTGGGGTATGTGAACTATGAGTCATTTAACCTACATCCTCTTCATTTTAGTTTTAAACTTCCGCATCTATTTCATGGTTATGGATGGATGTTAGTGTACCTTTCCTACTTTCTAGTTAAAAGCATACCCAATATTTTCCATTCATTGCATATCTTAAGAGAGAGTTGTACCTCTAAAATTTAGAGGAAAGTTGTCAATCCAGTGGAAACTTCTCCAACTGTTAGTGCTATTTGTTCTTCCTTCTGGGAAATTTGAGTCACTTTCTATATTTATTTTTGAAGGAGAAATCTATTAACTAATAGATTTTTGGTGAGTTCGCTTGGGACATGAAAAGGCTAATACCTTTCTTGATCTAGATATTTAATGGTGCCTTCCCACAAATGAAGGTTGGTGACTCTGTAGAATTCAAAAAATCCTAGAAAGATGGTTCAACACAAGGCCCAGCCAAGAAATCAATCTAGAAAAAGACCTGAACCAAATTTTTAAGAAGTAATAGCTAAAGCTGACTAGATACTTCATTTATTTTGGGATGCTTTCAAAGAAAGTATCTGTGAAGCTGAGAATAAAAAGTTAAATCTTTCTGAAGATTATAGATTTACATGGCTTTTAAAAAGTGTGCATCAAAGATATTATGAGCTCTAGGATCTTGAAAGAGAGATTCATCAACTATTAGCTATAGTAGAAAGATCAGGGGGAGAATTGGAGATTAAGGAACCAACATCTTATAACTTCTTCATTCTCGGAGAATGAGATTCTATGCCAATATTGGTCGAGTCGTCAATGCCTTGGGGTCACAATCAACAAAAAAGAAATTTGCATCATGTTGAAGATGAGGAACCAAAATCTTTTCCATCATGCATACAGATGGGAGAAGTTGAACCATCACTTGTTTCTCCTGACTTCAGAAGAGGTATCACCTAAGGACTCTAGTACTATTTTAATACACAACTAGTGTTTAGAAGCTTCGAATGATGAATTTCATTGTGGAGTTGAGGATGAGAATGGTCATATTACTAAAGTTGGAATGGAAGCTTTTTCTTGTAACTCTGGTGACATTGAAAGAGGTATGAATGTACCATTTTTAGAATCTCTCGATAAAAAGGTTGAGGAAAAGGAGATATTAGGAAAGGTAATGCATGCATTTGAAAATAGTTTGATTGAACCATCTGAAGGCATAAATAATCTATACTCTCAATCCACTTGCTTTCTGAATGAAGATCTTGTTTGTGCCATGAGAGAAGAAGTGGATCCTATCAAATTCGACCCCATGATTGTAGAAAATAATATCTAGAAATCAGCCACATACCCAAAGGTTGGTTTATCCTACAACTTGCAAAAAGAATTTTTAGTTCCCAATGTTTCTCCGGTGTATTCAAATGAAATCAAAATAAATATTGCACCTAAAAACAATGCTACAGTGGTCACGAAAAAGGATGAACAACTTAAAGAACCAGAAAATAAAATTAATTGGTGTAGTTTCAATGCATTATATTTGCCATTAGAATCTTTTGAAAATTCAAAGATTAAGGATAATCCCCTTTTTGAAATAAATGATTCTAAATTAGATGATGGATTGTTTTCTCATGATAGAAATGAATTGGAAGGATGTGTTCTTGAGAGAAACTCTAGAAATGATGATATGATCATACAAGGGGAAGATTATATTTTTACTAATGGTGAGATGGGCTGTTTGTTTAAGAATGAAGTTGTTGATGATTTTTCAGCTAATGAAGAAAAAGGCATGGGATTGGTGCTCGAAGAGGATAGGCTGATTGAATTGGTTGTTAAGGAAGGTGAAAATGTTTCTTCAACAAGTAATAACTCTATGATTACTGATGTTGTTTACAATGATGATATCTCCGATCTTTGTCAAGTGAAAGTTTATTTAAACCAAGACATGAAATTTGATTTATTTCAAAAAGATTGACCTCATTTATCTGAAACAAGTTTTGGAAGTATGGTTGGTTATTTTCAAAAAACCAAAGAGATATATGATGAAAAATGGCTTTTTCAGTTGTGAGCTTATACATAAGAGCTTCTCATATTTGGTGAGTTGCCATTAGACCTATATGTTATTGCTAAGTTTGCAAGCACTTCATCAGCGTACATCTCTTTTTCGTAGTGGGTCTTATTTATTCTATCCTGTTAATGGCTTCACATGATTCATCTAGGAGTTTTCTAGAGGTAAGGGGCTCACACCCTTGTACATATTTGTAAATAAATTTTTGGTGTGTCTAATTTAGTTTCATTTCCTGTTCTGTCTTGTTTTTGGTTTGCTCTAGCTCCTTGTGTCTCTATGCTATTTCTTTTGACTCCATACACAATGGACTTAGACTGGTTTGCCCCAAAGCTTCTGGAGTTCTCTACATTTTCCCAGGAAATACAATCCCCAATCAGAGCCAATGTTACCCCAAAATTTGAACATGAAAAATTTCAAAATTTTAATGCATTCCCTTACATGCCTTTGAGCTTGTTAAGCCATGAAAACAATTAAATTTCAAAATATGTACAAGTTGGTACAAATCCCTCTTATAGGGATGATCCTATCCCCATTTCATCCAATCTAGAAAGATTTCATGCTTAGATGCTTCATTATTTGCAAGATTTGTAGCTTCACATTTTTTGGCTTGGGACCTACAATTTGTGTCAAAATTCAACTTTTTGGTTGCTGAAAGTTAAATTCTCTCTGGGTTTTTCTTGGGAGGATGCAATCTTAGTGTTGTCAAAATTTCACGTAAATACGAGTTGTTATGTGAAAGATATGGAAGTTCTCATCTTTTTGGTTGAAAAAGGGTTTCAGGGGAAATAAATAAAATGCATTTCAATCATTTTGATTAGCTTCAAAGAGTAATTCCAAGGTACAAATTGTTTACCTTTCATTGGGAAATTAATCATTGATCAAATATTTTTTCATAAGGTCATATACCTGTTCATTTGAAGAACTAAGAAATTGTGAATGTTGCATAAAGTCTGAGAAGACTTTATTAATGCCATTGTTATAAAGTTCAAAAAAGTGAGTGACTTTATTAAAGTCATGTTATGGTAAATTTTATACACGAGCATCCCATGTTTTAAATATTTATTAATATTCTACAAGTTTTTATGAAGTTTTGAGGACCCTCAAACAACAAATCTTTTATCGAAAGTTTAAAAAGTTTTAGAACTCCAAGCTTTCCTAACTTCTAAGTTATGAAGTTGTGTGAATGCATGACTTTGTTACCTCTGCCAACAAGTGTTCTCTCAACCCATGCCAAAATGAGAACTTTGATCGAAGGATATTCACAAAATGGATCTATTGAATAGATTGTAGATTCTTCTAAGAAAATGCAATTGGCCACTATAAATCCAAATTGGCAGATATCATCACATGGAATCCAATATCTATAGCTTAATGAAAATGGTTCATATGTATATGTTCAGTCTGATTTACATTCCGTTTACTTGATAAAAGATGTGAGAGGAGAGTGAAATGTTTATATCTCAGTGTGGCTACAAAGTTGGGCATGCTATAGCTCTATGCATGCCTAGCAGGTTATAGAAGAAGAATATTATTTGTTAGAGAATTTCTAGTCATGCATTATTATTCATTGGGAAATTTCAGATCACATTGGGCTTATATCACTTCCTTTCTACCTAAGGGTCAGTCTGCTAATGGGAGACTTAAGGTCTTAAAACAAGTATGCAGTGGGTCTTGTTTACTTTGTTAATTATAGGGCATATCAACTATTTGAAACAATGCTTCAAAGATCTCATGGAATACCGCAAATGTAGTTCATGGATGCTCACAAAATGGATTTGTTGAAAAGGCTTTAGAAACTTTTAAACAAATGTGCATGGTAGGTGTAAAACTAGGTTCCATGAACCTTGCCAATGTCCTCGATACGCTTCAAAGAAATGACATCTCCTGAACTACATCGACTACAAGTTCCGAAATGGAAGCCTTAGAACAGATAGCATTATCCATCAAAGCATCATCAAAGAGAAAAAAGTAGGTGGCTTGCAATTCTATGAGTTGACTTGGAACAAAGAAGGAAGATAAAACAGGATTTTGAAATCATGACATTTGCATCATAGTAAAAAAAAAAAATTTATGAGATTATTGTGCCAAGATCATTATTGCATAATTCATTTGTGCATGACGAAGAGCTAGAGGCACCAAAGACTATCAATTCATCACTATCAGTTGTTCCTCAAGAAAATCATTACAGGTTTATATATTAGATACAATGACCCTTCAAGCTGGGTTGCATAGTATGGGAATGTGACCTCGATGTACATTGTTTATTAGAGAATTATCAAGGGTATTTGTATAAGTTTACAGATGCCTCAAGAGATGGAAATTTTGTTAAAAGACATTATATGCTTTGTCGCCTTGTTGAAGAATCCAATAAAACAATTGGGAGAACGTCTTTATTGATGAGTTTCAACTATTGGTTGTGATGGCCTTTGAAATGTTTAGAAGCTAAAAGGAAATTGACTTCACAAAGGAATATACCAGTTCTCTTATATACCATGAGGAACACTTAAATGAAGCATTAAAATGTAAACAATCTGAGAGGTATATCTACGGAAGGATTGTGTGGGCTATCTAGATATTTTGCAGGAGTAGAGATTTCCATTTTACTGCGCCACTCAAATGCATCATTATTATGTTGGAGAAGATCAAGTAGTAGGAAGCACTAAGAAAGTGGTATGAAAGGATTCATGCCAGTTTGGGAAAGTGAGTTCTATTCTTAATGATGATATTGTTCTATATGGAATATTTTCTCGACAACTTTGATTAAATATCAAAACTTATTATGGTGTCCAACATGCTATGGCCTAGAATGAGTATGTATAGTATGGCTTATCCGAATTGATAGAATTTGAAAGAAACCAAGTAGAAAGCATATGAAAGAAGGCATGGGTAATCTTTCCTTAGTTGTTGTAAGTAAAGTCATCTCTCAATTCAAGGATGAAGATATATTTAGAACCTTGGGAGGTAAAAAGGCACGAAGAAGATGGAGTTGATGCCAAATTAGCAAAAGGATAAGAGAATGAATAAAATAATTTCTTTAAGTCCACCATCTATCTTCTTTAGACAATTCTTTTAAAGAACCAGTTATACAAACTTCTTGATTTTTAAGCTTCAAGAAAGAGGAAATTAAAAAAAATAGTTAAGAGGCCCAAAGAAGAGGGCTTTAAAAACTCATCGAAGGCTCATTTATGGGGATGTTTTTCCAGCTATTCAAGAATAAGGGAAGTAGATGGGAAATTTTGTTTTCACATAGTTTTTGTTATGTAGTAATTGAGTCTTTGAACTTATATTTTGTATTGGAGAAATAAGGAAATGTGACTGAATCTTTGAATTTAATAATATTTTCTTGATTACAAATGTCTTTGTACCTTTGTGGTCACTCTTCCATATGATATTTTTTTGTGTTAGATTGTGTTAATGTTTTATTTTCTGAATTTGTGAATTCAATATTAAATCATCTCTAGGAATGATCTACTGTTCACCTTTTCTTATTTTCCAATTGGGGTTGTGGGGTATGTGAATTGTGAGTCATTTAACCTGCACCCTCTTCATTTTAGTTTTAAACTCACATCTATTTTGTGGTTAAATGGATGGATGTTAGTGAACCTTTCCTACTTTCTGGTTAACATAATACCCAGTATTTTCCATTCATTGCATATATTAAGATGGATATGTACCTCTAAAATTGAGAGGAAAGTTATCAATCCAATGGAAACTTCCCCAACTATTAGTGTTGTTTTTTCTTCCTTCTGAGCAATTTGAGTCACCTTTTCTATTTATTTTTGAAGGAAAGATCTGTTAACTAATAGGATTGCTCTCATCCTACAAAATATTATTAGCACATGTACAAATTCACACTAATGACTTCCATAATCATCAAATTCCACATTTCCTATTCAAGAAAATAATCAATCCAAAGATACCCAAAATCAGAGAGCATTGACATGCATAGAGCAGATATATGATATGATGCTGGGAGTCAAATGTAACTAATTTATACCAAGGCACAAGATAATTCATCTTTTGAACTCAACTTGCAAGGGAAGTCTAACCTGAGACTAAAGAGGCGAAGTGAAAATACAAGACCTAGAATGCATGTATATATAAACCGGTTTTCTCACACAATTGTGCAATACTAGGATGATTATAGTGACTGAAAATTCCATTTTCCGAGATAGCCTTAGGATATTGGGAAAGTGACCAAATTAATCTCAAAAACCTTAGTTTTGATTACAATGAATCAAACCGGGAACTTAGATTCCTTCAAGCAGAACAAAACTAGAAACTGTCAGACATGAATGCCAAAAAAGGGGGTCGCTA
Source organism: Sequoia sempervirens (assembly GCA_007258455.2). NCBI lineage: Eukaryota > Viridiplantae > Streptophyta > Pinopsida > Cupressales > Cupressaceae > Sequoia > Sequoia sempervirens. The sequence goes on along the minus strand of VDFB02281492.1, from coordinate 798,836,563 downwards.
CTTTCAATGGGGCATGTGTGCAAAAATTGCACAAAAAATGGTGACTCAATTGGAGAAATTCTCTAGAGCATTTCAATGGAAAATTAGTATCAAGAACCCTGAATCTCTGGTTTCAATCCTTACATCAGGTCAAACAATAAACTAAAGGCTCAAAACCACTGAATGAGCTAGCCCTTCCTGTGTTGGAAATCTAAGTGTGTGTAGATGTATTAATTTACCCCCGTAAGCTACTGCAAAAACCAAGTCTAGTCAAGTTAAGCTACATGAAATATTCTAACTCCAAAAGTAACCTAGATAGAGCCTCACTTCCTGTTAGGCATCCATAGCCTCAATAAGGTTATTGTTGTGATTCTCCCAAACATAACTCTACTACTAGCTAGAAATCCATAGCCCCAGTAGAGTTATTCGTATCCTCCTAATAAGTTGATTTTTTTTTTTTTTTCAATATTTTTTTTCTTTTTTTCTTCTTCTCTAATTTTCTCTTTTCATTCTTTTCTTTTTTAACATGTAAGTAATGAAGCTCACACCTAGGGCTGAGAATCAAAGTGGCGTTGAAGTAGAAATATAGGATTTTTCACTTAACAAGGCCTAACAAGGAACTCACAAAAACCTCAAGATTCTTAAGATATGTGAAAGATATAAGATTTGAGCACATTTAGGAACCAATGACTTATCCACTTTAAATATTTAGCACATGTGACATTGAATAGAGGATTTCCACCATTCCATCTATAAAAATGATTAGAGTTTGTAAAAGGAAATACTTAAATCAGTCCCAAATAAATAAAATAGTTGTCATGCATTAAGAAACTCCCAACAAAAAGCAAAGGGACCCTCAATCGGAGAAGCAAAGCAACAACCAAACCAAAGAAAACCTAAACTAAAGAAAACCTACACTAGCCAAAACTAGGAAACAAAAGCAAACCAAAGCAACGAAAACAAAAAAAGACTAAAGAAAACCTATAGCAAAAGAAAAACAGAGAAATTTGCATTCATTCAAAATAGATTATGTACAAGGAGACTCCAAATGAATCAAGATCAGACAAGGAAAACTGATACCTCCACCCATACGCTTCATCAATGCATGGAAAAGAAATAAGGAGACAGTTACAGTCCTCAAAAATGCAAACTCATCTTTATATTTAGTAAAATAGACCTCAACATTGCAACATTCAGATTCACTGTCATAATCATGAATAATTAGTAACTAGGGTAATTTATCAAAACCATGATCAATCCATATGTAAGTCTTCTTTCCTAAACCTCCATAATCAAATTGATAGACTTCAGATTTTTTTACAAAGGAAAGAAACAACCTGGTTTTCTATTTCTATAGAAAAAATGTTGTGTTTATCATCCTCCAATCATGAAGAGTTGAAATCCATGTCCTTAGGAGGTCTCCACTAGTGGTGTAACATCCTTCTTGCACTTGAAACATGTAAAGCACAAGTAGAGTTATCAATACGTAATCCAAGATGCAAGTGAAATTGAGAAAATTCAGAATTAATCTCATGGAAATTTTCACCTGTTTGTGTATCTTCAAGAGGAATCAATGATGAAATTGTAGGAACATCCTTGTATGCATCAAATTGTTCATGTGAATGCTCATTAAGAACCACTAATTTTTTATCTTCAAACACATTCTCACTTGCAACTGTATGATCATGTCCATCAATGGCGACTGTAACATAATTTTGCTCAATTTCTTCTATAATTCCCTGCATATCAACATAATTTAGACAAGTCTTATCAAGGTCAAGGTATACAATATGTGAATCATCATTAGCAAGTGCATCAGAATATAAAGGGAAAGCTTAATTTGTTAAGCAAGAAAACTCCCTATCTTTCATTATTAGTGCAAACTTAGATTCTTGTTCACAACCATCATCAACATCAGTTTCTTTATCAACTCCTTCAGTTTGCTCTATGAGACATTCATCAACAATTTGTTGAAGTTCATTTATTAAAGACTCAATCTCCTCTAGAGTTTCCTTGGCATTTTCTGCTATGCATTCCTCAAATTCTGCAACTTGTTGAAATTCTTTGATTGAAGATCCATTTGATGTAGCTTTTTGTGCATCTCTTGTAAAGTTTGATAATTGTATTTGTTCTTCCAATTCCTTAATGGCTTTATGAGATTAGAAACATGTAAATTCTGAATGTTCCTCCTCATGTATCTTGCACCAGGATGGTAAAAAAAAATCTTCTAGGCTGATTTTGTATCCCAAACTTGACCAATCCTTCATAAATTTGGCAACAAACTCATCATATCTAGCCTGCGTTGGATCTTCATCATGAATAGAAGGATTCTGGCTAATCTCTCCTTTCTCTTGTGGTCCATTCTCAACTATATTTTCTATTTTAAATTGTTGGACATCCTCTATAGGACCAACATCCTTGATCTTTATAGGTAGCTCTTTTATTAAATGTTCATCAGTTACCTCTATTTCCTTGTATATTTCAAATTCTTCCTTTTAGCATGCAACTTCATTTATGGATGGTTCAACACCTGTTGCACATTCTCTAGATGCAAAATTTGTCAGCTTCTATGCCATACATTCCTTGATTCACTATTCTTCCCACTCCAGATGTCTCCCAACTTTAATGATAATGTCCACACATGAATGAAAACTGAATTCTGAATGGGACATATTATGAACTCTACACCATTTAGATAGGAGGAAATCTTGCAAACACCTACTACCACTAAGCTGATCTTTAACTAACTCTGTGAATGCCTCAACTGCAACATCAACAAAATCTAAATCTGCAGAGACTAGTGGTTCAGGCACATTTCACATGAAAATATCCCTTTGCAAAACCATCTCAATTCTACCCAAAAAGGTCACACATTCCAACTCATTGTGCCCATAGGTATTATGAACTATGCACTTGTCTAATAATGCATATTCATGCAAACCCTTACTTTTCCAGAGATATAATCTCTTATTCAAAGACTCATGAAGTTGAGGAATATCAATCTGAAGACTGTTTCCATCATGAAAAAAATAAGACTGCTTTTACATTTTGACTCAAAATTTGTACTTTCAAATTTAGAGATCTATCATATATTAGATTTTTAACATGAAGGATCATTCAACTTCCAACGATGTTTCTTTATGCTCATTCCCTCCTTCTAGCGCCATTCTCTTGATGGTGTTTTTAGCATTACAACAACTTAGATAGAATACAAGTATCCTATCTCTATTGAAAGGTAAATTTCTATCAACAAGCCTCAAGAAATAACCCGAAGGTTTCTAATGTCAGGTCTTAACAATGCATAAACAACTTAGTGATAAATGTGATTTGTTGGTAATCAGAAGGGGCCTTACACATTAACAATGTTGGAAGCTTGAAACTCATCAAATATAGGAATATGGTGATGCTGATTCAATCCTAAACTAACCTAGATTTCAAAGAAAGATCAAAAGGGGTAAGGATTCAAGAGAGATTGTATTCTAACTCCTAAGATCAATCACAACAATGATGAATGCTTCAAATGGACAGATTCTCAATAAATGAATTCTTGCTTAACCAAGATGAATCCACAGTATCACAAAAATGGTGCAATCTTATTAGGAAATTGAAAGATTTTAAGACCATGAAAACCCATGCATATACCAAATCACTGGCGCAACATGAACAAGCATCCACAATTAAAATTAGCACAATATATGGCTCAAAATAACTTTACAAAGTAACTTACAATCAGCAAGCCACAAAAAGTATGAGCAGGAGATCAATAAAACATCATTCATATTTGACTATTATCATGAAAGAATTGAAAACTAACATCTAACATTGAGAATCAAGAACAAGAAACCATAAAATTGTTAAAGATCAACACAAATTTCACCAAACAATTACCCAATTGCATTAACTTCTCTAGTAATTACATAACAATTTCTAGCTCTCTTTTCTCCTACAACTATTGACTTACAAAATCTAACTCATGCTCCTAACTCAGCTTCTAACCCCTTACAAATGAGAAGGCACAACCTTCATAGATATTACACTTCAGATTCAATGGCTTGGATTGAATCAATCCAAGGGCTCAGATCACACCTCTAGAAACACCAGGAGGTTACAACAAGTTTAGCTAATTTGATAAATCATCATCTAATGAGATATATTCAGTTACAATTTGGAAGGGTGAGAAAACATCTTGCCACCTTGGAATTGATAAAATTTCCCATTGGTTGAAAGAAACAGCTTCATGTGTCTCCATAAACTTCCCCAATTGGCATAACTTGTGACACAAATTCTTAGGCAAGGTGCATATTAAATATTTGAATTGGATTCAAATTCAAATTTTAAATATTCTTGGAAACTTGTATTTGGAATATTTCCATATGCAAGCAGTTTGAAAATCCCCTCTCCCAGGCATGTTTCCATATGTAGGTCTTCTAGAATATCTACTGCATATACCCCTTTGAATAATTCACTACACTGGGTCCTCCTTGATAAATGTGACAGGTAGTTTCCAAGGTTTTGATCTTGCATCTCCAACACCCCTGTAGTGTATTCTAGATTGTACAGATTCCATTGGTCCTACAAACATAAAGAACAACAGACTAAAAATTTATATTAAATTTAAATCAAGCATTGATATAAAGATATCTCTTCTATTCCATATCATTATTCTTTAAAACTGTTCTCTATAACCTACAAGACCAAATTATGCAATTATCATTAAATCCTGAACCATGTGACCATCCTACCAACCTATATAACTATTCTTCCCTAATTCATACTCTTAACTAGGAAACTGCCCTATTGGAACTGCACTCTCTTTCATTTCTTCCTATCACATGTTATGCTCTTATATTCTGTAAACTTGGTAATCGCCTTGATGTGTTCTCTGTTAAATCTTCATACCAGTAGACACTGCTTGACTCCTTTCATAATGACATACATTTGAGAGTGCGTAGATCATTTACCATTACTCCGCAGTAGGTGCCTTCAATGTTTTTGAAACTAAGATGAAGATCCCACGAGCACCAACATAGTAAGGTCTATAATATGTGAACATATTTCCCCAATATTCTCTTCTGGCTATCTAACGACTCAAATCTACCTCCTTAGTCAGGTCACTTCATCTATCATTCACAAAAGTCTAATGTACATATACTTTCTCATATCAATATGATAAAAGGTCGCTCAAGTGGGATCATATTCCATTATAGTACTACCAAACTATGCTATGTGAATATTTGAACACCTCCTGGACTGACCACTCACTGCCTCTCGGAGAAATATAAGTGCAGCAATCCATATTATTGTACATACACCATGTACACTCACATATACTCATAACACCATGCCCTAGGTAGGGTGGCAAGAACTTGGTAGAGTGAGACACAACTATGCAATCTTATCGATTCGCGCCCATGTGCATACCTAAGAGATGAATACTCAATGAAAATTCAAGACCCCTTAGATTCACAATACTACGTTAACTTGTACTTCTTGTGAATCCTGCCTTTTCAGCCACCTTATATCAAGAACTATTATTTAAAATTGAATGACATTATTGATGTTTCAATATCGAATTCCCCTCAAAACTCTTTACTATGTTCATCCATTACCCGATATTTCATAATATTCCTTGTAATTCCGAATCAAATGCTTAATTAGACTGATGATAATACAGCCCATACCTAGACATTCTTACTACAGGCATTCAGTTACATCGATCTTCAACATCATGACTTCACATATTTACTCATAGTTTTATTCTCCTCAAATTTCATTACAAATTCTAAACTCTCGGGATCTCCATTCTTCATGGACTTTATTATGTGTTAATGCTAATATGGACAAGAATGTGATTATTGAATCCTCCTACCATTGATCCTTCTATCTTGGATTCTAAACGTTGTTTAGCAAAGCACACAAATACTTCAATTTAAAACCCGTGATCTTTGATCTCTCTAAGCACCTATAAATCCTGCGAGCACATTACGAATTCTTTCTTCCATCCAACATCTATTCCTTGAGATTCCATATCTGCATTTTGAATTGCTCATATGTATTCCCCGCATCGTTTTCTTATGTATCTGCAATACTAGGCTATTCATGAATCTCTGACTTCGTTGTTTCAATACTAGCACAGATTCCTTGCTTATGCATTTCGAATCCCTCAAGATAATGATGAATTAAACACTTAGCTATTGTGCCCTTTGAAAATATGCATCATTCACTAATTTGAGTAATTTTGGGTTTCTATTGAGCATCTACATCAAGCACATTTGCATCAACATATATCTATATTTTAATCCGCATCATAAAATCGCATCGCACATGATGGTAATACGAACATACTTTCCATTCATACATTTTCCGAAAACATAATTATACATGGCGTCTTCATTCCATCCACTGGTAGTTACATTCAACGGCGACACCTTATATGCCAACTTTGTATATTTCTAATACTCACCTAAAAGCACCATCTTCTACAAATCTTTTCCTTAAATCATGACTTCACCATTATCAAGCAGTGACCATCATCTTCATAAAGTAAAATACCGTATTTCCCATGAAGAGGACAATGCCATACATTTTGGCTAGTCTCAAGGATTTTAACTCATCATGGATTCGAGCGCCTCATGGAATTCGCGAAGGAGTAGATTTCCCCAGAATCAGCTACATCGTAGTCTTGGAAATTTAACTCTCTTGGAAATTTAACTCTGTTGTTTACTCGAATGCTCCAGCAGTGATAATAATCTCAACTCATCAGACATTTATGGGCTATGCAAATTATTTTCGTAACATTTCACCTTAAACCACAACGGTTTACCACAACATCTCAAAGTAAAATATGTTTTTCTAAACTGCCATAACCATTTTATGTAATGTCAATTGCACATTTACCATGCCTAATGAAGACTTAAAGATTTACCACGATAGCTAGAATATTTATTCTCAAACATACTGCACCTCCACAAAAATGTGCTTGCTTTTGCTTGATCGCACCACCACTACCATAGAATCTAAACATGTAACAAGACAGGCTTAATCGTGTATTTCACCGAATCCAACAATTAAAGAAATCTTCGAAACTTCTTGTATAATCTAGCCAATGACAAAATCCCCGAGACTTCATTTATTTACATATTTTCATTCTTGTGGAATTCCAGGTTACATGGATTTTCCCGAGCATTTTTCCTTTCGCAAAATTCCCTATCACGCAGATTTCTCTGGAACTCATCACTTGTTGGGGATCCCATCAAACTTTTATCTTTTGGGGAAATCCCTCAGGTGCGGATTTTCCCAAGACCAGCCTTCCTTCACGAAAAATCTGCAAGTGTCAGATTTTCTCGAGCCATTTTCTACCTTCATGTATTTGATTACTTCATGTATTTTCTGCTTTGGTGGACTTTCCCAAAATTTGTAGCTTTGACCTATCATCATTCTTATTACCCTTTGCATTGACCCATCTTCAATGCATTTGGGAGTCTTCACTCTTATTGCAATCTCCCACAGTCATTGCAATCTTCATACATTAACTCGGTTCTCTCATAGCTAGAAAGATTCATTTCAACAAGTCTGTTAGTCATAGATCATCACATGGAAATCATGTACGAGAAACCATTCATCTTTCTCTTTGTGCTAAGTAGGTATATCGATTTTCATTGTGGCCTGCTTGCATTATGTCACATATCTTTATGATTCGTTCTTTTGCATATGACAATTATCCCTTAAATCTATTGCCCTCGGGTTCATAATAGAAATCATTTGCTTCCTTAATTTAAAAAATTCATGAATCGTCAACCCAAGCCGCCATGAGGACTAACTATAACTCAGATGGACAGTTCTCTCTCTTTGCTCCCCCTTGGAGAGCTATATTATGCAAAACATATAGATTACCAGTAACTGCCATCTTCTATAATTTGATTGTAGATCTCCTCGCTTACAAATTCCTCATAAAATCCGATGAGTAGCAACATTATTGCAAACTCGAACCCTGTTCTAACAACCATGATTGTGTTTTCGTGATTCTATTCATGCAATATCGTTTTTCACATTCATTTGTGATTTGTACTACAACATTATGTATGCGGTATTCAATGAAAACCCAATGACATGTTAGTTGATTTATCCACTTTAAACACTGATACCAATGAAGCATGCATTTTCCTTTGTCATCATGGTTACAACATATACCTCCCTGTCTTAGATGTGTTCTTCAATCTTCTTTTGCAAAAGCATAGAACTCGTCTTCAAAAATTGAAGGAGTCGTAAAAGGATTCACCATCGAGGACCTTGAGTGGTATCATGAACCATTTCCAATGCGTGGATCATTACATTTTTACTTCATTTGTGCATTGCTTTCGTGAAATTTCCTTCTCACAGAATTTCATTACTCACAGAATTCTTCCCCTCATGGAATTTCCAAAAATATCCATCATAAAGCTTCGGGGATTTAGGTTCTTTGTGGAATTCCTTGACACATGAATTTCTTGAAAAAGTGTACTTTCACTAAATTTGCATCCTCAGGGAATTTCCCAAGTGCCACATTTTCCTGACATCTATTCCTAAACAGTAGATTTTTGGCACCATGCACTTCTCTCTAACTCTTCTAAGTTTTTTCACCTAAAAGGAGAGAGGTAGAGCCAAAAATGCTAAGGGGTTCATTCAAATTATGTTATGTGTGTGATGTTATCTAAGCTAAATGAAGTGATCTAAATGCAATTAAGTGATTTATATGATTGAATATGAATGCAAAACTAAGATTTAAGCTATGCTAGAAAATACATTGTGATATGCAAACAATGAACTAAAAGATGAATGAAATGCAAAACAAAAAGAAAAGGGATGAAATAAAGTGCACTTGGGAAAAATTTGAGGAATTTGGAATCTATACAACGTTGCCTGAGATTACTAAAAATCAACAGTGGGACTCATTCCCCCAGGGTTGCGAATTAGTCCTGCTACTAGTGAAAAACTCTTGGGAACCAATTTCTAACTATCGAGATCTCAAATTTTGACAAAACATAGATTTTTAGTCTTAAGGTGGGACTCATTCACCACTGGTGGAAAATCAGTCCTCTCCCAACATTTTGAGAAATTGGGAGACAACTCTGCAACACTAGATCAAGAAATGTTTGCTTGTCGGGTTGTCGAAGTCAATTATGTGGGAAATGGACAAAAAACCTTATCCAAGCTTGAAATATGATTGATTTGTCTTGAAGCACCTAGGTGATTTGTTGACCAATCTTTGATCACCTAAATGCTTGTAAAATCTACATACAAAGGTCTACAAACACACATGCAAGAGGGGAAAAATGGTTGAGGGTTAGCAAATAGGGGTTTACCTTGGTCAAACCCCACTATGATAATCAAACCCTTAATAAAACAATGGAATGAAAGAGAACGATAAACAAACAACATGCAAATGTTATCAACTTACCAAACCCTTGAAGATGATAATATGAAGTAATGTCAATGGATGCTCCAAAAATGCTTGAATAGTGCTTGATTTGATGTTGCAAGATGCTTGAATGCTTGAGAATGCTTGAATATGATGTTTGAATGTTGGAGGATGTAAAATGAGGTGAAAATCACTTATTTATACAATCTTGTGCCTTCGTAACCCATTCATACCTCATCACAAGCTGACATCAGGTGTTTTTGAATAAAAACCCAAAAGGAAATTTGAAATATTTTTAATGTGGAGCCAAGGGGGACTCATTCGCCACCCATGGCGAATGGGTTCCACCTAGGACTTGAAAATGGGTTTCAGGAATTATCTTATATTTAATGTTGTTTTTCATGTTAACATTCAAAAATACACTTAATTAAAGCATATAAGGGCATTAAGGGGTCAAATAAAGCATAAGAAAGGGATAAATGGTGAAGTTATTCTGAGAAAAGTTTGAAATATTGTTACAAGACTTTACAACACTTTAAAATAGGGCTTGTTTAGTGATGAAAAGGTGATTTTTAGGTGAATTATAATAAATAGAGTCTAGAAGAGTGTAGAAATGTTTTAAAACACTTGACAACATCTGCACAAGATGTCATTATTTGAATTTTAGTACCTAAATATGCATGTTCAAGCCATGTTACATCATAAAATCAGAGCAAAATAGATCAAACATAATAAAAAAAAAACCTAAAAGGCCATGAAATTGACAAGGGGCCATTTTTCTATGACACATTTAGTCCCCACTTTAGTTAGAGGATGAACTTGCTTCAAACTCACACTAAAGTAGCCATGAAAATTGAGAGGAGGGTTGAAATGCACTTACATTAGCAAGATGGAATACAATGATCAAGCCCCCAGGATGAAGATCCCATGTCAAACTAAGCATAAGAACAAAGGAACACACAAGTGTTGAGAATTGGATGAAGCATCAATCATCTGTCCAACTAGTTGTGGATTAGATATAGGCTAAAAGAGAATGTATACTCACTTTGGGGTGAAAAAACTCATGTAGTCTGTCGAGTGAGAAACCCCAAATATACTCACTCTTGGCCCACAAAACTTCTGATTATTCGTAGGGTGAGAAATCCCAAAAGGTAAGATACATACGCTAGTTGGTATGCACTCACAAACACAAAGGTTGCTATGGGGAAAAGCCATGCTGCTAGGTGGGCTTCCCGCTCAACCATATCAAAGTTATACCTCCTAATAACTTTAACAAGGCACCACAAAGGAAAATGTCATTATGCTTAGATCTCATGAACAAAAAGCAAGGTACCACAGGCATGCAAGTTGTGTTACACATGGTGGCAAAAATGCAAAATGTAAAATGAAAAAGATGTTCGAAGGAGTCTTATTAAGTTTATACAAGGTTAGTCACTTAGGGAACATTGTGTCTAATGTCTCCAATGGAGAACCAATCAAAGAATAGTTATTCACAACTTAGGGGATGCAGTGCCTCACATTAGGCCAACAAGAGGAATGTAATATTCTAAGACATATCACACTTATGAAGGACATCACACCCAATGCCATCCACAAAGTTACAAATGCATCATATGAAACGACAAGGATACACTAGGAACCAAAAATGAAAATGAATTAATGGTAATGTATGCCCCACACTTTAAAGGAATTGCTACACATTGTTCTATGAGAAATTACTTTAAAGTAGCAAAGGGAAAAAAATGATAAAGGAAAACAAGACATGAGAGCCAATATGTTTTAAAGTTAGGTTGCGTCATGTTGAGGAAAATGAAAAACAATGAAAGGGAGTTTTCCCCCAGAAAAGAACACACCAAACACATACGGGATCTATGGATTTGGGGTCAATATGTTTGTTGCTACAATTTTTTGATTAAAGATAACATAACTGTCATCATTCCCCAAAGCATATAGAATTGGAAGAGTGACACAAAGAGAGTGAAAAACAAAAAGAAAAAAAAAATCCATTTTGGGTCAACATGGAAGAGATATTTCAGTTTCAACACTTTACATCATCCCTAAAAGGAAAAAACAAGCGGAAAGAAACAAAATGAAAAGGAAAAAGAAAATGAAAATGCTTTTGGGTCAACATGAAGGAGACATTTGGTCTCAATGCTTTGCATCATCCCTAAAAGGAAAACACAAAAGAAAAAGAGAAAAAGACAAGGACCTTTTGGGTCAACATGGAAGAGACATAGTGCATCTCAACACTTTATGTCATCCCTAAAAGGAAAACACAAAATGAAAATGAAAAAGTGAAGATGTGTGACATATAAAAGAATAAAGATACAAATAGAAGAAGTGTATGAAGAGAAGGAAACATCAAACACATGTTATAGGGGAACATGATACACACATGAAAGAAAAAAAAGAAAGAAGATATATGCAAAAAGGCTAGCTAGGTGAATGCAAGTCAGCCATATAACAATTCATCTACCTCCTAGTCATGTTCAGTTTAGTGCGAGGCCGGTTGACTATCCAAAGGAATAATTGCAAGCACTGAACTAGGAGTCATACTAGGTGCTTCACTTGGTTGAGAGGATTTGTCATTTAAGCTCATTGTAGATGAAAATAAAGAGTTCAGATCATTGTGTACTTCTTCATCTATTTTTTCCATTTTCACATCATCAAGACTGATGACAACAGGAGGACAAAGGGTGATTTCCAAGGAAGGATGTATCAAAATTTGTGGCTATTGGATTGGTTCATTTTGTTGCAAAGGTTGGATTGGACTATCTTGTGGTAGGGTTAGGAGAAGGAGGGTGGTCATCTATTTTTTTTGTCAAAGGTAGAGGTTGATTTTCTTTATTTTCTTCTATGCATGATTGATGAGTGAGGAGATGATGATGGCACCTACATTCCGTAGCATCAGGGTTTTGTTTAATTCTATTTTGGAGTTGTTGAGGTGTAAGAGTGAATTGAGTCATCATAGGTTCTTCTACTTCTAAAGAGGGAAGAACAAAAGAGACCAAAGAGGAGGGATGAATCGCTTTCTCTTTGTTTTTATATACTTGTTTAATGTGAGGAGACATGACGAGAGTTGTTTCATTTTCCCTTGGTCATTTAAATGATGGCATGGAAGTGTCCAAGGGTGGTTGGTCATGAGGTTGTATGGTTTGTTAGATGTAAAACTTAGGTTGAAGCATGGTTTCATCTATGATAGGAGGTGTGGAAGTGGATGGGGATGTGTTATGAAGAGACAATTCGGCTGTGCATTTGGCTTTGAACTTTTGATAGGCTATGGAAAAGAAGTCCTTACGGGGAGTGATGGGTTCCATAGGTTCAGGTCAATAAGCTTTTAAGGAAAAAATTCCTTTAGAGGATAAGGGATTAAATCCACTATGGTGTACAGTAAATATTTCGTTTCCATGTGGAAGCTTCAAACACTTGTGAACCACTGATGGTACCACTTTCATTGAGTGAAGCCAAGGGTGGCCTAGCCACAAAAAAAATTGGTCAGATTGTGGAATAATTGAAGATGTTACATCTGAAGTTTTAGGTCCTATATGTAAGGGGAGTACAATTAATTCGATCATAGGGCTTGCAAAACTAGTATGTGTCTTAATCCATCCAGTCAGTTTATTATAATCATCTTGATATAGCTCATGTAATACTAGAAACTCTTCTGTGATCACATCCTTTCCACAAGCAGGATCTATTAATATCCCACTTGTGGGCTTATCATAGATTCTACCAGCTATGTAAATAGGATCATCAAGAATTTTTTGAAGTTTATCTTTAGTAGGAAAAGTGATATAAAGAGATTTATTGGTTTGGCCCTTATGAGGGATAATGTCTATCACACCCACAAGTTTATCCATAGGATTAACTTGGGTAACAATTGGAGTTATATCAAGTTGTTCACTATTTGTATCAACATTTATTACATTAGTATTTGAAGGTTCACTAGCATTGACAAAGGAAATATTGTGTTTAGGCATGGGTTTGGTGAAAATTTATAAATTCTGCTTAGGGTGTGCAATAGACTTATTGCCTTGATCATTAACACCCACAATGGAAAAATGGAATGAATCAATGAAGTCTTGAACTAGATGTTTTAGATACTTTTAGTGTTCATCGTCATGTCCATTTTAGTGATGAAAATGAAAATAAGAATTAGATTTGAAAGTGGGTGGTAATGGCCGATTTGGATCAAGTGGTTTAACAAGTGGAAAAGTGAGCATGTGTTGTTGAAGTAATTGGTTCATTGTGTTATGGAGGGTATCGGGTAAGGGAGTAAATTGTCTCTTCGGATCCCCATAGGTATAAGGCACCGTTGCTTTAACAACTGCCACTTGATTTGGAGCTGGTTGGGTTGGTGGTTGTGGTTGTGGTTGAGGAGATGGATTGAACTATAAAAAGCCTCTATTTGGTTTGCAAAAGTTTTGATTGTTGTGTTCAGTCTTTTCAGCTAAGTTAGAAGTGAATTTTGAATCACAACTTGAAACTAGATTATGATATTCACACAAGGTTGTGCATAAGTGAATGAACAAAGGGAATTTCATCATAGTTAACTTATCCTGAAGGTTTGTGCATAATTTTTCAATAAACATCTTTTGCAGATGTGCATCAGGGATCTTGACATCAATTTGAGCATACAAGGACTGGTATCATGAGATAAAATCAGTTACTTTTTTGTCCATGTTTTGTCTACATCTCATGAGGTCAGCCATTGTCTTTTTAGGTTTCATGTGAACTTGAAAGTGAGTTATGAAAGCATCTACCAGTTCATTGAAGGATCAAATGGAATGATTAGGCAAGTTGGAAAACCACTCTAATGTAGTATCTTTCAATGCCCTTGGAAAAAGTTTGGCTAGAAGTTTCTCATCAAGGACAAAATCACTACATAAATTTGTATAAGCATTAACATGGTTGATAGGGTCTCCTTTACCTCTGTATTTCTCAAATAGAGGCATTTCTATATCTTGTGGCATCGGGGTACATAATATTTCTAAGGATAAGGGGCTGCTATAGACATGATATGTGGGTGGAGTGGTTTGACCTTGGCTAATGGTAGAAATTTGTTGTTGCATGGATGAAACACTTGTGATGAGTTGCGTAAGAATAGGGTGAGGGTAAGTGGTTTGAGGTGGAAAGGAAAATGGTGATGTAGTGTAGGTGATTTTTAGGAATGGAGGGGACTTGCAATGCCACAAGAGAACTAGGAGTGCTAGTTGTAATTGCAAAAGGAGCCACACAACTAACCTGGTGCATAGTTGTAGTGACTTGAGGAGTGGTATAAGTTGGTATGGATGCTATGGTTGAAGGGGGAGGAATGTGAGGTCTGCCTTAGCTTATAGGAATGTTTGTAGATTGGGTATTAGAAGAGGCATGTTTATTGTAAATCTCAACAATTTTCTTCATAACTTGCAAGCCATCATTGCTTTCAATAAAATGATAAAGGTTTCCAATGGTAGGTATGGTAGTGGTGGAAATTTTTTCAAGGGACAAGTCTTGTTGTAAATGTGCAAAATCCTCATGAATATTAATGACATTGTCTTGCGAGAGGGAGTTGTTTTGGGTGTCAACATTCATTGGATGCAAAGGTGAAGGAATAGAAGTGGTATTATCAATGCCTAATGCACCATTGTCCATACTAGGAGTAGGAGCTCTTGAGATTCCAAGGTCCATAATGAAAGTGCTATCACGAGAGGCCATGAGTCTAGAACTTCATCTCACTAAAGTATTATCAATGGGGCACCAAACACTCATACAAGTACCACAAAGATAGGGTAAATGCAAATGCAAAGTAATCTAGGAGTTCTAAATGAAAATAATAGAAATTCTGCTAACTGTAATCAACAAGTAACTACAAAAAAAAGAAATGTAGGAAAATGCTAGAAAAATGTTGGAAATGTTGTTTAAAAAGTGTAGAGGGACTGATTCACCTAGGGTGGCGAATGAGTCCTAGAATGATATTTTTTTTGTTTTTAAATTTTTTTAAAATGAATCTAATGGTTTTCAGAATGCCATTTAAGATGCAAAATGCAGATTTTCTATTTTTTCAATGATATGCAATGCAAAAATGAAACCTAAACAAATCTTTCACGAATGCAATATGAGAGGTCCTAGAATGCAAAAACAAAACAATATCCTAATTGAATGTTAATGAAAATTTAATCTAGGATGCAGTATGTGAATGAAATTAGAAATGAAGTGTTCAAAATGCAGGTTCACCAAAATGAACTGTCAATTTTTGGGACCATGCACTTCTCTCTAACTCTTCTATGTTTTTTCACCTAAACGGAGAGAGGTGGGGCCAAAAATGCTAAGGGATTCATTCAAATTAGGTTATGTGTGTGATGTTATCTAAGCTAAATGAAGTGATCTAAATGCAATTAAGTTATCTATATGATTGAATATGAATGCAAAACTAAGATTTAAGCTATGCTGGAAGACACACTGTGATATATAAGCAATGAACTAAAAGATGAATGAAATGAAAAAAAGAAAGAAATGGGATGAAATAGAGTGCACCTGGGTAAGATTTGAGGAATCTAGAATCTATAGAATGCTATCTAAGATTATTGAAAAAATCAATAGTGGGACTCATTCACCCGGGGTTGGGAATTAGTCCTACTACTGGTGAAAAACTGTCAGGAACTAGTTTCTGATTGTCAGGATCCAAAATCTGACAAAATCTAGATTTTCAGTCTTAAGGTGGGACTCATTCTCCACTAGTGGTGAATTATTCCTCTCCCAAAATTCTAAGAGATCAGGAGACAACTCTGCAACACCAGATTTGGAAATGTCTGCTTGTTGGGTTACCGAAGTCAATTCTATGGGAAAAGGACAAAAAACATTCTCCAAGCTTGAAATATGATTGATTTGTCTTAAAGCACCTATTTTACTTGTTGAAAAATATTTTATCACCTAAATTCTTGTAAAATCTACATACAAAGGTCTGCAAACACACATGCAAGAGGGGATAAATGGTTGAGGGTTAGCAAATAGGGGTTTGGCTTGGTCAAATCACATTTTGGTAATCAAAATCTTAATAAAATAATGAAATGCAATAGAATGATAAACTAACAACATTCAAATGCTATCAACTTACCAAACACTTGAAGATGATAATTTGAAGTAATGTTAATGGATGCTCCAAACAATTCTTGAATAGTGCTTCATTTGATGTTGCAAGATGCTTGAATGCTTGAGATTGATTGAATATGATGTGTTAATGTTGGAGGATGAAAAATTAGGTGAAAATCACTTATTTATACAATCTTGTGCCTTAGTAACCCATTCATACCTCATCACAGGCCGACATCAAGTGTTTTTGAATAAAAATCCTGAAAGGAAATTTGAAATATTTTGAATTTGGAGCCAAGTGGCACTCATTCGTCACCCATGGTGAATGGGTGTTGGGAATCATCTTTTATTTAATGTTATTTGTTAGGTGAACATTCAAAAATACACTTAATTAAAGCATATAAGGGCATAAAAGGGTCAAATAAAGCATAAGAAAGGGATAAATGGTGAAGTTATGCTTAGAAAAGCATGAAATCTTGTTATAAGACTTTACAACACTTGAAAATAGGACTTGTTTAGTGATGAAAAGGTTATTTTTAGGCGAATTATAATAAATATAGTCTAGAAGAGTGTAGAAATGTCTTACAACACTTCACAACACCTTCTCAAGATGTCATTATTTTAATTTTAGTACCTAAATATGCATGTTCAAGCCATGTTACATCATAAAATTAGAGAAAAATAGGTCAAACATCATGAATAAAAACCTAAAAGGCCATGAAAATGACAAGGGCCCATTTTTCTATGACACAATTCCTTCATGGAAATCCCTATCATCCAAATTTTCTCAAGTTTCATTTATTTCGTGGAAATCCATCAGGTGAAGATTTTTCCAAATTCTATTCACTACCTCGATATTTTTACTTACTTCATTCATTAATGCTACGATCATTCCTTCTCACCATTGAACATCCTTAATCCACCTCTATTTGATTGCAACATGGAAAGAGAATGATTGTACCAAGACTATCCTAGGCATTGCCAATTCGAATGGATAACATAGACTATTGCATTAAACTTTGCTCTATATCTGAGAGCTCATGGCAATATTAATAAGCTAAGTTCCTCCATCCATATTCAATGTGAACAACTCATTGTCTATTCCACTCATGTCATTGAAGAATGATCTCTTTGACAATTTCTATCAACTTGCACCATTTCCTTTATTTTCATGCAAATTTCCTCCACACCTTAGGTTTCTTGGGGATTTTGAGCCATGAAGGATGCCCTGAAACTTACAACTCTTAAAATTTTTTCTTTCCATTCTAATGGTATAGTCCATTATGAATTATTTTATCACATCCACCTTAAGGGTATACCCTTTGACACTCAAATTCCATTTAAATACCACTGTCGATAAGGCACACCCCTGAATACAAATATTGCTCTAAAGGATAATAAAACAATTGAATCAGTTACCCACCCCTTTTCACACAATAAATTCATGAATAATGAGGAGATTCACATTTCCAAATTTCTTCCCAACCAACAACGATTAGCAAACAAGAAACACTTAGACCATGGCGATGATGAAACTGAATTCCACCAAAATTCAAAACTTGACGAATTTTCCAACTTCGGGTATTTGAAAACCTCATGGAATCTATCTTTGGGTGGATTACCCAAGCTTTCAACCTTTCAGGAAATGCATGTATCATTGGATTCTCCAAACTTTGCAACTTTCAGGGAATCTGCAATGAAGCGGAATACCCAAACTTTTACCTTCTCATAAATTTCCTGCAATGGTATCGCTTCCTTCCTAAAACTGAATGATTTTGATGGATTACACTCATCCTGCAAAATATTATTAGCACAAATACAAATTCACACTAATGAATTCCATTATCATCAAATTCCACATTTCATATTCAAGTGAGCAATCAATCCAATGATACTCAAAATTAGAGAGCATTGACATGCGTCGAGCAGATATATGACATGATGTTGTGAATCAAATGCAACTAATTTATACCAAGGAAGAAGAGAAATCATCTTTCAAACTCAACTTACAAGGGAGGTTAGACCTAAGACTAAAGAGGTGAAGTGCAAGCACAAGACCTGAAATGCATGTATATATATAAACCAACTTTCTCACACAATTGTGCAATACGAGGATGATTATAGTGACAAAAAATTCCATTTGCCCAGATAGCCTCAGGATATTGGGAAAGTGACCAAATTAATATCAAGAACCTTAGTCTTGAATGCATT
This sequence comes from Sequoia sempervirens, assembly GCA_007258455.2. NCBI lineage: Eukaryota > Viridiplantae > Streptophyta > Pinopsida > Cupressales > Cupressaceae > Sequoia > Sequoia sempervirens. Next base: position 798,817,905 of record VDFB02281492.1, on the reverse strand, counting down.
GAATCAAAACAAGAACCCAGATTCCTTCAAGTAGAATAAAACTGGAAACCTTCAGATGCAAATGCCAAAAAAAAGGGGGTCCCTACTTTCAATGAGGTGTGTGTGAAAAAATTGCACAACAGGTATAGGTCCAGAGCTTAAGGAGAGATATAATGAATTATAGAGAGGTAGAGAAAGGGACAAAGACACCTGAGAGACCTGAGAGGGAGATGGAGAGAGAGAGAGAGAGAGAGAGAGAGAGAGAGAGAGAGAGAGAGAGAGAGAGAGAGAGAGAGAGAGAGAGAGAGAGAGAGAGAGAGAGAGAGAGAGAGAGAGAGACCTAAGAGAGATACCTAAGAGAGAGAGAGAGGGAGTGGGAGAGAACTGGGAGGGAGAGATACTTAAGAGTGTGGGAGATGGAGAGTGAGAGGAAGATAGAGAGGGAGAGAGAGGGGGAGTGGGAGAGAGAGAGAGAGAGGGAAGGATTGAGAGAGAGGTAGAGAGATAGGTCTAGAGCTCAAGGAGAGAGAGAGTGAGAAAGATAGGTCTAAAGAGGGACAAAGAGAGAAGGAAGGGGGGATGGATGGACAAGTTAATAGTTAAGTCTAGAGTTCAACTGATTGATAGGAAGAGGTCTAAAGAGGTTAAAAAGAGAGGGAGGGAGGGAGGGAGAAACAAGTGGAGGGATAGGTACAAAGCTTAAGGGGAGACAGTGAAATATAGAGAGGTAGAGAAAGGGACATAGAGATATGATGATTTATGAAGATTTGTTCATCTCCTTACTACAAAAAAATTAAATATTTCATTATTGATTACTTTTTCTAATGTTTCAAGTATTTTGAGATGAGTGTTAAAAAAAATTCATGAAAAAAAGACTTTGTGTGCGAAAGTAGTGAGCATTTGATGTTTTAAAAATGCAATATGAATTTCAAATGATTATAATTATTTTTTTGTTACAATATAGAAACACTACCTAGTCCATTCTGTAGGGTTCTCAATCACCTTTCCAATGATTGTAAAAAGTCTAAATTTCAATAAGAAACACAAAATTCATGTCCATTTTACTAAAGAGGCTTTTTAGGTCTTCAAAATAGATATTCATTTTAAAGACCTAAGAACAGGTACCCATTTTCCAAAATGGATATTTGTTATTTTGAAATGGATATCCATTTTAAACAGATATCTGTTTTGTCTAAAAAAATTTGCAGCCTTGGGATTTCCCTTAGGTTTTCCTTGGTTTTTGGCTTGGGATTTGCAAACCTAGAAAGTCAACAGAAAAAATGTGTTTACAAAATTTCCTTAGTTTTCTCAAGTTCGCCCTTGTGGATGATGACATTTTTTTAATCCGAATTTCATGAAATGAAAAGGGATTATAGAAAAAATATTCATCTTTCCACCAATATAAGATATCCCTTATTTTGAATTTACTAAATAATCATTATTGATTTTCTACATACATTACGACTAATGTCCTAATTTATAGGCTAATTGAAAAAGTTCTATAAACTTAAAACTATTTCACATTTTTTGAATCTAAAAGATGTGTCATATTCTATGCTTTGCATACTATCAGACAAAAAAAAATTGAATTTCATAAATTTTTGACCAATTTATCGTGGTCGGACAAACACGTTTTAATAATTCTGAAATATTCTAATAAAAAATTCATAACTAATTATTTACATTCAAAAAAATTACAAAAGTAATCAAGCACATCTAAACATGTGTCCTCTACATATATTGAAAGTTTTAGAAAAAAATATTATTTTTTTCTTATACTCAGGGTGGTCAAACATACACTTGCTTCTTATCTTTTTCTTGAAAATTTACTACCACTGCATTGAAATTTCAAATTTTCCTAAAATAGATTTATTTTTTTTCCAAAAATGGACTAGTACCTAGAAACTACATTAAATTTTCTTCAAGTTTTGTTATTACATAATTTTCAAATTTTGTAAATAATGTATTGAATTTTTTATGTGAAGTTCCCTAACCCCATTTTTCTAAATTTTCATTGCCACTTAGGGGTCTAGTTTGGACCCCCATGATCCTGCACATACCCTGATTAGGATGTTTTTGGTGTTTTGAAGATTTTTTGAATGTTTTGGATTTTTGACTGTACAAATTTCTAGAAGTTTTTGGATTGTGGTATTTTAGGACTATTTTTTTGGATTTTTGAGATTTTGCAAGTGTTTTTAGATTTTTGAGAGATATTGCGAATTACCTTAAAGTATACAAGAATCTGATTTGATGAAAGTATAGACGAATTCCCCGAGTGTGATGTGATAGACTACCTCGATATAGGTAGGAAAAAGTAACCTTAGGAATGTGCCAAGTAGTTCTAAAGGGGAACATGACACTTACCCAATATTCAACTATGATATGGACATGGACGTAGATAGGTGATGGAATAAATAAGATAATAGTATGAAGGATGAATGCAATGGGTGGTGAAGCAGGATAATCTGAAGTGTCAAGGATGGGTGGATGATGCTTATTTAGCAAGGTTCCTATTTTCTAGGTTTTCACCAAGGTACTTACCCAAAGTGCCACCAAAGTGGTTTTCGCTAGAGGATGATTTTTTCTTTACTGTTCTCAATCTTTTTTTTTTTTTTGGATTTTGTTATTTTTTTAATCTTTTTTGAATTTTTGAATTTATACCCTTCAAGCCTATGCATAATTTTTTTTATATGCGAGCTATTGATAGGCTCTTGGAAGGGTTATCCTTTAGGTTTTAACAACTAATATGCTCTCAAACCATAACTAGCTATGACAATGAATGGTCCTAACCAATTAGGCTCAAATTTCCCTTTCCTATCTAGATCTGGCATATTCTTCTAAATCTCAAGTTCAGTACAATACCTCCCACCTAGAAGGATTTACTTTTTATTTTCTTATTATATCTCCTTTTGAGTCAGTTCTAATAAGCATGTAATGATTCAAAGCATCACAATGACACTCATCCAACAACTCTAGCTCGTTCAATCGAGATACCCTATATTCTTCATCAATAATAATATTTTGTAGTGATATTCTTAGCAATGGGAGCTCCGCCTTGATGGGTAGGATAGCTTCAATTTCATACACTAGGGAAAAGGGTGTGGCACCTATAGGTGTGTGGATACTAGTTCTATAGGTGTGTTATGGTCAACTTTATCGACTATCTTCTTGAGAATTTTTAAGATGGATTTGTTTGAACCCTTAGCTTGACCATTTCTTTGGGATAGTATGGGGTAGAAACTCGGTGTTAGATATTGAACCTTTGGAATAACTCATAGATATCTTGATTTTTGAAAGGTGTTCCATTGTTTGAGATAAGGGCTTGTGGAACACTATAGCGACAAATGAGGTAGTTCAGGATGACTTTAGAGATTTTTTTTCCTATGATGTAGGCCATGGTAATTTCTTCCACCCACTTCATAAAGTACTCAATGGATGTAATGATAAAATTATGACCATTAGATGAGGTAGGGGTGATATTTATTATGACAATTAGTCCCCACTATGAGAAACACAAAGGTGTAATGATTGGTTGGAGTTTTTGAGTTGGAGCATGGATGATGTCCCCATGTTGTTGACATTGTATGCACTTCTTGAAATATTGACGAGCTTCTCATTCCATGGTAGGCCAGTAGTACCCTATTCTTAATAGTTTCTTAGCTAATTTCATACCACTTGAATGTGGTCCACAAATTCCTTCATGTACTTCTTTCAATATAGTCAAAGATTCTTCTTGGTTAAGGCATCATAATAATGTCCCTTCAAGACTTTTATGGTAAAGGGTATCACCTAGGATAAAAAATTGGGATGCTTTCTTGACAAAATATTTCATAAGGTTTAGAGTATTGTTACATGGGAGGATATTTGTGAGTAGGTAGGTGAATATATCATGATACCAAGGAGAATTGGAACCAATGATTTTTCATACGAATTCAGATTCTAGTAGCTCAAATGCTGGTATGAGAAGCTGGTCGACAAGGAGTTCACATTAAAGAATTTTATGTGGTATGTATAACAAGGAACCAATAGTTTCCATAGCATTAAATTCTTGATTGTTGACATAGGGTATTTTCTCAAGTGTGATGTCGATTCAAAGAAATATTTTAGAATTTCTACCATCTTTTTATAAGGTGTGAGCTTATCATCCTTATTTTGAGAGTCATCATTGACTTGATTTACAATTAGTTGGGAATATCCATAGAGCTTTAATTCTTGTATTTTCCATTGTATAGAAATTCCTAGTTTTTAAATGATCATAACCTAAGATAACATGATTAAGCTACAAGAATTTAACCAAGATCTAACTAGTTAAGTCAATCTCTCCATGAAATTATTGAAAACTTTTAAACAAAGAAGCCTATAAACATGAAACAAACTAGAAATGCATAATAGAAACTAATCTAATGCCTCAAACCTCATCCCATTGGGGCATTGATGCTACATTGATGTGGAATGTCAGCCCTTATCTAACCCCTCAGTTGAAACAAGCTTTCAAATGGATTCCATTGATGAAGATTGATGAAAATGGATTAAAGATAAGCTAAAATGGATGCAAAGGCTAACTAAAATGGATGCTAAATGATGAAAAATAATGGAGAATGCTATAAAATTCACTATAGTGCAGTTACTCTAAATAAAAATGGATCCTTTTATAATAGAAATGAGGTCTATTTAGAGGGAAAATAGTTGAATCAACATGGTCAAGATTGAATTGATTTATCAATGGATAAAAATCAATAAGAGGGGATGGCATGGATCAAGGATTCCAATCAATGGATGATTTTGCAAGTTGAAAACAATCAAGGATTCTAATCAATAGATCAAATAAACTTGAAGAAGCATAAGTCCTAAAAATTAGGAAGTTGTTACAAGATATTTCCCAATTTTGAGTAGTGGAAATGGAGGAATATTCTATGGGAATATATTCCTTTGAAGTGGGAGGGTGAGAGAAATTAGATAATTAAATAATTAAGGCATTATTTAATTGTGCATGATGGAGAAAATTAGGAATTCCATTAAATAATTAACTTATTTAATAAAAGAGGAATGAATGACATTCAATTAAATAATTAAGATTATTTTATTAAATGAAAGGAATTAGGGAGTTTGATTTAAATAATTCATATTATTTAACTAAACAAAAAAAAATTAGCATGGAAGGGGGTGAATTAACCTGATAAAATTGATCATCCAATTAATAGAAGAAAATGATAAATTTAATTAAACAATTAATACTATTTAATTATACAGTCAAAAAGAGGTGAATCAAGATGAAATAGTGTTAGTAATCAAATTTAGATGAGCAATATCAATCAAAACAATTTTAAGTATCCACAAAGATATGGAAAATTGAGAGAGGTTATTGTAGAGGGACCCTACATGACCTTGTACCCTCATATAGAATGGTTGTAAGTTTCATGATTTCCAAGAAAGAGCTCATCAAAGTTGGCACATTTTTCACACTTAGAGCTCTTAAGAAGTTGTTAGTACAATATAGCCTAAAATTATATGACATGCTAGGGTACAAAGAAACACCTTTCCTAGAATAGACCTGCCCACCTAGACATGTTGGAATTTCCAATTTGGTCAAACAATGAATATAATGAAAATTATGCCACCTTGCAACTTTAGATTTCATGTATTTTCTGCTTTTTTCATCAACTAAAAAAGTTGTCACCACGGGAAAATTCATTGGAGATACAAAAATCTGAGAGAGGTTATTGTAGAGGGACCCTATGTGATCATGGAACTTCAAAGAAAACATTTTGAAATGCTATGATTTTTGAGAAATCACCAATACAATGTAGCCTAGAACTTCATGGCACATTGGTGTGTAAAAAAATATCTTTCCTAGCATAAAAATACCCACTCAGATGTGTTGGAACTACCATTTTGGTTGCAAAATGAACATAATAAAATTATGCCACCTTTCAACTTTCTCTTCAATGTGCATTTGATGCTTTTTCCATCAACTGAAAACTTGTCATTGTAGGAAAATGGATTGGAGATATGAAAAATCAAGAGAATTTATTGTAGAGAGATGACCCTTTACCTTTAAATAGAATGGTTGTAAGTTCCATAGTTTCTGAGAAAGAGCTCATCATAGGTTTCCACTTTTTAGCACATAGAGCTCTTAAGAATTCATCGGTACAATATAACCTTGAATGATCTAGTATGTTGAGGTGCAAAATAGGACCTTTCCTAGCATAAAAATGCTCACACAGATGTGTTGGAACTATCAGTTTGGTTGCATGATGAACATAACAAAAATTATGCCACCTTGCAACTTTAGACTACATGCATCTAATTCTTTTTCCAATGCGCAAAATCTTGTCACCATGAGAAAATGGATTGGAGATATGAAAATTTGAGAGGTTATTGTAGAGGGACCCTACATAATCTTGTACCTTCATATGGAATAGTTGAAAGTTCCATGGTTTCTGAGAAAGAGCTCATACAAGGGGTTGAAATCAATGAAAACACACAAAAAACTCATCCTTCCGACAATATCTCCCTTTATCATTGATGGAAACACTAATTTTGAAAAACCATCAACAACAAAAGCATACCAATATCAAATTTTCAACAAGCAGTAATCCTCTTGATTGGGGAAACTCTTTACTCTTCATACTCACATTCTCTTGCTTCTAAACACTCTCTCCTACAAAACTTTTTTGAAATATGGTTTTTCAACCACACTAACTTTCTCCCCCTTTTAAATCAATGTAAAATGGACATAGACTCATCCAAATCTCTTGATCTCCCCTTTTGACAACACTCAAAGTGAAACACCTGCACACTCTCTTCATTATACTCATTTCTCTACATTATTCTTCACAAACTTCTTCTCCAACAACATCAAACCCATCTCCCCCTTTGTTCCTTTGCTTTTAAAACAATAATTCTCCATACACTACACCAACCAGTAACCACTACTACCTACACCCCTTGAGAGGTAGCCTTCATTAGTCTAGAATGAAAGAATAAATCTTGAATTGCTCCATTTGACCAATGCACACTCTAATGCATCTAGTTGAAATATGGAAAATAACCCCTAACTTCTGGCAGAGATACTCAAAAGTATCATTAGGAAGAGAATTCATGAAATATCTACAACTTGATACTTTGTAGGCACATACTCCATTTTCACTTCTTTTTTTGCAACCTTTTCTCTCAAGAAGTGATACTAGATTGAACTATGTTTTTTTCTTGAATGCATCACTAGATTCTTTGATATATTGATTGCAGTTGTATTGTCACATAGGATAGAAATAGGTTCGTGATATAATATTCTTATATCCTTCAATGTTTATTTCATCCACAACACCTATGTGCAACACGATGCTACTGCAATGCTCTACCTCTATAGTAGATAATGACATTGAATATTGTTTCTTACTCAACTGTGAAACCAATTTTCCTTCAAGAAAGAAAGCATCTCCACTTGTAATTTTTCTATCATCCACACAACCTACACAATCTTCATCCATATAGGCACCTAAAGAGAAATAAATATCATTTGGATACCATAGACCATAGCCTAGAGTTCCCTACAAATATTTGAATATCCTCTATACTACTACCACATGTGATTCTTTGGGATCTGGGTATGTGCAGGATCATGATGGGCCAAAAAGTGGTAATATGATGGGTATGTGGCTGATGACTATTTTTTTACCCAAAATTGATGAAACAAAAAGGGTTTTTAAAGGAGATTCTCAGCTTTCCATTGATATAAATTATGTTTTACTTTGAATTTAATAAGTAATTATTATTCATTTTCTATTCAAATTACAACTAAAGTCTTGATTGATAGGCTGATTGAAAAACATCTATAGCTTTCAAACTATATCACATTTTTTGAATCCAAAACATATGTCACATTCTATGCTTCGCATACTATAGGATTTAAAAAAAAATGAATTTCATGAAGTTTTGACCAAGTTAAGGTGGTCAGACATACGAGTTCTTATATTTTTAAAAAATTTATAATAAAAAAATCATAATTAATTAATTACTTGGAAAAAAATTACAAAAAAATATGCACCACATTGGGGCATGAGTCCTCTACTTATATCTAAAATATTTAAAAAATTATTATCATTTTATTGTGGTTAGGGTGGTTAGACAGATACCCACTACATTAAAATTTCAAATTTTCACCAAATATAACTTTTTTTTTTAAACAAACCTAGTATTTTAGAAACTAAATTCAATTTGCTATAGATTCTATTCTTGCATTATTTTGAAATAATATAGATAACTTATTCAAATTTTTACGTCAAGTTACCTAACTCTAATTTTTCTAATTTTTTTGCCACTTAAGGGCCTATTTTTCCCATGATGATCCTACACATACCCATCTTCTTGAATTCTATCCACAAGACAAATTTCATGCATGATATCTGGTCTATTATCAGTTAGATATACCATTCCACCAATCATTGATCTATACTTAATCTGATCAGTCTTAGGAGGTTCATCATTCTTGCTCAACTTGCAACCAATAACCATAGGAATACATACTGGTTTAGAGACTTCCATTCCAAACTTCTTCAATATTCCTTGATGTACTTTGATTGTAAATGAATATTCCTTTTCCTGTCTAATTGATTTGAAGTCCAAGGAAGAAATTCATCTCCCCATTTGAATCATCACCAAATATTACAAGTCCTCCATCATATTTTTTAAGTTTAGCAAACTTACTCTTTTCACTAGTCATATGATTAAAGGATCCACTATTAATGATCCAATTGGTTTTATCCTATCTAGCATGAAAAGAAGATACCAAAGTACCTTGAGTATTTTCCCTTGTCTTCAAAGAGTTTTCCTTCACACATCTTCCAGATTTAGCAGAATTCATTTCATCTTTTAAATCCATAAAAAAGAATTCATCATCATCATCATCTCCATAATAAGATTCATGATAAAAAATACTTGCATATTCTCTAACATAATAACTTTTCTTAATCATCTTACCTTTTTTCTCCTTGTTTCTTTCATTTACAATTTTGTTAGAACATCTTGAAGCATAGTGACCTATCTTTCCACAACTAAAACATTTGAAAGACAACTTACCTTTGTACTTACCAATACCCTTTTTTATCCTCACAAAGTTAGCTTCCACATCATCAAGATCGTCCTAATTTGATTCTTTAGTCTTTTGTTATTTTCCAACCTTAAAGTAGGCTCAACTTTTGTACCATTATTTGCACCAAATTCTCTCATTTCAAATGTAGTTAGCGAGCCATACAACTGATCTCTAGAATATAAATCTAGATTTGAAAATTCGTCAATAGAAAAAAATTTATGACTATAAGATTTAGGAATAGTTCTAATAATTTTCTTTACCACTTTTGATTCTTTGATTTTCCCACCAAGACCTCTGATGGAAGTGACCACTTCATCTACTCTCTGTATATAGCTTGCAATGTTTTCATCTTAAAAATTCACTAGTTCTCAAATTTGATCTTCAAATTCTACATCTTAGCTTGTGTATCCTTATCATATCCTTCATAAATGCTTTCCAACTTTGTCCATATTTCTTTAGCAATTTTCAGATCCATAACTTTCACTAATTTAGAATTTGTAATACTACACAAGAGAGCATACCTTGATTTACCATTGCATTCATAGACCTTAATTTCAACTTCAATTCTCAAACCATTTTTAGGCATAGTATAATAGTTTTGTAGTGCCTTCTAGATGTCAAATCCAAGATAAACTAGATAACCTTCCAGCCTTGTATTCTAGAATGCATATTCTATGCCATCAAACATGGGGATGTCATTTTTGTGCACCATATCAGATCTACCTCAAGCGGTTAAGCTTTCTTCCAAGGAACCTTGCTTTGATACCAATTGTTGAATGCACTATAAGAGAATAAAGAGGGGAGTGAATCATTTATACCTTAAAAATTCAAAAACCTTATACACATTTATCCAAATTCATTAATAAACCCTTAAATATTTTATGATGATTTATCATGGAATGCAAAAAATAGAAATTGAAACAAAACAACACCATACACAAGAGAGCACTAGATTTATATGGAAAACCTAAGATGGGAAAAACCACAGTGAGGATTATCTCACATTATAAGTAATAACAAAAACAATTATAAAAGCTTACTTTCTAGAAAAAGAAAGGCTCACTGCCAAAATAGAAAAGAAGATGGAGAAGAAATGTTACATAGATAAAATTATCTCAATACAACAGAGAATCCACCACAATATCGCCAACACCTTCATAACCTGATTGAAGATTTTTAGACACCTTCTTCTCACTACATCTAGTAACCTAAGACATGAAACCTCGCATTGCACTTCTCAAATTGACACTCTATAACTTTTAAATTCACATCATACATGTCTATCTCTTTTATTACACAATCCATCAACAACTCAATTCATATTTATACCATCTTCAACCTTGAAAATTTTCTCGGAGGTCGGTTATGCACCTTAGTCGTGTAAATCTAAATTAGGTTGGCACCAAAACATTCCCACATTGGAAATAAATGAAGCAAGACCATAAAAATCCTTAGCTAGGATTTAGATCCATCCTTACATTCTATGCCACACTTCCAAAAATAACTAAGTACCTTTGTAAATAGTGTAAACATCAAGGTTGACCGTTACCCATGTAAACACCATTAAAATTTTAAGTAGCTTTCCTTTGATCCATCCATAGCTCATGGAAAATAAATTTCATTTAAAAAAACTCTAGAATATTCCATAAAAATGCTAAAATACAACAAACTCATTTGGAACAACTTTCACTTGAAGAATGTACACAACCAATACATCCATACTACTCTACCATACACTGTAGCTCAAGAAAATGACTTCTAAGGAATCAAAACTCAAACCACCTTGACTATGCAAAGATACCAACACAATTAATACACCTTCAGATCCATAAGACCTGAAACATAACTATAGAGAAACCCGAAGCAAAGACAATTCTCCTAGACGCCTTTGCAATACGCAGTTCACACTCTAGTGAAAACAACTTCTTCTGCACAATGATCCAACACACCAAATTCTAGATACAACACCTATGAACATCTCTAATCAACATATTTGAAGCACATAAGCATATCTTCAAACTAGAAGAAATTTAGAGCAACACAAGAACATAACCCTACAACATAGAGCATCATTGCAACACACAATTTCTTCTTTTTATCAAATTTTCTAAAAATCACTTGGAAACCAAGCACCAAAGACACATCCTCATCATCTTCGGTACTTTCTGAACACAACTGAACCAACTACAACATAGCAAGTTAACCATAGATCACAAAATATTATCATAGTAGCACTAGAGGTTGACACTATTAATTTTACTAATGACAATATAATGCAACTAATCAAAGCATGGATAACATTAGCTTCTTTCACAAAAAATTCCACAATAATGATCTTCTTCCTTCTTATATTGTTGAGACCAATGATAATACAAGATTTTTTACATCAGTGACAACACCAATCTGCTCATACTTGCAACAAGTCTTTCAACATAAAAAAACTCAAGTATAATGAAGAACACCCTACTTCTCTTGAAAACTTGTTTAATATTTTTAGTCAATCAAATCCAAGGGTTTTTAGTGAAAATTGTAGAAATGTGCAACAACTAAATGTTTTCTATGCGATTTTTACAAGAAAATTATGTTGATCAATATCAACCTAGAAAAAATATATTGGGATTAAATTCTACTATGAATGTAAATAAAAATTGAGCTCTTATATAAAATATATAGAAATAGTAAATATATCTTTGATTTTTGAAAGAATTATTGTTATTCTACCTCAATATATTCAAAATTTTATCTAGGTATATTCTTAGTCTAACAAAATTTGTAAAAAATATCAAACGATGTTAGGGTTTCGATTAGAAATATAAAATAAATTGATAATGAAATATTAGGTTGTAGCATTAATTATAAATAGTTCAATAAAAGACAATATAACTTATAATTTAGTGACTAGTATTCACTCAATAAAAGACACCACAAATGAGAGATTATAAGAAATTTGAAATAAATATTTTCAAGTCAAAAGCATAAAACCATCATATTCCATCAAGAAATTTTATAATCAACTCTATAAGAAACCACATTCAATATTTCATCCAATTATTTAACTTAAAGAGAATAAAATAAAGATAAATCACCACCAAGACTTGGAACAAAGAGAAGAATGAAGGAAAATAATAACAATGCAACAAGAAGGTAGGGAGGTGGAGATGTGATGTAGGAGCATTTAGATGCATCAGTTATCAAAATCAACCATAAATATATACTAGTTGTAGATTTGTTATTGTGATTGCAGTGATGTGAAAGTGAAGGATTTTTCAATTTTAGCCTAATGTAGGAGTTCATCATACCAAAGAGTTAAATGGATTTTGCGAAATAACTAAGAAATGGCTATGTACTTTAGTTTCTCAAAGTAAGTAATTTTCGTAAACCTCGATGCATGGAGGAGGAGTTTGGGGTATCGATCTATTGCCTACGTAGATATCACACTTTGAAAGGAATTAGGGATCATTGATGAACACTAAAATCTAGCGAGTTAGAGAGTCATAGAGCCTTTGGGGCAGTATCAAACCACTGATGAAGAATGAAATGTTTTTGATTGACAACTAAGGTCCAATATGGTAGAATTTTTTGACATTGAGTACTTGAGGCAACATCCATTTGATTATGGTTAAAGTAAGAAGGAAAGGTTCATGTCTAATAATTGACCCTGATGAACAATGCTATGCCTTAGAATTTTGATGATACCTTTACGTATTAATGAAGAAAAATTAAATGGTGTAGTCTTAAACCTTGACACGTTACAAATTGAAAAATAGCACTCACATGAAAAGTAGGTGCAATGGTCATGTTGATAGAAAATTATATGTAAGTTAATATTTTAGGGACTATGATTCTATTTATGTATAGAAGATATATTAAAATTTGTTTATGGAGAATAATTTTATTTTTTTTAGACTGCAAGAACCGGTTGGGTATCTGTCCCCCTATAAACAACAGTGCGCTTGGTAAACTTTTCTCATGTGATCGGTGGTGTTGGTGTGTCATGCCTCCAATACCATGGGGGTGGAAGGGAGACTAGACCTTGTGACCTCTTGCCTACAATAGGATGCTTCAACCAATTGAGCTAGGTCCATCACCCCTTGTCTATGGAAAATAATGTTTGAAATATTTTACATAATTTTATTTTATTTTATTTTGTGTATAGAATATTATATTTTTAGCTTTTCTTTTTAAGGGGAATGATAATATTATTGATAGAAGAACATCCTATATATGGAAATATAATTGAAAATTCTCAATTTTTTTCACTCAATATAAATATCAAATGATATTCAAAGAAGAAGAAAATTACAAAATTAATTTGTAAATAAAATTGGAAAAACTATCTAGATGACTAAGAATAAACTTGGTTACTTGTGACATGTGACCTAAAATTTGGTAGCTATAAGAAGATTTGAGATGTGTAGGAGAAAAAACTAGTGTTTTTTTCTTTAAATTCTAGGGATATGATTATAATTTTATAGTTGTATTTTGAATCATGCAAATGCTTCCCAAATTAAGATAAAACTAAATAAAATATGTAAGTATGTAAATGAGGGCCATCAATCTTAAATTCTTTAGAATGTTCAACAATGTGATCAATCTCAAAATGTCATTTCACTAAATAGTTGCCCTCTTTTTATGCTTCCAAGACATGAAAGATAGCCTTGTAGCCTTGACAGACAAGGATTTTGTGCCCAAGTTATGACAAGTAAAACAATTCTTGGTAGATCATCAAAAGAGATGAGCTCTTCCTAGGTAAAAGTATTGTTGATCTCTTGATTGGATGGTGATGGATATTTATTTCCTCAAAATCTTAAAGATGGAAATATTGTTATGTAAAATATCAAAATAAAATTAGTTTAAAATTGTGTAGAATTAAGGCATTGAATGAATAGTCTTTAATTTAAACATACACATATAGATTTTTCGAGGTAGCACTTCAATTTCTATCTAAGAAAGAAAAGGCTTATTTTAGCTTAGAGTGTAGAGTAATTAAAATATTTTTACCATGCATTTCTTGATGATTAAGTATGTTTAGATTCAGGCTTGTAGAACTCAAATTGTTAAGTGAGTTAAAATTAAAGAAAGTGAGAAATTAAAAGAAAAAAATTGCAACAATTAACATCAAAATTCTTCATTTAATTAAAAGATAAATTAAATATGATGTGGTTATTTATGATGATAATGCTTTGGAAAAATATGATAGACTTGGAAAGATTTCTAGTGTAAATATCCTCCTCACAATGAAAAGGTATTGTGAGATGAGGATCATCATTTTGGATCAATTATCCTTGATCCATGATGAATCAAAGCACAATTTATCCACTAAACCTCAATCTACCAAGCAAGATCATTCAAATTGAAAAGTTAAACTAAGCATTTTAATTGAAACTGTAGACACGCAAAATTAGCATTATGCATATGCATCTGATCATTCATAAATCAAATTCATATTAATCCACTCATTAGGTAAATCAGGTTCATTTAATCTCTAAGGATTATCCATTTAAATTGAATAAATTAACTTTATTTAATTTAAGCCTATCATTCCCTCTTCGATTAAATAAATCAGGACTTTATTTAATTGAAATCCAAGTCATATTTCTCCCTCTTGATTTAAATAAATCAAAATATCTAAGTCAAAGAGGTCAAAATAATCTAATCATCATTAAGCTAACCTAATCCTAAATATCCTAACCTAACCACCCATCACATCCTCTAGATAATCCCACTTGCACAAATAAATCAATTTATTGATTTATTAAATCCAACATTTTCCATCAACATGGCATCTTTGGGGAATATTCCCTAGAATTTGAATTCAAAAACAAGTGGACATGTACACCCAACAAAGCAATTAATGTCTCTTACATGGCCCGTGCACAAGTCAAACTCAACATTTATTTCACAATTTGAATTTGAAATTTCCCCCTCTTGGGCACATTTCCCAAATCTTGAACATCCCTCAACCTATGACATGATGACAAGTGTCTCCATCTCATTGGCTTGTTTTTGATCCCACATTGCTCTCTTATGAGCACTCTTAGCATTTGAGAATCTATAAATAGAGGCTTCATCCTTCAGCAAATCCTCCAGAATCTCATACAAGGTTACTCTCTTCAATTGAGAGCTAATCTTGCTCATCTTATCATCATCATCTAGCTTATCTATCAAGGATTGGGAAAAGGGCTATTTTCAACAATAGCACCTGTCCACTATGAAATAAAGATACTTCATGTTTTTCATATGCTTATTTAGCTTACCTTTTTGTCATTTTTTTGCATTTGGGAAGCATTAATGTATTATTTCATAGGGATCTTAGGTTTGCTTGTTTTTAACTGATTAACCAAGCTAATGGTGATTATTGTTTGAAGAACATTGTAGATTTAGGGTCTACAGAAACTAAAAGTTACTAACTACAAGAATAGTTAAATTACTACTCTAACCCATTTGAAACTTATCCCATTTTGGAATTGGTGTCATGTTGATGTGAAACGATGACCCTTTCCCAATCTTGTGATCAGTGAGTCTATTTTAGTCAATTCTATGCAAGAGAATTGATGAAACCATTGTGATAAATGGATGAAAACCTAGTTGGCACTAAAAATGAACATGATACAAGCTAAATCAACATGATTTTATACTACAAATAATCTAATTATGCTATTGCTAAGAAAATCCAAGCTAATTCTATGTTAAAAGATGAAACTCCTAATTTATAAACAAGATAAAATGGATGTATGGAAGTTATTAATGGCTGCTCTAAGCTATTATGCAATTAGAAATAAACTAAAATAAGCTAAAGAGAGTGAAATATGAGTGTGATTGCATATAAGATTCAACATCATAAGTTTTCTTTAAAAAGGATGGATCCATTTGTCCCCAAATAGTGACTTGTTTAGAGGAAAGCAAATGAGAAATGGAGGGTTGATATCAAAAAGATTAATCAACAGTCAAAGATGAAGGAGATGGGAGGTATGATCATAGATTCTCATGAACATATGAGAATGAATGATGGGATTTAATCAAGGGTTCACACTTTCCTCAAACAAACACACTTTTGACCTACTCAGACAGGTCAAAGTTGACTTGTTCAAAAGGTTAAATGTTAAAACTTGCTTAAGAAGCCAAGTGAAAATATCCCTTTTTCAAATGATGGAGGAATAAGAATATTCCTTAGAATACTCCTTTAGGTGAGGAAAAAGGCATTTTTCAAATTAAAAGAAAACTTTAGTTGTGAAAAAAGGGGGAATAAGGAATATTCCCTTTTAGAGGAAAATTAGTCTAATTGCTAATTAAACAAGGTTTAATTGTACAATTAAGGGTTTTAGAGGAATTAAAGTGACATTCATTAAATTGAATGTTTTAATGAACAGGGGAGAGATGAAATGATATTTAATTAAACTAATTAGGGTTATTTAATTAAATAAGATGACTGAGGAGATTAAATTAAATATTTTGATTTATTTAATTTAATAAGATGAAACATTAGCGTGAAGAGGGATGAATTAACCCAATTTTGGTGAATTAGGTTAATGGACAAAAATGATGTAATTAATTAAATAGCTAGGCTAATTTAATTAATTAAGCGAAAAGAGGATGGTAAAAGAAAGAAATGATGTTAGTATATCTATTTTGAGTGTATAATATCATTCAAGACATTTTTTAGTGTCCACATTTTGTCCCTTTTTGAAGCGAGGTACTTGTTGCTTGGGTTCAAAGAATAACGCTCTTTGGATTAAAACTACTACTCAGATCAAAAAAAAAAATTCTAATTTTTCAAATGCCCCAATAGAAGGATAAAGCTATTTCCTTGCCCTCTCGAGAAATCGGGGAGAAATTTTGAATTGTGGGTTGATTTCTCAATAAAGGTTAAAAGTTTCCCCAAAGGTCTAGAAAGGCTCTAGGATGCAAGAATTATGATAAAAATGAAAAAAAACAATGCAAAATAAGGTCCAAATTGGAAAATTTGATGAAAATGATGATAAACCCTATCTTCAAGGTTAAATTAGGGGAAAAAACCCTAATTTTCTAGCTTAAATAAGCCAAGAAGGGTCACTTTCAATTCATTTGTGCATTAAAACTTAAGATATTCTTGTTATTTTGAGCTCTGACCCTCTAACATAATGGCATGCCAAGAGCTTCCCAGGCACATCTCCGACCGAGTTCAAGAGTTCCAACGACTTTGATGCACAAGACTGCTGGTATGTAACTCCAAACTTGATTTGAAATTTAATTTTTAGATGCATTTATCATGCTTTGAAATTTAATCATTGGAAGCATAGCTATAAAGCAACATACAAATTGAAATCAATGATGTTGAAATGAATTTTAGTGATGCATATGTATATGGCAACGCTAGTCACGATTTAAAATTAGGGTTTCTAATTTTAAATGGTGACACATGCTTATATAGCGATGCTTTAGCTAATTTAGAAATTAAGGTTAGGGTTTTCCAAAGGTTAAATCATGATGCCAATGTATTTGGTGACACATGTAATTTTAAATACTTTGGATGTCACAATTTGAACTTTGAATATAGTGATGCTATTGAAAATAATGACACTCTTGTGATTTTTGAGCTATAAATTTCAAATTGAGTCAAATTTCCTGATTTCCTAATTTTGTGTGCTTCGTGGATGTAGGAGGTCATTCCACTACTAATGTCATGGGAGCACAGGCCCACCATGTTGGAGAAACTTGGTGATTTGTCAGAGTTGCATCAATAGCACCTAGGAGAGATCAACCTCTAGTATGTCATGTATGCACCCGTCATCTAGACAAACTTAGTGATGATGAATGATTTGTGCAAGAGATGGCATAGTGAGACCTCATACTTTCACATTTCATAAGGCGAGGCAATGGTGACGTTGGAGGATGTTTGGTGAATCATTTGTTTATCGATTCATGGTGATCGAGTGATCTGTGATGTTGATGTTCGATTCGATGCCTACCTCGAGGTTATGAAGATGTAGAAAATTGTTATGTCCAAATCATAGATCGACCTCGAGTCGTATAGAGTTCATGTTTTGACCTTCTAATTGATCATTACATCCATCATTTCTGGTTTGTTTTCTCCTAATAGACACAACAGAGGATTCAACCCAGGATGGGGCTTGGCGTGGCATTGCATGCTATATAGAAGGACAATCTTTATGTGGGGGCCCATGATGTTGGCCTCTGTATATCATTGAACCATAGATTTTTGGGCATGAGGCTTATAGGCTACTCTTGCACTCTTAGGATGTTTCACCTAAAAGGAGAGAGATAAACCTCATGAAAAATCAATGTGGTTCACTCAAATTAGGAAATGTATAATGCAATTAAGACTAAATGGAATGATCTAAGTGCAAATAAATTAAGTAATTGAATGATTATGAATGCAAAACCTAAGAATTATGCAATGTTGGAAAACACAATATAAAATGCAAGTGTGTTGTAGAAAAATGGCCCCTTGTCATTTTTATGGCATTTTAAGTCTTGTTTCATTCTATTTGAACTATTTTTCTCTAATTTAATGTTGTAACATGGATTGAACATGCATATATAGGTACTAAAATTCAAATAATGAGGTCTTGTGAAGGTGTTGTGAAGTGTTGTAAGACATTTCTACACTCTTCTAGACTCTATTCATTGTAATTTACCTAAAAATCACCTTTTCATCACTAATCAGGTCCTATTTTGAAGTGTTGTAAATTCTTGTAATAAGATTTCACACTTTTCTAGGAATATCTTCACTATTTATCCCTTTCTTATGTTTTATTTGGTCTCTGTGTGTCCTCATATGCTTTAATTAAGTGTATTTTAATATTATATTGACAAACAACATTACATACAACATATTTCCCGAAACCCATTTTCAAGTCCTAGGTGGGATCCATTCGCCATGAGTGGCTAATGAGTCCCCCTTGGCTCCAAATTTAAAATATGTCAAAATTCCTTTCAATTTTTAATTCAAAAATACTTGATGTCAGCCTGTGATGAGGTATGAATGGGTAAATAAGGTCCAAGATTGTATAAATAAGTTATTTTCACCTCATTTCAACCCCCATTCATCAAGCTCACTCATCCACCTATTCACTCAAGCATTCAAGCATTTTACAACATTAATTCAAGGAATATTCAAGCACTTTGAAGCATCCATTGACATTACTTTAGAATTGTATCATCAAGGGTTTGGTAATTTGATAGCAATTGCATGTTATTAGTTTATCATTCTCTTTCATTTCATTGTTTCATTAAGGGTCTGATTACGAAAATTGGGGTTTGACCAAGGAAAACCCCTATTTTCTAACCCTCAACCATTTTTCCCCTATTGCATGCGTGTGTGTAGATTTAACAATCTTTTTGGTGTTGAAGATTGGTCTATGAGTCAACAATGTGCTTCAAGTTAACTCAAGTCTATTTCAAGCTTGGAGAAGGTTTTATGTCTATATCCTGTAGAATTGACTTCGAAAATCAAAGATTTCTAGATATGGTGTTATAGATTTGTCTCCTAATTTTTCAAAATTTTGGGAGAGGATTGATTCACCACCAATGGAAAATGAGTCCAACTTTAGGACTGAAAATATGAATTTTGTTAGATTTTGGATCATGACAATTAGAAACCAGTTTCTAACACTTTTTCACCAGTAGGCAGACTAATTCGTCACCCTAGGCGAATGAGTCCCACAATGAAATTTCATTAATTCTAGTCAACATTCACAACATTCCATATTCATCAAAATTTTCCTAGGTACACTCTGTTTCATCTTATTTCTTTCAATTTTTCATTATTTCATCATTTTGTTCATTGTTTGCATATCATAATGTGTTTTCAAACATAGCTTAAATCTCACTTTTGCATTCATATTCATTCATTTAAATCACTCAATTTAATTTATTTTACTTCATTTTGATTAGAAAACATTGCACATAACATAATTTGAATGAACCCTTAGCATTTTTGGTCCTATCTCTCTCCTTTTAGGTGAAAAACCCTAGAAGAACTAGAAAAGTCTATAGGAACCCAAAAATCTATAGTTGAACAAGCGCGAACTAAACATGAAAAAATGTAAAACATAAAAGAAGGTTGAATCAAATTGAACCTAGGGAAAGAATGAAGAATATGGAGTGACTTGAATGTTGACATAAATCATTGAAAGTCACCAGTGGGACTCATTCGCCACTAATAGCGAATCGGTCCTGCTTCTAATGAAAACATCTAGAAATAGGTTTTTGAGTGTTAGGATTCAAAATCTGACAAAATTTGGATTTCTAGCCTTAATGTGAGACTCATTCATCACTGATCTTGAATAAGTCCTCTCCCAAAATTCTATGAAATCAGGGACCAATTCTATAGCACCAGATCTGAGGTTGTGTTCTTGTTGGGTTGACAAAGTCAAATCTACAGAAAATGGACTATAGGTTACATCCAAGCTTGAAGTAAGGTTGATTTGACTTGAAACACTTTGTTGACTTCTTGAACACCTTTCAACAACAAAATTCTTGACAAATCTACATACACAAGTCTACAAACACACATGCAAATGGGGAAAAATGATTAAGGGTTAGGTTATAGGGATTTTCCTTGGTCAAATCCCACTTTCGTAATCAAACCCTTAATGAAAAAATGGAATGGAATGAACAAGGAAATATGAATAAACAACATGCAAATGTTCGAAACTCACCACAATCTTGTTGAAGAAATATGAAGATATGTCAATGGTTGCTCCAAGATACTTGTTTGATGCTTGATTGAATGATGCAAAGTGCTTGAATGCATGAATGAAAGAGTGAATTAGTGAAATTGATGAATTGGGGTTAAAATGGGTGTAAAAACACTTATTTATACACACTTGTTCCTTAGTAACCCAATGATACCTCATCACAAGCCAACATAAGGTAATTTTGAATAAAAACCTAAAAGAAAATTTTAAATATTTTGAATTTGGAGCCAAAAGGGACTCATTCGCCACCCATGGTGAATGAGTCTCACCTTGGACTTGAAAGTGGGCATCAGGAATTATCTTGCATTTAATGTTTTTTTTTGGGTTTACATTAAAAAATACACTTAATTAAGCCAGGTTATAAGGGAATAAAGGGGTCAAATAAAGCATAAAAAAGGTGTAAATAGTGAAATTATGCCTAGGAAAAAATCTTGTTACAAGACTTTACAACACTTCAAAATAGGACTTGATAAGTGATGAAAAAGTGATTTTTAGGTGAATTGTAATGAATAGAGTCTAGAAAATTGTAGAAATGTTTTACAAAACTTCACAACACCTTCACAAGATGCCGTTATTTGAATTTTAAAGACCTAATGTGAATTCATAAGTCACATTACAACATTAAATCAAAGCAAAAATGGGCCAAGCATCATGAAGAAAGGCCTAAAAGACCATGAAAATTTCTAAGGGGCCATTTTTCTATGGCATATTTAGCTCCCACTTTAGTTAGAGGATGAAATTACTTCAAACTCACACTAAAGTATAGTCATGCATATTGAGAAGGATCCAAATGCACTTATGTTAGTAATATGGAATGACAATGATCAAGAGGGATGATCAAGCCCCCAAGATGAAGATCCCATGGAAAATTGAACATCAGAAAAAAGGAACACACATGTGAAGAAAAGAGAGAATTAGACGAAGCTTTAATCATTTGTGCAACTAGTTTTGAATTATATCTAGGCTATTTGTGAAAAAAAGAGAATTCATACTCACTCTGGGGTGATAGAACTCATGGTGGTCCATCAGGTGAGAAGAACCAAAAGGTGAAGTACATACACTAGTTGGTATGCACTCACAAACAAATAGGTGGCTATGGTGAAATTCATGCCATTGAATGGGCTTCCCACTCAACCATATCAAAGTTATACCCCCTGATAACTTTAACAAGGCACCACAAAGGAAAATTTTGGTTCATGCTTCATGAGACAAGCAAAGCTTTGTATGCTTAAAACTCATGAACAAAGAGGATTGTACCACAGGCATGCAAGCTATGTTATGCAAGGTGGCAAAGATGTAAAAGGTAAGATGTAAAAATGTAAAATGAAAAAGATCTTTCAAGGAGTCTTGTTAAGTTCAGGCAAGGTCTGTCACTTTGTGAACATTGTGTCTAATGTCTCCAAGAGAGGACCAATCAAGGAATACTATATTCACAGCTTAGGGGATGTAGTGTGTCATATCAAACCACTAAGAGGAATGTAATATGCTAAGATAGAACACACCTATGAAGGAAATCAAACTTTGTCGAACCCAAATCCAAATACCTACAAAACACAATAAACAAACACATTAGGAGATCATATGCAAGTAAGAACAAGGATTCCCCATTAAATCCATTAGAAAATTTTTAAATAGGAAATAAAATAAGAATGAAATGGAAGAAAAATGAAGTAAGTTAAATCCTATTAAAATGAATGCAAACTCTTGATCCCATGGGGGAATTGGTGACAATTTGATGTGAAAATTGGCCCTTTGCCAACTCCAATACTAGCTTTGATGATTTGATGAAGGTTGTGATCCCCTTTGATGAAGGATGATGAGTGCTTCAAGACAAAAATCTGCATAACCTAGCTAAAAATTTGAAAATATGGATGAAGATTGTTAAATATTTGAGCATAGTAAGTTTACTCAAATTGTGGATACTAGAAAGAGGAGATTAGCCTCTTATTTATAGGATGAGAAGATGAAAGAATTTCCAAAATGGAGCAATGTGGGACTAAGAATTATCCAATGACAAAGCTCGCCACTTGTCAACTTGTGAGTGGATGGAGGATGTGCAAGTTTTGAAGATTGTGTCCATAAGTGCATATATTTGAATTTTGAATTTGTTGAAATGACATGTAAGAAGGAAAGAAGGTGGATTGAATGCCACTTGGCTCAAGGAAAAAGGACTTTGTAGTTGGAGTAAATGCCTTGTTGGAAGGACAAAGTCCACTTGGATTTTGAATTCAAACTTGGGAATATTCCTTAAAAGATGCCTTGTTGAAGAAAATAGAGATTTAATAAATCAAATAACTCTATTTTCATGTGCAAGTTGTAAAAGATGGAGGATGGGACATGAGAAGAGATTAAATTAATCAAGGTTAATTAATTTAATGAAGGGGTTAAATGATGTAACCTATTTGAGTTAAATTTGTTGATTTATTTAAATCAAATATGAGAAGAATGTGAAAAAGAATTAATTAAATAATGAGTTTTGATTTATTTAATTGAAAGAGATGATGTTAGATTAAATTAAATAATGTTTTAATTTATTTAATTTAATACATAGACTTTAGAGATTTAATCAAATAAAATTAATGATTTAATTAAATGGGCATAATTAGATGAGACTGGTTAATTTAATTATCAAGAAAGGATGACTTAATTAGATAACTGATTTATCTAATTAAGAGAGGAATGCTGATGAATTTAATCACATAAAGGAATTTGATTAAATGGTTAGACCAAAGGATGATTCATAATGAAAAAATGTTAGTGGTCAGGATTAGATGTCCACTGTCAATCAGTACATTTTACGTGTCTACATTTTTCCCCTCTTTAAAATAATGCATTTGTTGCATTGGTTCAAAGAATAAATGGTCCTGATCAAAGCCAAAATTTTATCATTTTCAAAATCTTGCCCCACTACTGCCCAGCGAGAGAAAACATACCAATACATTACCCCCTCAAGAGATTGGACAAAATTTTTTATTTTTGGGTGATCTCATGAAAAAAGAGGACAAGGTGCCTGATAGGTCCAAAAAGGCTCCCAGAGGCCAAAAACGTGTTTAAATAAAATGATGTAAAATAGGCCTCAATTGGACAAAAACAGGTTCAAGAGTTGAAAACCCTAGCAAGATAGCCAAATAGGGTAAAAAAACCCTATATTTTAGGCTTAAAAAGGATCCAAGGGGTCACTTTCAATTCATAGCTTTCTGACAAATTTGCAATTTAAGCTCTGAAATTCTAACGAGATGGCACAATGAAAAATCCCGAAGCACATTTTCAACCGAGTTCAGACATACCACTGACCACCCGGCATTGGGGCACCAGTAAGTGATCCTTACTTGAGCTTTGTTTTTCATTTTTTGCATTCATTTAATGCTTTTAAACTTAGTTCTTCTGCAATGGTGCTATATAGTGCTGCTTAAGAAACAAACTGTAGCGCTTGATGCTCCAAACTAGCTCGCCATCACAGACTACACCACGATGGTGGAGTTTGGAGTTTGGAAACAAACTACAAACTTCGATGCTCATGCCCTCGCTAGCGAGGTCCTTTAAAAGTGGAATCTTCCCAAACTACACCACTCGATTGAAAATTGCACCGCGGTGGTGCTCTTTTAGAGTTTAGCCCTCTAGCATCATAGTTTGAAAATTTCAAACTATGATACCTTCATAGATAGAAAAGTTGGGATGGTTTTTTGGGTGCTCAGAATAAAAAATTTCAAAAATTTTAACATGGTGACCTTTCCTGATGTAGGACACGGCAAGGGAGCTCCATTCTCAGGAGCATAGATCGTGAGAGATGTTTAGTTAACAACAAGACCTTAGCAACAGGGAGAAGGATCAGCTACAAGACATGGAACTGTGGTATATTGCATACATAGCACCTGTTTGTACTCACCTTGGGATGATGTTAGTGCTTTCCGAGAGATGGCACAGTGAGACCTCATCCTTCCACCATCTTATTGGAAATTCCACCATCACCTTAGAGGACGTGTGGCATATCCTTAGATTGTATATTCATGGTCGATGATTTATTTTTGATATGGATGCTTGATGGGATGCTCGTCACACAGTCCTTGCTATAGAGGATTCTATCTATTGTTAGGGTCAGATAGAGCTTGAGCATCATAGGGCTCTAACCTCTCCCTTCCACTTGGTGGTTGTGGTTATTATTTCAAGTCTTGTTGCCCTAGATCAGTGAGGCTGGTATTTCAGTCCTAGTTGCAGGCTCTGCTGGGAGCGCATGGTTCACAATAGACCAATTCATTTTGCTTGGGGCCCTATTCTTCTAGTCTCACTCTACAAGGACTTACACAAGTATGTTTACCTCGATGAAAGAGCACTCAGAGTAGGTGTTACACATCTACACATATGGACATGGGAGCACATTGCCATTCTTTGGTCTTGAGTCATTGGAGTGTTGATGAGGCCTAATGATCCCCTAGTGTGGCATTACAGAGGTGTTGTGTCCTTTACACACATGGGCGAGCACAGGATTCCTCACTAGAGGAGGGTCCTGGATGAGATGCAGGTTTTTACTTGGCGTCCATACTTGGATCACCCCAGATGGGTTGACAATGCAGAGTAGATCTTCTTTACCCACCAGGACCACTTCATGCAAGGGCAAGAGCATACGATGGTGGAGAGATACCTACCTAGGTGTGTCCAGTGTTAGTTTCGTGAGGCACTAGACTGGCCAGACGACGCCTATGTGGTCATATTTTCTCACACCATGTCACAAGGTTCGTGGGGGTAATACATTCCTACCTTCGAGGCCATAGATAGCTTCAGACAGTTGGTGGTCTAGCCTTGGGCTTATAATCAGGGACCTGCAGGCCTAGGGGTTACTCATGCCTACAAAGATTGGTTTCAGCTACCCTTGTAGTTGACCATTCTAGGAGCACCCTCCACTCGGTGGAGGTCGAGGGGCAAAGGGGGAGGATGAGGATAGAGATATGGTGATTAGCAGGATCAGCCAGTCAAGGTTCCACTTCAGCCGATCCAAGCTAATGTTTAGATACAGGATCGACAATAGGTGTTAGCCAGGTAGTAGGATTAGACAAAGGCACCACCAGTAGTTGAGGGTGAGGATCAACCTCACGTGCAGCCCGCACGAGCATAGCCAGTAGGGAAGAAAGATCACCATGATGCATTGATTGCATAACCACATGCCCAGGTTCAAACCTTGATGGTGGAGAGGGATCAGGCAAGGGCCAAGAGAGACTAGGCCATTTTGCAAAGGCAGGCCACAGGGCGACAAGCGGCCATAGAAATGGGCCAGAGATAGTAGTTGGAGAGCATTGCAACATCCTCCTCTCAAAGCACAATGCCCCTTTGGTCTTACATGGAGGTTGTCTAGGAGACAGACTATTATCACATGCATTATCATCAGTCTATACTTAGAGCAGAGCGGGCCCTAGATTATTCGTAGCGGACTAGCTACAGACTAGCAAAGGGTCATGGTGAGAAATGCGAGGGAAATAGACAAGAGGGATAGGCCTTATTTTGTTTGAGATGATATACTTTTGTGTCATATGGGCTCATTTTTTATAGCCCGTTGGGCCCTTTTTGTACTTATTGACATACATGTACAATGATCTGATTATTTTGTACTATGACAGTTATCCGATGATGATATATATATGAGATGATGATTTTCATATTATGTGATGTGTATCATTTATTTATGCATGTATGGATGATTTTATTTCTATATGCTATGCAATCATGTTATGGTGTTATGTGATGTACATATGGATGCATTTATTTTCTGATGATGTATGCATTATTAAGAGATCTATATTATGATGTTTAATACATGATATGCAAATGGATTTATATGGTATGTGATGTGGATGGATGATGATGTAATCTATTAAATGATATGATATGTGATATGAAATGGATGATGTAATATGAAATTTTTTATGGAGATGATTTATGGTGTATACGCGAAATGATATGTGGAAAATGATTATGGATGGATGTATGCTTTTAATGTAATGTATTTTTATGTTCCTATTATGCTTTGAATGCTTATAATGATATGGAATGATTTATGCAATGAAATGAAAAAATGATTTCTACATGGTTATTTATAAGGTGTTCTATATGATATGGATAACTGATGGACGATATGTATGTTCTTATGTATGATGCAATGTGAATGCAATGGTCATGTTTTATATGATATATTTTGATGATGTAAATGGGATGGTTTTACAATGCTGAGAATAAAATATATATATTATCCTAGACATGTTAAATGATTTTGAGATGTATGTGATATGTTCATTGTGATGTGATGTAATATATGAAAATATATGTTAATGCAAAGTGGTGTGATAATGCTTTATGCAAAATGAATGTAATGTGAGAGATGCCTTTATGATGTTTATGTGATGTGAATATGTATGCTTATAATGCAGTGTATTATCTATAATTCTTATGTACCTATTATGATTTATTATGCAATATATGGTAATATGAGATGATTATGAAATGTTTCATGCAAATGAATGTTATGTGATGGTTTATGTGATGGTGCAATATGATGGAAGATAGATGTAATGTGATGAAAAATGGACATGCTTATTTATGAAAAATGCACATAATAATACATTTATATGGAGATGCAATGCATATGTTTCCTATATGATATGTTATGCAATATGCTAATGATTTGTGGATGCAGAATCGATGATGATGATCATAATGACTAACTGTCACAGTACCTTGTTAGCATGAAGAGAAATAAGGGAT
The DNA here is from genome assembly GCA_007258455.2 of Sequoia sempervirens. Classification (NCBI taxonomy): domain Eukaryota; kingdom Viridiplantae; phylum Streptophyta; class Pinopsida; order Cupressales; family Cupressaceae; genus Sequoia; species Sequoia sempervirens. Next base: position 798,790,383 of record VDFB02281492.1, on the reverse strand, counting down.
GAAAGAGAAGAATAAATTTCAACAAGACATAAGATAATGAATATGCAAATAATGATGACTACTTTCCAAGGAGTTAGGATTTTCAAAGGGCCAATTTCCTTATGTTTGATAACACATGTGGTACGATGCATCAAGGTATAGAGAACTAGGATGGCGTTGTACCTAGTGTGATGGGCTTTGAATTGAAAAACAAATAGGAGTATTCTTGTTCATACTTAACATATGAAAACCTTGCTAGGATGTACTTTAGAAGTTTCAAATATCTCGGACCAAAACACAGAAAGGTATAACCTATCAATGCAATAGTCAACAAGTTGTCCAAAACATCCTCTATACATTTCTAACAAAGCATGTATTCACCAAGTTATATTGCAAGAACATCCAACAAGAACAATAGATAAAAGATAATGGTCGCTGCCCCATTCATATCTCTCTAAATCCATTTGTTTGGACATCATCGAGATGTTATTGGAATGAGAGCAAAGAGATAAGTCAAGAGACCAAGATTAAGTAAATAGACAAGTTGATGTTCTTCAATACCGATAACCAAAAGGGAATGTGTTTTTAAGGATAAGAGCCGAAACTATTGCCAAAAGGTAATGCCCATTGTAGGAAGGACACATCCTAGGACATGCTAGTGGATTGTGGCATGCCATTTCGTTTATCCAAACTGCTCTTTCTAATAAATAATGCCCATTGTAGGAAGGATACATCCTAATATATAATGTTATCAGATGTTTGAAACGAGATTGATTGGATGATAGGTTATCGACACAAAGAGTGGACCAACTTGCTTACGTACTGACTTAGACCTGAGACTTGACATTTTGAGTTTTCACTTTTAACCTGCTAAGCTTGTTTCCAATTATTTTACCGAAGGTTGAAGATGACAATATTTTATTATGAGTGATATTATTGCGACTAAAAAAGAGATGAGACAGATGAATTTTTTGGGCTTTTTGATTTTTTTTATCTTTATTGAAGTGCTTTGAGGCTATTTTTGGTATTTTCAAGATTTTACAAATGTTTTGCTTTTCAAAATTTCAAATGTTTTTGGGGTTTTCTAAGATTTTGACCAAGAGACTAACCTAAAGACCTATCCTAAGGGCCTCATGGGCTGATCAATAGATTAGCCTTTCCTATGTTATACATGCAGAGACCACGTAGTTTGACTGACGATTGACCAATTTACAGATGAAGATATACATGATGCAATGTCTGTTTATTATGACAGAATCCTAAAGGATTGACCTAAGTGTCTCAGGGAATGATCAAAGATCAACCATTCCTACGTTCAAGGCTCAGAGACCTATAGCTCGACAAGATGACTCTATTTTTTGAATTTTTGACTTTTTGACCTATTTTGGGATTTTGATATGTTTTTGAATATTTTTGGATTTTGGTGATTTTTTTATGTTTTTGGATTTTCTTATTTTAGGAATTCAAGAATATACACGAATCTGATCTAATGAGAATACAATCCCAGTGTGATGCAATAGACTACTTCGATGAAGGTAGGAAAAACGTACCTTGAGGATGGGTTGAGTAGTACTAGGAGGGATCCTGATATGAACACATGACCAAGCTATGGTACATATGCAGATGGATGAGTGATGGATGAAGCAGAACAAGTCATGAAGATCCTAGTGGATGGGAAGTGCTTATTTACACAAGGTGCCTATTTTCTAGGTTTTCACCAAGGTACCCGTCCAAAGTGCCACCGAAGTGGTTTTCACAAGAGGACAATTTTTTTCTTTACTTTTTTTAATCGTTTTTTCTTTTTTTTTAGATTTTATTCTTTTTTGATTTTTTTGTTGTCACCAAGATGCCTGTTTGCCAAGTTTTCACTAAGGTAACTATTTCTTCACGACATTTTCTTGTTTTTTTAAATTTTTTTGGTTCTATACCTTGAAAGATTAGGCATACAACTTTTTGAGATGAGAGCTATTCATGGGTTGTTGCAGAGGTTCCCCTTGAGGTGTTGATAACTTATATGCCCCTAACTTATAGTTTTTTGTGATAACAAATGTTCTGAACCAATTGGGTTCAAATTTTCCTTTACTGTTTGGATTTGGGATGTTCTTTTGATTCTCCTTTCTAGTACCAGTTCTCTGACTTGGAATGGTCTAATTCTGATTTTCTTGTTATAACTCCTCTTTAGTCTATTCTGATAGACCAACAAATGATTTAAAGCATCTATACACCACTCATCCAATAGATCTAGCTCATTGAGTCTTGATACTCGGTACTCTTCATCCGTGATGAGGTTTTGTAGTGATATTCTTAGTGATTGGAGCTCGATCTCAATGGGGAGTACTGCTTTTGATTCGTAGACCAGAGAGAAGGGGGTGGCACCGGTGGGAGTGCAGATGCTGAATCAGTAGGCTTAGAGGGTAGGATTGAGCTATAGATGCCAATCACGACCTACATCATTGACTATTTTCTTGAGGATTTTCAAAATGGTTTTATTTGTGGCTTTTACTTGGCCATTTCCCTGGGGATAGTATGGGGTGGAGAAGCGATGTTGGATTTTTAATTTTTCACACAAGTTGTGGACATCCTAATTCTTGAATGGTGTCCCATTATCTGAGATAATGGCTTGTGGGACAACATAGCGGCAAATGAAATAGTTTAGTATGAACTTTGATATCTACTTCCTAGTTATATACGTCATGGGTATGGCTTCGACCCACTTGGTAAAGTACTCAGTGGTTGTTATGATGAACATGTGGCCATTAGATGAGGTGGGAGTGATTTTCCCAATGAGATCAATTCCCCATTGCAAAAAGGGCCATGGTGTGATGATGGGATAAAGTTCTTGAGCTGGACCATGGATAAGGTCCCCATGTTGTTGACAATGTAGACACCTTCTGACATAGTCATGTGCCTCTCCTTCCATTGTAAGCCAATAATACCCCATGTCCTCAGCAATTTCTTGGCTAGGGTCATTCTACTCGAGTGTGAACCATAGATATTGTTATGTACTTTAGTTAAAGCAGTTAATGTCGCCTCATCATTTAAACAGTGAAATAAGGTTCTTTCTATGCTCCTACGATATAAGGTATCTCCTCGGATGACGAATCGGGATGCCTTTCTGAAAAAGGTTCATTTTAAGGTTGAGGGTAAGTTCGCAGGTATGACGCCTATTCGGAGGTAGGTATAAATGTCACGGTACTAGGGATCACTTGGACTAATGATTTCACACACAAATTTTGATTATGGTACCTCAAATACAGGAACAAGAAGCTGCACTACCAATAATTCATGTTTTAGAACACTGTGAGGAATGTCCAGTAGGGATCCAATTGTTGCCATGGTGTCTGCTACTCTATTGTTGGCTTTGGGTATCTGCTCAAATGTGATATCGATAAAGGATTCCTTGAGAGTTTTCACCAATTTTTTGTATGGAGTTAGCTTATCATCCTTGGTCTAGTATTCACCATTCACTTGGTTTATTATCAGCCAAGAGTCTCTATATACTCTAAGGGCCATGATGTGCCATTGCACTGCTATTCTGAGACCTATGGCTAAATCCTCGTATTCTGCAATGTTGTTGGTGCAGGGGAACACCAATTTATAGGACCTTGGTATGCAATCCCCTTGTGGGGTGATAAAGAAGACACCGAATCCTGATCCATGTTGTGTGTATGAGCCATCAAAGTAAAGTTTCTAGTGGTCGGTTATGTTGAGGTTGAAGATGGATTCGTCTAGATGAGAGAATTTTTTGAATAGATTGGTGCTTCTGCAAGCTGATCTACGATGACTTGGCCTTTGATTGCTTTTCACTCTACATATTTAATGTCATAATCTGATAATATCATGACCCATTTAGGCATCCTTCCAGTGAGCATTGCTTTTGACAGTAAGTACTTAAGAGGGTCAATTTTGGCGATGAGTTTTATTTTATGTGCCAATATGTAATGTCTAATTTTTTATGAAGCAAACACTACTGCTAAACATGCTTTCTCAATGAATGAATAATTTAACTCATGCCCAACCATTGTTCTGCTGATATAATATATGGCCCTTTTTGTCCTGTTTTTGTTGTGCTGAACTAAGAGAGCACCAAGGGCTACTCCTGTTGCTGACACATAGAGAATTAATGGTTTTCTTGGGATTGGTGGCATTAGGATAGGTGGTGTAAGTAGATATTCTTTGATCTTTTTGAGGGATTCTTCACACTTGTTATCTCACTTTTACGCTACTCCCTTGTGAAGTAGGTGAGAGTATGGATTTTGTTTATCTGTCAGTTGTGCTATGAACCTTCAGATGGATTGAAGCCTACCTTGGAGACCTCTCAATTGTTTCAATGTTTTGGTTGCTTCCATCTCAAGGATTTCTTATACATTTGCTAGATCTACCTCAATACCTCTCATTGATATTATGTATCCTAGCAACTTTCTTGATTGTATGTCGAAGATGCACTTCTTTGGATTTAATCGAACCTTGTATTCCCCCAGCCTGTCAAAAATGGTGCTCAAATTTGCTATATGATCCTTACTCTTTTTGGACTTGGCTAGTATGTCATTGACATAATCTTCAACAGTTTTATGGATAATGTCATGGAAGATTAATGTGATGGCTCTTTAGTATGTTGCTTCTGCATTCTTCAAGCCAAATGGAATCATATTCCAACAGTAAGTCCCCCATGGACAAGTTAAGTACATTTTATGTTGGTCTTCTTTAGAAATCATTATTTGGTTGTATCTTGAGAAACCATCCATCAAGGAAGGAATTTTGTGTCACACTGTCATTTCTATGATCATGTCAGTGTTCGGCAACAAGAAATCATCTTTTGGACATGCCATGTTTAAATCCCTAAAATTTGTCTAGATTCTGATATCCCCATCCAGTTTTGAGATAGGCACCAGGTTTGACACCCATTCTGGATAATCTATTGGTCAAATGAATCCTTCATCTAATAGCTTCTTTAGTTCCATTTTGACTAGCAGTGTAGTCCAAGGGTTCATTTTTTTGAGCTTGTATCTAACGAGTTTTGCTTTAGGATATATTGCTAGGTGATGAACTACAATTTTCAGATCAAGTCCTAGCATTTCTGCATAGCTCCAAGCAAAGTTAACTTGTCTCTCTCTTAAGAAAGCTGCTAGGAGTTCTTTTTCTTCTGATAGTAATAATTCCACATAGAATATGATGTGTGGGGTCTCCTTTGTTCCTAGATTAATTGTATTACACTTTTCTACTAGGACTGTTGATTTTTCTTGATGTAGATCCCTAAAAGGAAGATTGAATCCCCCATCCTTAGGCACCTCAAAAATATTTTCACCATTGGATGTGTCCTTTATTTTTACTTTTCATGTCGAAGAGTTCCATAGTGGTGTTTTCACTCAAGGACTTAGATATTATTCTTAATTTCTCACTTTTGCGACAAAGGGATTCAATCATTTCCCTATAATAGGCCCATGTATCTAGCTTAATGATGAACCTTACTTTGTGATCCCCACATGGAATGTTGTCCCATAGTCCCATGAATTCTAAGAGCACCTCATCATTTTTGAATGTATCAAGAATTGGTGGTCCTCGTTGGTCATAATCGATGAGTTAGGGGTAAACTAGGCAGATTTCATGATTTTGATGGTTTGAATCAAAGGATAAGGTGCTAATCATGAGAAGCGTGGTATCCTCGGAGAGCCTAGGTAGGTTGGTTATGGGATCCTCATCATTTCTACTACTATAGATGTCAGTTATGTCAAATTTGAAGTTGTCTATGATTCATCCTGTAGATACGGGTAACCAAAGTTCAGCTATGGATAATTGAGGTGGATTATGGACCTTTCTAACTAGAGGACTTCGACCATGTATGGTTATACTCAGAGGGGTACATCTGAGGCCAAGATTTCTCATTCGCATCTCTATAATGATAGGTATTATAAGCTCATTTTCATTTTTCCCAAGTCTTTGGTTTCTATCATAGCCCACTGCGAGCATCATTTGCAAACCTTTGCTTCTGTCATCCATTGGTAGATCGGTTGCCGGTCTATCATCTTGATATAGGAAATGAGATGGGTCCTCCTCTATGACTTCTTGGCTGAGATCTCCCCAACTTATGAAGTTGGGATATTCTTCAGGGGATGCTTGAGATGTGGAAGCTTCATTTTCTTGTGGACATCCTCCTGATTTGGGAGATTGTGGTAACTCTCCAACCACAAAAGAATTTTTGGGAATCATGTAGTTTCTGCAACCATTATCCTAGATGATGAGTTTGATATCAGAGATTGTGGGAATGGCGGGAGTGGCGGGTGTCTCTGTCAAAGAAGTTGATGCGAGAGTGGCTAGATAAATGTATGATGTTGATGGGCCTTCATCATTTTTAGGTACTTGACATATTTTGTAGTATTTATCCTCAAGTTTCTTATAGTAGGAGAATGGTTTAGGATCTCTATGGATGGTGACCTCCTGTCCTTCATATGTGAATTTGACACATTGATGGAAAGTTTATGCTACCACTTGCATTGCATGAATCCATGGATGTCCTAGGAGAATGTTATAAGGTAAGTCGAGGTGTAGGACCTGACAAGTGGTTTCCATGATAGCTAGGCCTACTTGAATAGGGATTATGATTGTGCCTTGGGACACTCTTTCCTAATCATCATATGCTCTAATTGTGATACCTTTTCCTTTGTCGATGGAATCCTCTAAGATTTTTAACTGCTTAATGAGCTTAACAGAACAAATATTCAAGCCTACACCTCCATCCACCAAGACTTTCTTGAATTTACTTTTTTGCACTAGGACCTCTAAATGGAGTCAATGGTTATGAGATGGTTGAGCGGGAAAGTCCTGATTGGAGAATGTAAGGAGGTGTGGAGTGATGACGTTGTCGACCATAGCTTGGAATTGTTTCACATCAAGATCTGTAGGGATGGTGGATGAAGCCAATGCTTCCTCAAGGATTTTATTGTGGGTGGATGAGATTTTTAATAACTCCATGATGGAGATTTGTGTCGGTGTTCTTTTTAACTGATCGAGGACATTGTAACCATTGGGAATGGATCTTGAATTGGATAGGATAGTTCTGTTTGGTTGGGATGATCTTGCGATGGTAACTTTTCCGCCTCTGGTGGTGACTCCACAATTAGCTTTAGCTCCTTTGGTAGTGATTACTATGCAGTATTCATCTAGGGAGGCAATGATAGTTTCATACACATGATTCATGTTTTTGAGGTTACCTTTTCCCTTATCTGTGTTATTTTTCCCTTTATGGTTAGGCATCAAATTCGTGTATATTTTGAGATTTTAATTCCCTGTTGGTTGTTCCAAATTTATTATTCTTTGATCAATGAGATATTAGACTATGTTCTTTAGTCTCATGCAGCTGTTTGTGGTGTGCCCTATGATTTTATGGAAATCATAGAGCTGATTTTCGTTGTACCAAGAAGGTTTAACATTGGGTTCTTGGTAGTTCTCATAGGTGGGAATCTTGATGAGGTTTTTGTTTAGTAATTTCCTCATGATGACTTCAAGTGGTTCCTTCAGAGTGGTGTAATTTCACTTGGTGAAGTTCTTGTTTCACTAGGGAGGTCCTCTTTGGTCATTGAGGTTATTGATTGCTTGGTTGTTGGGTTGTTGTGTTATTGTGTTTGCTTGATGATGAATTTGGATTTATTGTTGAGGTGTGGGTGTGTTTTGCTGAGGGGCACTGATAAAAACTTTAGCATTGATGACACCATCATTGGTAACATTTTTGTTTCTTTCCCATGTGCGAGGTTTGTCATTGTAGTTGGTGGGTGGGCGATTGTTCTTTTGTTCAGGATATGAAGTTGATTCTCTAGGTTGTGTCATAAGGGCTCATTTAATGTTGAGAGCATTGGAAATCAACTAGTCATATGTGGTGATTCCTTGGACCTTGAGATGGAATTCCAAGAGGCCATTAAGGTTGGATATGACGGTGCACACTTGTTGTTCCTTGGGCATGACCCATTTACTTTGATTGGCCTTGGATCACCATTGTTGTAGGAATGAAGCAAAAGATTCATTCTTACCTTGTTTCAGAGCTAAGAGTTCCTCTAGACTAACATCCATGGCAATATTGCATGTTTATTTTTTGATGAATGCATTTATGATTTCTTGGAATGTCTTGATGCCTGTGGGTAGGCGAGAGAACCATTCTATAGCATGGCCCACCAAACTCCTAGGAAATAGCCACATCATATAGGTATCATCATCCACGACTTCCATGCAATGAACCTAGAATTCCTTGATGTGATCTTCACTGTTTCTTGTCCCACAGTACTTGTCAAACTTGGGGATATCAAATCTCTTTAGGAATTGTTTCATCACAAGGCTCCTATCGAATGGATAAGGACACAAGTTACTAGATGTTCTTGTGGTTCACCTTGCTTGAAGATTGAGCACTTGTTGTGAGAGAAAACTAAATTGTGTTGTCACATTGTTTTGTGGATTATGAGGTGGGATGAAAGTGTTTTGAGGTGGTTTTCCTGTGGATGTGATGGGTAGATTGGTTGATTTGTTCATTGGTGGTATATGCACATTCTGCTGAGCCATGTATGCCAGCACTTACTGCTGTATAAACAACACTTGTTGTTGGTCTTGTTGTTGTTGCGCTAAGATTGCCTATTGTTGAGCCTATTGGCGTGCTTGTTGTTGGAATGCTAATTAGGCTACTTCTTGTTGCTCTTGGTATTGTTTTATTTCTTGCTAATATGCTTGTAGTTGTGCTTCTTCTTTTTGTGCAAGATGTTGTGCTTGTGCCTATGCTTCTTGTGCCTGATATTGGACGTGCGTCTGAGCTTGAGCTTGTGCTTGTGCTTGTGCATGTGCAACTTCAACGGCTTGTTCTTTTTGTTGTTGAAATAAGGCTTGGGCTTGTGCAACCTGCTATGCTTGTTGTGTGATTTGGGCAGCTTGATCATCTCATGCCTCTTGAGAGGATTATTGGGTAGCTAGTTGCATGACTTGTTGAGTAGCTAATTTCACAACTTATTGAGTAGATAATTACACGGATTTTTTCTTTTGTACTTGCAGGAATTCCTTTTGATAAGTAGCTTGCTAAGCTGCTTTGTAATACCATGTTGTATTGGCTTGATATATTAGAGCTTGGTGGTGGTGCGAGCGGTGGTGGATTCAGAATGGTGTTTTTCGTAGTGGTGAGAGGTGATGTTGTGTTGGTAATTTGAGTGGTGGATGGTGTGCTCGATGTGATTGGTCCTTGAGAGATCATGATTTGAGATGTTAGAAGGGTGGTTGATGATGTCATGATTGCTTGGGTAGTTGTCATCTGTTATTGTGATGTCGATGACAAGAACTTTGAGAGTTTGGTGTAATGTTTTGATTGATGTTCAGGGTGCTGGTTTGATTTTGATTGATATTTGGTAAAGGTGGGAGCCCTAAGCCAAGTAGCGGTGTAGATAATGGTGGTAATGGAAGAAGAGGTGAAAATATGAGGGATGTGACCTCTTGAGGAAATGATGTGGTGTCGAAAATGCCCCTGGTTCGAATATGTCACCCTCTCCTTGTGAAGTTATAGGGAGAGAGGTTTGGGGTGTTGCACAAAAGGATGATGATGATGGATCTTTAGGATCATGGAAAGTGAGAGAGGCATACTTATGTAATGGATTTTTGGGTATGTTTTGTTCCAAAATGGTGTTTGCATCCAAGTCTTGATTATTGACAAGGGGGTTTTTTTGAATAGCATTAAGAAATTCACTTCCCTTATTAACATTAGGTTGAGTTGGAGAAAAAGATGTTATTTGTTGGATGTTTTGAGTAATGTTTCGGGATGGGGGTGTAGATGAGATGGGGAGTGTGTATGAAATTGGAGGCATGACCTCCAAATATGGTTCCACTATAGAGCTCACGTCAAAATCAAAGGGTAGTTTGGCTCCTTATTTTTCTAGTTCGACTATGTATAGTGAAGGGCTGAGCCTCATCATGATATTGATAATTTAATGGTTCTCTAGATTTTGGATCATTTCAGTGATTTCTTCATGTGTCATTCCAAAGTTAAGATATTCTTCTTGGTTTTCCTCTTGTGGATTTTGTGATGATGAGAGAAAGTTAGTCAAAGGATTGCTTGATTCGACGGGATTCATTTAAGAGTTATTCTGGCTTAGGTCACTTGAAGCAGGTGTTTCTTTGTCAGCTTCCATGTTCTTCTTGTGTTGAGATCTATTCTACAACATAAAATAGGGATCAATTTTCAAGAATGCAGAAGGTGAATTCTCTAATTTTTGGGATTGATCTAATCTTTAGGTACAAAAGAGAAATTTTTAGGATGATGCTAAGATAAAAGGATGATAATGATATGGATGTTAGATGGATGTTTGATGGATGATTGGAACTCTTTGAGAAGATCCTAAATGGTGTGTTAAACTTTAGGAATTGATTTGGGATTGATTTGTTTTGGATTCGGATTTTGGTGAATTCATGAACTGTAAGAGGTTGGACGTTGTCCTAGAGTTAAATCATTCACAAGATGCTAATTCATCTAGGTGTGAGAAGAAGGATTCATCTAAACACTCCTATCCAAACAAGATGATTTTGATAATGAGCTCTTAAATCCCTAGATGTTCTTCAGGGATGAATTTGTTCAAAAGTTTTGATAATTTGATCAAACATGTGGAGAAGGATGCATCTACACACATTCAATCAAACAAGGTAATTTTGTATTGATTCCAAATGATTTTCCCAAAGTTTAATATAAAAGATTTCTTCAAGACTTTTGAAGAGTTGATGATGAGATGATTTTGGTTTTGATGTTCAAAAATGAATGAGGGTTTTGATTTTTGATCCTAGGATGTACCTAAAAAGATGCTTTGTTTACTAGAACTCGATATTGAAGAACATACAATACTTCTAGGGACCTCTATAACTAAGAAGTGGTTCAAATTGAGCATACATTTCCAAATTGTTCAAAGGGATGAGTCTATAGAACCTTGTGAATTTTTTGCTTATCCTTATATTTTGCTTTTGATTGCATTTCCTAATGTATTTCCTGACAACCTTTCGAGTGTGGCTCCTAAATTCTGAACTTTGACTCAATGATTTTCATGTTGGTATTTTAACTTTCTTTGAAATCATGAGGTTTCAACACATGTGAGAGCCAATTTTTGTTATCTTCGCTTAGTGAGTTTGTTGTACCACAAACACTTCTTTGATTAGGTTTCCAAACTAGATGTCCAATGTCTTAATTTCTTCGAATCCCACAAAGCATGTTATGTGGAAATTTGATGAATTCAAGGAAAGGGTTACCTATTGTGTATCTTTAGTAGGAAAATTGAGATGTAAGTTCAACTATTTATAAACCTCTAAGGATGTGAATCCCAAGGGAAAGCAATAAAACATGAATTTGGTCAATTGTATTTTCCTCCTAAAGGTTTTGAAATTCTGATGATGATGTTAAGTGTTTGTTTCCAACATATTTTTGAACAAGAAAAGTGTTTTGTAACCAAGAATAAGCACAACCTTATGGATATGAGAGACAATATTTGTTGAGTCCGCACTTGGAAAAGTATTATCGGTTGAGTCATTTCCTTGGGTGAGTAATTTTTCCCCAAGGAAAGCCCTCTAGGGACCTCTATAACTAAGAAGTGTTTCAAATTGAGCATACATTTCCAGATTGTTCAAAGGGATGATTCTATAGAACCTAGTGAATTTTTTGCTTATCTTGATATGTTGCTTTTGATTGCACTTCCTAATGTATTTCTTGATGACATTTCGAGTGTGGCTCCTAAATTCTGAACTTTGACTCAATGATTTTCTTGTTGGTATTTTAACTTTCTTAGAAATCATGAGGTTTCAACACATGTGAGAGCCAATTTTTGTTATCTTTGCTTAGTGACTTTGTTTTACCACAAACACTTCTTTGATTACGTTTCCAAACTAGATGTCCAATGTCTTAATTTCTTCAAATCCCACAAAGCATGTTATGTGGAAATTTGATGAATTCAAGGAAAGGGTTACCTATTGTGTATCTTTAGTAGGAAAATTGAGATGTAAGTTCAAGTGTTTAGAAACTTGTAAGGATGTGAATCCCAAGGGAAAGCAATAACACATGAATTTGGTCAACTGTATTTTCCTCCTAAAGGGTTTGAAATTCTGATGATGATGTTAAGTGTTTGTTTCCAACATATTTTTTAACAAGAAAAGTGTTTTGTAACCAAGAATAAGCACAACCTTATGGATACGAGAGGCAATATTTGTTGAGTCCCCACTTGGACAAGTCTAGCTATGCTTATCTTTAGCGAATGGCTAGATGCTTGACTCCACTAGCTCCCCTCCACAACACTCACTTATACAAGGAAGCCAAGCATCAACACCCATGAAATTCCCATGGCATGCTTTCCATTTCTACTAAAATACCGTAAAAGTGTGGGGCTGCTTCAGAACGACCATTCTTGCACCAACATATAGATCAAGTATTTTGGCAACTCTTAAACATGAGTTTTAATTAGGACTTTCTATTCGTAGGAGTTGACCTAATGTGGTGAGAGACCATTGTTTCCCTTCTCATTGGAGCCAACCATGTGATATTGATATTTATTCCAATACCCACATTTATATCCTAGCTAGAAATACTCTCGGGTTCAAAGTGTTACCGGTTGAGTCATTCCCTTGGGTGAGTAATTTTTCCCCAAGGCAAGCCCTCTAAGATAAACAATAGCAAGTAATTATATTCATACTTCGATCAAACTTCATTTAGAAACAAAGGGAGAACACATGGGATAAATTTACACACTCACACAATTTGTTCAATTTTAAACACAAATTGAAGTTTGTATGGGCAATTATTTATGCAACTTAATGTCCTCAAAAGCCTTTTGATTCTCAAGATCGTCGTGAGGCATGAGAGAAGTGCATACGTTTTTTAATGATATTACTTTGTGTACGTAATTGAAAAACAATGCAAACATTTACTTATTTTAAATCCTCAAAGAAAAAGCGAGTTCGTTTTAAAAGCACCAAAGTAAGTGTGACAATTTGCTTTGTTCAATTTTTTTTATTATTATTATTTTTTTAATCCCAAAACAAAATTTAATAAATTTTAGTCCTAATGTTCTTTTTAATCCTTTTTGTAACAACAATTCAAAATTTATTTTTAAACCCCAAACGAAATTAGTAAATCCTAAGCATAAAAAGATGACAATTTTTTCCTTAAGAGGAATCATGAATCCTCCAAGAGTGTTAAACAAACACTAGAGTGTTTAAAAACACTTATTTTTGTGAAATTAAATCATCATGCTTCTCTTCCTTTTCATCTTTGCTCGATCCAACCTACAAGAAAACTTAGTTATATTCTACAAAACAGAGGTCAAAAAAGAAGAAAACAGACAGAAGAACCATAATTTGAAACAAAGCACATGCTACAAGTAAAATTTCACTTCATACTCCCCTCTAGCGGTGCAATCCACAAAGGCGTCATAGTTTTATTTCCCTAGTAGTGCTATATAGCGCTGCTTTCCAGTCAGTGTCACTCTATAGCCAGGCCAGTAAGCGTGAATGCATCGCACTTTTGTCCAGCAGTGTAGTTTGGGTTTTTCAAAGATTCCCGCAGGTCAAACAGGTTCAACAACGCAGTTTGGAATTGAAATTTATGGGTGGGAATACTACGATGTCATAGTTTGAATTATCAATGGTTCCATATAGAAACGCTGGAGAACTAGCGGTACTAAACATCAAGGCTGAGCTTCTAGCGGTAGATTTTTTCTGTAGACAAAGAAAAATGCATAATTTTTGACAAAAAACATGATTAAAATGTAAGATTCCCTCCTTCTAGTGCCCGAATATCGAACCCCAATCCAAATACCTACAAAACACAATAAAAAAACACATTATGAGATCATATGCAAGTAAGAACAAGGGTTCCCCATGAAATCCATTAGCGAAGTTTTAAATAGAAAATAAAACAAGAATCAAATGGAAGAATAATGAAGCTAAATCCTATTAAAATCAATGCAAACTCTTGATCCCATGGGGGAATTGGTGCCAATTTGATGTGGAAATTGGCCCTTTTCCAACTCCAATGCTAGCTTTGATGATTTAATGAAGGCTGTGATTCACTTTGATGAGGGATGATGAGTGCTGCAAGACAAAAAATTGCATAACCTAGCTGCAAATTCAAAAATATGGATGAAGATTCTTAAATATTTGAGCATAGTAAGTTTAAGTTCAAATTGTGGATGCTAGAATGAGGAGATTAGCCTCTTATTTATAGGATGAGAAGATGAAAGAATGTCCAAAATGGAGCAATGCGGGACTAAAACTTAGCCAATGACGAAGCACCACTTGTCAACTTGGGAGTGGATGGTAGATGTGCAAGTTTTGAAGATTGTATCCATAAATGCATATATTTGAATTTTGAATTTGTTGAAATGACATGTAAGAGGGAAAGAAGGTGCATTGAATGCCACTTGGCTCAAGGAAAAAGGACTCTTTAAGTGGATTAAATTCCTTCTTGGAAGGACAAAGTCCACTTGGATTTTTAATTCAAACTTGGGAATATTCCTTAAAAGATGCCTTGTTGAAGAAAATAGAGATTTAATAAATCAAATAACTCTATTTTTCATGTGCAAGTGGTAAAAGATGGAGGATGGGACATGGGAAGAGATTAAATTAATCAAGGTTAATTAATTTAATGAAGGGGTTAAATGATGTGACCTATTTGAGTTAAATTTGTGGATTTATTTAAATCAAATATGAGAAGAATGTGAAAAAGGATTAATTAGATAATGACTTTTGATTTATTAAATTAAAAGAGATGATGTTAGATTAAATTAAATAATATTTTAACTTATTTAATTTAATAGATAGACTTTAGAGATTTAATCAAATAAGATTAATGATTTAATTAAATGGGGATAATTACATCAGACTCGTTAATTTAATTATCGAGAAAGGATGACTTAATTAGATAACATATTTATCTATTTAAGAGAGGAATATTGATGAATTTAATCACATAAAGGCATTTGATTAAATGGTTAGACCGAAGGATGATTCAGGATGAAATGATGTTAGTGGTTAGGATCATATGTCCACTGATAATCAGTACATTTTACGTGTCTACACACCCAATGTCATCCACAAAGTGACAAACAAATCATATGACATGATAGGGATAGAATAAGAACCAAGAATGCAGGTGAAATTATGCCAATGTATGCTCCCCACTTTAAAGGAATTGCTATGCACTGTTCTCTGTGAAATAACTTTAAAGTAGCAAAGGAAAGTAAATGCAAAAAGGAAAAACAATACATGAGTGTCAACTCAGAAAGCCCATGGTGTTTGCATCCAAGTCTTGATTATTGACAAGGGGGTTTGTTTGAATGGCACTAAGAAATGCACTTCCCTTATTAACATTAGGTTGAGTTGGAGAAAAAGATGTTATTAGCTAGATGTTTTGAGTAATGTTTTGGGATGGGGGTGTAGATGAGATGGGGAGTGTGTATGAAATTGGAGGCATGACCTCCAAATATGGTTCCACTGTAGAGCTCACATCGAAATCAAAAGGTAGTTTTTCTCTCTTTTTTTTTAGTTCGAGCATGTATAGTGAAGGGTTGAGCCTCATCATGATATTGATAATTTAATGGTTCTCTAGATTTTGGATCATTTCAGTGATTTCTTCATGTGTCATCCCAAAGTTAAGATCTTCTTCTTGGTTTTCCTCTTGTGGATTTTGTGATGATGAGAGAAAGTTAGTCAAAGGATTGCTTGATTTGATGGGATTCATTTAAGAGTTATTTTGGCTTAGGTCACTTGAAGCAGGTGTTTCTTTGTCAGCTTCCATGTTCTTGTGTTGAGATCTATTCCGCACCATAAAATAGGGATCAATTTTCAAGAATGCGGAACGTGAGTTCTCTAATTCTTTGAATTGATCTAATCTTTAGGTACAAAAGAGAAATTTTTAGGATGATGCTAAGATAAAAGGATGATAATGATATGGATGATAGATGGATGTTTGGTGGATGATTGGAACTCTTTGAGAAGATCCTAAATGGTATGTTAAACTTTAGGACTTGATTTGGGATTGATTTGTTTTGGATTCGGATTTTGGTGAATTCATGAACTGTAAGAGGTTGGAAATTGTCCTAGAGTTAAATCATTCACAAGATGCTAAATCATCTAGGTGTGAGAAGAAGGATTCATCTAAACACTCCTATCCAAACAAGATGATTTTGATAATGAGCTCTTAAATCCCTAGATGTTCTTAAGGGATGAATTTGTTCAAAAGTTTTGATAATTTGATCAAACATGTGGAGAAGGATGCATCTACACACATTCAATTAAACAAGGTAATTTTGGATTGATTCCAAATGATTTGCCCGAAGTTTAACATAAAGGATTTTTTCAAGACTTTTGAAGAGTTGATGATGAGATGATTTTGGTTTTGATGTTCAAAAATGAATGAGGGTTTTGATTTTTGATCCTAGGATGTACCTAAAAAGATGCTTTGTTTACTAGAACTCGATATTGAAGAACATACAATACTTCTAGGGACCTCTATAACTAAGAAGTGTTTCAAATTGAGCATACATTTCCAGATTGTTCAAAGGGATGAGTCTATAGAACCTAGTGAATTTTTTTCTTATCTTGATATGTTGCTTTTGATTGCACTTCCTAATGTATTTCTTGATGACATTTTGAGTGTGGCTCCTAAATTCTGAACTTTGACTCAATTATTTTCGTGTTGGTATTTTAACTTTCTTAGAAATCATGAGGTTTTAACACATGTGAGAGCCAATTTTTGTTATCTTTGCTTAGTGACTTTGTTTTACCACAAACACTTCTTTGATTAGGTTTCCAAACTAGATTTCCAATGTCTTAATTTCTTCGAATCCCACAAAGCATGTTATGTGGAAATTTTATGAATTCAAGGAAAGGGTTACCTATTGTTTATCTTTAGTAGGAAAATTGAGATGTAAGTTCAAGTGTTTAGAAACCTATAAGGATGGGAATCCCAAGGGAAAGAAATAACACATGAATTTGGTCAATTGTGTTTTCATCCTAAAGGGTTTGAAATTCTGATGATGATGTTAAGTGTTTGTTTCCAACATATTTTTTAACAAGAAAAGTGTTTTGTAACCAAGAATAAGCACAACCTTATGGATACAAGAGGCAATATTTGTTGAGTCCCCACTTGGTCAAGTCTAGCTATGCTTATCTTTAGCGAATGGTTAGATGCTTGACCCCACTGGCTCCCCTCCACAACACTCACTTATACAGGGAATCCAAGCATCAACAGCCATAAAATTCCCATGGCATGCTTTCCATTTCTACTAAAAGACCGTAAAAGTGTGGGGCGGCTTCAGAATGACTGTTCTTGCACCAACAAATAGATCAACTATTCTGGAAACTCTTAAACATGAGTTTTAATTAGGAATTTCCGTTCGTAGGAGTTGACCTAATGTGGCGAAGACCATTGTTTCCCTTCTCATCAGATCCAACCATGTGGTATTGATATTTATTCCAATACCGACATTTATGTCCTGGCTAGAAATACTCTCGGGTTCAAAGTGTTACCGGTTGAGTCATTCCCTTGGGTGAGTAATTTTTCCCCAAGGCAAGCCCTCTAAGATAAACAAAAGCAAGTAAATATATTCATAGTTTGATCAACCTTTGTTTAGAAACAAAGGGAGAACACATATGATAAATTTACACACTCACAATTTGTTCATTTTAAACCCAAATTGAAGTGTGTATACGCAATTATTTATGCAACTTAATGTCCCCAAAATCCTTTTGATTCTCAAGATCGCCATGAGGCACGAGAGAAGTGCATACGTTTTTTAATGATATTACTTTGTGTATGTAATTGCAAAACAATGCAAACATTTATTTATTTTAAATCCTCAAAGCAAAAGTGAGTTCGTTTTAAAAGCACCAAAGTAAGTGTGACAATTTTCTTTGTTCAATTATTATTATTATTATTATTATTATTTTAATCCCAAAAAAAAATTTAATAAATTTTAGTCCTAATATTCTTTTTAATCCTTTTTGTAACAACAATTCAAAAGTTATTTTTAAACCCCAAACAAAATTAGTAAATCCTAAGCATACAAAGATGACAATTTTTTCCTTAAGAGGACTAATGAATCCTCCAAGAGTGTTAAACAAACACTAGAGTGTTTAAAAACACTTGTTTTTGTGAAATTAAATCATCATTCTTCTCTTCCTTTTCATCTTTGACCGATCCAACCTACAAGAAAACTCAGTTATATTCTACAAAATAGAGGTCAAAAAAGAAGAAAACAGACAGAAGAACCATAATTTGAAACAAAGCACATGCTACAAGTAAAATTTCACTTCATACTCCCCTCTAGTGGTGCAATCCACAAAGGCATCATAGTTTGATTTCCCTAGTAGTGCTATATAGTGCTACTTTCCAATCAGTGCCGCTCTATAGCCAGGCCAGTGAGCATGAATGCGTCACACTTTTGTCCAGCAGTGTAGTTCGGGTTTTTCAAAGATTCCCGCAGGTGAAACAGGTTTAGCGACGCAGTTTGGAATTGAAATTTATGGGTGGGAATACTGCGATGTCAGTTTGAATTATCAATGGTTCCATATAACGATGTTGGAGAACTACCGGTGCTAAACATCGACGTTGAGCTTCTAGTGGTGTAGTTTTCCTGTAGACAAAGAAAAACACATAATTTTTGAAAAAAACATGATTAAAATGTGAGATGCCCTCCTTCTGGTGCCCAAATATTGAATCCCAATCCAAATACCTACAAACCATAATAAAAAAACCTATTATGAGATCATATGCAAGTAAGAACAAGGATTCCCCATGAAATCCATTAGCAAAGTTTTAAATAGAAAATAAAACAAGAATGAAATGGAAGAACAATGAAGCTAAATCCTATTAAAATCAATGCAAACTCTTGATCCCATGGGGGAATTGGTGCCAATTTGATGTGGAAATTGGCCCTTTTCCAACTCCAATGCTAGCTTTGATGATTTAATGAAGGCTGTGATCCACTTTCATGAAGGATGATGAGTGCTTCAAGACAAAAATCTGCATAACCTAGCTACAAATTCAAAAATATGGATGAAGATTGTTAAATACTTGAGCATAGTAAGTTTAAGTTCAAATTGTGGACGCTAGAATGAGGAGATTAGCCTCTTATTTATAGGATGAGAAGATGAAAGAATGTCCAAAATGGAGCAATGTGGGACTAAAAATTAGCCAAATGACAAAGCGCCACTTGTCAACTTGTGAGTGGATGGAGGATGTGCAAGTTTTGAAGATTGTGTCCATAAATGCATATATTTGAATTTTGAATTTGTTGAAATGACATGTAAGAGGGAAAGAAGGTGTATTGAATGCCACTTGGCTCAAGGAAAAAGGACTTTGTAGGTGGATTAAATTCCTTCTTGGAAGGACAAAGTCCACTTGGATTTTTAATTCAAACTTGCGAATATTCCTTAAAAGATGCCTTGTTGAAGAAAATAGAGATTTAATAAATCAAATAACTCTATTTTTCATGTGCAAGTGGTAAAAGATGGAGGATGGGACATGGGAAGAGATTAAATTAATCAAGGTTAATTAATTTAATGAAGGGGTTAAATGATGTGACCTATTTGAGTTAAATTTGTGGATTTATTTAAATCAAATATGAGAAGAATGTGAAAAAGGATTAATTAGATAATGACTTTTGATTTATTAAATTAAAAGAGATGATGTTAGATTAAATTAAATAATATTTTAACTTATTTAATTTAATAGATAGACTTTAGAGATTTAGTCAAATAAGATTAATGATATAATTAAATGGGGATAATTAGATTAGACTGGTTAATTTAATTATCGAGAAAGGATGACTTAATTAGATAACAAATTTATCTATTTAAGAGAGGAATATTGATGAATTTAATCATGTAAAGGCATTTGATTAAATGGTTAGAGTGAAGGATGATTCAGGATGAAATGATGTTAGTGGTTAGGATCAAATTTCCACTATCAATTAGTACATTTTACATGTCTACACATGCAATGTCATCCACAAAGTGACAAAAAAATCATATGACATGATAGGGATACAATAAGAACCAAGAATGCAGGTGAAATTATGCCAATGTATGCTCCCCACTTTAAAGGAATTTCTACACAACATTCTGTGAGAAAGTACTTTAAAGTAGTGAAGGAAAGTAAATGCAAAAAGGAAAAACAATACATGAGTGTCAACTCAGAAAGCCCCTATGCCAAGTCATTTGTTTCTAAGCTAGGCTACTTCATGTAAATGAAAAAAAGAAAGAAAGGAGGTTTCCCCCTAGAAAGGAACACACCAAACACATAAGGGGTCTATGGATTTGGGGTCAGTATGTTTGTTGCTGCATTTTTTTGATTAAAGAGCTCAGAATTATCATTATTCCCCAAAGCACATGGAACTAGAAGAATAAGACAAAGAGAGCAAAAAAAAAAAGAAAAAAAAAGTCCATTTTGGGTGAACATAGAATAGACATTTTTGTCTCAACGTTTTGCATCATCCCGAAAAGGAAAAACAAAAGCAAAAAGAAAATGAAAAGGAAAAATAAAAGGAAAAGATTTTGATTCAACATGGAAGAGATATAGGGCATCTCTAAGTTAAGTTGCGTCATCCCCAAAAGGAGAACACAAAACAAAAGGGAGAAAACGAAAAGGAATTTTTGGGTCAACATGGAAGAGACATAGGGTGGACCTCTATGCTTTGCATCATCCCCAAAAGAAAAAGAAAAAGTTTACAAAAAGTGAAAAATTAAATGCACGAAATATAGAAGAATAGAGGTACAAATAGACGAAGTGTACAAAGAGAGAGAACATCAAACGCACAATACGGGGGAACACGATACACACATACAATAAAACAAAAGGAAAATGAATATAAAAGGGTAGTAAGGCGAATGCAAGTCAAACCATCTAGCAATTCATCTACCTGCCAATCATCTTCAGTGCATTGCGAGTGTGGTTGGCTGTCCAATAGAAGAATTGCAAGTGCCAAACTAGGAGATGTACTAGGTTCTTCACTTGGTGTAGAAGATTTATCATGTAAGCTTATGGTAGATGAAAATAAAGAGTTTTGATTGTTATGCACTTCTTCAGCTATTTTTGTGATCTCCTCCTCATCATCATCATCAAGATTTATTACGATAGGAGGACGAAGGGTTATTTCCAAGGAAGGATGTATCAAAAGTTGTGGTTGTTGGATTGGTTCATTTTATTGTGAAGATTGGACTGTACTATCTTGTGGCGAATTAGGAGGAAGAGGGTGATCATCTATTGCTTTTGTCAAAGGTGGAGGTTGGTTTTCTTTATTTTGTTCCATTCAAGACTAATGAGCAAGGAGACGATGAAAACTCCTATGTTCCCTAGCACAGCAATTTCATTCAATTTTATCTTGAATTTTTTGAGGTGTAAGATCAGGTTGATCCATCATAGGTTCCTTTTCTTCTAGAGGGGGGAGAATAGAAGAAGCTGAAGAAGATGGGTCAATCACTTTCTCTTTGTCTTTATACACTCTTTTAATGCGAGGAGGCATGACAGGATTGGTTTCATTTTCTCTTGGTCATTTAAACAATGGTGGGGAAGTGTCTATGGTTGGGTGCTTAGGAGGTTGTATTATTTTTGCAATGTTAGACTCAGGTTGAAGCATGGTTTCATCAAGGATAGGAGGAGTGTTAGTGGAGAGGGACATGTTACAAAGAGAGAACTCGGCTATTCATTTGACTTTGAACTTTTGATAGGCTATGCAAAAGAAATCTTTACAAGGGGTGATGGGTTCCATAGGTTCAAGCCAAGAGTCTTGTAAGGAAAAATTAACTTTAGAGGATAAAAAATTAAGGCCACTAAGGTGTACATAATAAATATTTCATTTCCATGTGGAAACTTCAAACATTTGTGAAAAACTGAGTGGACCGCTTTCATCGAGCGGAGCCATGGATGACCTAGCCGTAGATGAAATTGGTCTGATTGTGGAATAATAGAAAATGTTACATCCAAAGTTTTGGTTCCCATTTGTAATGGGAGTACGATTGATCCGATCGTAGGTAATGCAAAAACAATATGTATTTTAATCCATGTAGTTGGTTTATTATAGTCATCTTGATAAAGATTGTGTAATACTAAAAACTCTTCCGTGATCACATTCTCACCACATGGGGAATCTATTAATATCCCATTTGTAGGCTCATCATAGATGTAGTTAGCTATGTAAAGAGGACCATTGGGAAGCTTTTCAAGTATATCATGAGAAAAAAATTTAATATCAATAGATTTGTTGGTTGGGCCCGTATGAGGGACAACGTCTATCGCACCCACAAGTTCATCCATAGGATTAACTTGAGTAATATTTGGAGTTATATCAAGTTGTTCACTATTTGTATCAACATTCATTACATTAGTGTTCGAAGGTTCACTAGCCTTGAAAAATGAAATATTGTGTTTAGGCATAGGGTTGGTGAAAATTTGTAAATTCTGGTTAGGGGGTACAATGGATTTATTGCCTTGATCATTGACAACCACAATGGACAAACGACCCGAATCAATGATGTCTTGGACTAAGTGTTTGAGATGCTTACATTGTTTGGTGTCATGGTCATTTTGGTGATGCAAATGGCAATAAGCATTTGGTTTAAAGGTGGGTGGTATCAAGTGGTTTAACAGTCTAGGAAAAGTGATCATTTTTGTTGGAGCAATTGGCTCATTGTATTACATGGTGGGTATCAGCTAAGGGAGTAAATTGTGTCTTTGGGTCCCCATAGGTATAGGGTATAACTACATTAATAACCACCACTTGATTCTGAATAGGTTGGGTTGGTTGTGGAAAAGGTGGATTGAACTATAAAAATCCTCTATTTGGTTTTCTAATGTTTTGTGCATTGTTTTGGTTGGTTTTCTTAGACTTCTCAACTTGATTAGAAGTGGAATTTAAATCATGACTTGAAACTGACTTGCGATAGTCACAAAGGGTTGTGCATAAATGGATAAACAAATGAAATTTCATTATAGTTAACTTATCTTGAAGGTGAGTGTGCAATTTTTTGATAAACATCTTTTGCAGATGTGAATCAGTAATCTTGACATCAATTTGAGTATACAATGACTGATAACGTGAAATGAAATTAGTTACTTTTTCATCACCATTTTTATTACATCGCATTAAATCACCCATTATCTTTTTGGGGTCATATGGACTTGGAAATGACTTATGAAGTCATCCACAAGTTCATTGAATGATCATATTGAATGATTGGGTAAGTTTGAAACCCACTTCAATACAGTGTCCTTCAAGGTTCTATGAAAATTTTTGGCTAACAACTTATCATCGAGGAAAAAATCACTACACAAGGCTGTATAAGCATTGGCATGATTAGTAGGGTCTCCTTTACCTCCGTATTTCTCAAACCTAGGCATTTCAATTCCTTGTGGCATATGTGCGCATAAGATCTCTAAGGATAATGGACTACTACAGACATGATATGTGGGTGGAGCATTTTGACTTTGGCTAATGGTGGATATTTGTTGCTGCATGGATGAAATAGTGTTAAGGAGTTGTATAATGATGGGATTGGTGTAAGTGGTATGAGGTGGAAGGGAAAATTGTGACGAGGTGTATATAACATTTGTTAGGGGAAGTGAAAGGGACACTAAGAGAGTTGAAGGTGGAAGAAGGAATATTCAATGCAACAAAAGAACTAGGAATGCTAGTTGGAATCATGAAAGGAGTCACATGACTAACTTGTTGCATAGTTGTTGTAACCTGAGGAGTGTTATAAGTTGGGATGGATGCTATGGTTGAAGGGGGAGGAATGTGAGGTCCTCCTTGGCTCACAATAGTGTTTATGGATTGGGAAGTAGAAGAAGCATGTTTATTGTATATCTCAGAAATTCTTTTCATAACTTGTAAGAAATCATCACTTTCAATCAAATGATGAAGGTTTTCTATTGTAGGTATGGCATTTGTGAAAATGTTTTCAAGGGATAAGTCTTGTTGTAAATGTGCAAAATCCTCATGAATACTAATGACTTTTTCTTACAAAATGGAATTGTTTTACGTGTCAACATTCATTGGATGGAAAGGTAAAGGCATATAAGTGGTAGTATCCATGCCTAATGTACCATTGTCCATACTAGGAGTGGGATCTCTTGAGATCCCAAGGTCCATAATGAAAGTGCTATCGCGGGAAGCCATGAGTCTAGAACTTTGTCTCACTAAATTATTATCAATGGGGCACCAAACACTCCTACAAGTACTACAAAAATGGGGTTAATGCAAATGCATGGTAACCTAGGAGTGCAAAATGCAAATAACAAAAATTCTATAAACTAAAGCAGAGAAATAATAGTAGAGAATATAAATGTAGGAAATACCCAGAAAATGCCTAAAAATATTGTTTGAAATGTGGAGGTGGATTGAATTGCCCAGGGTGGCGAATGAGTCCAATTATGAGATTTTTTTTTTTTTTTCAAAAAATTTAAAGTGATTTTAATGCTTTTTAGATGCAACCTATGGATGAAAATGTAGATTTTCATTTTTTTCAATGATATGTTATGCAAAAATAAAATCTAAACGAGTCTTTCACTAATGCAATTTGAGAAACCCTAGGATGCAAAAAACAAGACAATAACCTAATTTAATGTTGATGCAAATGAAACCTAGGATGCAACATGCAATTGAAATTAGAAAGATAAAGTGCTCAAGATGTAGGTTCGCCAAAATGAACCATAGATTTTTGGGCATGAGGCTTATGGGCTACTCTTGCAATCTTAGGATGTTTCACCTAAAAGGAGAGAGATAACCTCATGAAAAATCAATGTGGTTCAATCAAATTAGGAAATGTATAATGCAATTAAGACTAAATGGAATGATCTATAAGTGCAACTAAACTAAGTAATTGATTGATTATTAAAGCAAAACCTAAGAATTATGCAATGTTGGAAAACACAATGTGATATGCTTGAGCATGAGCTAAAAATGAATAAATGTAAAACAAAAAAGAAGAAGGATGAATCAGAGTGCACCTAGGCAAAGAATGAAGAATTTGGAGTGACCTAAATGCTGACAGAAATCACTAAAAATCAATAGTGGGAATCATTCACTACTGATGACGAATCAGTCCTACTTCTGATGAAAACTTCTAGAAACAAGTTTCTGAGTGTCAGGATCTAGAATCTAACAAAATCTAGATTTTCATCCTTAAGGTGGGACTCATTTTCCACCGATGGTAAATCAATCCTCTCCCAAAATTCTATGAATCAAGGACCAATTCTATAGTACCAGATCTAATTTTATCTTCTTGTTGGGTTGACAGAGTCAAATCTGTAGAAAATAGACTATAAGTTATCTCCAAGCTTGAAATAGGGTTGATTTGACTTGAAAAACTTTGTTGAATTCTTGACCACCTTTCAACACCTAATTGCTTGACAAATATGCATACACAAGTCTGCAAACATGCATGGAAAAGGGGAAAATTGGTTAAGGGTTAGATTATAGGAATTTTCCTTGGTCAAATCCTACTTTGGTAATCAAACCCTTAATGAAGAAATGGAATTGAATGAACAAGGAAAGATGAATAAAAAACATTCAAATGCCCTAAACTCACCACAACCTTGTTGAAGAAATATGAAGATATGCCAATGGCTACTCCAAGATACTTGTTTGATGCTTGATTGAATGATGCAGAGTGCTTGAATGCTTGAATGAAAGAGTGAATTAGTGAATTTGATGAATTGGGGTTAAAATGGATGTAAAAACACTTATTTATACACACTTGTGCCTTAGTAACCCAATGATGCCTCATCACGGGCTGACATAAGGTAATTTTGAATAAAAACCTGAAAGAAAAATTGAAATATTTTGAATTTAGAGCTAAGAGGGACTCATTCGTCACCCATGGTGAATGGGTCCCACCTTGGACTTCAAAGTGGGTGTTAGGAATTAGCTTGCATGTAATGTTGTTTATTGGTTTTACATTCAAAAATACACTTAATTAAGCCTTATAAGGGCATAAAGGGGTCAAATAAAGCATAAGAAAGGTGTAAATAGTGAAATTATGCCTATAAAAACATGAAATATTGTTACAAGACTTTACAACACTTCAAAATAGGACTTGAAAAGTGATGAAAAGGTGATTTTTAGGTAAATTGTAATGAATAGAGTCTAGAAAAGTGTAGAAATGTCTTACAAAACTTCACAAAACCTTCACAAGATTCCATTATTTGAATTTTAAAGAGCTAATGTGAATGCATAAGTCACATTACAACATTAAATCAAAGCAAAATGGACCAAGCATTGTGAAGAAAGGCCTAAAAGACCATGAAAATGTCCAAGGGGCAATTTTTCTACCACACAATCATGATTTGCATGATTTTGTGTAATATGATGGCGGAGCCATTCATGCAGGGGTGACTCTACTACAAATTTGGGCATGGGAGCATATCATCATGCTTCGACCTATTGTTTAGATGGCATATGTCGAGCTAGATGATCCTATGATTTGGCGATATAGAGGTTCCATTACACTAAGGCACACTGGAAAGATTGGCTCCCGTATTGGCGACATGTCATTTATGAGATGAAAATTTTTAATTGGTGCTTGTGGCTTCAGATGCCACCTAAACCATAGATTCTTGGGACTAGGAATCCTAGGTCTCGTTTGCTCAATTAGGGTCTTCAACATAATGAAAAGGGATAGATCCCACACCCAAAATCTAGTTGGTTCACTCAATCGAAGATATGTATGATGAAATTATGTCTAAATTCAATGTTCTAGATGCAACTAATTGATAATATTGATTGATTAAGTATGAAAAACCTACGAAATGTGACTTGTTTGAAAACATATTGTGTTATGCAGAAATGAACTAGAAATGAATGCAAAACTTAACATAAATGAATCAAACTGAAAGTGTGCACTTGGAATGCGGATGAAGAATGGAAATGACACTTGAAATGCTATTGATGTTGATTTTTAGGCCTGCTGGGACTCATTCGCCATTTTGGGCGAATTAGTCCTAGTTTTGCAAAACTGTTCTGAAACCTGTTTTGGACAAAAGGGTATCTAAAAATGCAGAAAACTCAAAATTGACCTAGAATTGGGACTCATTCACCACCCATGGTGAATGATTCCTCTTTTGAATTTTTGAATATTCAAAAGTGGAATTTTGAGCTTTCGATTTGCACTTTTCACTTCTCCAAGTGTCTACTTACGAAACTTTGATTCTCAAACCTGAAAGTGAATTTTTGTTGATATTTTGACTTGATCAATGAAGCGAAGACTTGAAAAACCTTGCAACATAATCTTCAATGATTTCCAAGCTTCCAAGAAACCTAAATCTATAATCACAGAAGACAAGAGAGAGAAAAGTTGGCTGTTAGGGCATGGGAGTTTGCCTTGGTCAAACCCCTTTTAGGGAATTAAACTAAAATGATGAAAGAATGTAATGAAACATGCAATAATGGAGTTTATTACCTTTCCATGATGTTTGATCTTGAAATTCTATAGCAAAACATGAAGAATGTTCCCTTGAATGTGTAAAAATTGATATCTTAGAGACTTGAAATGGTGAAACCCTAAGTTGCTTGACTTGAGATAGAAGAATGATGGATTAATGAATGATAATATATAAGAGATATGAATTAGGGTTAAAATAATTATATTTATAGGAAATTCACCTATTTTACTCATTAATACCTCATCATAGGCCAACATGAAGTAATATTAAACTTCAATCTCCCTTTTCTTCCCACTCAATCGTAACAAATGGGCTAAATGGGACTCATTTTCCACCCATGGAGAATAGGTCCCATCTAGATGGGACTAACTCACCATGAGTGGTGAATGGGTCCTACAGGGGCTAATTTGATAGCTAGGATGCCAGAAAGTTAAGAAATAAGTTTTATATTAAGCTTTGTCAGTTATTTTATTAAATATTACCTCAGGATGCATAATATGGGTTAATAGGGGCCTATTAGTGATGATGTAAAGGTTAATTAGGGATTGGGATGCATAATTCAATTTCAAAGTGTTATTAACTACACTTTACAACACTAAAATGAGGTTTGCATAGCCTAGGAAGGCACAAGAACCAATGTGAATGTGTGAGACACATTACAACACTAGTTTACCATTAAGTTTAATTCAAAAACCTTCTAGATTGATGTGATAATGTTATTAAACACATTTTATAATGTTGAATTAGGGAGAAACAGGCTCATTGATTCTAGAAAAGCATGAAAATATCTTATAACACCTCTACAAGACATTTTTAAAAGCATTTTATTTGATTTGCAAAGGTCCAAGACCTAGTGTGGATGCATAAAATGCCTCACAACACTAGATTAAGACTTCATTAAGTCCATTTTATCATGAATTACTTTTTTCTATAGTGCACCACCATGGTTTGATGATATTCAGTAGTTGCATTTTTCCAAGCAGACTTGATATATGTAGGGTCGTGAGTAAACCATTATTGAGACATATTGACCAAAAAACGTGGCTCGACAATTCGAAGATATTTACGACAAGCCAAATGGTGGTTACAGATCCATTTTTGTGAGGTCGGCCAATGAGGTCGGCCAGAGAGGTTCCCACATGAGGACCGATTATTTTATCTCTTGAGGCAGTTGAGAGATTTTGATAATTGGTGGTTTGGCCCTGGGCTTATGATCAGGGATAGGTGGTATTAGAAACTACAACTACATATGATTCTTGGTTCATTACTCCCTGACGGCTAATAGATCTAGTGGGTGCTCCTCCCAGAGGGAGACCCAGAGGCAGGGGAGCTAGAGGCAAAGGATAGGGTGGCTAGGATGGCTAGGATAGTTAGGTTTCGGGGGATCTTCCAATCTCAAACAATAGCCTCCTTAGCATCCTATAGTGGTACAATAGGGACCACAATAGTAGGGTGAACAACAGGGACCACAACAGTAGGTAGCACCATCACCACCACCACTAGATGCAAGGGATGCATAGATTCAATAGCTACAACAACAGGTGCATACATTGACTAGTGAGCGGGATCAGACCCGCTAGTAGATTTTGTGTATTACTACTAAGTGAGACCAAGCATGATAGTAGGTGGTTTCCCTCCTGGTTGAGAGAGCTCAGGCATTACATTGGGTACAAACTGTAACTAGAGAGAGACCAGGAGGTTGCCCAATGCCAGTAGATTGAGGCTATGATGGTGGCCACTCATGGTCAAATAGTTTTAGCGAGGTTATATTAAGAGGTAGATACAAAGGATGCATATTATAGACAACATTATTATCATGATGTACCTTAGGCTTTGAGACAACCTAATTTTTCATAGCACAATGATGCATGACCATGAGTAGAGGATCATCCTGAGAGGTAGGTTGGAGAGGGTAGCAACCATCGGGGCTAGCTTTTGATGTACAAACACTTTTTGATTTTTTCACTCCATTCTTTATCATAGATATACATTCATGGGCTTCTTTTTGATAGCTTCATGGATATTGTACTCATAATTGTTATACATACATTGATCCAAATTTTGTACCATGACATTCATTATATATATATATATATATATATATATATGATACGAATACAAATGATTTATGTTGTGAAGTGTTAATCTTATTTCATGCTTATGGATGCATATGATATGAGATGCTTATATTATGGACATGGATGCACTGTGTTTGTGTCTATATGATGTGCGATGATCATGATATGATATGGATGAAGATGATGTGGATGTATTTCTTTTTGTATATTCCATGCATTTTTATGAGGAGATGATCATGTATGCATGTGATAATGCAACAAATGTGTATGATATGAGATATAATGATTCAAGATGCTTCGAATAACAAATGTATATTATTCATCACAACTCAAATGGTTATGTAGAATGTATGATGTGATATACAATGATTATGCTAATGGATGCTATGATTATGAGATATATGTATGTTGATGATTTGTGGGTTCGAGGCGGATGTATTGATGATGTTTTTGTCGACTATCATGCTATCAAGTTAGCTAGGAGAAAAGATGGAAGAATAAAGAATGAATGACCATTTATTTCGATGATTGCTTCAAAGGATCCAACAAGTCCTTGATCCATCGATACTTTATTAGAGATGGTGATGAGACAATTCAAAATGAGGATGAAATGCAGGATGATGAGATGCTCACATTTCGGGATTGAGATTGTTTTTTGTTCCTTATTGTTTGATATAACACATAGACTTGATGCATCAAGGTATTAATAACCAAGACAACATTGTATCTAGTGTAATGGAATTTGACTTAGAAAATAGATAAGATAGTTCTTGTTCACATCTTGACACATGAAGACCTCATTGGAATGTAAGTTAGAAGTTTAGAACATATTGGACCAAAGCATATGCAATAGTCAACAACATACCCTAAAAGACCTTCCTACACACAACTAAGAAACTATGCACCAAGATTATTTTACAAGAGTGTGCACAAGGATTGTAAATGAAAGATAATGATCAATGAACCATTCCTTTCTCTCTAAATCATTTTGATAGACATCATCGAGAGGTACTTGGAATGGTTCATTAAGATAAATCATAAGAAAATATCCAAGACAAAAAAATAGTGTTATCTATATCTCTTGCCTAGTTTAAGTTTAGCTATGGTGATATCTGATACTAATGTCCATTGTAGGAAGGATACATCCTAGGACATGTTGATCGGAGGTTGTTTGATGTTGGGATGATGATGTTAAGATAATCCTTTGATATAAACTTCACTGACGTATTTACCTATGATTTAGACTTTAGATTTTGAATTTTGGGTTCACACTTTACAACTTTTCATACTTGCTTTCTATTTGTTTTTCCATAGGTTGAAGGTGACAATTGATTTATCATGGATGAAGGTTTATTTCTGGTGAAAGTGAAATGGGATGGATGGTTTTGGATTTTCTATAATTTTTCAATGTTTTTGGTATTTTTAAATATTTTGGGGTTGTTTTCGGTCTTTGTTTTAAATTTTATGCGAATGTTTAGCATTTTCATATTTTCTGAGGCTATTTAGGGTTTTTCTAAGATATATTTTGAGGCTTTTTAGGTCTTTTTGAATGTTTTCTATTTTTTTTGGATTTTTAATTTTTGAATGTTTTTGTGTTTTCTGAATATTTGGATGTTTTGGTTTTTTTGAAGATTTTACCAATGTTTAGGGGTTTTCTGAGATATTTGGATGTTTTGGAGTTTTTGAGAATTTCGAGTTTTGACCAAGAACCTAACCTAAATACCTATCCTAGGAGCCTCAAGGGATGATCAAAGATAAGCCTTTCCTATGTTATACACATAAATTCCACTTAATTTGACTGACTCAACCAATTTACAAGATGACGATATGAATAGATCAAAGACATCAGTTTATTATGACGAACAACTAAAGGACTAACCTAGGGTGTCTTGAGGGCACATCAATGATGGCCCTGCCTACGTTCAAGCTCAAAGATGATGTAGTTAGACAAGGGATTTGTTTTTGGATTTTTGATGTTTTTACCTTTTTAGGGTTTTTGATGTTTTCTAGATGTTTTGGATTTTTCCTTTACAATTTTATGACTATTTTTAGATTTTACTTGTACAAGATTTTGCAATTTTTTTTTGATTTTCAAGGTAATATTTTATCAATGTTTTTGGATTTTTGAGGTAAGATTCTAATGACCTCAATATATACAAGAACTCGATATTACACATAACAAAATATCCCCAATGTGGCATGTTAGACTACTTTGATAAAGGTGAAATAGTCTGACCTTTGGAATATTCCATGTAGTGCTAAAGGGTTCATGATACCTCAAGCCATGATAAGGGTGTGGATGAGGGATAAATGGCAGTACAAATAATGATAGGAAAAAAGAGCCAAAGAATAGATGGATATTCTTTATTTACGCAAGGAACCTATTTGTTAGGTTTTCACCAAGGTACTTGCCCAAAGTAGGTCACCAAAGTGGTTTTCACTAGAGGATGATATTTTTATTTACTTTTTCTCATTTCTTTTTGTATTTTTATTATTTTATGATTTACACCCTTTAAGAATAGGCATAATTTTTTTTGAGATGAAAGTTGTTAGTTGGCTCCTATAAGGGATTACTTTCAGAGCTTGACAGTTGGTATGCTCCTAATCCATAACTTGCTATGATGAAAAAGGGACCCAATCAGTTAGGTTCAAACTTTCCTTTGTTGTCTTGATCTAGAAGGTTCTTTTGATTATTCTTTAGAACAAGATCTCCAACTTGAAAAATTGACATTTGATTATCTTGTTATAGCTCCATTTCAATTGGTTTTGATATACTTGCAAGTGATTGAGGATGTCGAGACAACTTTCATCTAGAAATTCTAGTTCATTTAGCCAAGACACTTTGTATTCTTCCTTGGTGATCAAGTTTTGTAATGACACTCATAATGATGGGATCTCAACCTCAATAGGCATGATAGCTTCTGATCCATATACCAAAGAGAAAGGGGTTGCACTTGTAAGTGTGCAGATACTAGTTTGATAAGCCCAAAGAGCGGGATTTAACTGTAGACACTAGTCACAACCAACTTCATTCACTATTTTATTGAACATTTTTAGGATATTTTTGTTCATATCCTCACCTTGGCCATTTCCTTGGGGATAGTACAGGGTAGAGAATCGATGTTCGATAATGAATCTTTGACACAACTCTTTCACATCCTAATTTTTAAAGGGGGTTCCATTATTTGAGATGAGAGTTTAAGAAACACCATAACATAAAATAAGGTAATTCAAGATAAAATTTACAATTTGTTTCCCCATTATGTAGGTCATATGAATGGCTTCAACCCACTTAGTAAAGTACTTAGTGGTAGTTATGATAAACTTGTGGCCATTGGATGAGCTGGGGTGTTTTTTCTTATGAGGTTAAGCTTGCACTGTGAAAAAGGTCATGATGTGATTATTTGCTGCAATTCTTGATTTGGAGCATGAATCATATCCCCATGCTATGGACACTAGATGAACTCCCACACATACTGATGAGCTTCTTTTTTCATGGTTGGCCAATAGTACCCCGTCCTCAATAGTTTCTTAGCTAATGCCATACCGCTAGAATGGGACCCACATATTCCACCATGTACTTCTATTGAAGTAGCTAAGGCTTCCTCTTGGTTAATACATAGTAGTAATTTCCCTTCAATACTTTGAAAGTAAAGGGTATCACCTAGGATCATGAATTGGGATTCCTTTTTAACAAGTTCCTTTTTAAAGTTCGAGGTGATATTTGATGGAATGGTTCCTTTGCTTAGGTAAGTGAATATTTCATGATACAACAGGGATCCAGGATCAACAGTGACACATGAAAATTCAAATTTATGGATTTTGAAAGTTGGTACGAGAAGTTGTTCTACCAAGAATTCATATTGGATGACATTTTTCAGCATGTCTAACAGTGATCAAATTGTTGCCATGGTGTTTGTTGCTTTGTTATTCATGTGAGGAATCTGCTCAAAAGTTATGCCTATAAAGAGATCCTTGAGATTCTCCACCATTTTTTTGTAAGGAGTGAGCTTGTCATCTTTAGTTTGATAGTCCTCATTGACTTGGTTGATAACCAACTATGAGTCTCCATAGACTTTCATTTCTTGAATCTACCACTAAACTGCTATCCTTAGACTTGTGATTAGGGATTTGTACTCAACAATGTTGTTGGTACATGGGAATGATAACCTGTATGAATTTGGAATGAAATCACCTTGAGGGGTGATGAAGAGAATGCATGCTCTAGATCCATGTTGGGTGAATGATCCATCAAAGTACATCTTCCACTGAGCTATGAGATTGATAAGGAACATTGATTCATTAGGGAATTCAGATATCAAGGGGTTCTCAACATAGATAGGTGCTTTCTCCAATTGATCTATGATCACTTTTCCTTTTATTGATTTGTGCTCCACATACTCTATGTAAAAATCTATTAAGATCATCACCCATTTATCCATTCATCCTGTAAGAGTTGCTTTGGATAACAAGTATTTCAATGGATTGATTTTTGCAATAAGTTTGATTTGATGTGACAACATGTAGTGTATGAATTTTTGTGAAGAAAAAAAAATGTTAGGCATGCCTTCTCAATGGGTGAATAGTTAATTTCATAGCATGCCAAGGTTCTGCAGAATTATTAGATGGCTCTTTCCTTTCTTCTTTCATCATGTTGTGCTAAAAGAGCTCCTAGTGTTGTTGGTGTTGTTGAGATGTATAATATTAGTGGCTTGTTTGGTATCAGTGGAATAAGCACTGGATGTGTTAGTATATAATATTTGATCTATTGGAAAGCTTTATCAATCTTTTCATCCCACTTGTAGGTTATCCCTTTATGGAGAAGATGCGAAAAGGGGTGATTTTTATCTGATAGTTGTTCTATGAACCTTCTGATAGACTGTAGTCTTCCTTGTAACCCTCTCATTTTCTTTAGTGTTTGTAGTGGTTCCATGTCTAGGATGGATTTAACCTTTGCTAGATCAATTTCTATCCCTCTTTGTGAAATGATGAACCCTAGAAGTTTCTCTGATGTGACCCCAAAACACACTTTTTTGGATTTATCCTTACTTTGTATTCTTCAAGCCTGTTGAAGATGGGTCCTAAGAATTGTATGTGGTCACTTCTCTTCTTTGATTTTTTCAAAATATTTCCCACATAATCTTCAACTATTTTTTTGATCATGACGTGAAAGATGAGGGAATTCTCATTCACTTAAGGGATCAACCATTGTTGAAGTTATCTTTATTGGTGGGTTCATTTTAGTGACAAGCAATGAGCTATAATTTCCCTTTACATCACCTATCACTGAAGTTATTCAAATATTTGGTCTCACTTCAGCAGCAAGCGATGAGTGTTATGGTGTGTTGTATCATGCCATCACTGAAATATTGTAAGGCCTTTTCTAGTTTCTATGATGAGTGATACAAGGGAATGGAAGGGAATGATGTGATAGACATGTGTCTAAATTGCATCCCATCGCTACATTGGATTATTGTCGAAGACATTTTCAACTTCAAGATCATTTTAGTGATATGGGATGGTTCAAGTTGTTCAGAGGCATCACTAAGAAGTTCCCCTCGTTGAAACTTTCAAGCATTTCAAACACTATTCTATGAGGAGCGATAGGGTTCGTGATGTACTATGGGCTAGTGGGTGGTTATGTAGCAATCTCTTGGGACTTCCTTGTTGTTTTAAAGCACCATTGTAAAAGGTACGGGTGATGGTAAAGTATGATTTTTTATTATATTTTAAAATCTAGAGGATCAATGGATGGGATTTAAACCTGAATGGCTATCTATTAGTTTGCTCACATGAATAATCTATGAACCATTTATCATTAATTCACTTCAATGCTGGGATATTGAGGAGATTTTTTGGTATTTTATTTTTCAATTGTAGTTCACACGAGAATATGAACTCATTGAATGAAGAAGTGAAAACAACAAGGTTTCAAATAAGGCGAATTTTGAATAATATCTAGTTTTTCCTGAGTAAGTAGTCTCTTGACCCCTGAGTTGGTTTGTTTATTGGGTAGTTGGGGAAATGGTATAGATGTCTAGGGTTGTGTTTCAAATTCTTATTTTCATCTGCTAAGAGGGAATTGAAGTTATTACTCATATGGTTTGAGGTAAGGAGGATAGGATTACTACTTTTTTTTTAACCTTGTGCTTTTAAGAAGTTTAGGGTGTAATTTCTCATAATCTTGGAAAATTGGGTTTTACTACGGAGTAATAATGAGTGAACCTAGTGGGTCTAGAGAAAAAACTAAAAGAAAACCCAATTAGAAATGGGTTAACAAACCAAGACCTCATAGTGACCAACCCCAACCTAATAAAGAAAGTACACCCAAGAAGCAAAGGTTAAGAAGGATCTTCCTAGGTTTATGGAAGAACCCCTTAAGACCCAGATCAAGAAATAAAGAAGGTAGGAAAGAGAAGAACTAGTGAGGGAATCTTGACTACTCATTTTGAGGATGCTGCTTCTACGGTTTATGATATTGCAGTCCCACAATGTTGTTGGGATTTATTTTACTATGCTTTCAAATGAAGAGAGGCCAATCTTCCTGCTTGTAATATATGGGCATCTGACATAGGCACGTTGGTGTGCCCAAATGTGTCTTTTGAGGTAGATTTGATGTTAGCATTGGCTAGGTGTTATGATCCAAAGAGCAGAACAATCAAAAGGTTCCATGACTTCTTTCCCATGCTAGAGATTTATGTGGGCTAGATAATGGAATCTTTTCAGTTGAATCTATCTACCTCTAAGCCCATTAATTTTTGCAATTTGTACAACGAGTATGAGAATAATAAAGTAAAATGGTGTGTCTTTTATTGCTTATAAGGTGGAACCATTTAATTGTGTTGACTTTGAAGACTACTCCAGGAATACCTATTATGCAATATGTCAAGCTTTGCATAAAGTGTATGATATTAAGATGGATATTTCCCTAATGAATTTGGCAATTGACATTCAACACAAGTATCAAAACAAGGTTTGGCATTATGCTACTTACATTGCTAAACACTTGCATGAGGACCTAGTGAAGTTGAAGGATCCCATTTGTTGACTGGCCTATACACATTATTCTCTATTGATGCATTTATTACTATGGAAGAGTAAGAAGGTGATGAGAAATTATATAAGACTAAGAGAATTTGGTGACATAGATAATGAATTTTCGGTGCATATGTGGACACATGTTTGGGATGTGCATTGTCCAAAAGCTGATTATAACATGTTTTGTAATGTTTTCAAATTCTCAGTACTCGAACAGTTGGGTTTGAACCCTAAGGAAAGAATTTTACAAGGTGTCAAGGATATTCTAAGGCCATTAGAATATAAATAGGACACCAAACACAAATTCAATTAAGGATATTGGTATCTTCACACCAATTACACCACAATTAGGGTTTATGGAACCCTAGTGCCACCTCACAAGTTGCATGTTTATGTGTTAGATAGACAAGCTTTCATGGAAGTAATGTGGCAGATGGATGCCATGAATAGGGAGTATTTTAGGGGTCAAAGAAAATATTATATTGTGAACCCTAACATACATTTTGCATACTTTAGTTGTACCTCAAAGGAGGTTTGGCTCTCTTCTAAACAACTATAGGATTAATCAAGAAGTCACTAGGTTCAGTGATCCTGAAGGGGTAATCTTGGCTCAAAGAAAAGCCAGGGGATTGGGAGGAAAACCTCATCAGTTTTGTTTCCAGGAGGATGTAATTAGGAATTTATCCACTGATGAGGAATTCAATGCAAGAAAGGATGCATGGAGAAAGATATGTGCAATAGAGGATAGGATGATAAAGGATAACCCTTTTTATGTCATCCCTTACTTAGAGATAGAAGATAAGTTTGTAAAATAAAAATTAATGCTTGGTGATTTTAATGATAGAAGCTTCTTTGAGAAGGTTAAGTAAGTTGAGATTAATGCTAACGTCACAAAGGAGAACCATCATGCTCAAATAAAGATCCATTTGACTCAATCTTCCACCCCAGGCATCCATGTGTAATCAAGTACGACTGGTGGATAGCTTGTTGTAGTCCCATTAGTGGCTTACTCAAAAAAGTGAGTAGATAAATGAGGCTCAACTCCTAGAGGAATCTAGTGAGCATGTGCCAATGGAGTAGGAGGTAGATCAGGGTTTCCCTAAAGAAGGAGATGGTGCATTGAATATAGTGGTTCTCCCTAGCAGGGTTATAAAGTGGGTATACAATGAGGCTAAGGATGATGATGGTGGAATAAAGACTTGTGCTCAATTCATGTGTGATGATTCTCTTATCAAGTCCAAGGAATTTAGGGAGTTTTTCATCCATGTTAAAAGTGTTGGGATTCAGAGAAGGATGGAAGAAGTGAGGGAGAAAGTTGACCATTCCTTGTAGGAAGAAGTTGAGAAAGAAGAGGGGGATAAAATAAAACAAGAAATAGCTAGCATGTCATTAGAAGAGGCAAGGGAATTTGTGAAAGGAAGTGGTGCTCTTTTGTTACCTAGATGTGACATATCATCTACCATTGCATTAGATGTAGTTAGGAAGGACCATGATGCCTCTGTTTCTAAGGATGATTTTGACAATAAAATATTTTGTTCAGGTTTCAATCCCAAATTGCTTACACTTGCTATTTGGTCTATGGCTCTCATCACAGGAAATCCTAATGTCATACAATCCATAGAGAAGGAGATTGCATCAGTAATTTTCAAGAGAGCAACAAAGATGATAAATATTTCAGCTACACAACTAACAATGCACACTGCAATGTTGACTGTAGATACTACTCAAATTACAAAGGCCATGTAAGGGAAAGAATGGAGTGCATCTAATGAAAAATCCAAATAGTAGTGCCTTCGGTAACTTTCATTTTGATTAGGTTGCCTCAAAGACATGTACAACTATGTCCTAAAGCGGAAACAGACACAGTTCATTTCCCACATTGATCCTTCTTAGAGAAGCACATGTAAATTCAACGGCAAGCAACAACACAGATGAAAGATACTACATAAAACATAACACAAAGATTTACGTGGGGAAACTCCTCTCGGATAAAAAACCCCACACTCCAAAGATCAAGCCATTACATTATTTAGCAACTTAAGGTTACAATACAATTCAGGCTCATAGCTTTTTCAGAGATTACATCTTGTTCATTCTGGAAACAATCTGGTAGCAAATCTCACTTCCTTTGCTTTGACCTCATGGCCTCAGCCTTTTGGCCAGCCACTAGGTCTTCTCTCTATTGCTCTCTGGCTCTTGGCTGTTTAGATCATTGGCTTATCAACCCCCTCTTTAGCTTCAGAACATCCAATGCATACGTATATACATTCATTCTCTACATGTTCTATGAAATCGTTCTTTTCCAACTGTTAAATCAGAACTAACGAATCAGCCAACCCAACATCATTAGATGTTTCCACTTCCTCGTGTTTTAGTTTTCCAACTTCCACACAGAAAAAATTTAGCAAACGGTTCACATCCTGCTTTCTCTGATTGGTCCAAATCACAGCACGTCAGACTGTCATCCAAATGGTCAAGGGTGTTTAACATGTGTTGTCATGTCGGTGAGACACTAACCGTGTCTCCCTGATGCCAACACAACCAACATTCAATATCGTCAAGATTCATCCCTATCGGTAAGAGGTTACATTTAGTCTAGAGAGCTATCACTAAGACATCGTCGTGTTGCCAAGACCTCACATCGAAGATCACAAGGCATTTTGAATAGTTCATCAATCTGCAAGACTATTGGTCTTCGCCCAGATATTACACTGAACTCTTCAAGTCACATTGACCTTAGCATTCTCATTGGCGAGACAATCACCATTCAATGAGACTTCATACCGATGTTCAAAGGTTATTCTAAAGTATAGTCAGCAAGACTAACGTCTTTCGCCAAGACATCATACTAAGCCTTCAAGTCATACCGAACAGTGAGTAGTTGCCAAGAGTCATACTAACATTATGATTCCCATCAGCAAGACAATCGAGTTCACCAGGAGTTCACATTGAGCCTCTCAAGTCGTACCGAGCACCAAACCGTCGGAAAGACTTATCGCTTTTGTTGAGACATTATAACAACATCAGGGTTCCCATCGGCAAGATAATCACTCTTCGCCAAGACATCATACCGATGCCTTCAAGTTACCCCGAAGTCTTTTGTCGGCTAGACATTCCACTCTTGCCAAGACCTCTCACTGAGTCTTCATGTTGTTTCAAAGCATCCACTAGTCGGCAAGACTCATCGCTTTTGCAAGGACTTCATACTGAGGTCCTAAGTCATACTGAGTGCCCCAATCACCAGTTGGCAAGACTTTTGTCTTTCGCCAAGACCTTACACCAAGCGAACATGTCATACCGAGTCGGCAAGACATTTGACTTTCACCAAGACATCTTAGTGAACACAACATGTCATCCTGAAGACTATCGGCGAGACTCTCCAAGTCGCCAAGACTTCATACAAATCGTCTTGAGCTACTTTGATGACTTCAGTTGTATCCCCATTAGCATGACCTTCCTTCATCACTGAGACTTCTTCTTGAGACCTTGTGTTACCCCAATGACCATATGCTATCGGTGAGACATTCCTCATCGATATGAGTCATACCGAACATCCAAGACTCTCCTCGACACCCGATAAGAACATTATATCCGCTAGAGGTCTCCACTCGACAAAAGGTCACAATGAATACATCTAGGTCACATTGATAGACTTCATTTGACAAGACATCAGCTTTGTCTCAGCGACATGAGAAAAACAAAAGGTTATTAAACTACTAGTCAGCCAGACAACAGGAATGTCACAGTGACCATGCTTTCTCAGAGGTTTTAGCCTGTGAGATTGAGGAAATAATTCCAACAATCTCCCACTTGATGAAGATCACATAGGCACCTCCAAAGCAACTAGAAACTAGGATCACACTAGCTCCACCAGTTTAGACCCCACAATACTCAAGACACCTGACCAACAAGTCTCCACAAATAACAATCTGCCAGACAATCTACAACAAAGACCAGACACCCAACTGCAACTCACTGTCCAACAAAGAAATCAATCATAGCCTTCCAGGAAACCGCATAGATCTCAAACATGCTCTCACACTCCATCAAGAATTCTTCTCCAACATCCAAGATGTTCACCTTCAGGCAACAATCCTGTCATCTTCCAACATGCCACCTATGGAAGAAGAATACAAATCCAAGGTGTATAAGCACTATTCCAATGAACACAAGCAAAAGATCCCAACGATATCACCAACAAGATACTGCTACCACTTCATTGTGCTCAAACAATATACAAAAGCAATATCAACTTCAAAGCTTCAATCAAAACACAACCATGAAGTCTTATCCAGAAACAAGAAACTAAACATCAGTTAAAACACCAATCAGACTGACTGCTTCCATCCAACTGATAACCCATGCGACTGGAACTAGCACCCATAGCTCATGCTATTCCATCCAATCTCACATACCTTGAAGGTATCACCATTAGTAAACTTCTGCCAATCCATTAACAACAAAATCAAGCTCCAAGTGCCAACCAGTCGAAGAAGACAAGACACATACAGGAACTCCCACTACCTGAGTAATACAGATTAGAAAGATCAAAGGCATCACAAGTCTACCAATAACAACACATAGAAGATGTAACCATGTAGTACCAAGGAAAAAATCCTTAATGATATGCACAACCTGCAACAACCTGCCACAAGAAACATTTCTCCCACCACAAAACTTCACGACCATAGAGAGAAACTCGACACATCATCTTCCTGTAGAGCATCCTCCTACATACACTTCTAACAGCTAGTTGTGTCAAGAATGATCTTCTTCACATCCCAAAAGAAAAAACTTAACAACATCCATTCGTTCAATCACCAAGATCAAACCGACTTTAAAAAACATGGATGTAAGCTTCTTAAAGAAGATCAAACTACTTCATTCCCCATTTCAGGAAATCAGCCCATACAACATCTCCTACCAATTCTCATTAGCAACAAAGAGAAAAAAAAAATGTACAAATTCCACTATGAATCTTCCAGAACCATTAGACAACAATTCAAGATCCATATCATGAAAGTGAACTTAATAAAACACATCTGAAAAATATAATGGGCCAAATACCTTTTAGATAAACTGCTAAGTAGACCAAGAGTGGGAATGAGAACCTTTAAGATATTCAAGCCATCGTGACTAATCCAAGAGCAATCTCCTCATTGGTCTCTGTTGAACTTCACATTCAACCAATGTGTAGCCTTCTCATACTTTCAGACCACTGTCAAAGCTCCAATCAACTGAATCAGGAACTTATCATGACACCATGATCTACACATCTCCTTAGGAGATACCATGCTTCAAGTGACTTCTCCATTGTCTTAAGTACAATTCACAATGCCAAAAACTCTAGTGCACTAGGAGTATACCATGACATACAACAAATAGAATCTAAAAACCAATATCACCTGTCAAGCACCACCAACACCTCAGCCAAAGACTCCAAGTGTCTTCCATGGATCCAAGATGTTGTACATCTTCAAGTAATGTCCATGCAAATGTGAAAGAAACCCTTTTGCAGTAACAAGATCAAAGAGCTCTCCCAAGAAACATCTGCAACACTAAAGAAGACCATTCACCACCACGTGATGAATCCATAGTCACTGCTAGAGCTCCCACTGAAACGTGACACCCGAGATCTCCAAGCATCATGACTACCTAGTATAGGTTCCCATAACCGACTATACAGGTACTCAATAGTATCCATCCTCTCATCTCAAAGCACCGCACCAATGCATAAGTGACCGCATACAAGGCCAGCTATAAGTTTGTACCAACAATGAATCAAACTTGTGGATATAGAAAGTCCACTTCCGAGTTGTCTCCAAACAAACATGTAGGTAAAGACAACCCACAACATTGCACAACCCGTAGATCCATTCAACAGAAATGTGCAAACCCATCATCGAATTGGAAATACAAAACTGAGATCTCAAAGAGAATAACCATGTAGATAACATGACTCAAACACAAGATCACACCAAATCTGATTTTCCAATCATGTCCACAATGAGCACCATAATCAAGGAACCCACAAGCACCACTATAGGAATACTGAGTGACAAATCATGTACCAACACTCCCATGTAGAGAAGAAAACATGCCTCCTCAAACCATTCACCAAGCATGCATACAGAACTGCAACTATCTCATCCAGCACCACCCCAAAAAATTCAGTGTCTAGAAAATAGCTTAACAACTCCACAAGACCACAAGTTTTGCTTAGCCCTGTAAAACCTACAAAATGATAGAGCCATGCAAGTACAAAACATCCTTAGAAAGAAAACAACATTTTAGAAGAATCCAAGCCCCTTTCAGACCAACTCTAAAACCACTACCATGTACATGCATCCGAGAAAGAGACAAAGGCTATTTCAGAAGCTTGCAAATCATCTAATGATTAACTCCATAGCCTTTTTTGTATTTGAGGTTAACAAGAAATAGTGCCTTCCAACACTAGGAACCACCACCTAACATAAGAACTCTCTTCCATGGTTGAGAAACAAACTAGGCTCCTCCATATCACTCAAGAACCTGACACACAGACACCTAATGTTAAAACTTTACTGCTACACAGCCACAGAGCAAATAAATCCACCTCATACTCGAAGGTTATATCGCTACCAGCCAAGAGACACAGATCACAACATGATCAACTCCCTTTTCCATCTTGACCATCCTTCAAGCTGCATGATGTCTCAAAATACCACAAGGCTTCCACTCATCAAAGGATCAAT
This sequence comes from Sequoia sempervirens, assembly GCA_007258455.2. NCBI lineage: Eukaryota > Viridiplantae > Streptophyta > Pinopsida > Cupressales > Cupressaceae > Sequoia > Sequoia sempervirens. Next base: position 798,747,127 of record VDFB02281492.1, on the reverse strand, counting down.
ACATCAGTCCATTCCTCCAGATTTCTTCTAGCCTATCAAGCTAAGAAATATTCACATGAGAAATATCCAGAACCAACAACCAGAAGAAGGCTCTGATACCACTTGAAAGGGAAAGAATGGAGCACATCTCATGAAAACTCCAAGCAGTAGTGCCTTCGGTAACTTTTATTTTGTTTAGGTTGCCTCAAAGACACATACAACTATGTCCTAAAGTGGAAATAGACACAGTTAATTTCCCACATTGATCCTTCTGAGAGAAGCACATGTAAATTCAACAACAAGCAACAACACAGATGAAAGATACTAGAAAAAATAGAACACAAAGATTTACGTGGGGAAAATCCTCTTGGATAAAAAAACCCACACTCCAAAGATTGAGCCATTTTATTATTCAGCAACTGAAGGTTACAATATAATTAAGGCTCATAGCCTTTTCAGAGATTACATCTTGTTCATTCTGGAAACAATCTAGTAGCAAATCTCACTTCCTCTGCTTTTACCTCATGGCCTCGGCCTTTCGGCCATCAACTCGATCTTCTCTCTATCGCTCTCTCGCTCTGACTCTCGGCTCTTCAGCTCATTAGCTTATCAGCCCCTTCATTAGCTTCAGAACATCCAATGCATACGTATATACATTCATTCTCTACAGGCTCTATGAAATCATTCTTTTCCAAATGTCAGATTAGAACTAACGAATCATCCAACCCAGCATCATTAGATGTTTCCACTTCCTTGTGTTTTAGTTTTCCAACTTCCACACAGAAACGATTTAGCAAACGGTTCACATCCTACTTTCTCTGATTGGTCAAAATCGCACCACGTCAGATAGTCATCCAAACAGTCAAGGGTGTTCAACCTATCTTGTCATGTCGGTGAGACACTAACCATGTCTCCCCGATGCCAACATAGCCAGCATTTGATATCACCAAGATTCATCCCTATCAGAAAGACGTTACATCAAGTCCAGAGAGCTATCACTAAGACATCATCATGTCGCCAAGACCTCACACCGAAGATCACAAGGTATTCTAAAGAGTTCATCAGTCGGTAAGACTATCACTCTTCACCCAGACATTACACCAAAGTATTCAAGTCACATCGACCTTAGCATTCTCATCGGTGAGACAATCACCATTTGATGAGACTTCATACCAACGTTCAAAGGTCATTTCGAAGTGTAGTCGGCAAGACTAATGTCTTTCGCCAAGACATCATACCGAGCCTTCAAGTCATACCAAACACCGAGCAGTCGCCAAGAGTCATATCGATATCAAGATTCCCATCGACAAGACAATCGAGTTCACTAGGAGTTCACACCAAGCCTCTCAAGTCATACCAAGCACCAAACAGTCAACAATACTTATCGCTTTTGCTGAGACGTTATACCGACATCAGGATTCCCATCAGCAAGACAATCACTCTTCGCCAAGACATCATACCGATGCCTTCAAGTTACCCCGAAGTCTTCTGGACTAGCTAGACATTCCGCTCTTGCCAAGACCTCTCACTGAGTCTTCATGTTCTTCCAAAGCATCCACCAGTTGGTGAGACTCATCACTTTCGCGAGGACTTCATATCGAGGTCCTAAGTCATACCAAGCACTCTAATCACTAGTTGGCAAGACTTTTTTCTTTTGCCAAGACCTTACACTAAGCGAACATGTCATACCAAGTCAGCAAGACATTTGAATTTCGTGAAGACATCTCAGCGAACACAACATGTCATCCTGAAGACTATCAGCAAGTCTCTCCAAGTGGCCAAGACTTCATACCGATTGGCTTAAGCTACTCTGATGACTTTAGTTGTATCCCCATCGGCGTGACCTTCCTTCATCGCTGAGACTTCTTCCCAAGACCTTTTGTTACCCCAATGACCATATGCTATCGGTGAGACATTCCTCATTGATATAAGTCATACCGAACATTTAAGACTCTCCTTGACACCTGATAAAAACATTATGTCAGCCAAAGGTCTCCACTCGACAAAAGGTCACATCAAATACATCTAGGTCATAGTGATAGACTTAATTCAACAAGACATTAGCTTTGTCTCAGCAACATGAGCAAAACACAAGGTTATTAAACTGCCAGTCAAACAGACAATAGGAATGTCACGGTGACCATGCTTTCTCAGAGGTTTCAACCTATGAGATTGAGGCAATAATTCCAATAGGCCAACTTCAAGAAGTTGCTTAATAGATATAATAAGGTAATTGATGAGCATATTAAGGTATTGGCTACTGCAAAAAGAGGCTTACCATCCCCAACTAGTTCTACTTCATATTTTTCTACACAAGACAAAGATACCTTGTCCCTCAAAATTCAAGAGTTGAACTGGGATCTAAAGTTAGAAAAGGAAAATACCAAAAAGGCCAAATTGGAGCCAGTTAAAGTTGACAGTGACATTTTTGAAGATATCCTAAAACATAGAGTGACCAAATTGGTCAATAAAGCTAATGATGTATGGGTAGCTTATAAGAATATCCATGAGGCCAATATCAAATATTTGTAGGTTTAGAGGAATTTTCAAACTAAATGGAGTCAATGGAGCACTAGAGTGGTAATTGTTGTGTGGTCACACAACATGCCCCAAGACTGAAAAGACTTGGGGACCCAATTGAAAAAACATAACTTATATAGCAAGAGCTAACAAATTGCAAGATCATTGAAAGTGGAAAAGAAGAAAGAGAAATCTTTATTTTTTTTAAAAATTACTTCGTATGGTAAGTGTTTCGCACACTGGATACTGTGTACAGAAAACATAGAAAAGGTGAAAGGTAATGTGAAGTTCAAGTAAAAGACTCTGGTCCGGTATGATGGAGTCGGGTATGATGGAGTCCAGTAAGATGGAGTTTCAGCATTAACCGAGGTTCGGGAGAGTAAGTGGGTAAAGTTGAATACCAAGTACTGGGTACCGGATTGTAATGTGAAAAGAAATGTTAAATTTTTAGTTTGTATAATGATCCCAGTGGTCTGATATATACAAAGAATTTATGAAATGGTTTTTGAAAGTGAGTTTTTATAAAATTTTGTACTAGCATTTGAATAATGGTTTTATTTACATGAGATGGTGTGACATATTTGTTTAAAAGGGATTTAATATTTGTAATTTTGTGATTGCAGGAGATATTGATTGTGATCTAAAGTTCAGATATGGACGGTCAGGAAAATTTGAATCAAGGATAGAGTTACATTCGGATCAAGTTAGATGTTCTAGAAATAAGATGAGAGGGTTGTGCATTCAATTGGAGTACTCGGGATCTTGGTATTTCATATACTTAGTCGTAGATAACACCCACTTCCGAGGAAGCTCATCTCAAGAATAGAAATCATGATGTAGATCAAAAGGTGTGGGAACAAGATACCGATTATATCATTTTAAATATATGGGAAGTTCCTACATACTATCCTAATTCAAGTTATTTTCTAGGCAATAAAGATGAAAAAATAGAACTTGAAGAGCTTCAACAAGTAATTGGAGTTGACTTCTATTGACTTCAATTACAATTCTTCTATTGGTCGCAATATTCCACGTGCCTTGATGAGATTGGTCCCCTAGATTTTCTGTCATGTATTTATCTTATCTATCTGAACCTTGTGTTCTATAAAAGGCTAGAGGATGCTTAATTTTCATTTAAGTTTAGAATTTGTGGATGTCGGAGGAGAAAAAACTTCTTTTAAGTTTTGTTCTTTTTTCCTATTTTTTGAGCCATTCCGGCATAAAACTTTGTATGCACGTAGATATTAATTAATATCAAAGCTTTATGGATAGCTACCTATCTTAGTATCTTTTGTAGCTGGTTTTGAAAGTTCGACCAAACAAGACTATATGATGTGCCATTTAAGGGTGCATATAGAACCTACTTGGTGTCCATAAACAAAACCCTCTCTCTTTAAAAGCTTGCACCATTTTATACATAGCTATGAAGCAATCTAGTGAAACATAAAGTGGTTTGCTCTATTTTGATTAATTCTTTGGGGCATCCATGGAGAATAACTGGGAGAAACTTTTATTTTTAGTATTTTTTTGCTTTGATTTAGAATAGATGTTTTATATTTTTGAAAATGTTCCAAAAAAAATAAATGAATGGAAACAGTTTTGTTGAAAATCTTTTATTTTCCATGAAATTGTTGAATGCTTAATGCTAAATCTACTAAAGTGATAGCAAGAAATTCATGATTACTCATGAAATTTGATGTCAAATCTTTTGGTTTCATGATGTCTTGATTTATCATTTCAATTGAGAATGTTGATTCAAGATGTTCAAAGAAATAATAGATATATGTATGGGTGTATGTACAAGAGGGTCCCCTTAAGATTAAACAACAATTATCACATCATTACCGAGATCGAATCTAGTACAACCATGACCTGGTTAACGAAGAATTTGGATTGAAAAAAAGTCAATCTTTGCTCTGTAAATGAAAAATTCCCCCTTAGGTTGTGTTTGTTCCATATCTTTCAAGAAGGATGGTTTCTTCGTGGTCTTGTCTATGGAAATTTTATTTGATATGTTTACTGCGAGTAAAACTGTTGTCAACAAGAACTGGTGCTAGAAGGAGGGTGGACTTCAAGATAGTGATGAGCAATAGACATGCATATGTCTTTTCTCTTTTATTTCTTTGATATTGGGTATGTGCAGGATCATCATGGAAAAAATAGGCCCTTAAGTGGCAAAAAATTCAAAAAAATCAGAGTTAGGCAACTTGACATAAAAATTTGAATAAGTTATCTATATTATTTCAAAAATATGTAAGAATAGAATCTGTAGAAAATTGAATGTAGTTTCTAAAACACTAGGTTTATTTATTTTTTAAATCTATTTGGTGAAAATTTAAAATTTCAATGCAATAGTACTCAAATTTTAGGGAAAAAATAAGAAGTAGGTTTCTGCCTGACCACCCTAACCACAATAAAATGATAATATTTTTTTATAATATTTTAGATATAAGTAGAGGACTCATGTCTCAATGTGATGCATTTTTTTTGTAATTTTTTCCGAAGTAAATAATTAATTATGAATATTTTATTAGAAATTTTTAAAAATATAAAAACTCGTATGTCTGACCACCTTAACTTGGTCAAAACTTCATGAAATTAATTTTTATTTTTTTTAATCCTATAGTATGTGAAGCATAGAATGTGACACATGTTTTGGAATAAAAAAATGTGATACCATTTGGAAGCTATAAAAGTTTTTCAATCAACCTATCAATCTGGATTTTAGTTTTAATTCAAATAGAAAATGAATAATAATTATTTATTAAATTCAAAGTAAATCATAATTTCTATTGGTGGAAAGCTAAGAATCTCTTTTAAAAACCCTTTTCGTTTCATCAATTTTGGGTAAAACGAAAGCTGTCAGCCACATACCCTACACATACCCATCATATCGCCACATTTTGGCCCATCATGATCCTGTACATACCCTATTTCTTAAGGTTTCATCCTTTGGAGATGAAATTATGCTTTGAAACGTTATTCCTAAATTTGACGAGAATCTTGTAAATGAGAAATTGAACACAAGCTAGTTTTCATTATGGAAATTGGAAAATTTTACAAAATATTTATTCAAAAACTGCATCCTTTGAGTTTGTTTACTTTTGGTAGAGTCGCTGACTGTAGAATTCATGATACAACTGATCATGGTGAACTTGAGTGTGAATTTTTTTTAACTATGGTAAGTTTAGCCATAAGTGGAGTGGAGCAATTCTGTTAATGGAAGAAGTTTTAACCACTAGAAGGAAAAATTTGTTAACGAGAGAAATGTTCTACCCTAGTGGAGTCAAAAATATTAAAAATTTAACCAATGAACCAAAACAGTTAGGAAACTATGATTATTTTATAGAAAATCCTAATGTCTTGCAAGGGAATAGATGAGAATGTTGAGATTCAAAGATATTTCATCATAAATGAGGAAAAGATATGGGTGAATCATCATTCCCTATATACGTTGAAAATGTGGATAACGAGATAGAGTGGGAAAATCGAGCGAGAAACACGTGTATTGTGCTTCAAGCTGAGAATTCATTAGCTATAAAAGGACATTTTCCTAATTTTATACAAGATACAAAATATCAAGTTTTTACTTTCTCTCTTTCTGATAATGATACAAATAGTAATATATCTTGGTCATGCAATGCAAAGTGAAGACATGGTCGAAGATATGAAAAATTTCAAAAGAAAAGGAAATATAGAGATGAACACAGTCATTCATTGAAATGGACTAAGCCTGGGACAAGGTACAGTATTGCTGCACTAGGTGAAATGTGTGCAAGTAGTTTCTAATGAGATCGTTTTCATACATTTAAGCCATATTTTGGGTAAGTACACCTTTTAATTTATGATGTTTAAATGCAAAAAATTTAAAGTTTTTCATTATTATAGTATAACATTGAAAATGTTGATAAGAGAATTTAATGATAAATCTGTTGTAATTTGTACTAAAATTGTAGAGGAAATAGCAATAGAAATTGAAATAAATTTATTGTAAATCTTTTGGGATATTAGAGTTAGGGTAGTTAGGGTTAGTTTAGTTTAGCTTTAGTTTAGTTTTTGTTAGGGTTTTCTTTGTGGATTTTTAATTTTGTTTTTACTTGTTTTGTTTTTTCTTCTCTTTTCTTTCTTTGCTTGGCTTCTACATTAGCCAATATTGCTTAAATGTACCTTAAACATGAGAGTGAAATCCAAATCTTTTGCAAAACTGAACCGAAAATGAGATCATGAAACTATATACATTGAAACATGCTTTTAAGAAAGATACCAAAAAATAGACATATATATGTGTATATCATGTATATACATCAAATATCAAAATCCTTTCCGAAAATCAAAAAACATTCAAAAGGAAAGTGAGCAAAGTTGTCGATGATAGTAGTTATTTAGTCAATTTGGGATGCCTCTTCTATCAATGCCAAATACTTTATGTAGGTGAGTCCATAGTGAATTTCAAAATCTTGGATATGGAGATTAGTAAGAAAAGGCCAAAGTGAAACCACTTCCCCGTGTTCCACGAACCAAGGAATATCATCCATGGAGGGAATCCCAATGGTCGGATGTGCAACAGCTAAAATGGTGTCCAGAATCTCCAAGAATTCAAGCTTAACTATTAGGTTGGTAGTGGAGAGAACATCTTCAATAGGTAACCCAATGTCTAGAAGTGATGCTACAAAGTGAGAAGCTATATCGAAGTAAAAATGGAAGTAGTGGCTCAATGCAACATATCTTTCCCAAAGGACTAAGTGCAAATTTCACACAATGAAACTAGAAGTCCTAACAATAAAGACATTTTCAAGTCTTTGTGGTGTGATACTTTGTAAGAAAACATTTTTTCTATGAGAACAACCCAAGCAAATAGGAGTATCCATGGCTAAGAAGCAAATATAAAAGCACAGAACAGAGTGGAATTACATAAAATCATAAAAAAAGAGAAAGTAAAGAGGAAGAGTGTGGAGAATTCGAGAAGAAATGCATGAATTTATAGAGCCATGAACAGAGTAGTGGTACATAGTTTCCTGGAGTAATTGGTTTTTTTGGAAATCATATGCGAGGTGGTGCAGCTGAATGATAATCTTCAAAATTCAAGGTTAAATCAAATATATTATTTACACACATATTTGGTGAAATTGCTTCAAATCGAGTAGTATGGGGATTGTGAATCAGGAAAGTTGGAGATTTCAAAATTAATAGGGGTCATTTCCAATTGTCTAAAATAGTTGTAATGATTGTGGAGGTGTTATGTGTGCGAATTATACAAGAGAATGAAGTTGGAAAGATGTTACATGTCATCACTCGAAGAAGTTAGAGAGATAATATGTGTTGAGCAAGGCGTACAAATTTAATGCAAAAACAGTGTGATCATTTTTCAAGGTAATCATGACATTTTGATCCCTTAATGAAGTGTGGTGCCATCAAGTTGAGATAGTTCGCACATTTTTTAGAATTTTCCATAAATTTAATCTGAAGGGTGGTAACTAATGTTTCTAAATTTAGATTTAAATTTGGTGATTGAGTTGTCTATTGCTAAATTTTAATTTATGCATATTTTTTTAACATATAACGAGCTACAGCTAGTTAGGATTTGGCATAATTAGTGAAATTTAGTTGGAAACACACACTTACAGGGAATCATTAAATAAGTTTTTGGGAAGTAGTGAACTAATGAAGGGATTTACATTGAATGAAAAATAAAAAAGTAACCTTCACTACCATTGTAATTCCCAACCTAATAGTGGTGCTTCAATTCTTGCAAGTTGATAAATGAGCTATTATTACAATATAAAAACTTGAAAAATGAGATATCATTGCTATATTTTATACAAAAAGAAAGAAAGTGATATAAGCTCTTTAGGCTATCCAAATAACTCTACCGGGGCTATGGATGTCTGACTGGTAGTAGAGCTATGTTTGGGGGAATTACAGAGATAACCTTCTTGGGACGCTTGACTCGCAGTAAGGCTCTATCCCTGGTTGGCTTTGGAGGATTACTATATTATGTAATTCAATGTTAATGAACTGATTATGTTTACTAAGTTCTGAAAATTGGAATTAATCAAGAGCACACACAGATGTTTCCAGTCGAGTTTTAATTTTTATGCTAGAATCTAAGTAAAGGTAGAAAGTTATTGTTTTAAAATATGTATAAGTTTTAATTTACAACTCGTCATTTGATTTCAAGTTTAATTTTAAATTTGGTTTTATTGGTTGCAAGTTGATGTGTGGTCTCAGAACACGCCCCAAGACTGAAAAGACTTGGGGACCCAATTGAAAAAATATAACTTCTATATCAAGAGCTAAAAAATTGGAAGATCACTGGAAGTGGAAAAGAAGAAAGAGAAATCTTTTTTTTTTTTAAAGTACTTCATATGGTAAGTGTTTCATGCACCAAGTACAAGGTACTAGAAACACAAAAAAGGAAAAAGGTAATCTGAAGTTCAAGTAAAAGACTCTGGTCCGATATGATGGAGTTTGGTAAGATGGAGTTTTGGTATTAACCAAGGTTTGGTAAAGTAAGTGGGTAAATATGAATACCGGGTATTGTGTACTGGATTGTAATGTGAAAAGAAATGTTAAATTTTTAGTTTGTATAATGATCATGGTGGTCCGGTATATACAAAGGATTTCTGATATGCTTTTTGAAAGTGAGTTTTTATAGAATTTTGTAGTAACATTTGAATAATGGTTTTATTTACATGAGATGTTGTGACATTTGTTTAAAAGGGATTTAATATTTGGAATTTTGTGATTGTAGGGGATATTGATTGTGATGCAAAGTTTGGGTATGGACGGTTAGGTAAATTTGAATCAAGGATAGAGTTACATTTAGATCAGGTTAGATGTTCTGGAAAGAAGATGAAAAGGTTGTGCATTCAATTGGAATACTCTGGATCCTGATATTTCATATACTTAGTGGTAGATAGCACCCACTTCTGAGGAAGCTCATCTCAAGAACATAAAGCCTAATGTAGATCAAAAGGTGTGGGAATAAGATAATGATTCTATCATTTTAAATATATGGGAAGTTCCTCCGTACTATCCTAATTCAAGTTATTTTCCTATTGTTAAAGATGAAAAAGTAGAACCCAAAGAGCTTCAACTAGTAATTGGAGTTGACTTCTATTGAATTCAATTACAATTCTCCTATTGGTCGCAATATTCCACGTGCCTTGATGAGATTAGTCCCCTAGATTTCATCTCATGTATTTTTCTTATCTATCTGAGCCTTGTGTTCTATAAAAGGAAAGAGGATGTTTAATTTTCACTTTAAAAGTTCAAAAATTGTGGATGTCGGAGGAGCAAAAACTTCTTTTAAGTTTTGTTCTTTTTTCCTATTTTCAGAGCCATTCTAACGTAAAACTTTGTATGCACATAGACATGAATTAATATCGGAGCTTTATGCATAGCTACCTATCTTAGCATCTTTTGTATCTGGTTTTGTAAGTTCGACTGAACAAGACTATATGTTGTGCCATTTAAGGGTGCATACAGAACCTACTCGGTGTCCATAAATGAAACCCTCTCTCTTTAAAAGCTTGCACTGCTTTATACGTAGCTGTGAAGCAATCTGGTGAAATATAAAGTAGTTTTCCCTATTTTGATTAATTCTTTGGGGCATCCATGGAGAATAACCAGGAGAAACTTTTATTTTTAGTATTTTTTTACTTTGATTTAGAATAGATGTTTTATATTTTTGAAAATGTTCCAAAAAAATAAATGAATGGAAATAGTTTTGTTGAAAATATTTTATTTTCCATGAAATTTTTGAATTCTTAATGCTAAATCTACTTAAGTGATAGCATGAAATTTATGATTACTCATGAAATTTGATGTCAAATCTTTTAGTTTCATGATGTCTGGATCTATCATTTCAATTGAGAATGTTGATTCAAGATGTTCAAAAAAATAATAGATATATGTATGTGTGTATGTACAAGAGGGTCCCCTTAAGATTAAACAACAATTATCACGTCATTACCTAAGAGTGAATCTAGTACAACCATGACCTGGATAACGAAGACTTGGGATTGAACGAAAGCCAATCTTTTCTCTTTAAATGTAGAATTCCCCTTTAGGTTGTGTTTGTTCCATATCTTTCAAGAAGGATAGGTTCTTCGCGGTCTTGTTTGTAGAGATTTTATTCGATCTGTTTACTATGAGTAAAACCATTGTCAATAGTAACCTTGAAAGAGATAATTACTAAAGCGAATAATTATCCTAAGGCCCCTACTCACATCCTTGAGATACTGCAGGCCATTGATATGATCAATGAGATAACAAATTTCCATGGGAAGCTAGCAATGCAAATTGACAACAAATTGAAAAATGTTTAGGGACATAAAAGAGCATGGTCTGCCAAAAACATTTGATGATAAGGGTGAGTTGATGGAGTTTTCCAAGTGGAAGCATGAATTGAGGAATGGTTACCTCGGGCTAAAGATATGTTGACTGAACTGAATTACTCCAGGTTGAACTTCCACATTGACAACATGGAAGGAGTAGAGATGAGAATGGATGTTTTTATTAGAGAGGCTAGAGCATTAATTGATGCTAGGTACACTCAACATAGTGTGAAGGTGAAAACTCTATTGAGTACAAATTGGCCCACTGATGATGAATATAATTCACATGGTTGGAAAGGTTTATTGAGTAAAATTATGTGCATGGATGATGAGGAATGTGGTTAATAATGGATAGAAGAGAAACAATAAATAACCTAGAAATAGTGCATATTAGGCTTTGGTTGAGGGATTGCAAAATATTGTTCTCTTCTTATAAAAAAGGTTGATGACGAAAGTGATGATGTGGATGAATTAATCACTTTCTTTCTATTGATTTTTGTGCTTTTTGAATCTTTATTGATTAAGCATCGATGTGTTTAACTTTTTGCTAATGAAGAAGAAGTTATAAAGTTGTTATAACACATGAAAGTTCCTTTGGAAGGAAATCATATCTTCTTCAATAAATGGGAATAACTTTTGTCATATACATGTTCCCCTCCCTTCGAGAGTGAAAATATAACTGTAAAGGGAATATGTGTTAGATCAGTCAAATGAACAATAGAACAAGTGTACTTTTCGACTTGAGGCTTGTTTTTATCCCTTGTTGGGTATGTGTAGGATCATCATGGAAAAAATAGGCCCTTAAGTGGTGGTGAAATTCATAAAAAATCAGAGTTAGGCAACTTGATGTAAAAATTTGAATAAGTTATGTATATTTTTTCAAAAATATGTATGAATAGAATTTGTAGCAAATTGAATTTAGTTTTTAAAATACTATGTTTATTTATTTATTTTTAAAATCTATTTGGTGAAAATTTGAAATTTCAATGCAGTAGTACTTAAATTTCAATGGAAAAACAAGAAGTAGGTATTTTTCTAACCACCCTAACCACAATAAAATGATAATATTTTTTATAAGATTTTAGATATAAGTAGAGGACTCATGTCCTAATGTGATGCATATTTTTTTGTAATTTTTTTTCCAATTAAATAATTGAATATGAATTATTTATTACAACTTTTAAAAAATATAAAAAAACTTGTATGTTTGACCACCTTAACTTGGTCAAAACTTCATGAAATTTAATTCTTTTTTTTAATCGTATAGTATGTGAAGCATAGAATGTGATGCAGTTTTTAAATTCAAAAAATGTGATATCGTTTGAAAGCTATAGATGTTTTTCAATCAGCCTACCAATCAGGACTTTACCTGTAATTCATATAGAAAATGAGTAATAATTATTTATTAAATTCAAACTAAAGCATAATTTATATTGGTGGAAAGCTAAGAATCTCCTTTAAAAACCCTTTTCGTTTCATCAATTTTTGGTTAAAAAAAGTCATCATCCACATACCCTACACATACCCATCATATCGCCACTTTTTGGCCCATCATGATCCTATGCATACCATGTTCTTATAAAAGGGAATTTAGGGCCATTAGTACATGTCTTTTGTTGAGTTATAGATCCGAAAAATGAAAATTGAGAACACACAAAGAACACATTTGAAATCTATATCTTAAGTTTTGAGTCTAGCAAGTGAATTTTATCAATTATATGGTTTCAAAGCACATCTGAATAATAATGATCTTTTAATTCAATTGTCTCTCCAGCTTTAATGTTGTATTTGAATTATTACTAAAAATTCATTCAATGATGATTTCATTAATCTTCATGGTCATTTTACCTTGATATATGTTTTGATTTTTTTCTCTAATTTAATGAATTAGTTAAAATGCTTTGATTAAAACATAAATTAATACACATATTGAGTGGATATAATAAGTAATCATAGATTTTGAGTATTGATATGTGAATTGTAATGCAATTTCACAAAGATCATGGTTGTTTAGGAGTAAAGTAACCTTATAGTTCAATTTTTGTGTTTTGATTCCTTGACCATAGATATGGACCTGATCCGAAGTGTTAAATGCATTTCTTATGGTTCTAGTCTTTCAATTTTAGAATAAATTTCATAAATAAACTCTTAATTGATTTACCTCTATTGAATTTTAGTGTTTAATTATTTTAAGGAATTTCTGATTTCTTGAAGGATTTCATCTAATTAGCTTATGATAGGAATAAATTTTCTTTGTTATATAATGTGTGAAATAATTGTCTAGAAGAATTGTAGTGTACACATTGTGGGATCACCCTCCTAGGTTTTGTAGAGACCAAAGTGTAGGAGAAGAAGCATTCTAGCTTCATCTCATTTGTTGGCCAATCATCCTCCAAGTATTCGAGAATTGAATCTAGAAAATTCATTGATCCTTGGTTGGATCTACTTGTTTCTTTAAACACATCCAACACCTCCAAAAACCCTAAGAATAAAAGACAAAAGTTGGATGAAAGGCACCTGAATCAAGACTTAATTGAGCAATACCCGATCTCTAGAAAAATGTCCAGAAGGAATGCTCAATTGAACCCCCTTGCTAAGAAGTTGGAAGACATAAACAAACAAGTAGGTGATACATTGACTCCAATAAGGGGTTCCAACTTATTCATATATCACTACAGAAAAATGCAAAGACACCGACTAGTCTCCAATCCATGGAGGCTTAATTTGGAAAAGCTAGTGGTTCCCGATGTGTTCGTCAATGTAGAATTGATCAAAGCACTTACTAACAAATATGACCCATAGACTCACATGATTAAAATGAAAAATGGGTCCTCCTTCATTTCTATCACAAAAAAATATATATCCATGGTGTTCCAACTTGAGACTAGTATTGACATGACATTCAGGATTATTGACGTCCTGAATGAATACCATAACCTAAGAACCAACTAAAAAAGATGGATATTACCACTGAATAGGCCTCGCGGAGAAGGAAACTGACTCAAAGTTCTCTCTAGGGAGGAAAATCCCCATATTCTATAAATTAGTTCAAAGAATATTACGAGTATATATACTATTTTGTTTTCCAAGTACTTGGCTTGTATGCCCCTATATTTATGGAGATAGCACCTATGGTCTTCACGACCGATGTGCAGAGTCAAGATGCCTGGACCTTGGATTATGTAGAGTATTTATCCAATTATTTTTACAATGACCTTGTTTCTATCGAGAGTAAAGATGGAGGATTTTAGTTTAAACGCTGTTAATTGTTTATGCATCTTATTTTATATGAAGGGAAAAATAAAGGAATGTGGGATGAATTTTTAGGATAAGGGATTTAGATGAAGATGGAAACATTATACCAGTGTATATGTGGACTACTATTTGGGATAGCTAGTGTGTGAGGTCTCATTATTTGTATTTTGAAGAACATTTTATGAAACCTATATATAAGATACTAGGTCATCCATGTGATTATAACTTATCACCTAAAATTCAAAAGTTCTTAAGACCTAAGGATAAAGATGTAAGAGCAAAGGTAAGTCACAATTCGGGTGATTGGTATTCTTACAATGATTGTACAAATATCGAATTGCATGTATTAGAAGGAGCGCCATTCCTACTACCAAGAACTTGTCCAAATAGAGTTACTTAATTGGAGATTGTGAGGAAATTGACATACTTTGATTTCATGCACCTCAAAATTCATAACAACCAATCATTGATACCCGAGACACTATGCTTTGGAGACTTTACTGTGGTTACTGAGAATGGCTATGAACTAATTGATATTAGGCTAGAATACTATAATTTTCCTAAAGGTAATACAAGGGAAAAGTTTTACCATGAGCACTTCATTAATAGTCTTAAAACAAGCAAGAAATTGGGAGGTTACTCTCATATACCTTTTGAAAATGATGACTTAATAAGAAATTTGGGTGAGCAACATGCCACCATGAGAAGAAACCTATATAATAGAGTGATGATGGTAGAAGCCTAGAAAAAGGGGAATGACCCTTCATATGAAGGTACCCTCTTGGACATTGAAGTTCATGTAAAGAGAATCGATGCCATGGTTTCACATGAAGTAGAGCTTACTAAGGGTGTACCTCCTGAGGTATTTACACAAGGAAGAAATGAGGACATTGGATAAATGTAGGCTAAAAATGAAATTCCATTTTGTCAATTCTCCCCTCAGCCTATGTTGAATATTATTTTTTCTACTGAAGAGAAGGATGAAACAAAAATTGAAGATGAAGATGTGCAGGTAATTAAAATTGTGATTGGAAGTTATGAACCTCTAGTGGAAAGAAACATAGTTGTGATAGAGTCCCCAAATAATCTTTCAAATGATGTAAAACATATAGTGCTAGTAAGAAATTTTTTTCTGAAGATGATTTTGACAAAAATTCTAAATTTATAGAATTTATTTATGAATGGAAAGGAAAATTAGTCGAGAAAGTAATCAAAGATATCACACCTAAGAAAGAAGAAGAAGCCTTAAAAAGGGTACAAGAAGAGGTGGACAAAGAAATGGATAACACTACCCCAGAAAGAGGAAGGGTGCTACTAGAAGTAGGGGTTATGTCGATTCCTATATGGGATATGGGTTTAGCCATCATGTTTGACAGTTTTTGAAGAATCCAAAACAAAAACATTCAATTAAGTGTATAAGGAGTAGATAAAATATATACTGGATCAAGCTTCAACCCAAATAATGCAACCATACTGATGTGGGAATTGTACCCACATAACCTTGCCTTTGGTCATTGATGACCCTAATAAATCTTTTGGTCACCTCCATGTGAAAAGAGTCAAGGAAATTGATCCCTTAGAGACTGTAGAGTTAAATGTTAATGTGGCTAGGTTCACCAACCCACCAGGCCTAAAAAGCAGCAATTTCAAAATTTCAGAGATATTTCCATTATTCAACACATTTCTAGGTGCACAATTTATGTTTCATAGCTTTCTGTTCCGCTTTAAATACTTGCATTTCTATTCATCTTTCTAGGTCTTTTTGCATTTCATAGCGTATTTTAAAACATGTTGCATTTTCTAAGTTTTGCATTAGTAGTTAATCTCCTTTATTAGTATTTAGCCTTTAGGACTATCCCATTTTACATATTTCAATCTCTTTTGCATTGAAATCTCAAGGGTTTTTTCTTGAATGAAGTGATTGATCTTTTTCTCTCTCATTTTAGGTGCAAAACCATAGAGGTGCAAGAGGTGAAAAAAATTTTCATTTCAGATGGTTATAAATAAAGGGACAGGGTTGCATACTTGAATTGCACTTCATTCAAATTCCACTAACCAAATATAACTACTACATGGGTATGTCAGAGAAGGAATGTTAAAGTCATCCTACTGACTACAAAGTGTTACCTTGAGGAAATCAACCAAATACACCTGCATAAATACTCTAAAGGTTTTCCAATTATTTTTTTTAATCTCCCTATAAGAATAAATGCTTTTTTCCACTTTATAGTGTCACTGCCTAAGTTTTTTTCTTTTGTAACTTGAGTGGTGGAATGACGCTTTTTTCTTTTTTTTCCCTTTTGTTTATAAAAGGGAATTCCAAGCCTCATTCAAAGGGTTCTAAATCTTAGGAGTCCTTATTCTTTATGTCTTTTTATAGAGTTAGGTTTTGTACAAATAATTCCTTTTGGAAATTTAGAGAAAATATGTTGCACCTTTTCTCTATAATAACAATAGATGACTTGAATACTTATTGTATTCTCTCAAATTTTAGTAGTAACCTATAATCCTCTCCATATTGTAATGCTCTCTTTTTTTAATCAATATAATCTAGGATTTTTTCTTATTCTCGTATCACATTTGATGTTATATATGCTCCAAATTGTTAGCTTCCATTCAAAGAATGGATTAAATTTTTATTTCAATTTATTCATCAAAGATTGTGTTGTTGGAATAAAAATTTGTAAGAAGTATAATAGCATTGTAATTTGTTGGTTTCTCATTGTAAGGAAATGATGTTTTAAGAAAGCAAAGGGTTGGTTTGTTGTAAGATAGGTTTATTTCACTTCTTGACTTTGTAAATGTATAAGGAACTTGTTGAGGTAATTCAAAAAGTTCAAGGCTAAGAAAAATCACAGTCTAAAATTAAAAGTCAAAATCTTACTTTTATTCCATTTTATTATTTTATGCTCAAATCAACACTAGCAAGAAAAATAGAGAATATAGAGGGTTTTGAGGATATTAGAGGGGAACCCACCTTGGTTTTGTGAAGCCTAAAGTGCAAAGGAGAAAAGTATAAAACCGATCATCTATTCAATGGCCGTTGACCTAGGGTTTTGGATCATAATATCTACCTAACCTTTAGAAAAGCATAGAAAATTAATTGGAAACACCAACACAAGTATGCACTAAGGTCTAGGGAATGAAAGTGATAATGTAAAATTTGCATGGACTTGACACTCTAACAATGAAAAGTATGATAAATAATATGATTCCCCCTTATACACTTATGATATACCAAGATACGAATAGATCAAGGTGGTCATAAGTAGTGTTATCATGGGTTAAAAGATAAATGATCAAAATAAAAATAAAAATGAAAGACTGATTGCAAATGTTTCATGTAGCAAACATATCTCTTGTCAAAGATCTGATAATGAGGATTGATTGCTTGTGATTAGCCTTCGATAACTACCTAAGAAAAGGATTTGATAGGGATGATTCTCTAATGATTATGCTTGGATAATCACCTAATAAATACTATGATTTGCTTATTCAAGCTTGGATAATCACTTAAGAAAGGTTTTGATAAGATGATTATTTATTTATTGATCGAAAAATGGATTAGATGATTGATTAGTGTTAAATAAATAGGCTTATGATATTATTGAAATGAAAGGTGATTTCTTGGTTGCATGTGTGGATTAATCAAATGTCAAGGTTGAGGACCTTAGGATTTTGATTTTTGTTTTAAATGTTTTGGTGATTTTGATTATGGGATGAAAGAATAATGATATATTTTATTATGTTTGAGATGGAATTGATATGATGGAAGATTGGATGGGTTTATGGTTGATTTATTATTGAGGAAGATGGTAGATGAAATATAAATGTGTGAGACTTTGAGGCCAAAGTGAGAGGATACTAAGAATATACAAGAACAATTCCTTGATATAAAGTAGGTTTAAATTCTACATCTAACACATGGGGAAGGCATGGGGAAGGGTGGGTGGTAATGGATGGATAAGGTACATGACACTTAATCAAGGATCAAAGACAAACCATGATAGGTTTATTATGAATCAATGGATAGATAAGGGATTTTTTATTATGATATGGATAAATTTGATAGTGGATGAGGTAGCATTGTAAGAGATGGTGGATAGGATATTACTACACATGGTGCATGTTTCCATTTTTCAGCATGGTACTTATCCAAGGTGCCACCAAAGTGGTTTTCACCATTGGATTGATTATTTCTCTTAACTTTTTTTTAATTTTTTTACCTTTTAATTTTCTTGGATTTTTTAATTTTTTGGACAAATGAGATTTGATGATGTCGCAATCATGGTGAGTACTCTTTAATGGATGGATGATGAGGTGTGATGGCTCGATGAGGATGGTATGATGTGGATAATGGACGATGCTTTATGTGGAGGATAGAGGGAGATAAGGTATGATCCCCAATATATGCACTACAAGTATGGTCATGCTTCACTTGAAAAGGGGTTTGGAAAACCTTTGGATTAAAGAATGTGAAGGGGTTTCCAAGCCAATTTAGTAAAAAATAACTAAGAGAAAAAAATGGAGAAGGAAACTTGAATGTTAAGAGTGGACAAAGTTCAGTTCAAGAAATAAAGATACAAAACATGTGACAAAATAAAAGGATGACAATAGATATTAAGTGGCATGTTGTTAAAAGACAATGATTCATGATAACCTAATAGGGTAGTTTCCTAGAGTGATAGTACACTCTTGCAAAGGATAGTCATAAAACTACCTCTTAAGGGAATTAGAGCATGTGACAATGATAGATTTTTGGAGATAAAAGAATGCATAACCCTATTATAATGCTAAAGTTATATGAACATAAGCAAAGGGGAAGTCTAAACAAAGGAAAACTTCACATTGAGCAGCCAAATGAGTATCACAGTGAGTCTTTGTTGGAGATTAGTGATGCTCTTGATTATCATTACAGTCATTAGAAGGTAAACACAACCCTATAGTCATCAAGTTTGAGATGGACAGTGAGTTGGACAAGGATACTCATGATTGGGGCAAAAGTCTATGTCATAGAAAAATTATAAGGTTGCATTCAAAAGAAAATGGAGTTCAAGTTGCATAAAAAAACATTACAATCCAAAATAAGAGGAAAATCAAGTCAAGATATAAAAGGGGATGTCATATGAGTGATAGCAAGTATGAGAGAACATGAATAAGAGGTAAGCCATTGTCATGGTGTATGAAAACACAAGAATAATTACAAGTGAAATATATTGAAAGATGGAATTTTTCTCAAATCATATTAACCTATTTCTATTTAAATGGAAAATATGATGCAAGCCTATGATGGAAAAGTAGAGTAGGACAATTCTAGCAACTAATAGTTTGATGCCTATAATGAAAAGGGTAGCAAAACCTTTGTTGATATTATAGCTTTCATGGTGATGTTCAAACATGCTACATAATAAAGGAAGCCAAATGGCATTCCTTGCCTATAATATGGATTTCAAATCAAACTATGTCAAGTAGATCTCACCGTTATCATCTAGATCGTTGAAGTATTTATGAGTTAAAATAGTCAAAGGGGTTAAATATTTGGTTTGATGAAACTTAGCACTAGTATGAGAGCTAATAAAGAATCCACATGGTTATGACTTGAGTTAAGGGAAGTTTTCAACCCATAAGAATGCAGTTATGGATAATTTTTGAGCCCTATGATGAGGGATTTTATGCCTTGTGTGACAAAAAAACCTTAAAATATCTCGCAAAAGATGACAAGGTTAGTAAGAAAAGCTTTTCCAGGGATAGTTTAGACATTCATGAGGTAGTTTGGAAAGTTGGAAATCTAAATGAGCAGTTAGAGCTTCCTAAGGGAAATTTGTAAGCATCTAGGGGAAATTCAAACTCCTCCCAAAGATCTAAGAGTTTCATAAGCATTTGGGGCAGATTTCAAGGAGATGAAGAGACCAAGTCAAGAAAGGAAACTCCCTAGGCGTGCAAAGGAGGTTGGCTTACTTTCAATCTTGATAACTTAGTCAAAATTAGTCCCTATATTCTCTCATATGCTTGGGATGAGATATAAGACCCATAGGATTTCATTTTCAATCAATTCTTTCATGTTTTTTAGTTGCAGAAGAAAGGAAACAACATTGTAACTCACACTTTTTCTTAGTCATAGAAATTGAGATTTACTCTATAACACTTTTTCAAAGGAAAGACACATTTTTCAGACTTATACTTGCTATAAGAACATATTTTTCAAATAAGATTCAATATTTTTTCCTTCTCAACAACTATCTCATTATGTGCAAATTGATGATTAATATGTAATTGATGTGTTTTATATTTATTTATATTAAAATGCATTGTCTCATTTCTAGCACCTTTAGGCAAAAATGTATGTTTCATGCAGGTCATAGGCTATGTTACCAAAGTTTAAAAATCTTTATTTGTGAAAGTTCCCGAGTTTCTTTCAAAAGATTACAAACTTTTCAACTTTCCTATGACATATTTATGTATGAACATGTCAAACATTTGAGTTGTGTAAACACAAATTGAAAAACTAAGAGATTGTGTCTCAAAATAGTAGTGCAAGTCATTTTAGTTGGCGCATCACCTTTTTATTCATTTCATGATTTGTTTATACCCCTTTCAATCAGTAGTAATAGTAGATACTTTATTTTAGGTGATAGAACCAAAGAAAACCAACCCTCTCTAGAGGTTCTTTTCCATCTTAGATGAACCACAACTTGTAAAAGTCCCCATGTTTCAGTAGTAGGCTGATTTTTCAACTTAGCAAGGGTACATACTGAGGTGATAACATAAGATGCATTAAAAGCATTGTGGTTTAGTTGGAAAAGCATTTTAGACATAGTTGTACAAAAAAATCATGAAAGTCAAGATAATAATATCACTTTGTAACTAAAAATAATGCATATTAGGATTTTGAGGTTCATTTGAATGATTGTGAAACTTCCACTATGATTTAAAATGTTGCTATTTCAACAACATATTCCTACAAGGTATGTTGTGGAAGATATCAAGTTCAATCTAGCAATGGTGGGCATCACAACCCTGTCAGGTTCATAAGGAAATTTCAAATGCATGCAAACCTTATCCCTCCAAATTGATATTAGCTTCACATAAAATCACCCACAAAACATCTTCTTAGCCATATCGTTCTTTGTCAGCTTCACGTGGGTTGGAAGGCTCCATTGAGTCATTGTGGATAATTGGCCTCCAAGTGGAACATGTAGAGAAACCAATCTCATCCACTGAGTTAAACATATTCAGTTCATATTGGAAATATCACATGTGATGTCAAAAAAGATGACATCATAATGATGTCATCAAAGAGAGGTGAGATGGATTGGGGAGCTTTATATATGATGATTTCATGATGACATGAGTAGGGTGGGATGGTGTTAGCATGGTGTCATCTAGGTGCAAATATTAGAAAGTGAAGTGGATCGGGCTTGTAAGAAAATTATTTGAACTAGATGAAGAAACCTAGAAAGGTGAAGTTCAAATGGATGGGAAAAGTTTGCAAGGGATGATGGCATTAGGGGGATGGGAAGATGGGCTTCATCTACTCATAATACTTCACTTAATTTTTTTTGAAATGCAGTTGTGGAGGAATCACTAACAAGTGGAAATTGTGGGAGAATAGTTCGTATGTGGAAATGGGTTAGTTCATGTGGAAATTCTCATAAGACTAGATGGGAAAAACTTTTATGCAAAGTGGAAAATTTCAAGTGGTCTAAACCAAAAAGTGGGTTAAAAGGAAAGTTCGGATGGACAAGAGATTCTGATAAACCTATACTTATTCAATTTTGTCTATCGTTTACCATTGCATGGAAAACATGAATAACACACAATGCAGTGAGGGGAGGCTTGAATCGCTATATGCAAAATATCAACTAGGTAGGTGTAGAAAGATGGGGGGCCAAAAAGTGGCTAGTTCACTTTTTCATCCTAAAATAATGAAAATGCGAGCACATTTTACTAAAACATGCTGACGTTATGGGTTGGTAGTGACTGAGCCTAGGCTTGGTCATTACCAAGCCAAAAAACAAGCGTATTATAACATTCTCGTGCTATGGTTTGAATTTCAAAATGTATGCATTTTTGAATTCAAAGAATGCATATTTTTTTAATTGAAAAAATTATCACCATAACACGAGCATGTTATAACACGCTCAGACCTTTTTCTCTTTCTTCTTGTTATCTTTTAGGGAAACTATATACATGAAATAAAAATTTAAGTATAAGTTAACATTTACATATGGACATTTACCTTCTTATACTTTAAGTTATATTTCATGTACATAGTTTCAAGATGTTTGAGAGTGGTTTCAGATCTCTAGGAGTTATAATTCAAATTTTAGTTTTTGGAAGATCTTGCAATTTTTTGGACAGCCAAATTTCAGTAATCATCATGTCAAATTTTAGTAATCAGGAGGCAAATTTTTAGTAATTAGCAAGTTGTATCGTCTTTATCTCTCTATCTCACTCATCTTTTATCCCTTATGCTCTAGAACTCTCTCTCACATTATCTCCTTCCCTCTATACTTCTATCTATCTAACCTCTCTCTCTCCCTCCATCCCCCCCTCCTTCCCTCTCTAAATTTCTCTATCTCCCCCCTCTCTCTCTTTCTTCCACCCACCTTCCCTCTCTACTTCACTCTATCTAACATATCCCTCTCTACCTCTCTCTCTCAATAGCTCCACTTTCCTCCTTTCCTATCTCTCTCTTCCTTCATGCCAACCACCTTCCCTCTCTACTTCTCTCTATCTAAAATATCCCTCACTTCCTATCTCTCACCATCCCTCCTCTCTCTCTCAATATCTCCACCTTCCTCCTTCCCCCCTTTCTCTCATTCTATTTATTGCACTTCCCTCTCCCTCTATCCCTCCCTTCCCTCTCTACTTCTCTTTATCTCTCTCCCTCCCTCCTCTCTCTCCCTCCCTACCTCTCCCTCTCTCTACTCCCTCATTCCATCTCTCCCCCTCTGTCTCAATCTCCCAACCTCTCTCTCTCTCTCTCTCTCTCTCTCTCTCTCTCTCTCTCTCTCTCTCTCTCTCTCTCTCTCTCTCTCTCTCTCTCTCTCTCTCTCTCTCTCTCTCTCTCTCTCTCTCTCCTCTGCTCCTCCTATCTCTCTCTATATCCTCTCCTCTCCTCCCTCGTTCTCTCTCTCCCCTGTCCTCTTGTCCACCTTCCTTCCCCTCTCCTTTATCTCCACTACTCTCCCTCTCCTTCCCCCTAAATATATATATATATATATATATATATCACCCCCTTTCTTGTCCACCTCTCCCACCTTTCTCTCTCTATCTAACCTATCTATCTCTACCTCACTCTATGCCCCTCCCTCCTCTCTCCAATCTCTCCACCTTCCTCCTTCCCCCCTACTCCCTCTCTCATTCTCTCTATCTCCTTCCCTCCTCCTCTCTCTATATCACCTTTCTCTCTATCACCTCTCTCTCCCTCCCTATCTCTCCCTCTCTATCTATATATATATCTATTCTCCCTCTCTCCTCCCCATCTCTATCTCTCCATTTTAATATATACTTGTCTCTATCTCTTTCTCTCAATCTCTACATGTCCCTCCATCCTTCACTCTCTCTTCTCAATCTCCCAACCCTCCTCTATCTCTCTCTCTCATTTACTTTATACTATTTGTCTCTCCTTCCCTATATACTTCTCTCTATCTTCCTCTCCCCATCTCTACCTCTCCCTCCCTCCTCTCTATCTCCCTCTCCCCATCTCTACCTCTCCCTCCCTCCTTCCCTCTCTCTCCCTCTCTAATCCCTATCTAGCACAATTATCTCTCTCTCCCTCTCTCCCTCTATCTCTACCCAAGCTATCCCTCTCTACCTCTCTCTCTCTCCCTCCTCTCTCTCAATCTCTCCACCTTCCTCCTTCACTCTATACATCTCTCTCTATCACCTCTCTCTCCTTCCATCTCTACTTCTCCCTCTCTGTCCCTCTCACCCTCTCACTCAATCTCCCAAACCCTATACTAAATATCATAAATCCTAATACCTATACCCTAAACCCTGCACCCTCAACCTTATAAAATAAACCTTGAACATTATCCCTCAACCATAAACTTAAACCCTAAGCCTTACATTCAATCTTATACCCTAAGCCCCAAATCCTAAACCCAATATCCTCAACCCTCAATCCTATCTCTCCTTCCTTGTATACTTCTGTCTATCTCTCCCTCTCTCCATCTCTACCTCTTCTTTCCTCCTTCCCTCTCTCCCTCTCTAAATATCCCAACCTTCCTCCTCTCTTTGTTTATATATCTCTCTCCATCTCTACCTATCCCTTCCTCATTCCTTCTCTCTCTCCCTCTCTCTAGATCTCCCTCTCTCTTCCTCTCTCCCTCTCTCTCCATCTCTACCTATCCCTTTCTCCTTCCCTCTCTCTCTCTCCCTCTCTCTTCCTCTCTCCCTCTCTCTCCATCTCTCTCAATCTCCCAACCTTCCTCCTTTCCCCTATATTTCTCTCACCCATCGCTATATTTCTCTCTCACTCCCTCCTTCCTTCTCTACTCTCTATCTCACCATTATCTCTCCTTCTGTAAAACCTCGTCCCACAACCTAGAGGACGATGCAACACTGCAGAAGAAGAACTAATTTTTTTTAAAAAGAATAACAATAATAGGTAAAGTAATCTATCCTAACCACATACATCCTCTAGACCATGCAACACGTCTACATGTAAATTCCAAAACTTACAAAACTAATCTGAACCATAGCATATGATAATTAACTCATGATAAGAACATACATCAAAGCATTAACCCATTGCATAATAATTCTAACACATAGAAATGTAATGAGCATATTTCCACAGATACAACATCATATAAACAATTTATACCATTTAATCCAACAATGAATAGATCATAAATAATTCTACAATTACAATACAAGGATTCTCCTCGATTACAAATGAGGAATACAATACATAGTGTTCCACTATTACAAAGAATATAAGAGAAGTAAAAATCCATATAAACACACAAGCTCCTCGAACTAGAAGATTCTGCCATCATGAACATGAAGAAATAACCCAACAGTGTAAGGTGCATGCCACCCACCTATGTGGCACCCGTAGGACCAACCCCCGTGCTAGGAGATAGTAAAAAGTAACCAAGACAAACCTACTACCTCTAGACACAAGAAATGTACAAAACCACACTATACTAGTAAATAAAAAACATAGGGTTACATTGCTTCTAGAATCACTGAATCAAGAACAACCATTGTACAATACAAATCGACTACTGTCACAGGAGTGTCATCACAAAGGTTGCATTGGTTATCCTAAGGAGATCTTCCTAGGTCCCAACCCCCATCTTAGGTTATCCTAGTAACCTCTCATGAACTTCGGCTCCACATGCACACTAGTGTGGAATCGATTATCTTTTGAGAAGACAAGATAATGATCTTGTCATTCCAAACCTTCCTGACTCATCTCAAGTCTAACACAAGCCCTTGAACCAATGAGTGAGGATAATTATCAAGTTAAATGTATTAACTACCCTTTCCCCTAATATAGGTTATTTAATTTCCACTAATTACACTGACTCTCACACGAGTTGTCCTATGACCACTTTGTGTCTAAACCCCTGTTGAAATCCACTCCCCTATCGACAACACAATAATTCATTCTACAACCCAAGGGTAGACAATGCACAAAACTGATAATAACATAACACAAGAGATAACACATCCCTATGAATGTCCAATACTGAATCCAACTACATGCACTACCCAAGGAAATCTCAAGGGCGAATAACAGAAATGACAACTCTTTCACAACTATAATTTGGAAGACTTATATTTTCTCTACAACAAATATCCCCCACAGTACCCAATTACGGAAATACTTGAAATTAAAATAAACAATCTCATGTAATTAAAAGCACTACCATTTGGATTTCCTAAATCAAATAGATTGATATCTCACATTTAAATATAACATTCAAGCATAATTCCAATTAATAAATCAAAAACCAAATAAAACTAAATGTTTAACCTTTAGTTTCACAACTACTCATATCAATTAACTTAATTTCACAATAAAATTAATTAATCATTTTCATTTAACTAATCGTGCATGCATGCACCTATTGCAATAAAATCCATCTTAAAAATAATCTAATTGCATAACCCAATTCAAATAATCACACTCCATGAAATAAATCGTTTAAATTATAATTTTATTTACAATAGAAATAAGAAACCAAAACTAATTGTTTAACTTCAATTTACTCAATCACACATAATAATAAACAACCATTCTTTTTTATAAAATATTTCATATTAATATATCTAAATTGTGCATGTGCATACACCTATTTAAAAAATATATTTAATTATATTTGTATTTAAATATATTATTTAAATATTATAAAATTATATGCAAATTTTTTAATATATTTAAAAAATATATATATATATAAAATATACATATATATATATATATATATATATATAAATATATATATATATAAATATATATATAAATACATTTTTCAAACAATATTAAACATAAAACTAGTTTGTTTCTACTTTAATAACTTTTGATTTTGGATCTGGGTTTCTTTGAAATTTTTACTGAAGGTGAGCCACCAAGTCTTTTAAAACATATAAAATAATCAGTCATACATAGTTTCTAAATATGTATTTCTGATTAATTTAGTATATCTCCTTTTGTTGTATTTTTTCTTACAAAAGTTATTCATAAAAAAATTTCTAGATGAAAGATTCACAAATTTACAGAGATTTTAATTTTTTCAAATCCACTAGAGGATTTCAATTTTCATAATAGAGGATCTCATTTTCAATCCAATTTCACAAAATATTTTCTATAGGAAATTTTTAGAAAAATTCTTATAGAGGCACAAAATATTCACAACGGTCAACAAGTTTTTTATAGAGAAGCTTTCAAATAATCTTAACACAGAGGATTACAATTTTCTACGATTTCGATGTACTATAATTTCCTTTTGTATCAATCTATTTCAAATAATCAATTTACATAGAGGATCTAGATTGCTTTCTATAGAGGCTCAACATTCACGACAATTTATTTCAAAAACAAAATATTCAAAAATAAAAGAATTTCTCTTCTAATCTTTTCCAATTTGCAATACAATAAAAT
This sequence comes from Sequoia sempervirens, assembly GCA_007258455.2. NCBI lineage: Eukaryota > Viridiplantae > Streptophyta > Pinopsida > Cupressales > Cupressaceae > Sequoia > Sequoia sempervirens. Next base: position 798,719,911 of record VDFB02281492.1, on the reverse strand, counting down.
TAAATATCTCTTTCAAATTAAAATTCACAAAGCAATAAAGAACATGTTCCAGAAGATTGGATGATTCAAAGATTGATGTCAAACTTCCCTTTAATCTTCAATTGTCAAAAACTTCGTCCAGAAGAATTACCACTTCCTAGAGAACAAAATATAATCCACAACTAAGAATACAACAAATTAGATTCCTAAAATTATCAAAGAGATTCTAAAATTAAGAATTTCCTCAAACCTTAAAACAATTCTACCATTTCCAAATGCTCTCTCATTTTTTCTCACAATTTCAATCAATCCCTTTAAAAATCAATTTTAAGACAATTAGAAAACAAAACCTTCTAACTTCTAGTTAACACAACAAATATCTTTTTTTTAAACAACCAAGATATTTCTAAGATATTTTCCCAATATATGCATTTAAAATTAAAAATAATTTATTTAATTCAAAACACATTTAAATTACTTATTTATTTAAATCCACATTTAATCTAATAATTAAAATTATTTTATAATAATTTAAATTAAATTAATTAATTAATTTATTATAAATTTTTCACATTCATAATAAAATTAATTAAATACTTAATCACAACATATAATTTAATCCTCACAATTAAACTTTTCACAATAATAAAATACCAAGAATAATATGGATAAAGAATACGACTAATACATGGACTAACAACACATTGTACTAGGGTAAAGATTTGACAAGTTTAACCCATCACTATCTCTTAATTGAAATTATTGTTGAGTAGTGGACATGCTCAAACCTGTGAAACTAGGTGAACCCATTGTCCTGTAGGGTATGTGCATAAATATCATGGAAAAAACAGGCCCTTAAGTGGCAAAAAATTCAAAAAAATCAAAGTTAGGCAACTTGACATAAAAATTTGAATAAGTTATCTATATTATTTCAAAAAATGTAAGAATAGAATCTATAGAAAATTGAATGTAGTTTCTAAACTACTAGTTTTGTTTAAAAAAAAAGTCTATTTGGTGAAAATTTGAAATTTCAATGCAGTCGTACTTAAATTTCAAGGAAAAAATAAGTAGGTGTCTATCTGACCACCCTAACCACAGTAAATGATAATATTTTTTTATAATATTTTAGATATAAGTAGAGGACTGATACCCTGATGTGATGCATATTTTTTTGTAATCTTTTTCTAAGTAAATAATTAATTATGATTTTTTATTACAACTTTTTTAAAAATATAAATACTCATATGTCTAACCACCTTAACTTGGTCAAAACTTCATAAAATTCAATTTTTCATTTTTTAATCCTATAGTATGTGAAGCATAGAATGTGATGCATGTTTTGGATTCAAAAAATGGGATACCGTTTGAAAGTTATAGATGTTTTTCAATCAACCTATCAATGAAGACTTTATTCATAATTTGAATAGAAAATAAATAATAATTACTTATAAAATTCAAAGTAGAGAATAATTTATATCCATGGAAAGTTGAGAATCTCCTTTAAAAACCCTTTTTGTTTCATCAATTTTGTGTAAAAAAATAATCATCAGCCACATACCCATCATATTGCCACTTTTTGGCCCATCATGATCTTACAGATACCATGTACTTGCAAACCTACAAAAAAAAAATGTCATACATGTATCTAGATAATAAATCATACATATTGTGAAGGGAAAATCATAGAAATCAGTGGGCACTCACAAGCGAGTGATGTAATACTATTCTCTTCACCAATACAATGTCACATCAACTGACGAGATAATATATCAATTAAACTACAATGAGCATATATAACAATGTCATCTCAACTAAGCATCTATGCAAATATAAAGTATATCAAACATAATCACCATGCATATAATGTATCATCACATCAATATAGTCTATCATCACTCTGCTATCAGTGATAGAATAACAATAACATAAAATAAGGTCTAACAAAGTATCTAAGTTGTCAAAGAAAATATAACAAATCAGAGGGGTGTCACTCCTCTCTCTATGGAGTTTGGGGTTTAGGCTTTAGGATTTATGCTTGAGGGTTTAAGCTTTAGGGTTTAGGATTTAGAATTTATGGTTTATGGCTTAGGCTTTAGGTCTAACCCCCTCTCTCCCACTCCCTCTCTCTCCCCCTCTCTCAGGTCTATACTTCCCACCCCCTCTCTCTCTTAGGAATATCACTCACTCCCTCTATCTCTCTCTCTCAGGTATATCTCCCACTCCCTTTATCTCTCTCTCTCTCTCTCTCTCTCTCTCTCAGATCTCTCCCTCCTACCCCCTCTCCCTCCCAACCTAGCTAGAGAACTCTCTTTATCTCTTTGTCCCTCCCACCCACTCCACCTCTCTCAAATCTCTCCCTCCCACCTTAACTAGAGAACACTCTCTCTTTATCTCTCTCCACTTGACACTATTCCTTAAACCCTAATCCCTTGACCCTCTACCCTCAGTCTTAAACCCTGAACCCTAATTTATCAACCCTATCGCTTAAACCCTAATCTCTTATTTTTCAACCCTTAAACCTTAATCCCTTAATCCCTCAACAATTAAATCCTTAAACCCTATACCGTTGAACATTAAACCTTAAAGCCCTAAACCCTTAGCCCTTAAACTCTAATCCCTTAACCCTAAACCCTAAACCCTATCCCTAAAGCCTCAAACCTCAACCCTCAACCCTTAAACCCTCAACCCTAAACCTAATACCCTCAATAATACCCTCAACTATGAACACTATCCCTCAACCCTCAACACTATACCTTAAACCCTAAATCCTACACCTTTAACCCTCATCCCTATATCGTATACCCTCATCCTTATAACCTAAACCCTAAACATTATCCCTCAACCCTATACCTAAACTCTAAACCCTACATTTAACCTTGTACCCTAAACCTTAAACCCCAAACCCTCAATCCTAAACACAATACCCTAAACCCTATACCAAATATTCTAAACATTAATCCAGGTGATCCCACAATACTTGTTTACAATTTTAGGGAGATCTTGATTTTTATTGAAATCACATATATTTAGAAAATATATTGATTTAAGCCTTGAAAAGTTTCATTTAAAGGATTATAATTGAAAAGGGTTTTATCAAACCTCCTTAGATCAAACCCCCTTGGATAGAACCCCTCTAGTTTTAAACCATACCTATAATAGAGTCTCCTTTACACCTATCAAAATGTTGATAAAAAACCACTTTTGATTAACTTTTGGGGGATCAAATGAATTCATTTAAAATTAATTTTTTGTTTGTATTCCTTATTATAAGCTTCATAAAAAGTATAATTTTAAATAAATTTAATTTTATTACTATATTTATCTTTTATTTCTTGTGAATGTAGGTTTTTCACCGAAAATCAAGCTCTATGTTATGCACATGTTGAAAAATAGCAGATTATAAAAAAAAAATTAAAAAAATCAATACACTAGATATTGAATTCCTTGATCCAACAAAAAAAATGAATTTTGATACATACAAAAAATGTTATGTTGTATATGTTGTATACAATTTGCCTATGTCTGAATTGTAATTGGTTTGACTTCAAAACTTGATTAAGGAAACAATATTCAATAAAACACTATGAAACCAAATGAAAGCACTAGATATCATAGTTACAAATATAAATTAAAAAAAAAAGAATTTTATCCTTCATGGAAAAAATGTTATGTTGTATAGGGTGAGCATCACTCCTTAAAAATGGTGTTTACTGAAAAGAAAAGAAAAGAAAACTAGTTTTTAGGGGAGATGGAGAAAAAAGTGCAATGTGATTCCAAAATTTTTGAGAAAAATATATTTAGAATCTATAGAAAAAATGTTACAAATCAGTCATTTGCATCATCTTCAAATTCCTCACAGTTTACCTGTTATAGGTCCTTGAAAGTTAATATTTAGTTAGAAAAAATTAGTTTAGTGTCTAGTTTGGCCAAAAAATGTAAACTAGTATTGTGGGATCACCCATACCTATACCCTATACACTTAACAATATACCTCAACCTTGACCACTATCCCTCAACCCTCAAACCTATACCATAAACCCTAAACCTTACACCCTCAACCCTCATTTCTATACCCTATACCCTCAGCCTTATACCCTAATCCTTGAACATTATCTCTCAACCCTATGCTTAAATGGTTAACCCTACACTCTCAACCCTTAACCCTATTCCTTATGCCCTAACTGTACAACCTAAACCCCATACACAATATCCTAAACCCTAATCCCTATACCCTATACACTTAACCATATACCCTCAACCCTAAACATTATCCCTAAACCTTGAACCCTATACCTTAAACCCTAAACCCTACACCCTACACCCACATCCCTACAACTTATAATTGAAGCTTATACCATCAAACCTTAACCCTATAATTAAACCCTAAACCGTACATTCAACCTTGTACGCTAAACCATACATTCTTGAACAAAAATGTACCAACAGATGACAAAAATGTCTCATGCAACTTGACTTTCTAAAACAAGACTATTTGAGCTGATCCATATCCAAAAAAAAAAAAAAACAGGGACAGGGTAATGTCCAGCTGTCAAAAAATAAAAATAAAAAATGCACTTACCTTTTTCTACACACAAAGGTAGAATGCTGACAAAATTTATGAGATTTGGCTTTACACCTGCGAATTACATTTTCTTGGAAGTTGGCAGAATTTTATTAAACAGTTGCAGTTTCAGTGGAAGGGGGATAGCTCATACAATTAGGGAAATATATACATATTCAAGCCAAATATATTGATTTCCAAATCTTCTGAACTTTCAAGCCTACCCAAATATTCAAGCCATTCTACACTACTCACTTTGAGGCACCTAGTCAAATGAAGTGTCAACAGGTTTTTGCAGTATTCCACAACCAGTTATCCCTGGAGTGAAATTTAGTCTCAATGCTTTAAGCCCTTTACAAGAACCCAGATACCCTAGACACACATTAGTAATAAATGTGCAGAAGCTGAGAGTTAGATCAGTGAGGCCAGTGCAGAATACATTATCTCCACTTTGGCTAAGTTAGGGAACCGTATACAATGTGTAGATAACACCTCATTTGCTGGGTTTAAACCATACCCCACCCTCAAATATTCCCTTTGGTCCCTCTCAATTTCATAAAATCTTTTGCAGAGTAGGGCAGAAGTGTTTCGGTCTGATGTGTTCTTAATCCGATGCAGTACTTCCCACACCAACTGATATCATACAAAATAACAACCCATCTGAATGGCAACTATTGTCTCGCCTATACCCAAGCCTTCCCCTCCACTTTGATGAACTAGACATGCTTGGTCACCGTGACATTGACTTGCACCATGATTGGGGATCTTCCCAGATCAACCCCATCTTTCCAATTGCCCTACCCAACATGAGCTATATGTCCAACAACAAAAAGAATTTGATATTATTCTATCACACTTACATGTTGATACTTGCCAACCTCCTCTAAAATTAATTGTTCAAGGAACTGCTGGAACAAGTAAATCACACCTCATAAAAGCCATCAAAGCAAAACTCATGAGCTCAGCCCAAAATGGTCAATCATCACTACTACTTCTTGCACCAACTGGAATAGCAACATTCAACATAGAAGCGTCAACAATCCACTATGCTCTACAAATACCGATCAAAGATATGGAACCCTTGCAAGGAAAAACACTATCAAGCTTCCAAGAAAAAATGTACTATATTTAGTACATACTGATAGATGAAATGAGCTTTGTTGGACCGAAGTTGCTACAATGCATTGACATGAGGCTACGTGAAGAATTCCCCAACAATAACCAAATACCATTTGGAGGATGCTCAATCATGCTCTTTAGTGATCTTGGATAGCTTCCACCAGTCAAGGACATCCCTATGTATGCCTCAACATCATATGGAGGCACTCTATGGCATAGCTTTACAAATGTTATCACTCTTACCATAATTTTTTGTCAAAATGGTGAAGCTCCAGAACAGATTTCATTTCGAACTCTCCTCTCCAATTTGCGAAATGTAGAACCTACAATTGAAGATTGGAAAATTCTAATGTCTCGCTCCAGCTCAACATTGACCTCTATGGAGGAAACTGGTTTCTTATCCTCAATACATCTCTTCGAAAAAAATGAAAAGGTCTCGATACATAACCAACAAATGTTATTATCTTTGGGAAAACTTGTTGCATTATCAATTGCAGAACAACTTAAGGGACCGCCAAGTTCAAATCCAGATGAAGAATAGCTTCAATATAAGCTTCTATTATGTCTTGAACAAAAAGTAATGTTATGTTCAAATTTATGGGTGGAAACAGGCCTTGTTAATGGTGTACTTGGAAAAGTCAAAGCAATAGTCTACAAAGATGCTAACAATCCACCTTCACTTCCATTGTTTGATGTTGTTGAATTCAACAATTATAGAGGCCCTGCTTGGGACTTCAATAATCCAAAAAATGTCCCTATTGCCCCTTTGACTCGTGGTCGATGTCAAAAAATACCACTTAAAATGGCATGGGCCTTAACAATACACAAATCACAAGGCCTAACACTTGAAAAGGAAACAATAGACATCGACAATGTGGACTGGAAAAGCCTAACATTCACAGCTATTTCTAGAGTACGTGATCTTGCAAGTTTGTGCATCAAACCAGCCTTCACATTTGAACGATATGCACGTATGAAACAAAGCCCATATGTAGCTCGCTAAAATCAAGAGGAAGCATGCTTATTGGCACTATCAAATTGAACCTCCTCAACAAACACTAATACATAAAAACAACTACAGGTTACATGCTTCAATTTTATCAGTTACATTTATTCACCTTCAAACTTCATTTACAATAATTTCATACTTACCAACAAACTCCAATATCAAGTGTTATCTATATTAAAAAATATGTTTTGTTTTTAGGAGTATACAACAAAGGATATACAACTACTCTCCTACTTTGCAAACGTATGAAAAGACACTATTTCTGCACAATCTTCAAGTAAGTCACTTGCCCAAATATCAATTCAGATTTTTGGCAACTTCATTATGGCCAACTCATTTTTCGTTTGCAGGATTCAACCCAATGCCCATATGGAATTTTTTTTGTACAGGATTAAAACATTTCCTCTTTTTTAATTTCCTTTCTTTCCCTGTAATTGATTGGAATAATGGAAGCAAAGAAACAGAGCAATTCCAAATTGCAGAGCAGCTAAGGTTAACAATGAGCAAATGGGGATTTTACAATGGTGATGGACATTATAAATTCCTTTTCACTCTGTCAATCATGATAGCAGCATCCCTCCCACTCACAGAGGGTGATTTCCAATTTCAACTCATTACATTTAGAGGAACCATAAACAAATGTAGCATTAAAATGCATTGTACCTACATTCTATGCCCTTGTAAGATCAATGACGTGTGTCTTTAGTTTTTTTCCTCACCTACAAATTTCAAGTTTGATCTTATTCTATTGGAAATAAGAATATCTTTAAAGAAGCCCAAACTAACATTTCTAAAATAAGACTTCAAAGATTCATTGTACTTTGAAAGGAGCCCTAAGCATTGGTTAGCTCACAAGTCATTGCCTAAAATTTACCATGACCATCGAAATTTATTTTTCTGCTGTTCGCTTTCCCTCACACTTATTTCATGATCATTAGATTCTAAATTCATCTTTCTAAATGTTGATGCTCTCTACATTTGGGAAGAAAATTATAGGTATATGCAATTGAATATATATTTAAAACTGTCATCATAATAACTATGAAGAATTTTATCAACACCATTGAAGATGCAAAATGCTGCTTCAGAGGTATCATATATCTCAGACCAATAAGTATTAATGATTTTTTGATTTCATTTTTAAATAAGTTAATATATATGTTAGTTGGGATGATGGTTCAAACTTCATCAGGTGTTCTTCCTTTGCATCTCAAGGCAACTGTTTTGGTGGGTCCTCAAAAATATCTACATTATTGTCACAAAATTTCTACACTCGCTTTTCACTTGTTGGTTTCTCCTTTTCCATTCACTTACAGGCCATTAAAATTTAAACTTAATTAAATTGCAAAATATTACACATCACAACTGTTGCAACTTGCAGGTTGTGTTCTCATTTAAAATTATTTCCATTTAACATTTAATTATATTTTTCTTATGCTTTTTTTTTTTAATTATTTATTCTAAAATAGACTGTTACAAATGATCAAATATTTAATCTCTGACAATTTCCCTATTCTACAAATCCCACACAACTCCATCCACTTCCACCTGAAATACATAATTCAATCCAAGCTGATCCATTTTCTCATATCAATCCACAACCAAAATTTTCCCAATATTTTTATACTGCAAGAAATAACTTTCGCTCAAAATTAGATAAATTTGCAAATATGCCAACTTGTTTTAGATGAGGCCGCATTATCGATTCTGCCATGTGATTCCACTAACATTATAGACCTCCTAAAAGAAACAAACATTATTCCTATTCCCACATCTACAACCATCATGCATACATATGATGCAAACAACGAAGATGCAGAAGAAAACATGCAACCCACTACTTCATTTGTTGTTAACATTCCACCAGCACACAGAGAGGTCAAAGAATTGCGGTCTTTATTGCAACTAGGTGAAGGTCGGCCACCATTGTCTATAGATTGGCCACCCATTTGTCCATCTCCCATCAATGAATACAACACAAAAGGATTATTTGTAATGGCATTCCCCAGTTTTTTTCCTACAGGCATTGCCAACTTCAAGCAACAATGCATTAAAGAAGTCAAATTACATGAATATGCTCACCACCTACTCAGATATTATGATAATAGATTTTTCCAACACCCAAGGTTTAGGTACTTCATACTAAATATCATAATGCACCATCGTGTAGCCAAGAAACAACATCTATTTTTGTTCATAAAAATATCCATCCAAGCCTACCAAAAACTATTCTTGATCTTTGTCAAAGATTGAAGGACTTTCTTGATGACAAGCTAGCACAAAATCTCATACGCTTCAGAGCCTCAATTCATGGAACACGCCAATTTTGGAATCGCTCTAGAGCAGAGCTTTCTGATATGGTCATACAAATTGGTTGTCCAACACTATTCTTCACACTCAGTGTAGTGGGTACAAAATGGCCAGACTTGCATAGTATAATGCCATCTAATGCACCTACAAATCCACAAGTAGCTTACAAATGGAGGATACAAAATATAATTCAAAATCCACACCTTACAACACAGTACATGCACCATAGATTTACTACATTTTGTGAAGAGGTATTGGAGAAGCTACTTGGCGCAACAGACTACTGGTATAGGTAAATTTTTTATAATTTCATCAATTTACATTACATACATTCTAAACAACTCCTAATAATAAGTTTTCACCAGGTATGAATGGAAACACAGGGGTTCGGCACATATCCATGGTTTCCTATGGCTAAAAGATGCACCACAAATCGAGAAAATACAATGGAATTATCTTGAATCAGTACAAAATGTAGTTCAATACATCAATACATATGTCTCAGCATGGAATCCCAGATCCCTTCCTTTAAGAAACCAAACAATCTACCGAAGTCTTCTTGATGATCCATGCTTAATGGACACAAGAATGACTATACCTTTACATCCTTTAATAGACTACACAAAATTGGTAAATTGTGTACAACGTCATACAAAATGTACATTACAAACATGCCTAAACCATAAACCCTCAATTGTAAACCCAATACCCTCAACCCTATACCCAATATCCTAAACCCTAATCCCTATATCCTATACACTTAACCCTATACGATCAACCTTGAACACTATCCATCAAACCTCAACCCTATACCTTAAACCCTAAACCCTACACCTTAAACCCTCATCCCTATACCCTCAACCTTATAACCTAAACCCTAAACATTATCCCTAACCCCTATACTTCAACTCTAAACCCTACATTCAACCTTGTACCCTAAACCCTAAACCCTCTATCATAGACTCTATACCAAATATTCTAAACCCTAATCCCTATACCCTATACACTTAGCCCTATACCCTTAAACTTGGACACTATCCCTCAACCCTCAACCCTATACCATAAAACTTTAACCCTACACCCTCAACCCTCATCCCTATACCCTATACCCTCAACCTTATACCCTAAAACCTGAACATTATTCCTCAACCCTATACTTAAATAGTAAACCCTACACTATCAACCCTTAACCATATAACTTATACCCTAAAACCTACACCTGAAACCCTATATACAATATCCTAAACCAAAATCCCTATACCCTATACACTTAACCTTATACCCTCAACCCTATACCTTAAGCCCTAAACCCTACACCTTTAGTCCTCATCAATATACCCTATACCTCAAGCTTATACCCTTGTGACCTCTTGTGAAGGTGTTGTGAAGTGTTTTGAAGTGTTGTAAAATGTTTATACACTCTTCTAGGCTCTATTCATTACAATTCACCTAAAAATCACCTTTTCATCACTAAACAAGTCCTATTTTGAAGTGTTCTAAAGTCTTGTAACAAGATTTCACACTTTTCTAGGCATAATTTCACTATTTACACATGTCTTATGCTTTATTTGACCCCTCTATGCCCTTATAAAGCTTAATTAAGAGTATTTTTGAATGTAAGCCTGACAAATAACATTAAACATGACTTAATTCTAGACACCCATTTTCAGGTCCTAGGTAGGACTCATTCGCCATGGGTGGTGAATGGGTCCTCCTTGGCTCCAAATTTAAAACACTTCAAATTTCCTTTCGGGTTTTTATCCAAAATCACTTGTTTTCGTCTTGTGATGAGGTATCAATGGGTCACTAAGGCACAAGATTTTATAAATAAGTGATTTTCACCTCATTTTACATCTCTCCTACAATCTCACATTAGATTCAAGCAATATTCTCATTCATTCCAACATTCAAGCACATTACAACATCAAATCAAGCACTAATGAAGCATTTTGGAGCATCCATTAAAACAACTTCAAGTTTCCATTAACAAGGGTTTGGTAAGTTGATAGAATTTTCATGTTATTTGTTTATCTTTCTCTTACATTTCTTTATTTCATTAAGGGTTTGATTAACAAAGTGGGGTATGACTAAGGAAAACCACTATTTTCTAACCCTCAACCATTTGTCCCTTCTTGCATGTGTGTTTCTAGAATTTTGTATGTAGATTTAACAATAATTTAAGTGTTGAAGGGTGGTCATATTCAACTAGGTGCTTCAAGTCAAAACAACCATATTACAAGCTTGGGGAAGGTATTTTATTTGTTTCCTATAGAATTGACTTCAGTAGCCTGACAAGCAGACATCCTTAGAACTAGTGTTGGAGAGTTGTCTCATGATTTCTCAGAATTTTGGGAGAGGACTAATTCACAACCAGTGGTGAATGAGTTCCACCTTAAGGCTGAAAATATAAGTTTTGTCAGATTCTGGATCCTAACACTCAGAAACCTATTGCTGACAGTTTTCATTAGAAGTAGGATTGATTCGCCACCCTGGGCGAATGAGTCCCACTGGTGAATTTTTATAATTCTAGATAACATTCAAATCATTTCAGAATCTCCATTAGACATCCAGGTGCACTTTGATTTAGCTCATTTCTTTCTATTCTACATTTATTCATTTATAGCTCATTGTTTGCATATCACATTGTGTTTTCCAGCATTATATAGATATTTAGTTTAGCATTCAAATTTAGTCATATATATCACTTAATTGCACTTAGTTCATTTTATTTAGTCTAATTAACATCATACATTACATAATTTGAATGATCCTAGCTAGCATTTTTGGCCTACCTCTCTCCTTTTAGCTGAAAAACCCTAGAAGAGCTCGAGAGCCTTGCAGTGTGAAAAATCTATAGTTCATTTTGATGAACCTGATATTAAACCACTTGATACATCCAAATTTTTACCACCTACCTTCAAACCCAATTCTTATTGTTACTTTCATCACCAAAATGGACATGACACTAAACAATGTAAGTGTCTCAAACATTTAGTTCAAGAACTCATTGATTCGGGCCATTTATCCATTGTAGGTGTTAATGATCAAGGCAATAAGTCTATTGCAACCCCTAACCAAAATTTACAAATTTTTGTAAGGAAAGCTAAGGTGTGGTAACAACTCTCCTAACGTCAAAACCTCAGGGAAGAATGCAAAGGTGGTTTTAAATTTTCAATTACAGTCCAATTAAGATACACTTGAAAGCAATAACAAAAAAAGAGAAACAAACATACACAGATGAACACCAGATTTATGTGGGAAAACCCTTACAGGAGAAAAACCCACCACACCAAGAAAAACCCCTTTGTATTATAGTAATTAAATTACATATAGAGTACGAGCTTCACTCTCTTTGATGTCAAGTTACAACAGCAGATTCAATGATCAACCTTGTACAGAACATTCAAGATACAATGCTTTCTGGATTACATTCATACACACTAATCACCTCTTCGAACTATTCATCCAACTATTCATCGAACATCCATCGAACCAAACATCATCTACAATTCTAGAATAATTAGCAAGTTGTTCATGTCTATCGATCTTCCACATAGAACTGCCACAACATACTAGCTTCCAACGGTTCCCATTCGGCTTCTTTGATTGGTCAAAGACTCACCACGTAGGATAGTCATCACTTGGTTAAAGGCGTTCAAAATGTATTCGCATGTCGATGAGACACTAACCATGTCTCCTCGATGCCACAAGACCTGATTGTCATTATCACTAAGAGTCACTACTATTGGCAAGACGTTACTCCAAATTCACAAGTCGCATCGACCTCAGCATTCCCATCGACGAGACTATCGCTATTCACCAATAGATCATACCGAAGTTCACAAGCCACATAGACATCAGTATTCCCTTCAGTGAGACTATCGCTCTTCGCCAAGAGATCATATCGAGCCCTTCAACTCATACCAAAATGAACTACCATCGGCAAGACTTATCACTATCGCTAAGAGGTATTACTGAAGTCTCCAAGTTACCCTAAGACCACCTTTCGGCAGGAGTCATACCGATAACAAACTATAACATCGGTGAGACACACACCCATCACCAAGAGTTCTTACCGAGTGTTCAAGTCTCTCCCCGATGACTCCGAGTGTAACACTGTCGGTGAGACATGCCATCGATTGCCAAGAGTTCTTATCGAAGTCGTATGCTACTCTGCTAACTCCAAGTGTATACCCATCGGCGAGACTTTCCATATCGATAAGACTTCATACCAAAGCATTTGAGTTACTTTGATGACTTCAGTCGCTATTAATCTCCTCAACCATCACGACACCTGCTAGTTGGTAAGAGATTAGCTCAGGTGGTAAGAGATAGAAACTATCAGAGTGATAGGAATGTCACATCAAAAGCTCCATTCAAAAAGACTGTAACAAGGTCTCAGTGACCTGAACGTTTCACAAGGTTACACTACTACTAGTCAGCCAGATAGAATGAATGTCACACAAGCTTTGCTCTTTCAAAGGTTTCAGCCTGTGAGACTGAGGCACATAATTCCAACAATTTTCACCAACCCCATGCCTAAACACAATATTTCATTTGTCAAGGCTAGTGAACATTCAAACACTGATGTAATGAATGGTTATACAAATAGTGAACAACATGATATAACTCCAAATGTTACCCAAGTTAATCCTATGGATGAACTTGTGGGTGCGATAGACGTTATCCCTCATAAGGGCCAAACCAATAAATCTCTTGATATAACTTTTTCTACTAAATTATATATACTTGAAAAACTTCCTGATGGTCCTCTTTACATAGTTGGCAGAATCTATGATAAGCCCACTAATGGGATATTAATAGATCCCACCTATGGTGAGAATGTGATTACGAAAGATTTTTTAGTATTACACAATCTCTATCAAGATGATTATAATAAACCATCTGCATGGATTAAAACACATACTGACCTTTAATATTCCCTATGATCGGATTGATCGTACTCCCATTATAGATAGGACCCAAAACATTGGATGCAACATTTTCTATTATTAGACACAATCAGATCAATTTCATTTGTGGCTAGGCCACCCTTGGCTTCACTCAATGAAAGCAGTCCCATTAGTTGTCCATAAATGTTTGAAGTTTCCACATGGAACTGAAATATTTACCATACACCATAGTAGCTTTAGTCTGATATCTTCTAAAGGTAATTTCTCCTTAGAAGCTTTCTAGCCTAGACCTATGGAACCCATCACCCCCCGTAAAGATTTCTTTTTCATAGCCTATCAAAAGTTAAAAGCCAAATGAATCACTAAATTGTCTCTTTGTAACATGTCCCCATCCACTTCCACTCCTCCTATCATAGATGAAACAATGCTTCAGCCTAAGTCCAACATTGAGAAAACCATACAACCACCCTTGCACACTTCCCCTCCATCGTTCAAAAGACCAAGAGAAAATGAAACCAATTCTATCATGCCTCCTCAAATTAAACAAGTGTATAAGGCTAAAGAGAAAGTGATGTAGAAGCATCCATGGCCTTGGACAATCTTGCATCACCAAAAAGGAGGTTTGAGTTGGTTTTGTTTCATTTTTGGTGTGGAATTTCATATTATTTATGAAATTAAAATTTTGTGTGTGTGGAAATGTAATAAAATTATTTGTAAATGCCATTTCAAAATTTCTTTAAAATTTGGCCCAATTTGAATTTGGAGATGGTGGGGAATAATTAAAAAAAGCAAGAAAAGAAAAACAAAGGTATGGCTTTCTAGAGAGTTATTTAAAAAAAAAAATTAATTTAAAACTTCTTTCCAAGTATCCTAAAAAATAGGAACCCAGAGGTGGGCACCCAGAAGTGAAAATTCAAAGATTTGCTTTCTTTAGTAAAAAGCAGAATCTCAATAAAAGCATTGGAATCATCGTGGGAGTGGGAAATTTGTTGTTATTTGTTTTTAAAGAATATTTTAATGATTTTTAAATGAAATTGGGTCAAATTTTCTGGAAATTTCGTTGCACTTGGAAGGAGTGGCTGAAACCTAATGAAATTCATCCCAAATTAATGAAATTTGGGTGCAAATTAAATTCCAGAGTTGGGGAAAAAAAGAAAATTCATTAATTTTGCATTGAAGTCTTTCTAGAGGGAGAAGAAGGGAGAGACCAAGGCATAGCATACCAGACGTTCGCTGCAAGAAGGTGTTGTTGCATACTTTTAATGGTGTGCAAATGTGTTGAAGATTCGTGGAGTTGCAGAGATGAAGTTTGTAACTGGGTTGTTGTGAGATTGATTTGTTGCAGAGGAAAAGTTCTGAAGCAACCTTGGATTGTTGAAGGAAATTAATTGGTTTTCATTTTCAGATTTGTTGCATTTCCTGGGCATGTGAAAATCCCACAACCCTCAAAGGTTGTTGTATTTGTTTTTTTGAATTGTAGGTGTGAAGGTTGCAGGAAACCTTGGATTTTTGTGTGTGAATTTTATTTTCATATTCTGATTTTTGGTGTGCATTTTAATGGGCATGTAACAGCACCAACCCAAGATTTTGAATTTAATGTTGATGTTATTTTCTAGTATTCTTAATGAAAAGTTGGCTGATTGAAATTTGTAACTTAGCTGTGCAAGTTATAGAGAATTGTAAGCCTTTTGGAGTTGCATTTAATTGAAGGGTTTGTGAATTAATGTGAGATAAATTTTGATTAATTTACCTCATACATTAGTGGTATCAGAGCAAAGAATATTCTAAGAGTGTGATTAGGTTGCTGAAGAGAGGCAGCTTGCCCTAGTGCCTATGTGTTGTGGGTGTGCAACCATGTTTGCTAGAGGAAGAGGAAGAGGAAGGGGAAGAGGAGGAGATAATTTTGTAAGGCATGATGATTTAAGAGCTTTGAGTAGATAGGTTGAGGCTCTACAAGAAGAAATAAGAAGGGGATTTTCAAGAAATAGATACCCAAGAAGTGGAGATGAAGATGGAGATGAAATTATAGAGAATGCAAGTTTAGATACTGAGCAAAGAGAAGAAATTGCAGTAGTTGCAAATGACCCACTGCTGAAAGTTTTAACAAAAATGGGAAAGAGACCAAAAATGGAAGTTCCTACATTCAATGGTAGTTTGAACCTAGAAGAACTAATAGATTGGCTAAATGAAATGGAAGAATATTTTGAATTTGATGAGATAGAAGACCCTGATAAAGTGAGATTTGCTAAGACAAGGCTGAAAGGACATGCTTCCATATGGTGGAGAGAAATCCAATTGGAAAGGGAAAGAAAAGGAAAAGAGAAGATTACCAAATGGGATAAAATGGTAGAAAAATTAAAAAGACAATTTATTCTAGCTAATTATGAGTTAGATTTTGTTAAAAGAATGCAAGTTCTAAAACAGGGCAGCAAAACTGTTAAAGAGTATACAAAAGAATTTCATAAAATCCTCATAAGAACTGTACATTCAGAAGTAACCAAGGAAAATATTGCAAGGTACATGAATGGGTTGTATTCAAGCATTCAAGAAGAAATGGAATTGGTTAGAGTTGTGACGATGGAAGATGCCTATCAAATGGCATTGAAGATAGAGGAAAGGTTGAACAAGAGATTTGAAAAAAAACAAAGAGGAAAAATTCATGAAGGTAAGGTTGAGAGAAGATAATATGAAGAAGATGATGATCAGACAAATCAGAAAAATGGAGGCCAAGACAGCAGCAAACAACATAGGAATGAATAATTTTATGGGTTAAGAGATCAAAATCAAAGAGGTAGAGGAAGATCGGGTGGAGGTTTTGGAAGAGAAACCTTTCAAGGAACTTGTTTTAAGTGTGGGGAAGAGGGTCATAGAGCATATGACTGTCCTCATGAAGAGGAAAGACCAAGCAGGACTAAAAATCAGAATAGGGAAGAAAATATGCATAGAGAAGATGCAGGATCATCACATTCTGAAGAAGTAGAAAATGGTGAAACTTTAATGGTTGGGAGACCACTGTTAAATGAAGATGATAAATCCATTCAAAGGAGAAGTTTGTTTAGGAAAAGATGCAAGTGTGAAGGAAAGGTATGTAAGGTCATTATTGATAGTGGAAGCATAGAGAATATTGTGTCTAATGAAATGGTAAGAAAATTGCATCTAGAAAGGAAGAAGCACTCAAATCCATATCGGATAGCATGGGTACAAGATGACAAGAAGCTTTTGATCAGCGAACAATGTGAGGTAAAATTTAAGATAGGAGGCTATTATGACTGAAGTTTTATGTAATATTCTCCCAATGGATGCTTGCCATATTCTTCTAGGAAGACCTTGGCAATTTGATAGGAAGGAAATGCACGATGGATACGACAACACGTACACATTGACGAAGGATGGAGTGAAACACAAATTGAAGCCATTGAAAGAAGAAATGGGTAAGGTTTGTAGCAATTCAAGGTATTGTTTGGTTGATGAAATTATAATTTTAGATGGTTTGCAGGAAGAACATGTTAGCTTTGTTGACACTAATCATCAAGAATATGAGAAAGGTGAATTGTTGGCTCATATTGAAGAAAAGATCTCAAGTAGAATGAAGAGAGAAGCATATGATAAGGTAAAATCTGATTTTATTGTTTCCTTTGATGAGAAAGAGAGTGAAGGATTAGATAAGTTTGTTGCAGCAATAAAGATAGCATCCAAGAGAGGTAAATTGAAAGCTTTGATGGAGAAAGAAGAGGTAAAACATGATCTTTGTAAAAGTTTTGTTGAAGCTGAATTGTTTAGAGATGACAATATTAGCATAAAGAAGAATATTGCAACAAATACCCCATTGGAAAATGAAGGTATGATTGATGAAGAAGATGAAGAGGAATGAGAAATGGTTTGATGATCTCTTGCTTGATACATAGATTGTTATGGATGAAGATATTAAAGATGATAGTTTTTTGAAGGATTGGAAAGATAAAAGTCCCTTGATTAATAGAGTTGATTACTTGTTAGGAAATGAAGAAATTGAGTCTTTTGATTGTTGTACTAATGTTATTTTGAGTGAAAGAAGTCAAATTGCAGTGATGATATGTCTTTTAGAGGGTATTGAAATAGTGAATTTTCATAATGAAGACAAGGTGGGAAGAGAAAAAAAAATTATAACATCGATAGAGGTAAAAGGAAACATTTGTTTTGTTGAAGGAGAAGGATGGAGAATGAAAGAGGATAGAATTGTGAAAGTGTAGAGAATGATGAAAAAGAAGTTCTCAATGGTCAAAGCAGAGAGGTGGATCCAAGACAAACATAGAGTCTACAAATGTTTCAAAATTTGATTCTTGGGAAACATTTCAATTTACCATGGGTGTCTAATGCAAGAGCATCCATGGCCTTCCACAATCTTGCATCACCAAAAAGGAGGTTTGAGTTAGTTTTGTTTCATTTTTGGTGTGGAATTTCATATTATTTATGAAATTCAAATTTTTTGTGTGTGGAAATGCAATAAAATTATTTGTAAATGAAATTTCAAAATTTCTTTAAAATTTGGCCCAATTTGAATTTGGAGATAGTGGGAAATAATTAAAAAAAGACAAAAAAAAAAGCAAGAAAAGCAAAACAAAGGTATGGCTTTCTAAAGAGTTATTTGTTTTGAATTTTTTATTTAAAACTTCTTTCCAAGTGTCCTAAAAAATAGGAACCCAGAGGTGGGCACCCAAAAGTGAAAATTCAAAGATTTGCTTTCTTTAGTAAAAAGCAGAATCTCAATAAAAGCACTGGGATCATCTTGGGAGTGGGAAAGTTGTTATTTGTTTTTAATGAATATTTTAATGATTTTAAAATGAAATTGGGTCAAATTTTCTAGAAAAAAATTTTCACTTGGAAGGAGTGCCTGAAACCTAATGAAATTCATCCCAAGTTAATGAAATTTGGGTGCAAATGAAATTCTAGAGTTGGGGAAAAAAAATTCATTAATTTTGCATCAAAGTCTTTCCAGAGGGAGAAGAAAGGAGAGACCAGGGCATAGAATACTAGAGGTTGGCTGCAAGAAGGTTTTGTTGCAGATTTTTAATGGTGTGCAAATGTGTTAAAGATTCTTGGAGTTGCAGAGATGAAGTTTGTAACCGGGTTGTTGTGAGATTGATTTGTTGCAGGGGAAAAGTTATGAAGCAACCTTGGATTGTTGAAGGAAATAAATTGGTTTTCATTTTCATATTTGTTGCATTTCCTGGGCATGTGAAAATCCCACAACCATCAGAGGTTGTTATATTTTTTTTTGTGAATTGTAGGTGTGAAGGTTGCAGGCAACCTTGGATTTTTGTGTGTGAATTTTATTTTCATATTCTGATTTTTGGTGTGCATTTAATAGGCATGTAACAGCCCCAACCCAAGAGGTTGACTGTAATGTTGATGTTATTTTCTAGTATTATGAATGCGAAGTTGGCTTATTGAAATTTGTAATTCAGCTGTGCAAGTTATAGAGAATTGTAAGCCTTTTGGAGTTGAATTTAATTGAAGGGTTTGTGAGAGGAATTTGTGAATTAATGTGAGATAAATTTTAATTAATTTACCTCATACATTAGAAAGTGATTGACCCATCCTCTTTGGTTTCTTCTATTCTTCCGCATTTGGAAGCAGAAGAACTCATGATGACTCAATCTACTCATACACCTCAACAACTTCAAAACATAATTAAATAAAATTGTGGTGCTAGGGAATGTAGGTGTCATCGTCATTTCCTCGCTCATTAGTCATGAATGGAATAAAATAAAGAAAACAAACCTTCGCCTCTCACATACATAATAGATTATCACCCTCCTCATTATCCAACCCAAGATAGTCCAATCCAACCTTCACATAAAAATGAACCAATTCAATAGCCACAACTTTTGAGACATCATTCCTTGGAAATCACCCTTTGTCCTCCTATCATCATCAATCTTGATCACCATGAGGTTAAATGATAAAACCTCTCAACCAAGTGAAGAACCTAGTACATCTCCTAGTTAGGTGCTTTCCATTCTTCCTTGGGATAGTCAATCACCCTCACAATACATAGACCACGATTGGGAGGTGGATGACTTGTTAGATGAATTACTTGCATTTTCCTTACTAGCCTTGTACATTTTCTTTTTTATTTATTTTGTTAGTTTATGTTTGTATCATGTTCGCCTGTAATGTGTGTTCGATGTTTCCTCTCTTTGTACACTTCTTCTATTTATACCTCTATTTTCTATATGGCATGCATTGTCTCTTTCATTTTTTTTTGTTTTTTTCCTTTTGGGGATGATGCAAAGCATTGAGATGCCCTATGTCTATTCCATGTTGACCCAAAAGATCCTTTTCTTTTTTTCTTTTGTTTTTTGTTCTCCTTTTGGGGATGACACAAAGCATTGAGATGCCCTATGTGTCTTCCATGTTGACCCAAAAGGTCCTTTTCTTTTCTTCCTTTGCTTGTGTTTTTCCTTTTGTGGATGATGCAAAGAATTGAGATGCCCTATGTCTCTTCCATGTTGACCCAAAATGTCCTTTTCTTTTTTTCCTTTGCTTGTGTTTTTCCTTTTGTGGATGATGCAAAGAATTGAGATGCCCTATGTCTCTTCCATGTTGACCCAAAATGTCCTTTTCTTTTTTATTTTTGTTTTTTGTTCTCCTTTTGGGGATGATGCAAGGCATTGAGACCCAAATGTCTCCTTCATGTTGACCCAAAATCTTTTTGTTTTCCTTTTCATTTTCTCTTCACTTGTATTTTCCTTTTGGGGATGATGCAAGGCATTGAGACCACAATGTCTCTTCCATCTTGACCCAAAACAAACTTTCTTTTTCTTTTGTTTTCACTCTCTTTGTGTCATTCTTCCAATTCTATGTGCTTTGGGGAATGATGATAGTTTCGAGCTCTTTCACAAAAACATTGAAGTAACGAACATACTGACCCTAAAACCATAGATCCCTTATGTGCTTGGTGTGTTCCTTTTTAGGGGGAAACTCCCTTTCTTTTGTTTTTCCTTTTTGTACACATCATGTAGCCTTACTTAGAAACATATGACTTGACATAGTGCTTTTTGAGTTGGCTCTCATGTCTTATTTTGATTTTTTACATTTTCCCTTCGCTACTTTAAAGTAATTTCTCACAAAATGGTGTGTATAAATTCCTTTAAAGTGGGAGGCATACATACCATTAATTCATTTGCATTATTGGTTCTTAGTGTAGCCTTGTCATACAATTTGTTTGTCACTTTGTGGATGACATTGGGTGTGATGTCCTTCATAAGTGCAATTTATCTAAGCATATTACATTCCTCTTGGTGGCCTGATGCGATGCACTACATCCCCTAAGTTGTGAATATACTATTTTTTTATTAGGTCCTCTCTTGGAGACATTAGACACAATGTTCCCTAAGTGAGTGACCTTACATTAATTTAACAAGACTCCTTTGAACAACCTTTTACATTTTTTCATTTTACAGTTTACATATTTTCCACCTTACATAACACAACTTACATGCCTATGATACCTTTATTTTTGTTGATGAGTTCTAAGCATACAAAGATTTGCTTCTCTCATGAAGGATGAACTGAAATTTCCCTTTGTGGTGCCTTGTTAAAGTTATTAGGAGGTATAACTTTAATATGGCTGAGTGGGAAGCCCATCCAGTGGCACAACTTTCCCCATAGCCACCTATGTGTTTGTTAGTGCATACCAACTAGCGTATGTATTTTACCCTTTTGAGCCTTCTCACCTAGTGGACCACCATGAGTTCTATCACCCAAGAGTAAGTACACATTCTATTTTTCAAACAATCAGCCTAGATCTAATCCACAACTAGTTGGAGGGATGATCAAAGCTTCATTTGATTCTCTTTTCAATACTTGTGTGTTCCTTTGTTCTTATGTTTAGTTTACCATGGGATCTTCATTCTATGGGCTTGATCATCACTCTTGATTGTTGTCATTCCATCTTGCTAACGTAAGTACCTTTGTACCCTCCTCTTGATGTGCATGGCTACTTTAGTGTGAGTTTGAAGCAAGTTCATCCTCTCACTAAAGTGGGGACTAAATGTGTCATAAAAAAATGGCCCCTGGTCATATTCATGGCCTTTTAGGTCTTTTTTCATGATGTTTGGTCTATTTTGCTGTGATTAGATTATGTTGTAATATGGATTGAACATGCATATTTAGGTACTAAAATTCAAATAATGATGTCTTGTGAAGGTGTTGTGAAGTGTTGCAAAACATTTCTACACTCTTCTAGGTTCTATTCATTATAATTCACCTAAAAATCACTTTTTCATCATTAAGCAAGTCCTCCTTTGAAGTGTTGTAAAGTATTGTAACAAGATTTCACACTTTTCTAGGCATAATTTCACTATTTACACCTTTCTTATGCCCTTATAAAGCTTAATTAAGTGTATTTTTGAATGTAAACTCAACAAATAACATTAAAAATGACTTAATTCCTATACCCATTTTCAGGTCCTAGGTGGGACCCATTCGCCATGGGTGGCAAATGAGTCCCCCTTGGCTCCAACTTCAAAAAAATTCAAATTTCATTTTGAGTTTTTATTCAAAATCACTTGATGTCAGCCTATGATGAGGTATCAAGGAGTTACTAAGGCACAATATTGTATAAATAAGTGAGTTTCACCTCATTTTACATCTCTCCTATAATATCACATCACATTCAAGCAATCTTCTCATTCATTCAAGCATTCATTACAACATCAAGTCAAGCACTAATCAAGCATAATGGAGCATCCATTGACACAACTTCAAGTTTCCATTAAAAAGGGTTTGGTAAGTTGATAGAATTTGCATGTCATTTGTTTATCATTCTCTTGCATTGCATTATTTCATTAAGGTTTTGATTACCAAAGTGGGGGGAAAACCCCTATTTTCAAACCCTCAACCATTTTTCGCTTCTTGCATGTGTGTTTGCAAACTTTTGTAAGCATATTTAACAAGCATTTAGGTGTTGAAGAGTGGTCAATAAGTCAACTAGGTGCTTCAAGTCAAATCAACCATATTTGAAGCTTGGGGAAGGTATTTTATCTGCTTCCTATAGAATTTACTTCGGCAACCTAACAAGCAAACATCTGAAGATCTGGTGTTATAGAGTTGTCTCATGATTTCTCAAAATTTTGGGAGAGGACTAATTCACCACGAGTGGCGAATGAGTCACACCTTAAGGCTGAAAATCTATTTTTTGTTAGATTTTGGATCCCGACACTCAAAAACCTGTTCCCGATAGTTTTCCTCCGAAGTAGGGTTGATTCACTACCCTAGACGAATGAGTCCTACTGGTGAATTTCTATAATTCTAGACAACATTCAGATCATTCCATAATCTTCATCAGACCTGTAGGTGCACTCTGATTCAACTCATTTCTTTTTGTTTTGCATTTATTCATTTATAGCTCATTCTTTAAATATCACATTATTTTTTCTAGCATTGCATAAATCTCTAGTTTAGCATTTGAATTCAGTCATATAGATCACTTAATTTCACTTATTTCATTTTATTTAGTCTAATTAACATCATACATTAAATAATTTGAATGAACCTAGCTAGCATTTTTGGCCTACCTCTCTCATTTTAGGTGAAAAACCCTAGAAGAGATAGAGAGCCTTATGGTGCCAAAAATCTATGATTCAACCCTAAACCCTCAACCCTAAATTTTATACCTTAACCATAAACCCTACATTCAACCTTGTACCCTAAACCACAAAGCCTCAACCATTTTCCCAATACCCTCAAACCTATACCTAATATCCTAAACCCTAATCCCTATACCCTATACCTTAAACCCTAAACCATACACCCTCAACCCTCATCTCTCTTCCTCCCTCCCTCCTCTCTCTCTATCTCACCTCTCTCTCCATCCCTCCCTCTTTCCCTCTCTAATGCCTATACCCAATACACTTAACCTTATACCCTCAACCCTCAACCCTACAATCAACCTTGTAACCTAAACCATCAACCCTAAACCCAATACCCTCAACCCTATATTGAATATCCTAAACCCTAAACCCTATACCCTATACCAAATATCCTAAACCCTAATTCCTATACCCTATACACTTAATCTTATACCCTCTTCCTTGAACACTATCACTCAAACCTCAAACCTATACCTTAAACCATAAACCCTACACCTTTAACCCTCATCCCTTTACCCTATACCCTTAACCTTATACCCTAAACTCTAAACATTATCCGTTAGCCCTATACTTAAACCCTAAAACCTACACTCTCAACCCGTAACCCTATACCTTATACCCTAAACACTACACCCTAAATCCTATACCTAATATCCTAAACCCTAATCCCTATACCCTATACACTTTAACCTTATACCCTCAACCCTCAACCCTCAACCATATACTTAAACCATTAACCCTACATTCAACCTTGTAACCTAAACCCTTAACCATAAGCCCAATACCCTCAACCCTATACTGAATATCCTAAATCCCAATCCATATACCCTATACACTTAACCCTATACCCTCAAGCTTGAATGCTATACCTCGACCCTCAACCCTTTACCTTAAACCCTCAACCCTAAATCCTCATCCCTCATCCCTCATCCCTATAACCTATACCCTGAACCTTATACCCTAAACCCTAAACATTATCCCTCAACCCTTAAACCCTAAACCCTAAATTGAACCTTGTACTCTACACCCTAATGCCTAAACCTATTACCCTCAACCTTATAACCAATATCCTAAACCCTAATCCATATACCTTATGTCTTGAACCTTATACCCTTGAAACCATAAACACTATCCCTCAACCCTGAACCCTATACCTTAAACCCTAAACCCTACACCTTCAACCCTCATCACTATACCTGATACCCTATACCCTCAACCTTATAACCTAAACCGTGAACATCATCCCTCAATCCTATACTTAAACGCTAAACCCTACATTCAGCCTTGTACCCTAAACCATAAACCCTAAACCCTCAATCATAAACCCAATACCCTCAACTCTATACCCTATATTCTAAACCATAATCCCTATACCCTATACACTTATCCCTATACCCTGAACCCTATACCTTAAACCCTAAACCCTACAAACTCAACCTTAATCCCTATACCCTATAGCATCAACCTTATACCCTAAACCCTAAACATTATCCATTAACCCTATACTTAAATAGTAAAATCTACACTCTCAAACCTTAACCCTATACCTTATACCCTAAACCGTACACCCTAAACCCTATACATAATATCTTAAACTCTAACCCCTATACCCTATATACTTAACCTTATACCCTCAACCCTCAAATCTATACTTAAACCATAAACCCTACATTCAACCTTGTATCCTACACCCTAAACCTAATATCCTCAACCTAATACCCTCAACCATATACCGAGTATCCGAAAGCCTAATCCGTATACCCTATACACTTAACCTTATACCCTCAACCCTAAACACTATCCCTTAACCCTCAACCCTATACCTTAAACCCTAAACCCTCATCCCTCATCCCTATACCCTATTCCCTTAACTTTATACCTAATATTGTAAACCCTAATCCCTATACCCTATACACTTAACCCTATTACCTCAATCCTATGCCTTAAACACTAAACCTTACACACTCAACCCTTATAGGGGGAGAGAAAGAGCGGGGATGGATTGGGTAGAGAGAGGGAGGGAGGGAAAGGTGAGATAAAGATAAATAGAGAGGGAAGGAGAGGTAGAGAGACATCAGAGAAAAAGAGTAGATAAGGAAGGATAGATGGAGGGAGAGGTATGGAGGGAGAGAGAGGTGAGATAGAGAGCAGTAGAGAGAGTGTGGTAGGGAGTGATGGAGGGAGAGGTAGGTAGAGATGGATAGGTGAGATAGATAGAAGTAGAGAGAGATAGAGATAGAGGGAAGGAGGGAGGGTAGGAGAGAGAAGGGAGGAAGGGAGAGGTAAAGAGGGATAGGTGAGATAAAGATCATTAGAGAGAGAATGGTGAGATACAAAGGAGAGAGTTATAGAGAGGGAAAGAGAGAATGGTGAGATAGAGAGGGGAGAGTGAGAGAGAAAGAGGGTGAGGGAGGAGGGAGAGAGAGTGAGAGAGGTAGAGGGAGGGAGAGGAGATATAGAGAATAGATAGGGGAAAAGTTAGGGAGGGAGACATAGGAGAGAGAGAGGGAGGAGATAAAGATAATTAGAGAGAGAAGTAGAGATGGAATGAGGGAGGGAGGGAGAGAAGTGAGATAGAGAGGTGTAGAGATAGTGGTAGGTAGAGAGGGATTAGGGAGATAGAGATTAGAGAGGGAAGGAGAGGGAGAGGTATGGATGTAGAGAGTGGTAGGTGAGATAGAGAGTAATAGAGAGAGAGATAGTTAGGTTGTGATGGATGGAGAGGTAGGTAGAGAGGGAGAGGTGAGATATAGATAAGTAGAGAGGGAGGGATATGTAGTGAGGGAGAGAGAGGTGATATAGAGATAAATAGAGAGTGATGGAAGGAGAGGTAGGTAGAGAGAGGGAGAGAGGAGATAAATATAAGTAGAGAGGGAAGGATAGGTAGAGAGGAGAGATAGAGAAAAGTAGAGTGGGAATGAGGGAGGGATGGAGAGGAAGGGAGGGAGATAAAGGTGAGATAGAGAGGTGTAGAGAGAGAGTGGTAGGGTGTGATGGATGCAAAGGTAGCTATAGAGAGGGATTAGGAGATAGAGAGTAGAGAGAAAAGAAGAGAGGGAGAGAGAAGTATAGAGGGAGAGAGAGGAAGCTGAGAGAGTTGAGATAGAGAGAAATAGAGAGTGGTAGGGAGTGATGGAGAGAGAGGTACAGGTAGAGAGAGAGAGAGGAGATAGAGAGTAGAGAGGGAAGGAGGGAGAGAGAGAGAGGAGGGGATGGATAGGTAGAGAGGTAGTTCTTGAGCTCAAGGGAGAGAGAGTTAGATAAAGGGATGGAGATATTGAGAGAGAGGTCTAGAGTGTAAGGGATAAAAAATGAGTGAGATAGAAAGAAAAATAATACAACTTGTTGATTACTGAAATTTGACCTCCTGATTACTAAAATTTGACATGTTGATTACTGAAATTTGATTTAAGTCTAAAGTTTGTGAGATCTTCCAAAAACTAGAATTTGCATTAAACTCCTAGAGATCTAAAACCACTCTCAAAAATCCTAAAACTATATACATATATAACTTAAAGTATAATAAAGTAAATGTCCATACATAAATGTCAACTCATACTTGGGTATGTGTAGGATCATGATGGGCCAAAAAGTGGCAATATGCTGGGTATGTGGCTAACAACTTTTTTTAACCCAAAATTGATGAAACGAAAAGGGTTTTTAAAGGAGATTCCCAGCTTTCCACCAATATAAATTATTCTTTACTTTGAATTTAATAAGTGATTATTATTCATTTTCTATTCAAATTATGACTAAAGTCCTAATAAATAGGTTGATTGTAAAACATCTGTAGCTTTCAAATAGTATCACATTTTTTGAATCCAAAACATGTGTCACATTCTATGCTTCACATGCTATAGGATTAAAAAAAGAAAAATTGAATTTCATGAAGTTTTGACCAAGTTAAGGTGGTCAGACTTACAAGTTTTTATATTTTTTAAAAGTTGTAATAAAAAATTCATAATTAATTATTTACTTAGAAAAAAATTACAAAAAAATATGCATCACATTGGGACATAAGTCCTCTACTTATATCTAAAATCTTATAAAAAAATTTATCTTATTGTGGTTAGGGTGGTCAGACAGACACCTACTTCTTATTTTTTCCCTGAAATTTAAGTACTATGGCATTGAAATTTCAGATTTTCACTAAATAGATTTTTTGTTTTTAAAAAAGCCTAATATTTTAGAAACTACATTCAATTTTCTACAGATTATATTCTTACATATTTTTGAAATAATATAGGTAACTTATTCAATTTTTTACATCAAGTTGCCTAACTCTGATTTTTCTAAAAATTTTGCCACTTAAGGACCTGTTTTTTCCATGATGATCCTACACATACCCACTTTCATGCATATAGTTTCCCTTAAATATAACAAGAAGAAAGAACAAAGAAAGAGAAGAAAAAAAAATTCAATGTAGACCAAAATGTGATTTTTTTATAACATGCTCGCATTTTGTCAATGCATTCACAAAATGTGAGTGCGTTATAATGCGTACGCGTTTTGTCAATGCATTCAAATAACACAAGAACATTATAATGTGCTCGCATTTTGTCTTGCTTTGGGAATCCTCAATCCTTTGGCTTAGATTTGATTTGTATTTCCAACCCAACAGCTTGGAGGGCCTTCTCGGGTATCTGCAAGATCATGATGGGCCAAAAAGTGGCAATATGATGGGTATGTGGCTGATGACTTTTTTCTTACCCAAAATTGATGAAATGAAAAGGGTTTTTAAAGGAGATTATCAGATTTACACCAATATAAATTATGCTTTACTTTGAATTTAATAAGTAATTATTATTTATTTTCTATTCAAATTATGACTAAAGTCTTTATTGATAGGCTGATTGAAAAACACCTATAGCTTTCAAACGGTATCACATTTTTTGAATCCAAAACATGCGTCACCTTCTATGATTCACATAATATAGGATTAAAAAAATAAAAAATGAATTTCATGAATTTTTTACCAAGTTAAGGTGGTAAGACATACGAGTTTTTATATTTTTTAAAATTTGTAATAAAAAATTCATAATTAATTATATACTTGGAAAAAAATTACAAAAAAATATGCATCACATCAGGACATGAGTCCTCTACTTATATCTAAAATATTACAAAAAAATATTATCATTTTATTCTGGTTAGGGTGGTCAGACAGACACCTACTTCTTATTTTTTCCATAAAATTTTAGTACTACTGCATTGAAATTTCAATTTTTCACTAGAAATAGATTTAAAAAAAAAAAAAACCTAGTAGTTTAGAAACTACATTCAATTTACTACAAATTCTATTCTTACATATTTTTGAAATAATATAGATAACGTACTCAAATTTTTACGTCAAGTTTCCTAATTCTGATTGTTTTGATTTTTTTGCCACTTAAGGGCCTATTTTTTCCATGATGATCCTGCACATACCCTCCCAACATCCATAGACATTTTTTTGCATATTCTACAAAATTTCACCTAATCTCATTTGTGCTAACTGTTAGGTTTGCATGTGCTTCATGGTCGAATAGATAAAACACCTGGGTAATGTTAGGCTCTCTCTTAACTATCTAATGATGTAATTTTTTTCACATTTTGACAATGTTGAGCCTTTCATCTTTAATTTCTTTTGTTTGTGTGTCTATTTTTTGAAAAAATCCATTGTTTGTTGTTTTTATCATTATAAATTATCCGTTCATCAAAATTTCCAATAAATTACAATTTTAGAAAGTAGACTCCATTCTACACATTAAAAAAATGATTTTCAATTAGTTTTAAAAATTTATAGGGGTAGCACGGAAAAAATTCTATTTTTCAAAAAGTGTCCACTTTGAAAATTAGTAAAAAATCAAATATTCATTAAAAATTATCAAAAAAATTGGGTATTTAAAATACATATTGATAGCTAATTTCTTACCAAAGAAATTTTAAAAATACTAAAAAAATGTTAACCTTTTGAGGTAGCCACAAAAGTTGCTATGTTATGTTTTTCTAACAAAAACAACACAAAATTTTGTTGTTGCCTCTTTTGAACCCCTTAATATCTACCATTTTAAAAAAAATAGTAGTTTAGAAAGTAGACTCGAAGCACTACAATCCTTTTTTTGTTGCATCTCAAAAATTTTAGTGTAACTATCCTCAATTCCATGTATAATGTCAATATTTCCTGATTTCAGAAAGAAAAAAAGTGGCCACTTAAGCCCCCTTTTTGGCTCCCCATATTTTTGCACTTACCAAACTTCAATTAAAATTATCCTTATTAGCATTTTTGGATCTTACTTTATCATTAAAAAAACTACTCAAATGATAAACATAAAAACACATCCAAACATGAGTACATTAGACATACATGGAAATTGATGATGGGAAAACCACAATGAGAATATTTTCTTGGATCTACTATCCAAATCCAACCTCATAGAAATAATGAATAAATTAGAATCATGAAGTCAGCACCAACCAACTGGAGACACCAATCCCGAGTTACGACTAGAGACTCAAATCCTCAATATACAGATCTAAGCACCAACTCAGTAGACAAGGCACCAATTCTAGCAGATCAAAGAAATATATTTTGTGGACCATCAAGATTGACAACATAGCTTACACTTGATCTGATCAACTTTCACACACTCTCCCACATAGCATATGATCTTTTGATAACAGCACACAATGATTGGAATGAAACTCAAATTACATCACTCTAATATTCATAGTGAAGCCCTAATTACATAGCATTCACACAACTACAAATTCTTAGGATGGATCCTAGACATCTATTTATATGAATTTTACATTTACAATCATATTCATGTGTCAACCCAAAACATAGAAATAATATCCACAAGTCAACCAAAAAAAAATCCTTGACCAAACATGTCGAAATGTGTAAATAGGCCAAGTCCAATAGCCCACACGCTACTCCAAAAGATAGAACACACTACGTGATTCCCATTTTTTACTTATTTGATCCCAATGATAATCCATACACAATGTTTAGAGAGAACACGTTACAAGCCTCTACCACATCAATCCACAATATCAACTTGGTTAATTCACCAGCTTAGTGACCCTTCTATCACTTCAAACTTTCTATCTGATGAGCATACATTCCAAAACCTCTGGAATAAGAGAGACCATGTGTAGACATGTACTATCATTTCAAACAACAGAACATAACTCACATCCATGAATAAAAGTAGATCAAAACATGTTACCAAAATGATCTCACTATTTGGGTAACTTAATTCAAGCATTTTTTTTTATCAAACTTCCATATTACTTCTATCAACATGAATAGGTGTAGTATTATATACAAGTATACTATGAGTAGTCTTCTTCATTTTCCTCAAATGTTTTGACATGACAATACGATTACATTTTATTTTCAATAATTTCTACTGACATTGCTCCTTTGACATCAAGGACAATACTTCTTTTACATCAATGACAGCATATGTTCAACAAAACATACTAAACTACACCATTGAGAGAATAGGTATGAACCCGATGGAAAGGAGAAACCTTCATGGTTATAACTTCTCAACCCTAAGGAATTTTAGAAAATTTCAAAAGAGAATTCGGCTTAATTTTTATCCTCTAACCAACTATGCAAATAAATTTTGACAAAAGACCACCCATGTTTGAAATTCTCATATCAGTTATAAGCTTGGGAAAAGAAGGCTAAGGATCAAAAGAGAAAGGACTCAAGGAAAAGGTAAATGTGTACAATTTGAGTCTCAATACTCTTGTTGGTCAAAGCTATCCAAGAAAGGTGTTTCTTGCACACCCAAGAGATTTAACTTCTATTCCACAAATTTGTTACATAGAAAATAATTCTCATCATAGTTATAGTATAACGCTTTATTACAATAGGTTTATATCTCAACAACACTTAGGCACATGATGGGTTTCACATGGGAATTGGTAGTTAGTGGAAGGTGGGAAGGTGATTGATTTTTAAATGGTAGAGGTTTCTAGTTTTTACAATTAAAACTATCTTTAGCCAATTTGAACATTCTAATGACAAGCATAATATCACAAATATATTTACTTCAAATAAAATATCATCCTTCAATCCATTAATCAAGCAATAAAAAATGTATTACCAAGCCTTATTATCTAATTTGCTAGATTTTCAAAGTAGTTTGACACTTGTGGATAATCCTTTTTTGGTGTAGTATGATCAATGCACTAGTGGAGTCACTATAATAACCAAGGATGCCACAATCTAGGAAACCTTTGTAAAATTTATTTTATGTTATTGTGATACTCTTAATCTTTTCAAGCCATTTTTACTACTATACGATACAATTCCCTTAAAAAACCAATGTGATGGAGATCTTCTAAAGAGTAGGGATGTCATGCAAGGAAAAGTATTTCTCAACATGGGGTCAACACACAATACTATGACCCACTTTTTGGCCAAAGTAGGACATTGAAATCAACATGTTTCACTAGATATTCACTTTATAAAACCTATAGTAACTAAACCATTAATAATTTGGAGATGCTATAAACTTGTGATTTGTGAGGATTTGTGTGTATATTCTAAACATATATTTTTTTTTAAATAGAAAAAAATGTGAAATTGTTTATGTAACCTTGAATAACTCTTATAATAAATAACATTTTTAAAAAGTGATGTTTATGTCGTAGCACATAAATTTTTTTATTAAAAGGATTAAATTATAATTTTTAAAAATAGATTTGTAACATCAATATCTAGTGCATGGATATTTTTTCATAGTTTTTTGTTGTGTATATTTTTTAATTAATTTTTGAAGTCAGAGTAATTATAATTTGGACATAGGTGTATGTTGTAGTTCACATAACTTGTTTCATATGTATTAAAATTAGTTTTCCTTTTTCTTTCTTTGGAACAAGGACATGAATACCTAGTGCACACATATTTTTTAGAATCTTTTCTCTATTTTTCTACTTTTTTGCATGTGTGAAAAAATGACTTGATGTTGGGTGAAAATCTACATTCACAAGAAATAAAATATAAATATAATAATAAAATTAAAAATATTCAAAATTATTCTTTTGGGAATGATTATAATAAGGGCTAAAAACTTACAAAACACCATTTCTAAATGAATTTATTTAATTCCTCAAAAGGTTAAGAAAAAATGGCTTTTTGTTAGCATTTTGATAGGTGCAAAGGAGAATCCATTGTTGTTATGATTTAAGACTAGAGATATTTTATCCAAGGCATTTTGATCTAAGGGGGTCTTAGCAAACCATCTTCAATTAAAATTCTTTATATGTAAGTTCCCCTCTAGGCTTATATCATTAATTTTTATAAAAAATATGTGATTTCAAGCAAAAATCAAGATGTCTTGAGTTTGGGACCCATTATTGTGGGATGACCCCTTGGTGAAGCCAACTAGGGGAGTGATCACCACCAAATTATAAAAATTGTAATCTACAACATGTTATGGTTGTCCTTTAATAAATTTTCCTCTTACAAGACTTTGATAGCTTAAATTGTGTATAAAGTAACTATGCTAACCACTATGTCATGTTTACAACTCTTGTATGTCACATTAGAGGGGATTATTTTCAATGGATCTTTACAATTTACTCTTGAAGTTTAGTTATTGTAGTAATTATATTCATCTCATCAATGTTATGTATATATGTTGGAGGTTGGTTTCAATTTTAGAGTCAAGTTTTTCCAAATTGAGATAGCAATAATGGTTTTTTCAATGATGTTGAGTGGTATAGATGCCTAGAAGGTGAGAAAAAATTATATGGTTAGCTCAATGAGAGATTTAATGGATTAACTATCCAAATGGGTGAAAAAATTAGCCAGATTTGTTTACGTGAGAAGTTTTAAATTTTCAATACTTATAGATGAGATTTTTAGTTAGAATGATCAAATTATTCTTGAATTAAGAAGTATTGGCTCTAGAATTTTTAGATCTGTGGATAACACAATACCTAAAATTTGACACAAAACCACTACAATTCTAATTATTTTAAAGGAGTAATCCATTTCCAAGGATACTTTCAAACAATTCTATTGTATTTAGCCAAACTAGATCAATTTAAGTGCGGTTCTATAGAAATATACAAGTCTATACTCAATGCTACAATATATATGCTCACTTAGGGTGAAAAGGGAATGACTTCTTAATGGTGTGTTTGATATGTGAACTTACAAATATACAAATCATTTCATAAATGGTGTAAACCTACCATTTTATAGGACTAACTAAGGAGAATAGACCATTCTCATAAATTCTTTTCCCACCTTTGAGGTGTGGTTTGACTAACTTCTCTTGTCTAACTACTTCCAAGTGTATCACATGTTACAAATAGTTGAAGGCTACCTAGAAATATGCTAAAAAACTATGAGATATTTATATATATATATATATATATATATATATATTAGGGTATGTGGAAGCTCATGACTCTATAAAAATGTTGCTTGATGCCTTGTAATAGATTTTAAAATCGCATCACTTGATTATACTCTTCATGTGGTATCTAGTATAGCCAATAATGAAAACTCTTTTATGTATATTTGAAAACCTTTGACAACATAAGATTTCTAGCCTAAAAATATAAACTATAATTTGGAAGGAAAAAATGGTATATTATGGAAGGGATGCTTTGTCCCACTAATTTTTTTAGCTAATTTTTTATCCCAAAGATCGTAAGAGTGCAAAGTTGAAGCATTTGGTGGATAGTAATAAAAGGTCCTAATCTTGTACTAGTATTATTGTTAAATATTACTATAAGAGGACAAAATAGGAGGATATGGTGGATATTAGCATAAGGCCCTAATCTTATAGCATTATTGTTTACCACAACCATAGAAAGGGATCTTGTACCATTGATTGAAATCTTTACCTATCTAAGATAATAGTAAAACATAACAATACATAAAATAACACAAAGCATAGAAAATAGTTGCAAATATGTTTATGTTGATCACTAGCATCGTATGCCTCTTTGTGGAAGCAACCTCCTTAAAAGCAATACTTAGTTATAATATATTGTTTTAGGATGATATTTACATTATTGCAACATCAATAGAAATTCCTCATAAAAAGTGATTAATGAGTTACAACCAATATTTAATAAATTCACACAATATAATATTAAAAGATAACTATAAATAACTAAATATAACAATGTTTCACATATTACAAGGTTAAGACGTCGGAAAAGAAAATTAATAGGGGAGAGGGGCGAATAGTTGTGCAGTCAATTGTGATTACTCATATTACTACTAGAATGATTAATATTATATCTTGTATATATTCATTTCACATATTAATCAAAATATTACCAAATATGTGACATTATGGGATAAATAAATGTTCACTTCAGAACTTATAATCCTCAAGTTAAAAAAACATAAATACATTCATGAACAAGTGAAATAAATATTTTTTTGTCTCAAATAAAATATCATAACTATCCTCTATGTGTGTGTCATTTATAAAATTAAATGCTCATTTAATAAAATAAGACATCATTTAAACAAGTATTGTTATCATAGTGAAAAAATATTGTTCTTATGTGTACAACTATTGAGGTAGTAATGTACAAACATTTTAATATTTCATATTAATAGTTTGTCATATCACAAATATACCAATAGATATTTTGTCCATTTAGGTTGCATATAAGTTTTATTTTAAATAAAAATATGATATTCTACAAGGAACAAATGATTTTATTTTTTTTGGTATTGAAAATAATGCTGATTACAAAAGGTATGCAGTATAAAACTGAGAAAAAACAGCTGTAGCAAAATGTATGGAACAGCTGTAGCAAAATGTGCTAATCTACAGCAAATTACAAAAGAAATGTCTAAAAATTGCATGGCAATACAATATACAAGGAAAGAACAGCAAAACAGTGAGCAGTATCAAACAGAGAGCACTAGTTGG
Organism: Sequoia sempervirens; assembly: GCA_007258455.2. Classification (NCBI taxonomy): domain Eukaryota; kingdom Viridiplantae; phylum Streptophyta; class Pinopsida; order Cupressales; family Cupressaceae; genus Sequoia; species Sequoia sempervirens. The sequence goes on along the minus strand of VDFB02281492.1, from coordinate 798,684,473 downwards.
AACGTGCAATATTAATCTTGAAAATAAAACCATTTTTTGTTCAATTACTAGGAGTACCATGATTAAGTTTCTTTTCGTTTCTTTTTTTGATAAAAGTGGGAAAGCCACTAAACAATTTTCCTAACCTAAAATATGTTACAAACCTGGTTTAAAAGAGCATTCCGGGAGGAAAGAACCAGGAAGAAAACCACCAGTTGTAGCTCAATTCAGATCTGATTTACACTACAAAAGCATCCCCCAAAAATGAGAAAACTAACGTACAGAACAATTTAGGAAGTCTCAATAAATGTATTGATGCGACAAGTTGCATAATGAATCACATCTCCAAACCTTAATCACAATAGATAAAAGACCAACATGATTAATTATAGTGTGCTGGGCCTCCTTTGGTAGGCTTGGGAGGTTTGGGATTTTGACCACGCTCCATCAAACTTTTTTTCTGTGCAATCAAAAGAGAGAACATTAAACATGAAATGTTGATTGAGTGCCTCTTCATTAGACAATCTAAATCTTATGAACAAATGTTTTGATGACCTCTGCGATTATGTTTTTATATTTTAATGGTCTGCACATGATTGTCGTAATTATTTTACAGATACAAATCGTAATTAATAATATAAAAATTGGTAAATAGACATTTACCCTTGCCCTCTTACGATCGTTACAGTATTTCTTCAGTGATGCAGTTTTACACGCTCTTACAAAAATCTGCCAGAGAAAACACAAAATTATTTGAAATCAAATTTTCCCAAACATAAATTAATTATGGAAACCAAAAAAATTAAATGAAATTGAAAATATTTTAGATGGCAAAGAGTAGAATGAGGACAAAACACAGCAAAAGTTTAGTTATTGCTATTGAGTTTTAAACAGTTCTTACATAGATTTTTCATGAGAGCTTTAGCTCCTTTTTCGCAGAAAAAAACAGAATCGGCAAAAACTTACTAATTGCTATTGAGTTTAAAAGCTCTTTTACTGCAGACAAAAACAGAGTCGTCTTTTTCCTTCATTATGAATTTATGATCATCTATTTCTAGAGGAATTTAGATTTCTCCTAAATAAGTTACTAATCTTATTTAGTGGTGTACTAATATGTAATTTTCTATAATATCGGGCAGAAATTCTATCTTGACCTCTGCGGAGGAGGCGGCCTCTACCAAAGGACAGTGATTTCCTAAGGGAAAAGCAGAACGAAACAGGAGAATGGATCAAATATATCCACTGTTGAACAGATCAAGGGAATAAATCAGATACATTAAATGCTGAAGTAGACATAAAGAGCAGCAGATTAAAACAGGACAACTATACAAGTCTCTGCTCAATGTGACCATATACATGCTCACTTAGGGTGAAAAGGGAATGGCTTCTTAAAGGTGTTTGATATGTGAACTTACAAGTATACAAATCATTTCATAAATGGTGTAGGACTAAGTAAGGACGGTAGAGCATTCTCATAACTTGTTATCCCACCTGTGAGTTGTGATTTGACTAACTTCTCTTGTCTAATTATTTACAAGTGAAGGCTACCTACGAATATGTTAAAATAAATATGGGATATTTTGATATACTTTAGGGTATGTGGTAGCTCATTGCTCTATACAAATGTTGCTTAATGTTTAGTAATAGAGTTTAAAATCACATCACTTGATTATAATCTTCACGGTATCTAGCACAGTCAATAATGCCAACTCTTTTATGTATATTTGAAAACATTTGATAACATAAGATTTCTAATCTAAAAATATAAACAACTACTTGAAAGAAAAAATTGATAGATTTTGGAAGGGATGCTCTGTCTCACTATTATTTCAGTCTGTTTGTTATCCCAATGATCTAAGAGGACAAGGTTGAAGCATTTGGTGGATAGTAATAGAAGGCCATAATCTTGTATTATTGTTGTTGAATACAACTTAAGAGGGCAAGGTAGGAACGCATGTTGAATAGTAAGAAAAGGTCTTAATCTTGTACTATTATTGTTAAATATGAGTCTAAGAGGACAAGGTAGGATGATATGGTGGATAGTAGAGAAGACCCTACTCTTATAGTATTATTTTTTAATACAACAATAGAAAACGATCTTATACCATTGATTGAGATCTCTACCTAAAATAATAGTAAAACATAACAATACAAATAAAAATAATACAATGCATAGAAAACAGTTGCAAATATGTTTATATTGGTCACTAAAATCACATGCCACTTTGTGGAAGCAACATCCTTAAAAGTAATCATTTATTATAATATATGATTTTAAGATGATTTTTACTTTACTACAAAATTAGTATAAACATATGACCATCTTTCCCCTCCTACCGTATATCTTATGAGGGGGATTCTCAAGATGCAGAGGAGTTCTTCATGGATATTTTATTGGAGGCTCGTCATAAGGTGAAAAAGATTGTTGGGGTGCCTGTGACTGAGGACAATGATGGTGCTCATTTTTTGGGTTTTAGGAATGGTTTCCTTTTCCCCTCTAAAGATGCTCTGTCGTACATGAAGAATAGTTTGGATTTTGTCCTTCCCTATCCCTTTTCTCCTAATCTAGAGGAGTGCAGGTCTTAGTCGTTGGTGGATGATGTTGTTGCTTCTTCTTTGGTTGTTGTTTCTCTTGATGTGTGCAAGACTCAGTTGTTGGAGGATGAAGTTGTTTCTTTGTTTGCCACCAATTCTAAACCTATTGCTCCTCTGACTGTTGGCCATGTTCTTACCCCTAGTGGGGTGAAGGAAGGTTGCTCTAATGAGAGTTCCAACAACTTGCATGTTTTGGAGACAACTGATTGGTTAAGGTGCTCACTTGTTAGGAGATTTTGTGCTAATCATCCCAACATTGAAATTGTTCGCAAATGGATTTTGAATTTGAAAGCTTCTTCGCAAGGTAGAGGTTACTGCAATGTTGAATGGCTTTTTCCTTTTTTCCTTTTCTTGTCAAGAGGATTGTTCTAAGGCCTTGACCAATAGCCCTTGGTTTTGGAGGTTAAATGGTTTAAGTCTTCAAAGCTGGTCGCTAGGTTTCAATCCTATGGTTGAATCCTTCAAGTTTCATATTTGGATCCGTTTACATGGGCTTCCCTTGGAATTTTGGAATGAAAATATTTTCATGTGTGCCTATAGCTAACTCTTTTGGGAAATATCATGCTACTAATAAGATCACTAAGTTTCAAAAGCAATTGTTATATGCTAGATTCAGTGTGTTTGTGGAGAAAAATCTATAGCTGCCCACTCAAGTTACCTTGTCCTCCAAATTTGGTGTATGGGTTCAACAGTTAGACTTTAAAGAATCCCCTGTTATCTATCTTTCTTGTGGTAAAGTGGGGTCATTCTTCTACTTCTTGTCACAAGAACAAGAAACATCACTTTGTTTGGAAGAAGAAAGACAATCAACAAGCTGCTAAGGATGACTCTTTTACTCCTAATGGAAAGAAGATGAATAATCAACTATCTACTAAGGAGGACTGCCAAGAAGTTTTGAAAGTTGATCTTAAAGAGTGTTTTCCATCGAATGCCTTGAAGATGGGGAAGGGTTTTGCCAGTGATTGTATGCTTTATCTCCTTTCCAAAAGAGTTAGTTTTGAGGAGAAGGACCCTTGCTTTGAGTTGAAACAAAGTTCTTTGAAGCACTTTTTTAAACCACCATGATTTTGATGCGTTGGTAGGTTTATTAGTCTTGTTGTTTCTTCGGTTGTCTTGTGCTTTTTGTTGTTAGTTGTTGCTTGTTGGACTTCATGTTCTATCTTTTTATTGTACAAGGATCGAAACCTTTTCAAAACCCTACTTACCTAATAAAAAAACATCAATATAAATTCTTCATAAAAAATAAGTGATTTATGAATTACAACCAATATTTAATAAATTCAAAGATTACAATAAATTAGTGAATATAGGTCTTGTTATTAAAAAAAATTAACAAGGATAAAATACATTGATTAACGATGTCGTGGACAGCCCCCTTTGTAAGGCTCGAGCAATCAAGAGAGAACATTAAACATGAAATTCTGATTTCTTTAAAAGGAACGCATCTCTATTAGACAGTCTAAATCTTCTAAAACTCCTATTGAACAAATGCTTTGATGACCTCTCCAATTATGTTTTTATATTTTAATGGCCTGCACATGATTGTCGTAATTATTTAACACATGGAAATCGGTCCCCAATATAACAAATGGTAAATAGACACTTACCGGCCTCTTACCATCCTTACAGTATTTCTGCAGTGATGAAATTTGACATGCCCTCGCAAATGCCTGCCAGAGAAAACATAAAACTATTTGAAAACAAATTTCTCTAACATAAATTAATTGGAAATCAAAAAATTCTTATTGAATTAAAATTAGAAAGTATTTTAGATTGCAGAGAGAGTAAAATGAGGACAAAATGCACAGCAAAAGCTTACTTATTGCTATTGATTTAAAACAGTTCTTAGATTTTTCATGAGAGCTTTGGCTCTCTTTTCAGAAAAAAACAGAATCAGCAAAAACAAACTTACTGCTATTGAGTTTAAAAGCCCTCTTTCTGCAATAAAAAACAGAGTTGTCTTTTTCCTTCAATATGAATTTATGATCATCTATTTCTAGAGGAATTTAGATATCTCCTAAATAAGTTACTAATTTAATTCTAGAGGTGTACTAATATGTAATTTTCTATAAGGTCTGGCAGAAATTCATTCTTGACCCGTGCGGAGGCAGCGACCCGTAACAAAGGACAGTGATTTCCTACAGGAAAAACAGAACGAAACAGTGGAATGGATGAAATATATCAAATGTTGAACAAAACAGGGGAATAAATTAGATACGTAAAATGCTGAAGAAGCCATACTGGGACAAAAAGAGCAGCAGATTAAACAGGACAAAAATATTTCAGCGGTGGCTGAGATAAGTAATTCCAACAAAATAACCATTCATCTTTGATAAGTAATTCCAACAAAATAACCATTCATCTTTAAAGGAGAGAAATTTCAAAAAAGAAAAAAAAAATTGGGCAAAATCATGGTATACATGAGATCTTCTGGGTTGCTAGCAATTAAGAGAGAAAAAACACAGGGAAGTTACCTCACTACAGTGATCCTCCACATTGCCGACTGCGCTATAGTTTTTTACACAGAAGATGCTGACAGCAGGATTGGCCAAACGAACCACCGCTTCTGAAGTTGATTTCGGTGTAAGGTATTGCTTCGTATCTCCGTCTACAATAATCTTGCGAACTCGAGTTTCAGCTGATGCTATCATAATGAATCCTATGATCAGAATAGCCATGAAATCTGCCATTTATAATATTGAACAAATGTTTGGTTCAAATTGAATTAAGAACTGAATGTTTTATAACCGTTTCTTGTTCGTTTCTTGCCGGCTCGTTATATGGATTCTTTAATTATTTTGTTTATCTTCCTCAATGAACTAGAAAAAATCAAGCATTCCTGTCGACCGACAATGTTCTGTTGCGGAGAAGGTAGGAAACGAATTATCTTGTCTGGGTATCAGGCTACCAAGTTTCAAAAGAATGTTTTTTTTTTTTGGGGTAGGTGATTGTTATGTTTTTGAGTGAGTAAGCAAGGCTCTCACTCTTTGTACAAGAAGAGGATAGATGTAAATGTACAACCGGCAAAGAATTATACATGAAAAAAGATAGTTCGCACACTTTAACTATCATTCTCACACACTCTAACATAAATCTATATTACAATGAACCAAAAGCAATTGTCTTAGTGCTCCTTTAATTTGAGTTAGGTGTGTTTGAATTGTTTATTTAGGACAAGTTTCAATCCTATTTGATTCCAAATGAAATTTTGAAATGTATATGCATGCATCTTCAAGCAAGCATTTCACCCTTGTTAATAATTGGTTGATTAAACTAGGTTGTTTAATTTGTAGGTATTTAATGAACCCAATGTTAAAAATATAAGTGATGTAGGCACTTTAATAAATGCGTGGCTTCTTGTGTCTTGAACTCACTAGTCAAAGAATGAATGTGCATGCCATTCACATGGGTTTGTGCTTGATTCTATGTCACTTTTTATAGGAATTTATGCCCCTAATATACCATGTGAGAATCTTCATTGTTCTCCAAGGGAGGAGATACCTCCCTTGGATCGCACAAAATAGGTTTTAATGGATTTTTGTTCCTCACTTAGGGCTCCCTCCTCATGCCTCTCTTTTTCGATTTCCTACCTCTTTTTTGTCCTTTCCAATTTGTCCCTCTATTTAGGATCTTAGCACTCGATTGGCTAATCCACCTTGGGTCAATCATATTGATTTCATCTACCTTATCTTCAATCTTAGATTTCAACCCATTTTATTTGGCTTGGAACTCTTCATTGTTCCACTTGAAAGGGACAATTTCCCATTTTGAGACTTGTTTTGGTTCTATTTGTTCTATATTAGGTACTTGTGTGGACATATTAACATTTTCATCTTCCCTTATGTTGGTCTCATTTGCACACAATTTTTTGGCTTCTTTCACTACATTTGCCTTGGGAATCCATTTATTTTTGGGAATCCGAGGAGGATGCTAGCAATACTCCTCAAATGATCTATCCTCTTGCATCTTAGTAGAATTTAGGCACTTCTACCTCAATATGCTATTGCCATAATCCTATTGTCGATAAAATGTTGATCGAGCTAGGGATATCATGGATTTTAATTATCCTTAGTCTAGCATATATGAGGGAATCATCATTCCTCATATCGACCTCCAAAGTCCTCTTGATACAATCTTCTACCTTGCTCAAACTTGCACTTTACAAATATTTGAAGGGAAAGTTGTAAAGACAAATCAAGATGGGTTCCAGTGTAGGGTTTGTCTTCAACAGATCAAATTTTGGAGCTCACTTCTATAGATATAGGGGCATATTTTCATGTGATCATTCTTCATCAATGATTTTATCCCTTTCTTTATTAATCACAAATAGGGCCACAAAGAAACCTTTTGGCAAGAAATTGTAGTTTTTTCACTCTTCCCACTTCTACAGGATCCAATCCTCCATTTATACCCTTACAAGCTTTCTTTCAATAATTTTACCAACAATTGCTCTCTGGCCCAAGTCTATGGTACCTTCCTAAACAATGTTGGACACATCCATAGTGGGGTCCTCAATGCCTAGTTCAACCTTTTCCTTGCAAATTATAAAATTGTCTCTACACCTCCTATACGCCATTTTTTTCAATGTTCTTTATTGACTTTTGTGTGTACGTCTTTTCATGATTTCAAGGCTTCAAATCTTATAAACTACTAACTCAAGTGATTTTTGCAGGACATTTGGTTGAATAAATTTACTATAGACCTTTCCCTTTTTGGTGGGCTTTGTTTGATTTTTATTTTCTCAATTTGAAATCGGGTTAAAACTTATTTGGGTATGTGCAGGATCATCATGGAAAAAACAGGCGGCCCTTAAGTGGCAAAAAATTCAGAAAAATCAGAGTTAGGAAACTTGACGTAAACATTTGAATAAGTTATCTATATTATTTCAAAAATGTGTAAGAATAGAATCTGTAGAAAATTGAATGTAGTTTCTAAACTACTAGCTAAGTTTTAAAAAAAAAAAATCTATTTGGTGAAAATTTGAAATTTCAATGCAGTTGTACTTTAATTTTAGGGAAAAAATAAGAAGTAGGTGTCTGTCTGACCACCCTAACCATAACAAAATGATAATATTTTTTTTTAATATTTTAGATATAAGTAGAGGACTCATGCCCCGATGTGATGCAAATTTTTTTGTTATTTTTTTCTAAGTAAATAATTAACTATGATTTTTTTATTACAATTTTTTTAAAAATATAAAAGCTCGTATGTCTAACCACCTTAACTTGGTAAAAACTTCATGAAATTCATTTTAATTTTTTTAATCCTATAGTATGTGAAGCATAGAATGTGATACATGTTTTGGATTAAAAAAATGTGATATTGTTCGAAAGCTATAGATGTTTTTCAATCAGCCTATCAATCAAGACTTTAGTCGTAATTTGAATAGAAAATAAATAATAATTACTTATTAAATTCAAAGTAAAGAATAATTTATATTGCTGGAAAGTTGGGAAGCTCCTTTAAAAACCCTTTGCGTTTCATCAATTTTGGGTAAATAAATATTCGTCAGCCACCTACCCATCATATTGCCACTTTTTGGCCCATCATGATCTTGCACATACCCATTTCACATTTCAATTTGGAATAATAATTAACGAGTGTCTTTTAAACCCCAAGCACACTTATGTATGCAGCTCCTCTTACACCTTAGGGTGATCTTGAGGATTAGAAATAGGTGTTGTCTTGATTTAATTTTTAGGGTGTCTGTTTGTGGATTTCATCACCCTAAGGGACAAACTCAACTCCAATGTTTCAGTATAGTATAAATAGTGGGGTTGAATCAAAAGAAACACCTTTTGGAAGTTTTTTTTCTCATTTGGGCTAAGCCCCTAAGAACTTTATATCTTGGGGAAGTGAAGGAGAAGGGTGGGTTACCCTCTTCTTCCAACTGTTTGACTTTCTTTCACTTTCAAATTTACAAATTAGGTCTCGCATACCCTTGTGGTATTTAGAAGATACCCCTAGATAAGCTCTATATAGCCTAGTTTAAGACCTTTATATTGTTACTTAATTACGATGCAAGGTACAATATCATTCTTGAAGATACTCACCATGTACCTTCTTATGTTGAGATAGTAGTTATTCTTTGATTGGGCCTTGTTCTTTCAAGGCAAGGGGTGTAGAGGTGGTACACAAACTTTGCATACCCTAGTTATCCACTTACTTGGTGGTATTTTATTGTGTGGTCCCACATTAAGTTAACACACCCGTTATTGAATAAATATAGGTTTGTTATTGTGTCTTCTTGTTTGAGTGTTGTATATACCAAAGTTATTATTTTTCAAGACCTTTACTACCAAGTTAAACCAAGTCAAGTTTGAAATCCTTTTTTTTTTAAGACATTTTCCAAATTGGTTTCCTTTTGAAACACAAAATGTTGAAGCCAAACATAGGATACTCATTTTCTTCCAAATCAATCCAATTATCCAATCATCACAAAAATAACTTGTTCACTATCCACTCAAGTGAGCATAACCCTCTCTACTTAGTCATCCTTGAAGTCACATCCAATATCTTTGAGAATATTAGGATATCCTTAAATCATTCTGGAACCATTGTCATCTTTTATTCACCATCCTTATAATCCACATTTGATCATCATCCAAATTGAATATTTGGTCATAGTTGAAAGTTAACACCTTTGGATCCTTTAATTAAAACCATCATCTTAGTCCAACCTTTAGGAATTTTAATATTTCCTAATACCCATTTGCTTAATCCCTAGAAACTCTACAACAATCTATAGATTTCAAAAATCAAAGTCATAATCTAAACAATCTTAGAATCCTAGTTTCTAACTTACACTTTAAACCAAGTTTAGCCATTCCAATCCATTTGAAATCCAAGTCATCTATTACATTATCTAAGGATATCCTCATTTATTATTATTTGAATCCATTTTTATTAGTCATCACAAAGCCAACAAGGTCATCAAGTTCATCCATACCCATCATCTGGCACATCAAGATTGAAATCAAGACCAATGCCTCCCACTACAAGATGAAACACTAGATGTGAGAACATGGAAGAGAATCCATTTCATAATCAACCCCTCATAAAAAGGCTTCCTTTCTTAGGAGATACTTCCCAAGTTTTGCATGGTGATAGTGATATTGATGATGATATTCCTTACCAACTTAATTATACTATTAATCCCCAATAAAATCATATATTCCAAACAAGGATGAGATCATATGGGGAAATACATCAAGATAAATCAATATCTAATCCTTAGACAAGTCATAGAATTAGAGGCACAACTACCTCCTAGTTATGACCTCCCCAATCTTCATCACATAGTTAATCTTGATCCTACTCATGAATTTATTCATCTCACACATGACCACATTGATCCTCATGAAGGCCCTATCACTCCTCCTAAAGGGAAACAACCCCTAGCACTTAGAGCTAACCCTTTATATCAAGGGTCAATACCACCTAAATTATATACTTCCATTCATAACTTGGAGGTTCAAAATACCATGACCACTAGTCGTACCACATTCACAATAAACAACCCACTTGGAGAAAAAATTGTAACTACCCATATAGATCCCATATCCATGCCCATTCCTAATCAAGAAACATCCACGATCACCACTTCCACCATGAACATACCAAGTTTACCCAGGGTCAACATCAATTCCAAGAGTCATTTAAACCAAATTCAATTTATCTCATCTCACCTATGGTTTATAACACACAAAACCATCCATACGCATCTCCACCACCGCTTAGTTCATCTTGTGATAAAGAATAGAAATCCATGAAGGATGATCTTAAACAAATTCAAGGAGGAACTTATAATAAATCCTATACATTTGACAAATTGTGCCCATATCCTTTTGCTGGGTCAATATCATAAAAACCCTTCCCTTCATCTTTTGAAATTCCTAAATATGACAGCTACAAGGTGAATGGATATCCCAAGGAACGTGTTAAATAATTTTTCATGGCTAGTTAAGAAGTAGCACATGAAGACACATACTTACCATGTATATTCCCTCATATCTTAGGTGGTCAACCACTTGTGTGGTTCTTGTACCTTCCTAAGGGGTCAATCACATCCTTTAAAGACTTAATAGAAAAACCAACATTTCTCCTATAACATAGAACATGAGCCTACATGATATACTTGTGTAAAACTCAACAAAAAAATCTTCTCATTCTTCCCGAGAGGTTTAACAAGTAGGTTGTCATTGCCAATTCTTGAAGAAAACTAGTTCGTGAAACATCTTTGTTAGAAATCTTAATCTAGATTTGGCGTTCCACCTTCAAGTCCAATGTATCTCTTCTTTTGATGAAATCATTGAAAGGGGAATTCTGATTGAAAGATACCCATTGCTCTATGGGTTATCAAACTTTATTCCAAGGATCACAATGATAAATCCAAAATTTTCAATGATAAACCTAAGTTCTTTAGAAAAAAAAAGAATTTAGTTGGATATGGGGTTATTGATTCGAAACATGTTCAAAATTTCCAACAAACCTCATCCATTATCATTCCATTGGTCAAACCACAACAAAAAAGAAGAGAATTTACACCTTTAAGGGAACCCTTTTGAGTTAGTTCTCTATCAACTTGTCAAGGCTAACAAGGTGGCCTTTCCAATCACAAATTTTTTTGATGATGCTAAACTAAAGACTTCATGGTATAAATAAAATAAATATTTTGAATATCATTGTATCAAAGGTCATGCCACAAAAAAATGTATACAACTAAAGAATCATATATCCAAGACCTTATAGATAAAGGTGAGATTGAAATTAAGGAACCATCAAATACCTCACCTAGCCAAGACTTGGGTATATACCAAAATCCTTTCCCTAAGCATAGTCAGTAGTGCATCCAAGGTTAAGGCTCTCATATAGACACCATCAATTATCAAAAGACACCTTATAACTATGATTCCACCATTTGTCAAATTAAGAATTCCGATGAATGAATCCATACCATAAAAGTGAAATCACTCAATTGTGTTGTTACCACTAGACGTGGAAAATTAACCATCTCTAGTCTTGCTCCATCAATTTTGAACAACTGTAAACAATATGACCTTCTTGATCATCTAGAGCCACACTAGCCCAAATTGTCATTATTGAGCTTCTCCAAACCTCACCTACTCATGGGGGTGATCCCACAATACCTGTTTACAATTTTTGAGAGATCCTAGTTTTTGTTGAAATCATACATATTTAAAAAATATAATGATTTAAGCCTTGAAAAGTTCCATTTAAAGGATTCCAATTGAAGAGGGTTTTATCAAGCCACCTTATATCAAACCCTCTTGGATAGAACCCTGCTAGTTTTAAACCATACCTATAACAGAGTCACCTTTACACCTATCAAAATATTGATAAAAAACCACCTTTGACTCACCTTTTCGGGATCAAATGAATTCATTTAAAATTTATTTTTCTAAGTATGTAGTCCTTATTATAAGCTTCCAAAAAAGTATAATTTTAAATAAATTTAATTTAATTATTATATTTATTTTATTTCTTGTGAATGTAGGTTTTTCACCGAAAATCAAGCTCTCTATTCTGCACATGTGGGAAGATAGAAGATTATAAAAAAAATTGAAAAAATATCAGTGCACTGGATATTGAAGTCTTTGTTCCAACAAAAAACTAAAATTTAATTTCAATACATACAAAAAAAGCTATGTTGTATACAGTCTGCGTATGTCTAAATTGTAATTGGTTTGACTTCGAAACTTTATTAAGGAGAAAATATTCAATAAAACAATATGAAACCAAATGAAAATGCTAAATATTATAGTTACAAATCTAAATTCGAAAAAAAATAGAATTTTATCCTTCATGGAAAAAAATTATGTTGTATATGGTGAGCATCCCTCCTTAAAAATGGTGTTTACTGAAAAGAAAACTAGTTTTCGAAGGAGACGGAAAAAGAAATGCAATTGATTCCAAAAAATTTGAAAAAAATATATTTAGAATCTACAAACAAAATTTCACAAATCACTAGTTTGCATCATCTTCAAATTCCTCACTGTTTAGCCGCCAGAGGTGCTCGAAAGTGCATATTTAGTTAGAAAAAATTAGTTCAGTGTCCATTTTGGCCAAAAATTGGAAACCAGTATTGTGCTATCACCCATAGGGATATCTTAAACTATATCCTATAAGAATCAAAATTACCTAATGATATCCACCCACCACATTTTCAGGCCCTTTTTATCATCATGTCCATCAAAACTGACCTCATTTTCACTTCAAGTGATTTTCCTCCACTTGATCCATTCGATAATCACTCACTCCATATACAAGCTCTTATTTCCAAGCATAAGATAAAGTGTGTGCTCACATATAATAGGTCAAGCCTAAATATTTGTACTCTTAGATTGGGGCAACATTTGGGATATTCAATAGAAGCCTTGGGATCACATACTATTACTATTAAAGTGTATGGCAATATAGAGAGAGAGAGACAACCATTACTATTTACCTTCCCATTGAAGTAGGAACCTCATTGCAACATACCCTGTGCCATGTCTTAGACCTAAAACTATCATACTGAAATGTGTAGGAAAAGGAACCCTTTTAAGTTTTCCACCTTAGGGTTTGACACCTTTCCCAAATTTCATTTATGTGGGGGGAGTGTGTTATAGTTGTGGGGAATGCATGAGTGCAAGTATAGAATGGGGTTTGATGGATTTGGAAAAGGTATGACGTTGACTTACAGCCTGAAAGGTGAGTCAACCAACCCTTAACCAAATCTAGAAATGACCTAATAATGAAATGCAATGATCTAATTGACTTAATGATGCAAAATAATATTTTGATGAAAATGTAGAAAATCTGAGATGTCGTAGAGGAAATCGAACAACATAAACAAAAAGGGGAGGACACTATGCACCTGTGGTATAAATTTCAACTTGATTTGTCAAGATGTTGGTGCCGAGAGTGCCACTTTCCTATTAAGTATTTTTCAGATATGTTTTCACATCCAATTGATGCCAGATCTAAACTTTTGTTTCCTATCTACAAACTTGTCGGATCAGTGCCAGATATTTTTGTAATTAACTTTCCATAAGTTTCCAAGGCCTAGGGTTTCAAATGAAACAATGAATAAAGTGTCTTCAAACTTCCTTTGATCCTCTTCAACCTGAGATCTACACATTCACAAAGAGAGGAAATCTCAGACCAATTTAGGGGCTTGCCTTAGTCAAACCCTAGGTAAGTGTTTCCACTTCCACAATAGCAATTCCAATGATAAAAGAATAAATGAAAGGAAGGAATGATGAAATCACAAAGTGTTGCAACTCACCACCCTTCAATGTCTTCCTTGAAAGGTTGAAGTCATACACATCAACTTAAGGATCTTGAATCTTTCTTTCTTGATTTGCTTGAATTCTTGAATGCTTTGGAGACCTACAACAAATGTTAGCCTTCACAAAATAATGATAACACATGAAATCACATGCATTTTGACATGATGTTGGATCTTGAATTACTGTAATAAATCTCTAATGGCTGCTCTTGACTTGCTTGATAATGCTCTTGATAATTGCTTGATTATAAGTTCAAATTCCTTAATGCTTTCTAGATCACTCTTGTTAATGTTCAAATGATGCAATAACTAGGTATTTATAGGCTATTATTCTAATTTCTCAAAAATTAAATCTCAACAACCAACTTTAAATATTTTGAATCTCAAACAGTACAATGTCAACATTGGCATATTTAAATTTAGATCCAAAATAGTACATAGATGTCGTAGTCTTAGTCCTATTTTCATGGTTTTAAAGTGTCTGGGACAATGTATTAAATGGGGAAAAAGTATTAAATGAGACCATTTGTTCTATGCTTACAAATTGTGGGAAAATATTTAAAATAAATCATGGAATGCACAATTTTAGAAATTAGGAGCTTAATTAGATCCCATAACTTAAAGGAGAGCAAAACATAATAGAGTGGTAAGATCATAGTAATGAGACTCGAATTCGGATAGGGTGACTTGACTCGGGACTCAGGACTTGGTGCTTGAACTCGGCCCGGACTCGGCAAAATGAAAAAACCCTAGAAATTTAAAGATTTTAAAGGGTTTAAAACTTGTTTCAAGCACCTTTTATTGAATAAACCTTAAAGACACAATAACATCATTAAATAGAAGAAAATTTGATCACATACACAAGTATACATCAGTCACATAAGCATAAAGTACACAAATTGTAGCTGAGTTGCTGAAGGAAATAGTCGACTTAGGTATATAAATATAGTCAAATGTATAAAAAACTCATGGAATATGAAATCCATGACATCACATATTCCAAACAAATATGAAATATCAAAACAATAACTACAAGTCTATGGCTCAAAGGAGTTTGCATCCTTCCTACGAAGGCATCTAAGGTGGGTCCTAGAAGATGTAGCAACTAAAGCCATAGTCTTTGCTTGTGACTCAATGCCACCCTCACCAACATTAGTTGTGGATGTGTTTGCTCATGCTTTAGCCTCCTCCTCTGCCATGGCTATAGCCTCAACCTCTCTATCTACCTAGTCAACCCAATCAAGGTCCTCATCACTAACACAAGTATACATCGATCATATAAGTATAAACACAAATTGTACCTAAGCTGCTCAAGGAAATAACACACTTAGATATATAGTCAAAGACTCAAATGTATACAAAAAACATCTAATATGAAATCAATGAAATCAAATGTTCCAAACAAATATGAAATATCAAGAGATTCAAAACGATAACTAGAAGTCTATGGCTCAAAGGAGCCTGCATCCTTCCTACGAATGTGCGTAAGATAGGTCATGGATAATGCAACAACCATAATCTCAAGTATCACGACAATTTCCCTATTGGGGTTGAGTGGTAGTGCCCCTCATGGGGGTTTGGGGGCAACGCCCCTAGCGGGGTGAAGGGGTAGTGCCCCTTGTGAGGGTTTAGGGGGGCAGCGCCCCTAGTGGGGTCGAGGGCAATGCCCATTGTGGGGATCTGGGGGTAGCCCCCCTTGTGGAGGTCTTGGGGTAGTACCCCCAACAGAGTCAAGGGGCAGCACCCCTTGCAGGGGTCTGGGGGCAGCACCCTCAACAGGGTCAAGAGGCAATGCCCCTTGCGAGGGTCTGGAGCTAGTGCCCCCAGTGGGGTTTGGGGGTAGTGCCCCTTGTAGGGGTTTGGAGCCAGCACCCCCAGTGTGGTCAAGGGGAAACACCCCTTGCAAGGATTTGGGGGCATTGCCCCCAGCGAGGTCAAGGGGCAGCGCCCCTCACGTGGTCTCAGGGCAATGCCTTGGGCATGCTCCCTAGTCGTGATACAGGGTGGGGTCGAGAGGCGAAGCCCCTGCCACTAAGCCCAAATTAAAACCTCCAAAACCATACAAACCTTCATGACATACATCATTTAAATGCATTCACAATAAGTAAAAAAAAAAAAACAAGTTTTAACTTTAAATTTCATGTAATTTTTTGCACTTTTCAAACCCTGCCTATTGCCGAGTCATGTTGACAAGACTCGCTTGGACTCGACAAGTTTAGCGAATCCACCAAACTCAATGAGTCTAGCCAGGACTCGACAGGGCTCAGTCAAGTCCATGTCCGAGTCTCCAGTACTTGGCCAGGGTGACTCGACTCGCGACTCACCAAGTCATGACGAGTCCTGATGAGTCTTGTTACTATGTAAGATATTGATTATTCATATTGTGGATCGCTTCCTATACTAGGCTTAGGAGGTTTTGGTTAGTATGCAACCCTTATACACTCTTTCAATTACAGCTATTGTGCTATGCATATAGAAAAAGAAGAAAACGTTGATTCCTTTAAGGGGGCGTCTCTTCATTAGACTCAAGTTAAATCTTCCAAAATTGCTGTGGAACAAATGCTTTGACGAACTGTACAATCATGTTTCTCTATTTTAATGACCTGCACATGATGTCGTCATTATTGTAACACATGCAAATCAGTAAACGATATAACAAATGGTAATTAGACATTTACCGTTGGGTTTGTGATATCTTTACAATACTTTTGCAGATCAAAGATGGATCAGAAGAGGGCTAGTAGTTTAGTGTAGACCAATCAGCAACAAATGGAAATTCTTAAATTTGATCCATAAATAAATTTAACACTGCATCAACACCAGATCAAATATTTAAATAAAATAAAAAATATGAGTCAAAGCTCAAATCTGTACATATTTGGATACACCATATACCTGCTTGATGTCATCACAGCAGAAGGTCCAAATTTACTTGACTTCAAAATAAATGGTTTCAACAGGTCTGTGCATACACCCCATTGACTTCAGACACACAGCAACATAATGATTGTTGCTTCATTTCAGTCTTTGATAAGTTCTGACATTGTTTCATGTGTCGCAACTTTCACTTCAGTCGACGGCTCAAATTTTCTTTCGACCATGATCAACGGTTGTGGTCAATTGCCAAAATATGAAGTAGCTTGACCTCCCAATATGCCTACGTTTATTAAATGAAAGCTTCAGCTTGACCTCCCAATATGCCTACGTTTATTAAATGAAAGCTCCAGGAGCTTTCATTTGATGCTTTCTTTCAAAAAGATTGAAGCTTGAGATTGACCATTGAGTACTCAGGGAATCCACAGACCATCTACCATACTGTAAAAGTTAATGGAAACTTACCATGTCATTATGTTGATGGCCCCATTACCGTCTTTCCTATTTTAAATCATATTTTATATTTTTAAAATTATTATTCACTATAATTCGATTTGTTATATTTTTGTTTAATTATATACGGCATTTTAAATTATTAGTATATTGTAAAAGAATATTATAGTGAAATATAGCATAATATTTTAATTTCTATAATGTATTATTTCATAGTATTTGCTATAGAAATATATATTAATTTAAAATATTTTGAGAGATAAAATTTAAATGATTTTTTTTTTCTAGAATATTTTAGATTATGATGAAAAAACTATCAATTTTGAAATTAACATTTTTAAAAATATAGATAAAAATAAATATATTAAAGAAATAATATAATATTATATTTTATACTTTTGAGATTTCTAAATGATGAGTCGTATTTAGAGAAGAGGGGAAATCCAAGAAGGTTTATTCCTATCTTAAATCGTATAAAAACTAGATTAACTCATATCATCAAGATGACTAAAGGGGTAAAGGCCCTTGTTCTTATGTAATTTGATAATTACGAATAAGTTAGAAAAGTTTAGAAGATTTATCAAAAGGAAATTACCTTAGCTCAAAAATATTTAAATATGAATTTTTCTTTGGTGCCTAGTTGGCAAGGTCATCCAATGTAACATTCCATTGCCTACAAATATGAGAAGAGAATATAGCCTCAAACTTCAAAGAGATGTAATGCCCACATTTCAATGATCAGTCTAGGTGGACTCACTAGCCTATTTAATTTCTATAGGCTATAGTTGAGTAAAAGGAATTGGTTTATTTAATTATTTAAAGTTGCTTGGTGGGAAAAAACACATTTATAAGGTAAAGTTAAATAATTAATTAAATATGTTATAAAATGAATATGAGAAATATATATATATTTATATATTTATAAAGTAGCTTTATTTTATTTAATGAGAGGGAAAAAGGCAAGTGATATAAAAAGTGAAAATTGAGCTCATTTGTGCTATGCTTGTTTATTTTCTCTAATGGACACTTGAGGAGATTTTTAGAGTTTGTGGCTTTGGAGAACGGAAGCCAAAAGCCCTAGGGAAAATGATTTTGGTGGTGACACAATTCCACTGTAGTTGATTATGTGGGAGAGATCATACAAGTCTTTCACATGTGTAATATTGGAAAATTTGTGGGTTTCCTGTGGAGACAAATTTGTGAGATAACAATTGATATCTAAGGTACATTGTGGAGATGTGAGGTAATATTTGGTTTTAGGGTTCATATTAAATATATATTAGTTTCCATTTCATGGTGAACCCAATTTGGGTTGATGACTCCCTATTCTTCCAAATCTAGCGGTTCATATTGAAGAGTTGATATTGTGAATAGTTGGCTATGTGATCGAGTGAAAGCATAGAGCTAATCTTGGTGGTGTTGGTTTATTGTATGTTGCATATTGATGCTAGTCATTGATTATGGAGCCCATATCAACCTATGTATTCATTGAAACCTAGACAACATATATGGGATGTAAACATTCGATGAATGAGGGTATTGGTCACCATTTTGGTTGGCACTTAACTCTTGCAACTTTTTAATTCTCACACAACCATTCTTTGTCCTATTGGTGGTGTTTTAGTGGTACAAGATTCATGGAAGATATTCTAGAACGTGGGTCTGTAGATGCATGCTATCATAAATACAATTGTTGCCTCCTTTACTACTTGTGGCCTATTTGTTGGGCATATGATTGATGTTGGCATGGAAACCTATAGATGGATGTCTATTTACCTAGTTTCTAAAATTGTTCCTCAGTCATAGTCACATTGTGAGGATGTGGCAATAGAGAGAGGTTTACCATATACTTAGATAACTGTAATGATATTTTGATATTTCATTACATTTTATATATTTGATATATAAATTGTCAATATTTCTATTAAGTAGTGGTAATACTATGATTGGTCATTTTTCCATCTTAATGTATTGCATGATTACATATGCAATCTAAGATAGTGTAGCACTTGAAAATATATTTTATTACATTTAATGTATGACAATTGTGAAACCCAAACCTCTGAAATTGGTAGTTTGATTAGCATGTTATATATTTGACAAAATGTTTACATATGTCAAATTAGAAAACTAAACTAGAAAATATCAATACAGAAATTAGTAGGGATTTTATAGTGGTATCAAAACTAGTTCTCCTGTTATCCTGTGAGCTTCAGTTGCTCATATTAGTTTCATAAACTTTAATTGCATGATCATTTATGAATCTAGAGAAAAGGAAATACACAACCTATAGGAGTAGAAGACATAGAACAATTGATAACTTATTTGATTCAGAGTCAGAGGAAGAGAAAAATATGGGTGACAAGTGTGAATCGCTTAAGGGAAGCACTATGCAAATATTAAATGACCTTGCAAGGGGTCAACAATAGTTAGTTCAACTCCTTACCCAATTCATAAAAAACTAAAACAATGCTAGTAACAATGGTACAAGAGGGACTAATGGTAAGATGATGATAATGACAACAATGAGAACAATGGTGAAGGAAACAACACTCACATTCCCATACAAAGTCACACTAGGGAAACTAGTAGAGTGATTCCTAGATCCCTTTTATCTCAATTATTGGAAGGACAATAGGAATGAAATAAGGGACAATAAGGACAAGGTGAAGGGAGCACTACTTATTTGAGGGAGTATTAGTCTTTTAGGGATGAGTTTCATGTACCTTTGATCTTACAAGATTTTTGTGCCATTAAGTATAGGAATAAACCATGGGATCATAAAATGGGCCCTCAAAATTAGGATCTTTGGCGTAAGGTTAGGAAGCTATCCATTCCTTCATTTAATGGCTCAAACAAATACACTGCTAGAGCATGGGTTCAAAAGTTAGATACATATTTCTTTCTCAACCATATCTTGGAGACACAGGCCATCAAATATGCTACTTTGTATTTGGAGGGAAAGGCCCATGAGTGGTGGTACCATGGACTGGGCACTTTGGGACATGCCAAAATTACCTCATACTTGGACTTCACATAGAAGTTGGTGGATATATTTGACAAGAAAGACCTGGTGTTGCATTTCATGGAGCTAGCATAGCTTAAGAAGGTTTAGTGGATGCATGCATTTTAGAGTTTCAGAGGCTATCAATTATGGTGACATATGTGTCAAAGAATAAACTGATCATTCTATTCATTGAGGGATTATTTGAGCCATTGTGTGGTTAGAATAAGGCCTTCAAACCAGATTCACTGTAGGATGCCATCATTAGAGCATGTGACATGGAGAATTTTGTCCTAAAGAGTAAATTCCTAACCAAACCATCCATTCCTCAAAACAAAGATAAGAAACCTTTTTAAAAGGAGTGGCCTATGAAGGAAAAGTTGGATGATGAGGCTCTTAGAGAGTTTAGGAGAAAGAAGTTGTGTTTTAGCTCTAAGGAGCAATGGGAGCCTGGACACAGATGCATGGGAAAGGATAAGGTACATTACATTGAGGTTCTTTCTTATAGTGATGGTGAAGAGGAGGTATCTAACAGGTTCAAGGAAACAAACATAATAGTTAATTTAGAGGATGAGCAACCACATGAGGAGGTCAAGAGTGGATCTATTTCCACCTTATCACCTATATTCCTATATTCAACTCTTTCAAAGTTAAGAGAGTATTATAGGGGTAAAAAGTTATGCTTTTTATTGACAGAGGGGAAAACTGCAATTTCATAGACTCGACATTATTGGCTAAGAGAGGTATTCCTATAGAGTAACTTTTGAGGGATTTAATGTGATGGTAGATGATGGGTTCAATATGATATGCACAAAAAAGGTTGCTCGATTGGATGCGGTATTGGGAAACTGCATGGTTACGAATGATTTTTATGCAGTTGAATTAGGTGATACTAATGCCATATTAGGGATTTAATGGCTTCATTTATTGGGGAAGTACTCTTAGAACTTCCAAACAGTGGAGCTGAAATTAGGGTAGAAGATGGTAAGAAGGTGGTTCTAAGGGGTCTGGATAATGGTTCTCCAAAATTAGTCTCAACTAAGTGGATGGAGAGTATATTTAAGCATGGGGATGTAACTTGAGCATCATAGTGTTTGATTACATCCAAGGAATCTCTAGATAGTATTAAGCCATATCATATGGACAATCAATCATTGTTGGGAAAATATGATAAGGTTTTTGGAGAGATTCCTCTAGGGAAACCTCTTGATATTGGTTTCAAGCATACTATTGAGCTAGAAGATGAAGCTAAACTGATGATAACCACAACTTATAGGAATCCAAATAAATTCAATGATGGGATAGTGATGCAAGAGCATCCAGTTGTGTAAGGTCAATCCTACATCACCCAAAAATATGCTTTCCATTTACGTTTCCTTTGTTAGATTTTTGTAGATGTTTTTGCATTTCTAGATACCCTTTTCATCGAATAAGAGTTCCCAACTTTCAAAACTGCTTTTCTGCTTTTTCTGCTCAACTGTTATGTTTAGCAATTTTGAATTTGAAGGTGTAACGAGGAAAAAATTTAAGGGAAGGTTCATGACAGAAAAATAAGAAATTTGGTGAAAGAAGTAGGTTAAGATCATTCACAGTTTGAAAGTTATTCAAGTTTTAGTTTATGCTTTTTGCCCTGAAAAATCTTTTGAGTCTAGTTTGAGGCACTAAACAGTCTTATAGGAACCCAAAAATTGTTGGAACTGGTGGAGTGGGTTCTTAATGTGTTTTTCACTCCGATACCTTTCCAATGGTTGAAACAGTTCAAAAAATGGAGTTTCGGATCAAAAGTTATGGCTTCTGGAAGTTGGCCGATTTTTAGAAAATTGCCAATTTTTGAATTATGACTCAATCTTTGAATTTTAAATTGTAATTTTTGGTGCCAAATCACCAAAACTCATAATTTGAATGTTGTTTGGATCCATAATGGAAAAATGATCTATTTATGGGTGGGGTTTTCTGATTTTTGATAGCATTTTGGGGAAAAAGTTCACATGCTACAAAAAGGGAAACTTCTGTAATTTTTGTAATTTTTTTGTAGCTTGCATGTATTGCAGAGCTTGAGGATTTGTGATCCTTTGCATGTAAGAAGTAAATTTTTTGAATAATAAAATTATTCTCTAGTTTTTTGTGTAAATTTATGTGTCTCGGGTTGGACCCTCGTCAGGTGGTATAAGAGCAGGTTTTCTTGAGTGTGTGGACAAATCGCCGATTGTGAGGTAGTTCACACTAGGACTGTGGTTTTGGGTTTGATATATTCAATATGTCTCCAAGAGTGATACCTGGTAGGTACGGTGGTGCCAGAGGTGGAAGAAATGCTGGTGGAAGAGATCCATTGGTGGCTGAGGGTTTGAGAGCCCTCGAAAGAGAAATTGATGCATTGTAGGAACAAATGAGAAGAGGGTTAAACTCGAGAAGGAGAGAAAAAAGTGAGGATGAAGAAGAGGTGGAAGCTTCAGATGTAGAAGAGGAAGAAGAAGTGATTGATCAAGATCAAATGTGGCTGATTATGGCCATTTCAAATATTGGAAAGAGACCTAGAATAAAAGTCCCCAGTTATTCTGGAAGTTTGAACCCAAAAGAGTTGGTCGACTAGATCAACGAGCAAGAAGAGTATTTCGAGTATGAAGAAGTAGAGGACCCAGATTGGGTTAAGTTTGCAAAAACAAAGCTAAAGGGCCACACAAATATTTGGTGGAAAGAGGTCTAGTTGGAGAGAAATCAAAGAGGAAAATGAAATATTAGTAGTTGGGATCGTATGGTGGAGAAACTGAAGAAGCAGTTCATACTAGTGGGATGAGTTAGATTTTTTGAAGAAATTGCAAGGGTTGAAGCAATGGAGTAGATCTCTGAAAGAATGCACATAAGATTTTCACAAAATGATCATCAGGAAAGGCTATGCAGAGGCCAACAAGAAGAGGGTAGCTTTTTATGTTAATGGGTTATGATTGAGTATTCAAGAGGAGTTAAGCCTGGTAAAAAATGAAAACCATTGAGGATGCGTAACAATTTTCTCTAAAAGTTGAAGAGAAGCTAAAAAAAATGTTTGATAACAAGAAAAAAGGATGAGGAGGGAAAAGTGGAAAGGGTGGTGGAAGATCTTCTGGAAGTCGAAATGAGGATGAGAAGAAAAATGGAGATGTGGGTACCAGCCGAGGACAGAGGAGTGATAATTTCTACCACCCTCATGATCAAAACAATGGTGATCAAAGAGGTAGATCTGGACAAGGATTTGGAAGAGGTTGTTTTAGAGGTACTTGTTTTCAGTGTGGTGAAGAAGAGCATCGAGCCTATGAATGCCCTTAACACCAAGGAAGGAAAGACAAAAGGCTAGAAGGTCATGTAAGGGTTGCACATGCAGATGAGGAGGCTCAATTTGAGCATTCAGATGAGGCTAAAAGGGGAGAAGCCCTAGTGGTGAGAAGAGCCCTGGTAACTAAAGAGAAGGAGCCAAAACAAAGGAAGAATCTATTTCA
Source organism: Sequoia sempervirens (assembly GCA_007258455.2). Lineage (NCBI taxonomy): Eukaryota > Viridiplantae > Streptophyta > Pinopsida > Cupressales > Cupressaceae > Sequoia > Sequoia sempervirens. Next base: position 798,660,805 of record VDFB02281492.1, on the reverse strand, counting down.
CACAAGGTGCAAATGTGAAGGAAAATGTTGTGAGGTCATTATTGACAGTGGGAGCACCAATAATCTGGTGTTAGAAGAGATGGTTGCAAAAATAAAGCTAAAGAGGGAAAGACATCCACATCCATATTAGATTGCTTGGCTGCAGAAAGATCACAAAGTTCTGGTCAATGAGCAGTGCCTGGTGAAATTCAAAATTGGGAGCTATCGTGATGAGATACTCTGTGATATCATCCCCATGGATGCATGTCACATGTTGTTGGGGAGGCTGTGGAGGTTCAACATGCGAGCTATACATGATGGCCATGCAAACACTTATTCCCTAACAAAGGATGAAGTTTGCCATAAGCTGAAACCCCTGAAGGAGGCCGAAGAAAAGGTATGCAGTAGTGCTAGGGTTTGTTGATGGAAGGAAATTTTTAGAAGGCATGAAGCATGAGCGTATGTGTTATGCATTGATTCCTAGAAGGGATAAAGAGGATAGTGAGAATGTGCCAGTAGAAGTTTCTAGGTTATTGGGTGAGTTTTAGGAGATTATTTTTGATAATGTACCTGAGGATTTACCACCAATGAGGAAGATCAGTCATCAGATTGACTTGATCCCTAGAGCCATTTTTCCAAATAAGGAAGCTCACAGAATGACTCCTGTAGAAAATGAGGAGTTAAATAGACAATTTTAGGAGTTGTTGAGAAAAGGGTTTGATTCGAGAGAGTTTGAGTCCATGTGCAATACCTATAGTACTAGCACCGAAGAAGGATGGGGAGTGGAGAATGTGCACATAATCCCAAGCCATAAACAAGATAACAATCAAATACAAATTTCCCCTGCCAAGGATGGGTGACTTGATGGACTGTTTGAGTTGAGTGCAATACTTCACAAAGATTGACCTGAAGAGCGAATATCACCAAATACGGATTCGAGAGGGAGATGAATGGAAGACTACCTTCAAGACCAAAGAGGGCCTATATGAGTGGTTAGTCATGACCTTTGGGATAACTAATGCACCGAGCACATTCATGCGGCTCATGAACGAGGTATTGAAAGAGTTTCTGGGGAATTTTTTTATTGTGTACTTAGATGATATTTTGATATTCAGTAAGTCCCTGGGTGAGGATTTGATGTATTTTCATAGAGTCTTTGAAAAGTTGAGAGAAGAGAAATTGTTGATTAATCTGATGAAGTGTAGTTTTGTGAAGGAGTTAGTGTACTTGGGGTTTGTTGTGGTTTGTTGTCTCGGCGGAAGGTATCAAGATGGAACCAGAGAAGGTGAAGGCTATTCTGGAATGGCCTACCCCAAGAACTGCTACTGAGGTGAGATCTTTTCATGGTTTGGCTAGCTTTTATAGAAAGTTCATTAGAAACTTCAGTAGTATTTGTGCACCCCTAACTGAAACAGTGAGAGGGGATAGAAAAAAGTTCAAGTGGAGCATTGGAGTAGCAAATAGTATTGACTTGTTGAAGCAGAAGGTGACAGAGCAACCAGTTTTAGCCCTCCTAGATTTCAATTAGGTGTTTTAGGTGGATTGTGATGCCAGTGGTTGTGCCATTGGAGCAGTGTTGAGCCAAGAAGGTAAGCCCATTGCCTATTTTAATGAAAAGTTAAATGATGCAAAGAGAAAGTACTATGTATGTGATCAATAATTTTATGCAATAGTTCAAGAATTAAAGAAATGGAGACATTATTTGTTGCCGAAGGAGTTTTTTTTGTTTACTAATCATCAAGCATAACAGTACCTAAATAGTTAGGGAAAATTAAATCAAAGGCATATGAAATGGGTAGAATTTTTATAGAGCTATACCTTTTTTTTAAAACATAGGAGTGGGAGGTCGAATAGGGTTGTAGATGCCTTAAGTAGGAGGAAAAAATTGTTGAATGAGATGAAAATTGAAGTGGTTGGGATCAGTGAACTCAAGACATTATACCCTAAGGATCCTGATTTTGCAGAGGCTTGGAAAGCTTGCAAGGAGCCTGTTACAGTTGAAAGGACAAGGTGGTTGGATTTCATAATCTAGGATGGCATGTTGTTTAAAGGAAGTCAATTATGTATCTCGAGGAGTTCCATGAGGGAGAACTTGATAAAGGAGAAGCATAGTGGAGGAATGGCAAGGAATTTTGGTTGGGATAAGACTATTTCCATTATCAGTGAGCATTATTATTGGCCTCAATTGTCACAGGATGTGAAGAAGTTTGTGCAGAGTTGCAGGGTGTGTCAAATGGCTAAGGGAGTGAGCCAAAATACAGGGTTGTATCAACCCTTACCTATACCAGAGAGGCCTTGGGAAGATATAAGTATGGAATTTGTTCTTGGTTTTCCAAGGATGTAGAGAGGGAACGATTTAATATTTATGGTAGTTGACATATTTTCAAAGATGGCACATTTCATTCCATGCCGAAATACCCATGATGTAGTCCACATTGTTGAATTGTTCTTCAGAGTGGTGGTGAGGTTACATGGTCTACCAAAGAGTATAGTCTCAGATCGTGACAACAAATTTGTGGGATACTTTTGGAGGACCTTGTGGAAAAAGTTGAAGACAAAGTTGAAGTTCAGTTCGGCACACCATCCATAGATTGATGGGTAGACTGAGGTTGTGAACAAAAGTCTCGGTAACCTACTGAGATGTTTGGTAGGAGTTAAACCCAAGGGATGGGACTTGATCTTACCTAGGCAAAATTTTCTTACAAAAATTATGTCAATAGGAGTATAGGAAGATCACCATTCCAAATTGTGTATGGAGGTAGTCCCAGAACTGCTCTAGAATTGAGGAAGATGGACCAAGAGAAGAAGACCAGTTTTGAAGATGAAGAATTTCCAGAGCACATCAAGAATGTACATGAAGAAGTAAGAGAAGATATTAATAAGATGAATACACAGTATAAGGCTAAGGCATATCAGAAGGGGAGGTATAAGGAGTTTCAGATTGGTGATGAAGTGATGGTCCACTTGAGGAAAGAAAGGTTTCCAGTGGGAATCTATAATAAATTGAAGATGAAGTTCGGTCCCGATAATATTTTGAAGAGGCATGATTCAGGGAACACATATGAGGTAGAGTTGCTGAATGGAGTTGAAATTTCCCCTTTGTTCAACATTTCAGATTTGATAGAGTATCATGAAGGTGGCACAGAGGAAATACCAGCGATGGAACAGTGTGGCATTCTAGCACCTACTTCAAAGAAGGAGGAGATTGAAGCAATCCTAGATAGCCATGTGGGAAAGAGTACCAGAAACAGGCAGTATGAAGAATATCTAGTGAACTGGAGAGGAAGGCCTATGGAAGATTCATCCTAGTTGTCTAAGGTAGAGGTTTCCCATTTGGGTTTTCCTCAACCATCTAAGACGTGACGGGGTCACTTCTCAAATTACCCTAAGCGTCTGATGCAGAAGCATCCAGTGGTGTAAGGGCAATATTGCATCACCCAAAAATATGCTTTCCATTTATGCTTCCTTTTTTATCTTTTTGTAGATGTTTTTGCATTTCTGGATACCCTTTTCATCGAATAAGAGTTCCCAACTTTCAGAACTATTTTTTTTGCTTTTTCTGCTTAACTACTATTTTTAGCAATTTTGAATTTGAAGTCATAAGGAGGCAAAAATTTCAGGGAAGATTTAGTACAAAAAAGTAAACACTTTAGTGAAAGAATTAGGTAACGATCATTCATGGTTTGAAAGTTATTCAAGTTTCAGTTTCTACTTTTTTCCCTGAAAAATATTTCGAGTCTAGTTTGAGGCACTAAATGGTCTTGTATGGGCCAAAAAAATTTGAAACTAGAGAAGTATGTTATTAGTGCATTCTTCACTCTAAGACCTCTCCATAAGTTCAAACGGTTTGAAAAATGAAGTCCCAGATCAAAAGTTATGGCTTCTAAAAGTTGGCTGATTTTTAGAAAATTGCCAATTTTTGAATTAGGACTCAATCTTTGAATTTAAAATTGTAATTTTTGGCACCAAACTGCCAAAACTCATAGTTCGAATGTTTTTTGGCTCGATAATGGAAAAATGATCTATTTATGGGTGGGGTTTTCTGATTTTTTATAGCTTTTTGGGGAAAATATTCGCATGCTACAAAAAGGGGAACTTATGTAATTTCTATAATTTTTTGTAGCTTGCATGTATTGTAGAGCTTGTGGATTTGTGATCCTTTGCATGTAAGAAGTAATTTTTTTGAATAATAAAATCATTCTCTGATTTTGTGCGTAAATTTTTGTGTCTCAGGTTGCACCCTCATCAGATAGAGAAGGCCATTAAGGAGTTGTTAGATATGGGCCACATTAGCCCTAACTCCAATCCATTCACATCTTCAATGGTCTTGGTGAAGAAAAAGGATGGAGCAATACATGTGTATAGACTACTAAGCTTTATAGAACAAGATGATTAAAAATTGGTATCCTATCCCTAAGATCGATGAGTTGTTAGATGAACTACATAGGAAATCTACTTTTTGAAGATTGATCTTCGACCAGGATATCACTAGATTAGAGTTCGAGAGTAGGATATACCTAAGACAATGTTCAAGTGCCATTTGGGCACTATGAGTTCTTGGTCATTCCATTTGGGTTGATCAATGCACTTGCTACCTTTCAATCATGTATGAACCACATCTTCAACAAGCAGTTGCATAATTTCTTGCTAGTGTTCTTTGATGATCTCCTTATTTATAGTAAGACATGGGATGATCACTTGAGGCAACTAGACAAGGTTTTGGGAATTATGGGAGAGAATTCATTATATTCCAAGGCATCTAAATGAAAATTTGGTATGACAAAGATTTTGTACTTGGGCCATGTGTTTAGTGAATAGGGTATACAGATGCATCAAAAGAAGATTCAAGTGATATTGGATTGGCCATTGCCTAAGACCTTTATAGAGTTGAGTGGATTCTTTGGGTTGTGTAGTTATTATAGGAACTTTGTTAAGGGGTTTTCCTAGTTAGGTGCACCCTTGATAGATCTCACAAAGAAGGGAGCATTTAGGTGGATAGGGGAGGCTCAAAGAGCATTTGATAGGCTTAAGGAGGTGATGAGCATGTGTCTAGTATTGACACTACCTGATTTCAATCAACTTTTTGTGCTCGAGTGTGATGCTTCAAGTGAGGGTATAGAAGTTGTATTGATGCAAAGAAAACATCTAATAGCATTTGAGAGTCAGAAGATTAGGGAACCAAAGAGATTATATTCCATCTATGACAAAGAGATGCTCGCCATTATGCATGCATTGACGAAGTTCAAAAAATATTTGGTAGGTGGGAAATTCATTCTAAGTATTGACCAAAACAACTTGAGGTATTTCCTAAAACAAAAGGACCTAAATGAGAGATAGTAGAATTTGGGACCAATAAGATATAGTCCTATGATTTCAACATCGAGTATGTTAAGGATAAGATAAATATAGTTGCTAATTCCCTTTCCAAGAAAGTAGCACAGGCCTATTCGCTTACAAATATTTTTGTTCATTGGAAGTCCCACCTTCTAGTGGAGTACCCCAAGAACAAGTTATCCTATTAATTGATGGATGGTCAGATTCAAGATGATCGGTAAAGGGTGGCATATGACATAATCTAATACAAGGACATGATATACCTAGCCCCTAAGTCAAAACTTAAGTAGAAGATTATGAGGGTTGTTCATGATACACCATTGGTAGGGCATCTTGGCTATTTCAAGACCTACAGGTAGATCAAGAAGAGGTTCTCTTGGAAGTCCCTCAAGGATGATGTGTTGTGGTATGTGAGGGAATGCATGACTTGTCAGCAAAACAAGTCAGAGCACACTCAAGTAGCAAGGTTTCTATAGCCATTTCCCATACCAGAGTAGAAGTGGGAGAGTGTCCATGGACTTTATCATAGTCTACCTAAGGTTCATGGTAGAGATTAAATTTATGTTGTGGTAGATCAGTTGACTAAATTTTCTCAATTGTTTACAATATCATTAGAGTACAAGGCACCACAATTAGTAGATCTATCTTTTAGGGGGGTGTTTAGACTCCACGGGTTGCCTAAGAACATTGTCAGTGATCAAGACAATGGATTTCTCAGCGCGTTTTGGCAGGAATTGTTTAGGTTATTTTGAGTTGACACCTAACACTAGCTACCATCCTAAGATGGATGGCTAGATGGAGATAGTGAACAAATGGGTGGAGGGATACTTGCATAGCTATGTGTTGGGTCAAAAGAGAGCATGGATTAAGTGGTTTCATCTAGAAGAGTGTTGTTACAATACCACTTTCCATATTTCCATTAGCCTTACACCATTTTGAGCATTGTATGGGTATGATGCTCCTTCATTTTTAGATTTGGTGTTTGGGGATAATAGGGCTCCCAAATCCAAGGACTAGATACAAGAGAGCAAAGATATTCTCAACATTCTTAAGAATAATTTACAAGTGGTCTAGAATCAATAGAAGACTTATGCAAATAGACACAAGGTTGAGTGCAACTTTGAGATAGGAGACTTGGTCTTCTTGAGGTTGCAACCCTATAGACAACATTCACTTAAGAAAAGTGGTGCAAAATAGCTGAAATTGGGGAGGTCTATTATGAGCTCAAGCTACCAAAGGGGAGTAATCTATTCATAAAAAATTTCATGTATCATGCTTGAAGAAGGCACTAGGGCAACAAGTTACATCTTTAGTAGAGGTACCCCCACTAGATGAGGAGGGATAGTTGGTATTGGTTCATGATTAGATTTTGAATGTTAGGGAGAGGAGAGTGAGGAGCAGAGTGATCAAAGAATATTTGATTAGGTGGAGAGACTTGCCTGTGGAGGATGCTACATGGGAAGGAGAGTGGGATTTTCAGCACCCTAATTTGTAGTTGTTTGAGGACAAGCAATCTCAAGAAGGGATCAATGTAATGTACCCCTCTCAATGATCGATCTAGGTGGAATTAATAGCTTATTTAATTCCTACATGCTATAGTCGGGTAAAGGGAATTGGTTTATTTAATTGTTTAATGTTGCCCGGTAGGAAAAAGCACATTTTAAAAGGTAACATTAAATAACTAATTAAAAGGTGTTATAAAATGACTTCTGGAAATATTTAAAAAGTAACTTCAATAGGTCACTTTATTTTATTTAATGAGTGGGAAAATGGCAAGTGATATATAAATTGGAAATTGAGCTCATTTGTACTATGCTTTCTTAATTTCTCTAATTGATATTTGAGGAGCTAAATTAAGAGTTTGTGGCTATGGGGAATGAAAACCCTAGGGAAACTAGTCTTGGTGGTGTAACAATTCCACCCTAGCTAGCTATGTGGGAGAGATCATACAGGTCTTTCATAGGTGCGATATTAGTAGAATTTGTGGGTCTCTTGTGGAGACAAATATGGGAGATACTAATTGATATCTTTGGTATATTGTGGAGATGGGAGGTAATATTTAGTTTAAGGCTTGATATTAAATATATATTGGTTTCCATTTCATGGTGAACCTAGGATGGGTCGATGAATCCTTACTCTTTCAAATCAGATTGAAGAGATAATATTATGAATGATTAGCCATGTGACTAAGTCAAAGGGTAGATTTAATCTTGGTGGTGTTGGTTTATTATATGCTACATACTAATGCTAGTCATTGATTTTGGAGTCCATATCAACTTGTGTATTCATTGAAACCTAAATGACATATATGGGAAGATAAAAATTGGATGAATGAGGGTATTGGTCACCATTTTGGCTAGTGCTTAACTCCTGCAACTGTTTCATTCTCATTATTCCATTGGTTGTGCTTTAGCAATACAAGAGCCATGGAAGATATTTTGGAATGTGGGTTTGTAGCTACATATTATGATAAATACCATTAATTCCTCTACTAACTATGGCATGTGTGCTGGTTATATGATTTATGTTGGTGTGGAAACTTGTAAATGGACATCTATTTCCCTAGTGTTTAAAATTATTCCTCGATTTTGGTCACATTGTGAGGTCATGGAAATACAGGGAGGTTTGACATATACTTAGACAACTGTAAATGGTATTTTGATAGTCTATCACAATTTATATATTTGATATAAATTGTCAATATTGCTACTAAGTGTTGAATGACCAAGATAACTGAGAGGGGGGTGAATTAGTTGTAGAAAATTAAAACATCAACACCCTTGACAGTAATCAGATCCACATGCATTCACTAAACCCTTATTTTGTTAATGTGATTAATCATAAAATATAGATAACAAAATGAAATGAAAAAAACATACACAAGAGAAAACCATATTTATGTGGAAAGCACAATGAGAGAAAAACCATGGTGAGGATTAGCTCACAATATAAGTAATTACAAAACCGATATAAGGTCTTACTACCAGAATATGACAGACTGTCCAAAAAGGCTCACAGCTAGGGCTCACCGCCACAAAAAGAATACAAGAAGATAGAAGAGAAATGTTAAAAAGAGAAAAAATTATCAATGCAACAGGAAATCCACCACAATTGCTCCAAATTTTTTTGTAGCCTTGCATGAAAGATTTAGGACACCTTCAGCTCATTGCCTTTAGGAATCCAACACTTGAATTTTGCACTACTCTGCTCAAATTTGCATCACACATCACTCAGATCGATCTCGCATCTATATTGTCTTTGTCTTGATTCTTCCTGACATCTCACAACAACAACACTCTTATTTATATTACCCCCAACCCTAAAAACCTTTACCAAGGCCAACAACTATCCATTATACTTACAAATTCAAATTAGGTCAGCATCTAAACATTCCCGTAGTGGATGGGAATGAAAGGAGAACCATACATCTCCTTAATTAGGACCAAAATAGATTCCAACACATATCAACATGTTTACATTAATACTTGAACATCTTCAAATGTAGTGTAGACACTAGGTCGACCGTTACCCATGAAAACACATTAAACATTAAGTACATGCTTCCTTAAAACAATCAAATTTTTTTGATGCACCTAACCAAAAATCCTATTGAAATAAACAAGAGAACAACACCACTGAATTTCCTTCAAAACCAAAAGTCTTGAAAAGAAACTATAGAGAAATGTGGAGAAAATACATTTCTCCCAGACACCTTTGTACAACATTACAAAATTGGTTCATAAACTAGTGAACACAACTTCCTCTCACCAACAATTCAGAAACCAAAATTCAGAATATAACAACCTATAAGAACCTTGAACAACATATTAGATATGCATAGGAATATCATCAACATAGAAGAAATGCAAACCATAACCTAGAGCACATTTTGAACACTTGAACAACATTGTTTTCTTTGTTTATCAAATTTTCTCAAAAAAACTTGGAAACCAAGTACCAAAGACATCATCTCAACTCATTACTTCATTCTAAATAATCTTTAGACACTACAACATAAATATAGCTGAATTTACTCACAAAACTCCCTTAAAATCTCAACTACACATGCACAACCTGCAACAACTTGTTTTCCTCGTTTTCATAATTTTCTTAATATCCTTGACGTCTTCATCATGTAACAACCTCGTTAACACATAGTTGAAATAAATGAAAACACCAACCTATAGACTTCTTGTTTCAACATCAATGACAACACCAGGGTGATCCCACAATAGTGGCTTACAATTTTTGGCCAAACTGGACACTAAAATAATTTTTTTTAACTAAATGTTCACTTTTAGGCACCTATAGCAACTAAACCATGAGGAATTTGAAGATGATGTAAACTGGAGTTTCATGAAATTTTTTCTGTAGATTATAAATATATATTTTTTAAACTTTTTGGAATTAGATTGCACTTCTTTTTCCATCTACCTCAAAAACTAGTTCTTTTAGAAAACAACATTTTTAAAAAGTGACGCTCACCGTATAACACATAATTTTTTTCCCATGAAGGATAAAATTATAATTCTTTCGAATTTAGATTTGTAACTCCGATATCTAGTGCTTACACTTTGTTAGATAAGTTTTTTTTGAAATATTTTTTCTTTAATCTAGTTTCAAAGTCAAACCAATTATAATTCAGACATAGCGTGATCGTATAACGCATAACTTTTTTTGTATGTATCAAAATTCTTTCTTTTTTGTTGGATCAAGGACCTCAATATTTGGTGCACTCATATTTTTATTTTTGTTTTTATAATCTACTATTTTTCCACATGTGCAGAATAGAGAGCTTGATTTTCGATGAAAAACGTATGTTTAATAAAACTAAAAAAATAAATACATAATAAAACCAAAACATATTAGAATTATATTCATTGGATAAATCGTTTTGAGGACTACCTAATTCTAGTTGGGTTTGTGAAGTCTCTGCCATTTTCATCTTCAACTCAAGCTCCGAAGTGCAAAATTTTTGAATTTTTTGTGAGGTCATAAATTAGGGAAAAGGGGGGTTCACTCGAAGCAGGAGGGGTTCAATCAAACCTGGGTTCGATCAATCCTAGGTTTGATCAAACTTGGGTTCGATCAATCCCAGGTTCGATCAAACCCCCTTCCAAAAAGGGATTTCCATTTGCTTGTTTGGTTGATTGATTTGTACATGCATTAAATGGGTTCACTTGAACCCTAGTTCGAGTGAACCCTCTTTTGGTTCATTCAAATGAACTAGTTCGTTCAAACCCCTAGAATGAAAAAAAATGGCATGGGGTAATTTTTTACAATTTTTCCTTCCTCATTCGAATTGTAAACCACTTTTGTGGGTTTACCCACCAACTTGTAGACTTATTGTTGACATCAATGAAAACACCTTCATACTTGCAATAATCTCCCCCTTTTTCATTGATGGCAACACAAGATGTGAAAAACTATTAAAGACAACACAAGAACTTTGAACATACTTTTTATGATTTCCTTTCTTTTCTCCCTCTAAATGGATATACTTTTGTACATGATATTGTCTCCCTCTTTGACATCAATTGCAAAGGAATTTTTTTTTGCAAAATTATCCCCCTTTGAAACTGAACCAAGATACCTAGTCTGAATACTCCCCCTTAGTACACCTAATCAACTCAGTAACTCTGCAACAATGACAACACATGACACTACCTACTTCCCCTTAGGAAACCTAATCAACTCAACAACTCTGCAACAATGAAAACACATGACACTACCTACTCCCCCTGAGAGGTAGCAACCAACATCAATCTAGAAAAGAGATAGATCCATGGATACAATAGATTGATGCATCTCCATATGCATCTAGTTCAACGAAGAAGGGGAAATAAATCTAACTTCTCCAAAGATACTTAAAAGTATCCTTAGGAAGAGCCTTAGTAAATATGTTAGGAATCTGATCCTTTGTAGGTACATACTCATGTTTTACCTCATTCTCCATAACATTCTCTTCTAGAAAGTGATACCTAATTGATATATGTTTTGTCCTTCAATGCATCACTAGATTCTTTGAAATGTTAATTGCACTTACAAGTGTTATCACAAAGGATAGATATAGGCTCATCATATACAATTATGATATTCCTTCATGTCTCATCCACAAAACTTGTGTACAACATGATGTTGCAACAATATAATCAACCTTTGTAGTGGATAAGGAAACCAAATCTTTCTTTTTACTCAACCATGACTCCAATCTACATCTCAGAAAGAATGCACCACCACTTGTACTTTTCTTTTCATCAACACAACCAACCCAATCTACATTTGTATAAGAACTTAATGTGAAATTAGTATCCTTAAGATATCATAAGCCATAATCCAGAGTGCCTCTTAAATAATTGAATATCCTTTTCATTGCTGCAACATGTGTTTCTTTAGGTTCTTCTTGAAATCCAATAACAAGATAAACTGCATGCATGATATCTAGTCTAGTAGCAGTTAGATATAGCAATCCACCAATCATAGATCTATATTTTCTTGGATCAACCTTAGGTGAATCATCATATTATTTTGAGTTAGGAACCTATCTTATAGTTATAGTGCTAAGCACGAGTCAAGGAGAAATACTATGATACTTGAGATTGACAGTAGTTAAAGAGAAATAATATGATACTCGAGATTGACACTAGTTAAGGAGAAATACTATGATACCTGAGATTGATAGTAATCAAGGAGCAATGCTATGATGCTGAAGATGGACAATAGTCAAGAAGAAATACTAATATGATCCTTGAGTTTTATAGTAGTTGAGGATCAATAATATGATGCTCAATATTGAAAGTAGTCAAGGATAATTACTACAAGGCTCAAGATTGACAATAGTCAAGGAGCATACTATGATAGTGATGGATGCCCTTGGTTGCTTAGTCATCTAATGGATTGTAGGGAAGAGATTCTATAATGAAGTATAGGTAGGTAATAGTTGAACCAACCTCATATTATAGTTTTGACCTATCCTAATGTGGGAAATGGTAACTTAGATTATCAAACATAGGTAATACCTTGGGTGAATTTTCATCAAGGAATTGGCCCTATGCATTGTAGACTAGTTTGATTGTCTACTCTCTCACCACGGGCCACACAATCCACTTTCATAGGGGTGGATAAACATTGTTGTGTTCAAGGAATGTGTGTTACTTTGTGATTTGTCTTGTTTTACTTACTCTTTAGTCAGTGATGATCACAAGTAGTATAGGATTCTTTCTATCATCATAGTTGGTGTAGAAGACCAATGAAAATGATGAGACTCATGATGTAGTATGCAATTTACTAACTTTACTTTTCTATTTGGGAAGCACTAGAAGGGTAGGTGTCAGTCACTCATTGTGTAGATGCTAGTTACTCTCTAGAAGTGCTTAGAATGTAAAGGGCCTAGGGTTGTGTATATTAATATATTGGTACCCTTTCTAGTGACAAAATTGAGTAGTATGAGATGCTTTATTTTTTTTCATAGTAGGCTTATGTGATGGTGAATATGGTAGTGGGTTGATGCATGCAATAGGGTGCATCCATTTCCAATTTACCAATTGTTCTTTATGTGAACATGTGATTTATTGTGTGTATTGTCACACTAGATATAGGTGATGTATGCTTGAGCTAGTCATGGATATACTAGGGTAAAAGTACAAACTTATGTCACACTTTATAAAGGAATCATCAAACACAAACCAAAATTCTCAACTTCAACCACATAAAAGTGGTCTTTATGTTTTGAATTTTAAAATGATGTAAAATAATGAAATGTATAACTATTGATAAATTTTATTTTTATAATTTTTTATATATATTTTTAAAAAAAAATAATATTTTTTTATGAATTTAAGAGAAATTTTTGAATTGCTGAAAATTTCAAGAAAAAAGTGATATTAAGTTAATGTAAAAGACAAAATAGAAAATAATTTAATTTTCCTTTGAATTTTTCCTAAATAGATAACTTCAATATCTAGTGCATGGAAAAAAGTTAAAAATTTTGATATATATTTTCCTCATAATAACATTGTAAAGTCAAATACAGGAGAACTTGATAATTTTCATTTGAAATCAACTACTGTTTATTTTTTTATCATTTTCGTAAATTAAATTATACCCTTTTGAAGAGGATTCTCTCCTCTAAGGCACCATATATTTTGCAAATTTTTAAATATCTTTTAGTATTCTTTTAAATTTCTAATTAAACTCATTTTTTTATTTCAACAATGTACTTGCATTATTTAAAATAAAAAAAATATTAAAACTAATCAAAATATCAAACAAAATACATATTTGAATTTTTGACTCTAAGCTCTACAAAAGGGTATTTTTAGTTTTTTGAAAATAAATATTCTGATTGAACAAATATCATGTTCAAATTAAAAAAATTAGAAATTTTTAAAAAAGGATGAGGTGGTTGCTAACAAGGATACCACATTGAAAATTTTGGGCGAAAGGGTTCTGACCAAAACCCTTTCTTGATTGAAAAATTGCACATAAATTGAGTCACATTTTAAAGTGACAAAGTGAATAATTCAAATTTTGTAGATTCAAGCAAAAGGGCTTTACTTGAAATTCTATGTGCCACATATAGGCCATGTAGTTTCAAACAAAACTATTTCAATTGAAATTGTTTAGGTCGAAACAATTTAGTTGGTCAAAAGTGTGACACAAGTTTGTGCTTTTACCCACTAGTGATGTATATATAATAGCTCATCACCATTGTATTTGTGATATGTGTATGAGCCAACCCTAGTTGTATTTGTGATGTGGTTATGGATTAGTCTCTATTGTACTTGTGGTGTGTATGAGCTAGTCACATTGTATATAAATGTGGTGTATGCTTGAGGGAATCACTATGTATATGTGACATATAATGAAGCTAGTCACTGAGTATTTATCATGTATGTTGGAGCTAGTCATTGTGTATATGTGACGTATGCTAGAGTTGATAATTGTGTATATGTGACATATGTTGGAGCTAGTCATTGTATGTGGAATGTGTTAGAGCTAGTCACCTTGTGTATGTGATGTATGCTTGAGTCACTCACTAGGGGAATTGAGGAATTATGGAATAATATGACTCCTATGTATTTATGTGTATTTGTACACTATGGATTGGTAATGCTTGTTATGAAACCAACATAATTTGATTGTAATAATTATCATTATATTATTATTGGACTAAGTTTAATAAATAGTCATTGTTTAATGTGAGATTAAAGATCTCATATAAGACAAGAGAAGAAACTTCCTCTAATATTGGTCGGCGAACTACAAAACCTCTAATTTCCTACAAGGGGATTCATAGGTAGGGTCATCATACCCTCAAAGTTTAGGTCTAGGTCTAGGAATGACCTTAACATTGGGAGCTTACCACTCCTATGCGTAAGCATATAAGTGACAATGTCGAGTTGATGCCACCATAGTGCATGGAGAAGTTTTAAAGTTATACTTCTGAACTACATGAAAGATACTTAATTGATTAAGTTTGATATATGTTTTAAATTAATTTAAAAAATAAATAAAAATTGATAACAATCAAAAAGCAATTGTTATACAAAAAAGGAAAAGGACAAAATAAATACTATTTGAAACTATAGTAAGATTATCCCATTGAGTGATCAATTCTTAAAAGTATAATCATTAAATTCACGCTATTAATACTTTATAAACTGACCCATTAAACATTTGTATGACTTAATATTATATTTTAATAGTTAAAAGATACTCGTTTCTGCAACTCATATCAATTCGTTTCTGCACTAATATCATACTCCCTAAAAAGTATTCATATTTATTTAACGTAAATGGTAAAGATTATCCTTTACGTTGAAAGTAAATTTAACAGAAGCACGTAAGGTTTATTTAACGTAGATGGTAAAGATTATCCTTTACGTTGAGGTAACTGGAATCTTACCTAGCTTGTGGATTGTCTTTTGTCATCGGGATGCTCCACACTAATAATGATGTCACTTGTATTCTTTTTTTCACTTTCACGGCTTTCTGTAAAGTATATACCTCATTCTAAACCGACTTTTACAGCAACGAGCGACCCACATGAACAAAGGAATAATGGGTTAGGATGTGAGTCAAGTAAAGAACAAAAATAGTTATATACTATTGAATTCAAAATCAAATTGTTCAGTACGCTTTACAAGTAGACATGTTCAATTAAGCTTTTATTCTTTGCATCTCTGTTGCTGCAAATAATAAGTTAAAAAAAACTCTGTAAATAACAAAAACTTATTTATTTGCTTATTCTATTGTGCTTTCGTTCCGATATAAAGGAAAAAAAGACGATAAATAAATTCGCTCGATACTAGTTTTAAACACAAAAGTACTTTATGCAGGAAGCAATGAGTAATATTTTAAAAAGTCCTAATATTCTTTTTCTTTTTGTGCTTTAAGCAAAGAAGTCTCCATTGCTTGCAGTATAGAGTACATTTGAGATTGATGATAATACTGAGCGAATTTATTTATGAAGTATTATTATTTTTTAAATCAAAACAAAGCAGATTAGAATAAACATTTGCAGGGATGTAAAGAAAAATGTTTAATTGAACAAGTAAAATTTTTAAAGTTATTTCAACAATTTCATTTAAAAATTTAATCATATAAACTACTTTTGTACTTAATCGTATGTATTCAATAAGGGCATGCTGAGTATATTTATAGTTAAACACAAATTCTAATTCACTACTGCTAAATTTTTTCTTTTAACTAGTTATTCTACTTATTCATGTTGTGATCAGTGATTGCTGCAGCTAATGCCCAAGTCATACAAGCTTCAACTTCTCTTTGTTTTCCGGTAAGTTTCCTTGTTTTGATGAATAGGCATCTATAGATCTATTAATTAAAGATAAAATCACACATATTCACAAAATAAAGTTTGGGTGGTAAAAAGGCACACCCCAAGAGTCACATGGGTAGAACGGAAAAAGCATAAAGTCACATGGGCCATGCCCGGAAAGCATAAAGCATTACAAAAATAACATAAAATCTACTAAGCAACCATAATCGTGCTAATAGAGGGAGGTCAATCCTTGTCATTCGACTTGCCCCATACAACAACATGGGTTCAATGTGATGTCAGGAGGATCCCAACCATTGTTATCCTTGACTTTATCATCTTGCTAAGGAGAAATTGCCAGCTCCAACCAAGAGAACCACTTAGTAGAATTAGTCAGCCAATCAGAAGCTCCACCAGAAGGCCATCGAGAAGCATTGCTAGGTCACCTACAAACACTCCTCTAGAAGGCCACCCCAAGTCAACTCAAGGAGGAGGAGAGGGTGAACGCCTACAAGGACACGAACCACCATGAGGAGGAGCCTAAGAACATGGGTGAGCCTAAAAATCCTTGGCAGAGCCACTCCTTCGCCACCATTTGTGCAAAGGGAAACAACCTCAGGAGGAAGTGAGAGAGGGAGGCACACAAGCAATGGTTTAGGGGGCATTGCCCCAGTGGTCCAAGACCTCCTGAAGGTGAGCCGCCTCAAGCATAACTTTGTTAGCTTTCACTTGAATCTGTAATAGAACATGGGAACATATAATAGCTTTAGAATAAATCAAAACATGTTTATCAATTTGGCTATGAGAAAAAATACAAAAAATAATATGTTTCCAAATACTGAAGAGGATTTCCACCTTGAAAGTGTGCCAAATCTAGGCATACTTCTTGGGAAGCCGGGGAGAGTCACCCAACAAAACCATATGCTAAGAGAATGGATCCAACTGGAAGGGACAAAAGAAACCATGAATCCAATTCCACAGCTATTGAGCTCTAGAATAAAACCAAAAGAGGTGCTCAAAACACTTGAAATACCCATAGAAATGGCAACGGGGGTCCTAAACCCCTAGATGGGAAAGACGAGACCCAACGAGTAAGTCTTGGAAAAGAATACATGAAGGAAAGTGGACAAGCTTAGGCTTAATAATGACAAACCATACAAAGGAAAACCTTTGATGCCAAATAGACACTGAGGAATGAAGATGCCACCTTTGATTCAAGCTATTAATCATCGGATAATGAGGAAAAAGTGTTGGATGATGGTGTGTCCCTTGGTCATCCTTGCAGCACAATGCTTTGGTTTGTGACATGGTTTAACCACCTCCTATGGAACTTAATTGGCACTTGTATCAGGCATTGACAAGTCGACCTTTTGCTACAATGACAAGGCCAAGAATTGGTATCAAAGCTAGTCACAGGTTCAAACCCTTCACTTGTGTTGGGGGGGATTGTTGTAAGATGGTGTGTCCCTTGGTCTTCATTGTAGCACAATGCTTGGGTTTGTGACATGGTCTAACCACCTCCTATGGATCTTAATTGACACTTGTATCGGGCATTAACAGGTCGACCTTTTGGTGCAACTACAAGGCCAACAATTGGTATCAAAGTTGGTCACAGGTTCAAACCCTTTGTTGTGCTGGGGGGGGATTGTTGCAAGATGGTGTATCCCTTGGTCTTCCTTGCATTACAACACTTGATTTTGTGACATGGTCTAACCGCCTCCTGTGGATCTTAACTGAAACTTGTATCAGGCATTGAAAAGTTGACCTTTTGGTGCAACAATAAGGTCAACACAAAGCCACTAGTAACCAAGATGAGGCTTGTAGTTTCTAAATAGGGTGTTAGGAACCCACTTCCAATCCTTCCACCAAGGCTTGGTGGAGTGGATACCAACTTTTTGAAGCATATCAACCCGAATGACACTGACCAGTCCTTCAAAAGATTCTTGGACATGGCTTTATAATCCAAATTTGGCTTTGAAAGCTCTCCACATCATAATGCTCATCATAGGTCTAGAAAACAAGTCTTGATGAGACTGGATACCCTTTTTGTGGAATTTGAGAGCCTTAATCCAGGGTAACTTGGTCAAAGGCCAATCCACATTGGAAAATATAAGAGACCAATAGATATTTTGTTGATTAAAAGATATCCCATCTCCAAATCTAGGCCCATTCCATTTGAGCCAAGGCTTCATACCCTCCTAGGAATGCCAAATTCTTTTGGAAAAAAAGGTGCCCATAATCTTAATAGGTTCCATCATAATGAGAAGGGTGTGAAATCCAATTCCTTTCTAGGAAGGTTTGTGAGTGGGATATCCCATTGAGATGCAGTGTATGAGAAGAAATTTTTAGGCCTTATTACCAATGAGGGCATGAATGGTCCATTTGACATAGAAAGGAGTCCCTTTCCTTTGAGTGGAAAGAAGGGAAAGCCCACCGAACTCTCTGGGGAGAAAACAAAACTCCCAGATAACACAGTGAAATACTTTATGAGACTCAAAAGAGGCCCAAAGAAAATATCTGAGCAACCTGTCTAGCTTTGTATAAGAGGTTTTGGAAGGGGCCCAACATGAAGAATAATACACGAGTCACTACTGGAATTTTAGAGCACACTTGTAATTTATCAGCTAAAGAAAGCAGTTTGGTGGTCTAGAAAGCCAACTTTTACTCGACCCAAGAAAGAACTACTTTCCATAAATTAGTAGAGAAGGGTTAAAATGTGAAAGGGATGCCAAGAAATATGAAGATTTCCCCTTGAGCAATCCACTTCCATCCATCCTATTGAATCCAACGAAGACTAGGAAGAATGGATTGATGGTAGCTTGATTCTTACGACACTAAATAGAAACGTCAGAAGCGAAGAAAAAGTTCTCAAGACAATTAAGGGAAAATTTGACGTTATTCTCTTCTTCTAGTAGAGTAATGAAGGAATCATCAACATGCTGACCATTAACAAGTTTGGTCAACGAATTGGGAAAAGTAACTCCCTAGAAAGAATATATCCAAAACCTTCAATAGCAAGACCATATAAAGAAGGAGCAAGCATACATCCATGGAGAATGGAGTGAAACAAACTAAAGGTTTAAGATTGGTAGCCATTAATGGTGATGCAAGTAGAAACATCAATGAAAAGCATTTTCAGAAATTGGATGAAATTAGAACCAAAACCTAAAGAAGAAAGTATAGCCAAAATGAAGGGCCACTCAATGTGGTCATAAGCCTTGGAAAAAAAAAATTTCAAAAAAATCTCTTTTTGATTAGAGTGTCTAGCCCACTCCATACCTTAAAAAAAAATGTTATCAAGAGTAAATATAGACTTAATAAAACTAGTCTTATCAAGGTGAACAATTTGAGAAATGTGGTAGATCTTGAAACTAAGGACTTTAGCAATAATTTTGTAAGAAACATTGAGGAGTGTAATGGGTCTCCAGTTGCAAATATCCTCGAGATCACTAGATTTAGGTATGAATTTTATGTTTCCTTTTTAAATGAGATGACCTACAGAATTAGAATGAAAATATTCTAAATAGACTAAGTTATGCAAATCTTCTCCCACATAATCCCAAAGGGATTTGTAAAACTTACAAAGGAATCCATCAATTCTCAGAGCTGTGTCATCAACCATAGTGCTCACAACTTATTTGAGGTCTTTAATCATGAGTAATTTCTCACATAAGGCTTTCTAGGAAAAAGAAATCCTATTTGGCACAACAACAAGGCAATCCTGGAGCACATTGGTACACTCTAGTGTGTATTTTTGGGTAGTGAAAAATTGCTCATAGTGCCTAACAAACACTTAGAGAATGTCAAGAAATTTAGTGAGCACATTATTTCCATATCTAATCTACTTGATGTCAAGTGATGAGTGCCTAGCACAAAGAGCCAAAAAAATATTTCAAGGCATGGTCCCCAATTTTGAGCCACTGAATTATGGCTTTGATTTGTGTGCCTCTAGTAATATAACAATTAGCCACTTAATTTTGGTGTCTTAGCTTTTCTAACCTGGCTTACAAGGTAGAGGAAAAGAGGCTAGTTGCTAAGGCCTCAATGGCTTTGCGAAGCTCTAAAGTGGTTATTTCATAAGAAAGTCTATGAAAAATGGATAGCTGGCACCAATAGATGTGAAGAAATCTCATAGTATGGGTGATGGAATCATTCCACCACTTGATCCAACTTGTGGAATGCGGAGATCAGTATTCAAGATTCTAGATAATTTTGATGTGGGCTAGTATGGGCTAGTGATGCAACAAAGATGTATTTAAGAAAAACTAGGTCTTACTAGCATGTAGCGGCCTGACTTGCTATTAAATGTAGAAATGAATGGGAAAGTGGTATGATAGAGTCACATCCACTAACGCCATAATCAAAAGTGAAGAACAAATAGCAAAGGAGAAGAAAGATCATGCAAAGATCATAGCATGATCAAGATGTTTAAAGACCCTACTAGACCCAACTCGAAAGTTGCACCGAGTGTTCTAGAGAGAATAAGAATGGAAATAACCAATATTGGGGTCGAAAAGACCCAATTTATTATGCATGTAAAATTAGGCTTCTCTTTTGTCAGCTTCCAACCTGAATGGTAAATACCATCTTTGTCGTATGCCACGTCAACCATATTTAAATCCTCATAAAGAATCCAAGTGGAAACTGGTAATGAATTTGCAATCCATCATTAGAGAAGATCTTTAAACAACATCATTCAAGCCCATAAACATCAATAATACTAAAGGAATGATTATCAATGTTCAAGAGGATCCAGTCAAGTTGGTGTGCGGGGTCATACCTATGATCAACCACACAATCATGCCACCATGGGGATAAAAGGGTGACCACATTATCACATCTAGCATCATGATCAGAGGAAAATATTTTTCTAGCTAGCCAGATAATTTGACAAGCAGAGGGAAGAATAAAACTAGCAACTTTAACTTATTAAGGGCACAATACATCAATACTAGCATGTTTTTGAAGAGTATCCCTAGAAAAATACTTCCTAAAGAGGTCTGTTAGACCTCAAAAATTCCAAAGAGAAAATTCATGTTAAGGACTCAATCATGGCATTGGAGTTTGGCTCCTCCAAAAAGGAATAGTGATTATGAAATAATTCTAGTGGTACTAAACCTATTTGAATTGGAGGATAAAAATTCCTCCATTTTTCTTGAACATATTCTCCTTCTTTAAGATGTTTAGAAGGACCACATGATCTCATATGAGCTCCTAACATGGGAGGAAATGCAGTCGATTGAGCTGTCATCACAGAAGTGGGATCAGGTGTGGTAGAGGGCCTTGGCTGAGATGGAATTCTATTAGTAGCACCATGAACTTATTTCCCCTTCACAGAAGGATTTGAAATAACCACTGATGGCTTAGGGGTTTTGGAAACCGCCCTTGCACCATTGGACTTGTTTTTTAATTTGTAATTGTTGTCTATTTTTCCTCTTGTTTGGCCACTGAAATTTATACCTTATGGGGTTTTATAGCATCCCATGGTGGAGATTTGCTATAGGGAACCACAAGAGGGCAATCTTTGATCTTGTGATCAACAAATTGACATCGATAACAATTGTTGGGCAGCTTAAAATATGTGACCTTCTGGGTATGCCAAAAATTACCAATCTAATATCAATAGATTATTTCAAATCTTGTGAAAGTTCCACTTCAACACAAAATTGATTTTGAGGGTGAGCTTGAAATAGCTTGACGGGTTTAACACAAATGAATTTCCCCAAGGAAGAGGCTATATGGTGAAAAAAATGACAGCATAGCAAGGGTAAACCAATAAATTCAATCCAAACTTGATCCCATAACTTTTTGTCCTTAGAAATAGAAAAATATCGGGTCCAAGGTTGAAAAACCAATAAAGAATACTGGACATACTAAGAACCATGGTTTAAGATTTCCTGAACATGAATAACCTCCACAAAATGAGAAATAAAAAATTCTTTAGTCAAATTCTAGACCATATCAAGGTGGACCCCATGAGTGACCTAGGTTTTTTGGACCCATTATTTTAGCACACTTTTAGGGGGAGTCCTACCAAGAAAATAACCAACAAGAGTATGTTATTTTAACCAGTGACATGCAAAATCAAAATCTGGGATGGGAAAAACCACATCTGCCGAAGAATCAAAAGACTTGTGAAACACTTTCAGAATAATTTTTTGAGGTTGACTTGTTCAAAGGAGGAGCCATTTTGTAGAGTCATCAAACTGCCAACACTAGTAAGAAAAACTGGGTTGGAGTTGGTTGTAGGCATACTAAAACTATAAAAGGTTGTAGTAGATGCGATCGTACAACATAGAGTAAATGAAAATATTATGCCTAAGGTGTGGTATGATGCAAGAGAGGCCAAGGGTGACCGTAGAAACAAGAAAACCAAGAAAACATCATTCACTTTGCATATGGTTCAATCAAGATGAATTATGAAAAAATTCCAATTAATTTATGTTTATATATATATATATATATATCTTTGGCAGGAATTTGTAACACTATGGAATTTGCAACATGTAAAAAGGCATTAACCATTTTTTTATTTCCAATGGGAAAGAAATTTCTTATACAAAATGCAAACTTGGCTATTACTTGAAAAGAGAAATGCCTATTCTATTTTTTTTCTCTTTATTTAAATGATTTCTTTGCATTTGTGGGTAGATAGGATGATAGTTTCATTTCAAAATTTAGTGAGCAAGAAGAATACTATTAAATTTCTACAAATTTTTTAAACTAGAAAGTTTTATTTTGATGGAAAAAGGTATAATTGGTGGATAGGAAGAAAAGTGGATGATTGAGTATTGCAAGTAGTCTAGTGAACAAGTGTCAACCTTTGATTTAAATAAGATAATTTATCAATAGAAATACTGGTATCATATTATTAAAATAAAAATTATCTTTATTTATTACTTAAAGTGCAAAAGTATATATATTTTCAAGAAAATTAAAAATTTTATCTATAAATTAAGATGTAATTTTTTTAAGAATATGGGATAAAAATTTCAATTAATAATTTCCTTAATTTGAGTAAAAGGTTGGCACACACTTGTTTGATTAATCCACATACATTACTTAGCCCATCACTTTTCTTCTTGTCCATCAATTATAACTTTGTTTATCAAAGTAAAAACTATAGTTTAGCAAATTGTAACAATTTATTCGTATTCTTCGTGCTTGCTATAATTTTAAGTGCAAATATTATTCCATATACCTACAAATGAAAACCAATAATTCATTTAATAAATTAAAATGAAATCAAATGAAGTAGAATAAGTATTTCTCTTTAAGTTGTCAACCTTAATAATCAAGCTAGATTTAGATGGTGTCTCAAAAAAAATTTATTATAAGAAAATTTTGTTAGAAATATGTAACCTTGAGTTGAAAAATGAATTTTGGATCCATCCTTGATTCTTGCTCAAAATATCTTGGATTTCAAAGATATCCCATCATGTAGTATCTAGTAGTGTGTAGAGGGTCTATTATGATTTTTACCAAGCATGATGAAAATGAGAAATAAAGAATATTTATTATGCACGAGGCATAAAATATAAACTCTTATGTGTTGTATAGCTAGTCTAAAAATGATATAGAATATTAAATGAAAATAGAGAGTGTATAATATTTGATAAAAATAATATCTATAACATGATTGATTATAATAGTATAAATGATTAAGAATTATATGTTTCCTCGATGGACACAATCTAATTTCTCAACATAGTTTGTAATTTCTTCTCCCAAGCACATAAAGATTACAAGACCAATTCTCATGAAAGACCAATCCAAGATCTAGCATTTAAGGCATACATATTTAAGTTATTTTAGATTTTTTTTTCCAAGTTATTTTAGAATTAGTATTTTGTTTAAGAAGGATATGCCTAGGGAGTTACCAACTGTTGATGTGTTTTTTATGCACTTCTCAACACAAGTAGTGTGTAGCTGCACTACCTCTCTTGAAAGACAATCTTCCACAATCAGATTGCATAACACTATCCCAAGGTCTCTAATGTCAGGTCTTGACAGTGCTTGGAATATCTCAGTTGTTTGATGTGATTTTTCTGGAATCACAAGGCGGACTTACAGATGAGTTACAAAGCATGGGAAGTTGGGTCTTGAAATGGAGTTCCTAAGATGGAGAATTTGTTGTGCATTTGCTATAGGTTCAAATAGTAGTATTGAACTCCATTTTTATCATTGGATTTAGCTTTACAATGTGCAATGAACCTTTCCTAAGGTACTTATTGAAAAAAAGGAAAAAGGCCAGGGAAGAGAGAAGGTTCCTGGATCTGAAACTACAAATGAACAGTGATCATGGAGGCTGCTACAGTAGAAAAACTCCCTAAACTAGGTTTTACTTGGCCAAGAGAAACCTACAGTTGCACAAAACTAGTGCAATCTTCTAAGGATTGCATATTTTCAAATTGCATATGCACATCATGCACATGCAATTGAACTAAGTTGCAACATTGAAATCAAGAATCCTAGGCTAACTTTACACAACAGTTTGTCATCAATAAGTGTTAAAAGTATGGGCTGAAAGTTCATCAAATACCATAACAACAATTTCCATTATCACCTCCATTCAAGAATCTACAACTAAAACTACTATGGAAGTTGAACCATGCATACATAAAGAGAAAACTCAAAACGAACACCCATAAATCATGCAATGTTGCTTTCTATTGCTACATAATGTCTTTATATTAGTTCTCCCACCCTTACAAATAAGGGGCAAGCCCCTACTTATAGTTTTCCAAAGCCCAAATGAATGGCTAGGATTAATTCACATTGAGTGGCTTAGATTCAATTACATTAGGGTTTCACCTAGACCCCACAATATTCAGCAATTTAAAATACATCCTTGTCTTTTCTCTATTTTGTCATCTAGTGCCCAGGTGCTGTAGCAATTTTGTCATTTAGCTGATTGCCCTTTTACTGTAGTTGAAACTACTTGAAATCCACCTAAGTCTTACTTAATGTTTTTGTAGTGTTCTTCCTTGGATCAAACGAGCTCGTTCACGATTGGAATCAATGGATTGGTTGCCCTTGATTCAAGGAGACAACCCCTTATGCCTTCTTCAAGGCCACCCCCTTGCATTTTTGTCCTTGACTTCCTTGGCACAGGCCTTCTTCTAACGCCGACCTTGTTGGTGGGTGCGACGGGGAGAGGCAAACATGAAATGAATGGTGACAGGAGCTATGCGCATTCCTTGTTCAGCTTTCTCAATGGGTCTCCTTGACGGACCCGCGATAGGCTCCTTGAATCCTGCGTACATGAAAAGCCATAAGTGCTTTCATACACAAATCAAGGAAAACGTTAGTCAAATATTGCAAAATATTTGTTAGATCCATCCATGCATAATCAAAAGATCATGATATTCATATTTGGAGCTCATTTGGACCATAAACATCAATGCGGGCCCAAGGGGGTAGGCAGCGAACAAGGGATAACAAACCAGAAGGGAAGTTCCCAGACCTCACAAAACTTAACAAAACCAAGATTTTTCAATTATAGCACATGGGAAAAGGGGAAGGAAGAGTTCCCATTAAACTTCCTTAAGATTGGACTCATTTGACAAAAACTGGAAGTTCAAAACGGCCAAAGAGGGACAGAGTCCTAGAAACGACCACGGAGGGGCTGGGCTCCAGAGGATGGGTCATGAGGGCTCCATGGATTTTCAATACGACCACGGAGGGATGAAGTCCCAAAAATGGCTATGGAGGGGCTGGGCTCTGGAGGACGGGTCACCTGGGCTCCACGGATGTTAAAAATAGCCACAGAGGGATGAAGTCCCAAAAATGGCCATGGAGGGGCCGGGCTCCGGAGGCCAGGTCGCCAGGGCTCCAAGGATGTTCAAAACGGCCAAAGAGGTATAGAGTCCTGGAAACGGCCATGGAGGGGCCGGGTTGCTGGGGCTCTACAGATGTTCAAAATGGCCAAAGAGGGACAAAGTTCCAGAAATGCCCACAGAGGGGCCGGGCTTCGGAGGCCGGGTTACCGGGGCTCCACGGATGTTCCAAAACAGCCAAAAGGCGACGAAGCTCCGAAACCACCGAAACTTAATGGAACATTGAAGAAACCTTGGAAATTCACTTAAGCACCATGAACACATCCCAAATCCACCAGAAAGATTTCCCCAAAGTCAAAAATGTGGAAACCGGACCGGCAGGGGTCCATGGATGTTTCCAAAATAGCCAAAAAGGAAGGGAGTTCCAGAGGGAAAGTTCTGAAACCACTAAAACTTAACAGAATGTTGACGAAACCTTGGAAGTTCACTTAGGCACTAGGAACACATCCGAAATCTACCAAAAAGTTGGCTCCAAAGTCAAAAATGTGGAAAACCGATTGGCAAGGTTCCACGGATGTTTCCAAAACAGCCAAAGAGGAAGGGAGTTCCAGAGGGAAAGTTCTGAAACCACCAAAACTTAATGGAACGTTGACAAAACTTTGGCAGTTCAATTAGGCACCCCAAACACATCCCAAATCCACCAAAAATTTGTCCCCAAAGTCAAAAATGTGGAAACCAGACTAGCAGGGGTCCACGAATGTTTCCAAAACATCCAAAGAGGGAGGGAGTTCCGGAGGGAAAGTTCTGAAACTGCTGAAACTTAATGAAACATTTACGAGACTTTGGTTGTTCACTTAGGCACCCCAAACACATCCCAAATCCGCCAGAAAGTTTTCCCCAAAGTCAAAAAAGTAGAAAAAAGCGAATTGAGCGGTTAGGGGCCTAGTCAGCAGAAACAAGACAATGGGCAAAAGAGGGACGGGGGACTTCATTTCTCTGCGGATTTGAATACCCTAAGTAGGTGAATTCGGTAAGGGGAATTTGATCATTTGAAGGCACATGACCAATTTGAGCTTGGAAAATGGGGCACGCAAAACAAGATAAGAGTAAAGCAGCCTATTGAGAGTGAAAAAAAGGGGGTCCCTGCCTACGGTGGGGTGTGTGTACAAAACATGCACAACACCAACCATTGTTGACATTGTTAGAAAATGTGAACCTTGCATTTTAAGAAACTAGCATAGCCAATCCAATAAATATGAAATTTTAAGAGGGAAAAATCACTATGGGAGTTGGTGAATTTAGGCTTATATGGTCCCATGCAAACTCTTAACCTAGGAAAAAATTAATATTTTATGACCTTCATTGATGACTATATAATAAATAATTGGACTAAGTGCAAGCTAATGGGTCCACTTTTAGTGGAAGTCTCGAGCATGAAAAAATAAAAAAATGGGGTACCCATTTCATAAAAAGGAGGTACCTACTTAGGATCATGCTCTCGAACTTAAAGTCCTACCCATATGAAATGGGTACCTATTTTTATTTTGAAAATGGTTACCTATTTTAAATATAAATAGGTACCCATTTTAAAATAAGTACAATGTTTAAATTGCAATGGGTACCCATTTTAAAATAGGTATCTATTTCTACTTATATCATATACTCATTCCTTTTCTAAACATGATTATATTTTAGAGTGAGCATTTGTTTCATAAAATTTAAAATTTATAAACGATGATTTTGATTTTATTTCAATATTACTCAACCCTTAGCCTTGGACCTACAAGTAAAATATCATCAAAATATCAAGAGAAAACTTGACTTAGCAATATGGCTAACAACTCTATTTTTATAATTTTTTCATAAAATTGAAACTCATTATAGATGATGATGTGTAGTTTTCAATTATGTAATTATTTCAATGATTGGACATAAATTATATTTATTACTCAAATTTTGAGGAAGGTGGTTCATAAAATTGAAATGATCAGATGGGTAGGGTATGTGCAGGATCATGGTGGGCCAAAAAGTGGCAATATGATGGGTATTTGTAGGGTATGTGGCTGACGACTTTTTTTTTACCAAAAATTTGATGAAATGACAATGGTTTTTAAAGGAGATTCATAGCTTTCCACCAATATAAATTATGCATTATTTTGAATTTAATAAATAATTATTATTCATTTTCTATTTGAATTACGACTAAAGTCCTGATTGATAGGCTGATTGGAAAACATTTATAGCTTTCAAACAATATCACATTTTTGGAATCCAAAACATGCATCACATTCTATGCTTCACATACTATAGTATTAAAAAAAGAAAAAAGAAATTTCATGAAATTTTGACCAAGTTAAGGTGGTCAGACATACGAGTTTTTATATTTTTTAAAAGTTGTAATAAAAAATTCATAATTAATTATTTACTTGGAAAAAAATTACAAAAAAATATGCATCACATCTAGACATGAGTCCTCTACTTATGTCTAAAATATTATAAAAAATTATTAACATTTTATTGTGGTTAGGTTGGTTAGACAAACACCTACTTCTTATTTTTCCTGAAATTTAAGTACTCTGCATTGAAATTTCAAATTTTCACCAAATAGATTAAAAAAAAAAAAACTAAACCTAGTAGTTTAGAAACTACATTCAATTTGCTACAGATTATATTCTTACATATTTTTGAAATAATATAGATAACTTAATCAAATTTTTACATCAAGTTTCCTAACTCTGATTTTTCTTTTTTTGCCAGGGCCTATTTTTTCCATGATGATCCTGCACATACCCGGTATTAGTATTTTTTAATAACTTTTTATTTTTATTTAAAAAAAAAAAAATTATATGTGACCAATCTAGAGGTCACTATTTGAAAAATGAAAAATTAACTCATTTAATTATTATTTAACTTAAATTATATTGGCTATAAATAAGAGGTTTGAAAAAATAGAAATTAGGGCCAATAAAATATTAATTAAAAATATATATTTAGAAAAATAAAATAAAAATATCCTAACCAAACTTCATCATAATACACATATTTTTCCAAAAGTAAACAATTTTTTTTTTTAGTTAGGTCAAATTCCTTTGGTTGTACATGTGCATGTTTTAAGCCAAAATAAAAGACTTTGAAAAAGTAACTGTTGTACATCCTATATAAAAATAAGTATTATCATCTACATATTAGATAAATTACATATTTGAAAAATATACATGAAATCATACATTTCATCTTTTTAGACATTGTTAATATTCTATGTGTAATTCCTTAAAATTTTTACTCCATGTATGAAAAAAATTGATTTTTTAGGAAAAAAACATTTTCACTTTTTGACCAAAAACTGGACCCATTATCTTGCACTTATTCCATGTCTACTTATTGAAAGACAAATATAAAGCCTTTGAGAATTTTAAATATTTTAATATTGTTGATTATAAATAATGTTGATGTTTGATCAAGGTACTAATATTAGATGGAGGCTCATAGTGTATGCCTTCAAATAAATTTGAAATTTCTGTTCGAATGAAGTCATTAAGAATGAGTTTCCAACTAGTTATGCTCCAAACAAAAATAAATTAAAAAAAACCGAGAATAGGACCATCATGGAGATTAAAAGAAGCATATTGAAGGCCATGGGGATTCAAATTGAATATTAGGGTGAGTTTTTGAAATAGAAATATACTTTCTAAATAGATGAACCACAAAGAATGTGCATGACAAGATTCCACAAGAAGTATGGAAAAAATATAAAATAAAGCATGGAGCACCTAATTTTTTTTGAGTGAGTTGCATATGCATTTGTGCAAAAGGAGAAAAGATAAAAAAATTCCATGATAGAGGAAAAATATACATCTTCATAGGCTATAGTGAATAATTTTAGGCATACAAATTATGTAAACTTGTCACCAAGAAATTTATAATCAAGATGGATGTTAATTTATAGAAAATTAATCATAGCATGACATGATGTACACCTCCTTAGGTATTTTAGTAATGGTAACCATTATGAAAAAAGGAAGGAAATAAAGATCAAGAAGGTATCTCTATAATATATCTAGAGCATAACAATCAACTTTAGTTATCACTTATAGTATCTCCTAGAGCCTAACCCTCCACATTGAAGATTATTAATAGTAGGTTTAGAAGCATACCTCATAGTCAAGTAGCTCCAATATTAAGAATTAAAATTTAATTCTTGTTTGAACCCTAATGCTAAGAAATATAATAATTTTGAGGGAGATATGAAAATACAATGTATGATGAATTAGTTGAAAATCTAGATTTTGTATTATTTTCTCACAATGATCTAGTACATTTTGGAAAATCTATAAAAGAAGAGAAATAGTTTGAGGCCATCGATGAAGAGATAGATCCAATATAAATAAATACTACATGAAATATCTATAATATATAGGTAAACACATGATTATTGTAATTCCCCACCATGGAACCCATGAAATATTAAATCAAATAAATGGGCTAATTTTTTATTGAAGTAAAATATATAACACTTAAGAAATATTAGTGAAAATAGATGTAAGTACTAAATATGAAATCTAACTCAAACCATGACAAATGTTAGAATTAGTCAATCTAAACAAGGAAATAGAGTACTCCTATGAAATACTTGACCATGCTACCTATGCAAACAAAATAATGAAATGCCAAAGAAACCAATTGAAGGCATATAAAAGCATGTGCAAACCCTATCCCATAGTGGGAGTTGTGCTCCTTTGATGTAGAAAGGATTCTCTTTCCCATCCCCTTGATAAGCTTCCAATATGATGAAGATGCAAAGAAGAGTGATGAAGTGCAAGATGAATGTGCCTATAGTGGAAATGCTTAAGATTGTGGATTATTATTGTGAAGAGAATGCTTCTATTTATAGGGTTGAAGAGTTGAAGAATGAAGATATTGGAGGAATGTCAGACTAAAGGAGAGCCAATAAGATTGTGACACTTGTCACAAGTATATTGGATGAAGGTGGAGCACATTTTGGGGAATGTGCAAGTAAAGAGGATGGAAGAGAAATAAATGCACATGGTTGAAAGTGTAAGAGGATGTGGGTGAGGATGTAAGAGAGATTAGTGCATGTGGTTGAGATGTAAGAGAAGTTAATGCATGCAGTAAGAAAGTCAAATAAGTGGAGTTATTGGAGGAATATTCCCAAAGCATATTCTTTTGTGAGGGAATATAGGGTAATTAGTTAATAAAAGAATTGATTTTCATGTGCAAGTGGGTTAGTTAAGTAGGGGTTTGGTTTGATCAAGGTTGAGTCAAAAGCTAGAGAATGGGTAATTAGGATTAAGGATTAATTAATTCAAAATTAATTAACTTGGAGGAAATAGGGGATTTGACATTTGATTTATTAAATTAGATGAGAGGACTTTAGAGATTTGATTAAATAAATTAATTTATTTAAATCAACATGATGAACATAAGTGAATTAATCTAATAAATTGCTTTATTTGATTAATAGAAGAATTTGATAATCAAATCAAAATTAGATGCACAATGTCAGAATTATTTGAATGTCTACATTTTTCCCCTCTTTGAAGCAACACACTAATTGTGTTGGTTCAAAGATTGATGTTGCCAAGATCGAAATTCAAAAATTTCCCAATTTTTTCAGATGCCCCACTATTGCCATGTAGTTGAAAGTATGCTGGTACACTGCCCCATCAAGAGATTAGTCAAAAAAGTCCAATTTTATAGTCAACCTCGCAACAAATATGCTTTATGGATGTATGGATGGTTATATTATGAGATGATTAGACTAAAAAATATAAATTATGATGATGATACAAGTGAGATGTTTTTAAGATGCTTAGATTAAAAAATCTATATTATCCTAAATAACTCAAATGATGATGTAATGCATGTGAGATGGATGATGTCTCCTATTATGATGATAGGATGAGTATGCTGACATTTTATGAAGGAAGGATGGATGCATTGATATTTTGGTGAATTACATGATATCATGTTAGTGTGAAAGAGGATAGAAGAATGAGAGGGATCAACCCTTGATTCCAAGAAGATGGAGAAGTCCAACAAGTCTATGAGTTGTCGAGAGTTTATTAGATATGATTGTGAGTGATGATGTATAGCTTATCGAGGGATTTGGGATATAAATGGTACAACTTTCCTTATGTTTGATAACACACATGGATACGATGCATCAAGGTATAAACAACTAGGATGGCGTGGTATCTAGTGGATGGAATTTGACTCAGCAAACATATAGGAGTATCCTTGTTCACAACAGACATATGAAAACCTTATTAGTATGTACCTTAGACACTTTGAACATCTTGGACCAAAACATAGAAAGAAAAAACCTTCCCATTTAATAGTCAACAAGCTGTTCAAAATATCCTCCCACATACCTAACAAAGCAAGTATCGCCAAGTTACAAGAATATCCAACAAGCACAACAGACAAAAGATAATGTTCAATTCACAATTCCTTTCTCTCTAAATAATTTTTTTTAGACATCATCAAGAGGTCATAGGAATAGGTGTAATAAGATAAATAAAAAGAAAAAATCAAGTACACAAACAAGTCAATGTTCTTCATACCTCTGGCCAAAGGGATGTGTTTTGCTTAGGATAAGTATCAAAGTGATTGCCAAAGATAATGCCCATTGTAGGAATGATGCATCCTAGGACATGTTAGTGGATGGTGGCAAGTTGATAGGTTGTTTGAAAAGGTTGTTGATATAAGGTTCGATTGACATGTTTGCTAGAAAGATCACGAGTTTGATTTTATGTTTAAAAGTTTGTTGTTTTGATATTTATTATGCATTTGAAGTTTTCTTTTGATGATTGTTATGGATATTTCTATTTGTATTGCCAAAGGATGAAGGTGACAATTGATTTATTATGGATGATTGATTATCGTGGGTGAAGCGAAATGAGATAGATGAATTTTTTCAAATATTTGGATTTTTTTGATGTTTTTGAAATGTTATGAGGTTGTTTTTTGTATTTTTTGGGTTATTTACATGTTTTTGTATTTTTGTGTCTCAGGGGCTCATCAATGATGGCCTTTCCTACGTTTAAGCTTAGAGATGACATAGTTCAGATACCATGTTTTTGACCCTTTTTTACTTTTTGACCTATTTTGGGATTTTGATATGTTTTGGATGTTTTTTGGATTTTCACATGAATTTGATGATTTGGATATGGATATGTATGATAATATCAATGATCTATTTGGGATCTTGTTGAAAAACAAACTAGGGTTGGTTGATTTGATTGATGGATTGATGATGTGATAACATTGTTGAGGATACACAACAATGCAAGGATAGTGTTAAGCAAAACGAGGATTGGGAAGGATATCCCAAGATGATGATGGATTGATTGGATATGATTGATGAATATTTTGAAGCTTGCATTGGAAAAAAAATTGTTTGAATGATTTGATGTGATGTTGATGCAAAAATTAGATGCAACTAATATTGATTGTTTGGATCGATGTTTGATGAAAGATAATGATTGATAAGGAACATCTTGTAAAAATATGCCATGGGTTTATTATTTGGATTCTTTCTCACAAATGCTTTGACAAATTTGATTTCACATTTTTCCAATGTTTGGATCACCACATAAGCTGGAAGATATAGATCAAGATGTATTCCCAAAGAAAGATGTAAATATCTACCCCAAGTGTCTAGCAATGTATGAAATTCCATGGGTGGATGATTGTATAGATATATGGATGGATGGATATGGTAGCCATGCAAAGGATACCAAGGATTATCTTGTGATAAGATAAAGGTGTTCAAATAGAGGATACTCATTTGGATAGTGCTTCATGACTTAAATAGGGTTGGATAGGATAAGATTAATGAAAAATGATCCATGTCAAGATGTTTACCATAAGCAAGTGTAAAGTGTACACCAAACTTTTATCAAGATCAAGATAATGGAGATAGATGGCAATGGGTTGGATAAATGATCCATGGATGAATGTATTTATTATGGATAGGATGGATGGAATGTTGGATTTATTATGGATGAGATAAGATGCTTTGACCTAAACTAGCACACATAGATGCTGGATTCTACACATGACATCTATTTTCTAGGTTTTCATCATGGTACCTGTCCAAAGCGTGACCATAGTGGTTTTCACTAGTGGAAATTTTTTATCTTTACTATTTTTATGGTTTTTTTTTTTTTTTAAATTTTGTGAAAGATTTTAAGTTCATGCTGAACCACCTAGTGGTGCCGATGTAGATGCTTCTATCATAATGTACCATCGATATACTTCTTGAAGAAGCTTCTTTTCCAAGATACATGCACTTGAATACAACTTTTGAGATGCTTGATCTACTTTTTTGATACCGGAATTAACTTTGTCTTTGTGCACACTTTGCAATAGAATTCCTTCTAAATCCTTATGATGAAGGGTGGCTGCCAATACATGGTTAATGTGATAATTGGATATCATGCATGGAGGAGTGGATGGTGTTGTGTGTTTAAGAATAGGAGATAGATTGGTTGATAGTTTGCAACCTTCAACTCTTGAAACTTGGGAGGATGAGTAATGATGGGTGGATACAAAAGTGTGTGTGAAATTAGGACCAATTGCTTGATATACTTTGTATGTTGCTTGAGAAGCCTGCTTTTAAATTTGTGGATGTATTTGATGGATAATTTTCCCTTCTTAATTTTTCCCCATAGTTTCTTTGACTGATGGAGTTTGATAGGGATAATCTTTCTTTGTATTTTTTTGTATCCATTTGTATTTGATTTGTCCATTATGCTTCCCAACTTCTTTTTCTTTGATAATGTTCTTCATGCTTTGATTCAAATCTTTCTTTTGATGTTGGTCCCAATTTGTGGATGGGGTGATGGGTGGATGAAGATTCATGACATGGTTGGTTGTAGTATTAGCATTGGTTTCATTATAAGGATTCTTCATGCTTTGTATGTTGATGTTTGCTTGAGATGAAGTTGCCTCGAATATTGTGAAAGTAGTACCTTCATGCTTTGATTCTACCTATTTAGAGATTTCCTGTTTAGCAATCATTCTCTAATAAATAACCATTGTAGATGATGGTATTTCAATATGTTGCTCTGCTAATTCTAGAATACCTTGTTTGGTCCAACCTATTTCCTTGAGTGGATAATGTTGGATATCTTGATATATGATGTCCTTAATTTGAATTTGGGATATATCTGATCCTGATGTTGACAACCCAACTTGACTGTAGGAATCAATAAACTCATATTCTTGTGTAATAATGTCAAGAGTAAAGGAATCTTGTTATGAGTGAAGATCATCTATGTTTCCATCCAAAGCAAGCATATAATGGGTAGATGGAGGAGTATGTGCTATATGGATATGATCATTTGCAAGAGAGTTCCCATTAGATCATTGTAGTATCATGGAGATACAGATTCTTGTTCTTGGTTAATTTTGGAATTTCTTTTGATGTACTTTGGATCAAGTTCTTGACATGGGTCAATTTCAAAGAATGAATTTCTTATAAAGATGTGGACTATGGAAATGGAGTCACAACTTCTCTTATCCACACCTAATAGGGGAATGAAGGAAGAGGAATCTGATTTTGCAAAGTTCACACTCAAGCACAATTTTGTGAGATTCCAATGCAATAAAGATTAATATCTGTGAAGTGACATTTTTCCTAAGGCTGTAAATAGATAAAGAAGATAAATTATGGATGCAAAACTAAATAAATTCAGAATGTTTGAAAACAAAATGTGGTATGCAAAATGAACTAAATATGCAAGTAAACTATAAAAAATCTTAAAGAAGCTCGAGAGGTGCACCTATAAACTAGAATACGATGCAGAGAGGCTATGGAATCCTATAGAATTTATTGTTGAAGCCAATTGGGACACTTATGCCTAGCTAGGTGACTTAGTCCTATTTCAGGGAAATTCTGCCAAAATAGATTTATGCCAAAAGGTTATCTAGAATTGCAGAAAAAAATTTCCTTCTAGGAAGTGGGACTAATTTTCTTCTAATGGCAACTTAGTCCACCTTGAACTTTCAGTGATTTCGAAGATGCAATTTGTAGCTCTCGATCTACACTTTTTCTCCTAATAGGTTTCTGGGTCTGAATCTATAGAATCTGGTCTATAGGTGATCTCCAAGCTTCTATTAGGGTTTTATTGAATTTAAACTAATTTGATGAATGGTTGACACCTTTTAACATGTTTCTCTTTGATAAATTTGCATACAAGACCTACAAAACACACATACAAAGAGGGGAAAAAGGGTTAAGGGTTAGTGAATAGGGGTTTTCCTTGGTCAAACCCCAGTTTGGTAATTAAATCGTTGAAAATGAAATGAAATGAAAAGAGAATGATGAATGAACAACATGCAATGCTACAACTCACCAAAATATTGAAGTAGAAATAATTATATGAAGATATGAAAGTAATAGCTCCAAAGTGCTTGAACACAAAATCACTTGATTGCTTGATGATTGCTTGAATGATTAAGTGAATGAATTAGTGAGTGAATGAATGGATGGATGAATGGGGGTCAAAATGAGAGGAAAACCTTATATTTATACATGATTATACAAAATTTACTAAAAATACCACATCATAGGTTGACCTAAAGGTTTAGAAAATAATATCCTGCCATAATTTTGAAACAATTTCAATTTTTGTGCCAAGTGGGACTAGGTCACCCCAAGTGGCAACTTGGTCCCACCAGAGAAATTTTAATGGGTGTCAGGAATTAAAGTGTATTAAATGATTTTTAATAGGATTATTCTTTGAAACACACTTAAGTAGGGCCTGTAAATGTATTAAGGGGTCATTTAAACATAAGAAAGAGTCAAATTATTGATGAAAAACGTAGAAAAGCATGAAAGTTTGTTACAAATATTTATAACACTTTTAAACAGGACTTGGTAAGTGATAAAAAAGAGGTTATTTAAGTGAATTATAATAAAAAGGCCCTATAAAATTGTGACAATACATTACAATAGTTAAGTAAGGAACCACTTGAATTATTTTAATTTCCTAGGGCCCAAGACCTAATGTGAATGTGTGGACCAAATTAAAAAATTAAAAAATCAAGGATCAACTAAGCCAAAGTCACAAGGAGAAACTAAAGAAGATAGAAAAAGTAGAAGGGTTACTTTTTGAGTGTCCACATTTAGCCTCCACTTTAGTGAGAGGATGAACTTGCTTCAAACTCTTACTAAAGTAGACCAACGCGCATTGAAGAGGGGTTCTCCTAAACCAATGGTAGCAAGGTGGGAAAACAATAATCAAGTGGGGTGATCAAGCCCCCAGGATGAAGATCTCATAATGAACCAACATAAGTACAAAGAGAACATTCATGATATCAAGAACAATGAAAAGGAACAAGCATACAAAGACAAAGATGAAAGAGAGAAAAATAAATGAATCAAATCAAGCTCTAACCATTTATCCAACATGATGTGGATCAAATCTAGGATTTTTTTATAGAGAGAAAATGCATACTCACTTTGAGGCAACGAAAATCATGGCTATCCACTAGGTGAGAAGGACCAAAAGATGAGAAACATACACTTGAATGGATGGTATGCACTCACACACACACATAGGTGGATATGGGGAAGTCATGCCTTAGAATGGGATTCTCGCTCAACCATACCAAAGTTATAGGGTATGTGCATGATAATCATGGAAAAAATAGGCCCTTAAGTGGCAAAAAATTTAGAAAAATCAGTGTTAGGCAACTTGACGTAAAAATTTGAATAAGTTATCTATATTATTTCAAAAATATGTTAGAATAAAATTTGTAGAAAATTTAATGTAGTTTCTAAACTACTAGGTTTATTTATTTTTCTATTTGGTGAAAATTTGAAATTTCAATGCAGTAGTACTTAAATTTTAGTAAAAAAATAAGAAGTAGGTGTCTGTCTGACCACCCTAACCATAATCAAATGATAATATATTTTTATAAAATTTTATATATAAGTAGAGGACTAATGTTCGAATGTGATGCATATTTTTTTTGTAATTTTTTTGCAAGTAAATAATTAATTATGATTTTTTTATTACAACTTTTAAAAAATATAAAAACTCGTATTTCTGACCACCTTAACTTGGTCAAAACTTCATGAAATTTAATTTTTCTTTTTTTAATCCTATAGTACATGAAGCATATAATGTGAAACATGTTTCATATTCAAAAAATGTTATACCATTTGAAAGTTATAGATGTTTTTCAATCAACCTATCGATCATAACTTTAGTCATAATTCTAATAGAAAATGAATAATAATTATTTATTAAATTCAAATTAAAGAATAATTTATATTGGTCGAAAGCTGAGAATCTCCTTTAAAAACCCTTTTCATTTCATCAATTTTTGGTAAAAGAAAAGTTGCTAGCCACATACCCTACAAATACCCATAATATTGCCACTCTTTGGCCCATCATGATCCTGCACATACCCTATACCTCCTGATAACTTTAATAAGGTACCAAAAAAGAGAATGGATTTTTGAGCTTCATGAGACAGGAAAAACTTTGTATGCTTGGAGCTCATGAACAAACACGATGGCACCACAGGAATGCAAGTTGTGTTATGCAAGGTGGCCATATAACAAATAATGTAAAATGCAACATGAAAAGAATGTTCAAAGGAGTCTTTCTTAGTTCATGCGAGGTCTTTAACTTAGGGAACATTGTACCTAATGTCTCCAAGAGATGAGTGATCAAAGAATATAAAATTCACAACTTAGGGGATGCAATGTGTCACATCAAGCCACCAAGAGGAATGTAATATGCTAAGATAGATCACACTCATGAAGGACATCATACCCAATGTAATCCACAAAGTGAAAAATGCATCGTAGGAAGTAAGAAGGCTACACTAAGAACCAAGAAAAAGAATAATGCCAATGTATACCCCCACTTTAAAGGAATTGCTAAAAACCATGTTGTGAGCAATTGCTTTAAAGTAGCAAATGAAAAATGGTAAAAGAAGAAAGAAGACATGAGAGCCAACGTGGAAAGCCCTATGCCAAATCATATGTTTCCGAGTAAGGTTGTGTCATGTGAAGGAAAAGAAAAGAAAGGTGTTTCCCACAAAATAAAAACACCAAACATATAAGGGATCTATGGATTTGGGGTTAGTATATTCTTTGCTACAATGTTTTATAGAGAGCTCAGAATTGTCATCATCCCCCAAATACATAGAACTGGAAGAATGACAAAAAGAGAGTGAAAACAAAGAAAAATAAGGATCCTTTTGGGTCAACATGGAAGAGACATAGGGTGTCTCGACACCTTGCATCATCCCCAAAAGGAAAACACAAGCCAAATGAAAAAGAAAAGTTGAAAGAGGGTATGTGTGAGATCATGATGGGCCAAAAAGTGGCGATATGATGGGTATGTGGTTGATGACCTATTTTTTACCCAAAATTGATGAAACAAATAGGGTTTATAAAGGAGATTCTCAAATTTCCAACAGTATAAATTATGCTTTACTTTGAATTTAATAAATAATTATTATTCATTTTCTATTTGAATTATGACTAAAGTCCTGATTGATAGGCTGATTGAAAAACATCTATAGCTTTGAAATGGTATCACATTTTTTGAATAAAAAACATGCGTCACATTCTATACTGTTCATACTATAGGATTTAAAAAAATGAATTTCATGAAGTTTTGACCAAGTTAAGGTGGTTAGACATAAGAGTCTTTTATATTTTTTAAAATTTGTAATAAAAAATTAATGATTAATTATTTACTTGGAAAAAAATTACAAAAATTTATGCATCACATCGAGACATGAGTCCTCTACTTATATCTAAAATATTATAAAAAAATATTATCATTTTATTATGGTTAGGGTGGTCAGATAGACACCTACTTCTGATTTTTCACTGAATTAAGTACTACTACATTGAAATTTTAAATTTTCACCAAATAGACTTTTAAAAAAAAAATAAACCTAGTAGTTTAGAAACCACTTTCAATTTGCTATAGATTCTATTCTTACATATTTTTGAAATAATATAGATAACTTATTCAAATTTTTACGTCAAGTTGCCTAACTCTAATTTTTCTTATTTTTTCACCACTTAAGGACCTTTTTTTCCCATGATGATCCTACACATACCCAAGAAAAATGATTTTTTTTGGGTCAACATGAAGGATACATGAAATTTCTCATTGTCTTGTGTCATCCCCAAAAGGAAAACACAAGAAAAAGACAAAATAAAAATGCAAAGAAAAAGAAAAGTTGTTTGGGTCAACGTGAAGGAGACATGGAATGTCTCAATGCCTTGCTTGATCCCTAAAAGGAAAACACAAGAAAAAGATAAAAGACAAAAATGATGTATGACATAGAGAAGAATGAAAATACATGAGATAGAGGAATGTCACAAAGAGAGAGAACATAGAAAAAACATCACGGGGGAGTACATTACACACATATATACACAAAAAAGAAAAATAAAAAGAAAATGCAAAAGACTAGTAAGGAAAATGTAATTCAACCCTTGAGCAAGTCATCCACCTCATAGTCATGTTAATGATATGTTGAGGGCAGGAAACTAGCCAAAGGGACAAGAGAAAGTGCTGAACTAGGGGAAGCACTCGGTTCTACACTCTTTTTAGGAGTATTCAAATCATTATGCACCTCTTCATCAATTTTAGAGATATCATCATAATCGTCTAGATTAATCACAATAGGAGGACAATGAAGGGTGTACCTTTTGTTGTGATTGTTGTATGGGATCATTTTGTTGTGGTTGGGGAGGAGGGCCATCATGCATTGCTTTTTTCAAGTGTGGATTTTACTTTTTTTTGTTTCCTTCTTCATATAACTTGTGAGCAAGAGCACGAAGTCTATGCCTACATTCCCTAGCTCCTCTGTTTCTTTTGGTTTTGTTGTCGAGTTGTGTTTGTGAAGGAATGGGTTGATCAACCATAGGTTCCTTTTATTCCCTAGTGGGAAGAATGGAAGGAACATTTCAAGTTTGGTTATCATTGTCTCGTGGTCTGTTGGATGTTGTTGTGGAAGTTTTTGGTCTTGGTTGAGCTTGGTTGTTTGGTTTGTGTTCTGGTTGAAGTATTGTTTCATCTAAGATAAGATTGTTGGAAGTGGATGAGGACATTTTGTGGAGAGACAATTCTCCTATTTTCTTTGATTTAAATTTTTGGTAAGCAATGAAAAATAAATCTTGTTGAGACATTATAGGTTCGATGGGCTTGGGCCAAAATTCTTCTAAGGAAAAGTTTCCTTTGGAAGACAAGGGGTTAAAGCCGCTATGGTGGACAATGGATATTTTATTTTGAAATGGAAACTTTAAGAATTTGTGTATAACCAAAGGGACAACTTTCATTGAGAAAATCCATGGATGGCCTAACGACTGCGAGATAATGGAGAATGCGACATCCAATATTTTTGGTCCTATTTTTAATGGAAGGATGATCAATCCTATGATAGGGAAAGCAAAACCATTTTGTGTTTTGGTCCATGATTTCAGTTTATCATAATCATCTTGATAAAGATCATGTAATACCAAAAATTCCTCAGTGATCACGTTTGATCCACATGCAAGATCTATTAGTATCTCATTAGTGGGCTTGTCATATATATGACTGACTATGTAAAGATGACCATTGGGGAGATTTTTAAGTATGTCTATAGAGGAGAAAGTAATATCAAGATATTTCTTGGGTTGGCCCTTATGAGGGATAACGTCTATCACACCTACCATCTCATCCATAGGATTAACATGGGTATTATGTGGAATGGGATCAAGATGTTCATTATTTGTATCAACATTCATCACATCATTCTTTGTAGTTTCATTGGTTAGCTTTGACAAATGAAACATTATGTTTGGGCATTGGATTAGTGAAAATTTGCAACTTTTTATTTGGAGGGGCAACAGACTTATAACCTTGGTCATTAACACCAACAATGGATAGACAGATGGAATCAATGAGGTCTTGCACAAGATGTTAAGATGCTTACAATGTTCTATTTCATGTCCATTTTGTCTATGATAATGACAATAAGCATTGGACTTAAATTTCAAAGGTAAAGGTTTAGTAGGATCAGGTGGTTTGACGACAGGTAAGGTAATCATTTGTTGTTGTAAAAATAGGGACATTGTGTTATGATGGGTGTTTGGTAAATATGTGAAGTGTTTTTTCAGATCTCCATAACTAAAGGGCACCACAGTTTTAACAACTATTACTTGGTTGTTAACAGTTTGAGTTGGTTGTTGAGGGGGGTTGAACTATAAGAACCCTTTTTTTTGCTTTCTAAATGGTTGGGAATTTACTAACTATTTGGAATGTTGTTGTGACATGAGGAGTGGTATAGGTAGGTATGGAGGTTACTGTTGAGGGAGGAGGAGTGTGAGGTCCTCCTTGGCTAACCACATTGTTTGCTAGTTGAGAGGCACTAGAGGTGGAAGGAGCATGTTTTGTGTATATGTGAACTATTTGTTTCACAACGTCTAGGCCTTCTTCACTTTCAAGCATGTGATGGATGTTTTCTATGGTAGGAATTGCAGTGGCTCAAATGCTTTCAAGGCTCACTTGATATTGGAGACGTGTTAAGTCCTCATGAATGTTAATTATTTTGTCTTGTGGGATATGATCATTCTGTGTCAACTTGCATGTTATTGGAAGGAAAAGAGTTGCTAAAGGTAGTATCCATGCCTAGTGTACTTGTTGCAATACTAGGAGTGGAAGATTTAGATAACCCAAGATCCACAACAAGTGTGTTATCGTGGGATAGCATGAGTCTCAAACTTCTTCTCACTAAGGTATTAGAAATAGGACACCAAACACATATTCAAAGGTCTCTAAATGTAGGATGAATGCAAATGCAATGTAGACTAATAAGAATGAAATAATTAAAGCTTAAATTTTGGAAAGTAAAACTAAAATGCAGAAACAACAAACAAAAACTCATAAATTGCAGATTAAATGCTAGAAAGTGCAGTGAAAAATATGCAACTGGACTAAGTTGCCCAAGGTGGCGAATGAGTCTGGGTAGTGATTTTTTTGAAAATTTTCTGAATATTTTAGTTGGATTTTATGCTTTTTAGGTTACTAGATGCAAATGTAATATGAATAAGTAGAATTTTATTAATTTTTAGTGAAATGCAATGAAAAAATGTAAGCTATATGAGTTGCTCACTAATGCAAATTAAACAATGCAAAATACAATGCAATGTAATTCTAGGATGTAAAGGTACTTGAAATCAAAAAATTAATATTCTAAAGTTGGGTTCACCAAAATGTGGACTATTGAAATGGAAACACAATTTCTCTTATCCACACCTAAAAGGGGAATGAAGGAAGAGGAATCTGATTTTGCAAAGTTCACACTCAAGAACAATTCCATGAGATTCCGATGCAATAAAATTGAAATCTATTAAGGGATATTTTTCCTAAGGCTGTCAATTGATAAAGAAGATAAATTATGGATGCAAAACTAAGGAAATGAAGAATGTTTGAAAACATAATGTGATATGCAAAATGAACTATATATGCAAGTAAACTATAACAAAACTTAAATAGATTGGATAGGTGCACTTGGAAATTGGAATGTGATGCATAGAGGCTTTGGAATCATACAAAAATTACTGTTGAAACCAACTGGGACACTTACGCCAAGCTGGGCGACTTAGTCCTATTTTGGGAAATTCTATTTGAACAGGTTTTAGCCAAAAGGGTATCCAGAACTACAGAAAACACTTTTCAGGCTTGGCAGTGGGACTAAATCACCATTGATGGTGACTTAGTCCACCTTCAGCTTTCAACAAATTTGAAGATGCAATTTGTAGCTCTCGGTCTACACTTTTGCTCCTAACAGGTTTCCAAATTTGAATCTATAAATTCTAGTTTGTAGGTTATCTCCAAGCTACTTTTAGGGTTTTGTTGAATTTGAAATACTTTGATGAATTGTTGACACCTTTTAACACCTTTATCTTTGATAAATCTACATACAAGACCTACAAAACACACATGCAAAGAGGGGGAAAGGGTTAAGGGTTAGTGAATAGGGGTTTGCCTGGGTCAAACCCCAGTTTGGTAATTAAACATTTGAAATTGAAATGAAATGAAAAGAGAATGATGAATGAAAATCATGCAATTCTACAACTCACCAAACCCTTGAAGTAGAAATCTGAAGATATGCAAGTAATCACTACAAAGTGCTTGAACACACAATCACTTGATTGTTTGATAATTGCTTGAATGATTAAGTGAATGAATTAGTGAGTGAATGAATGAGTAGAAATTTGAAGATATGCAAGTAATAGCTCCAAACTAC
Source organism: Sequoia sempervirens (assembly GCA_007258455.2). Lineage (NCBI taxonomy): Eukaryota > Viridiplantae > Streptophyta > Pinopsida > Cupressales > Cupressaceae > Sequoia > Sequoia sempervirens. The sequence goes on along the minus strand of VDFB02281492.1, from coordinate 798,616,630 downwards.
TTGAACACACAATCACTTGATTGCTTGATGATTGCTTGAATGATTAAGTGAACGAATTAGTGAGTGAATGAATAGATGGATGAATGGGGGTCAAAATGAGAGGAAACCCCTATATTTATACATAATTATACAAAATTTCTCAAAATTACCACATCACAAGCCGACCTTAAGGTTTTGATTTTTATGCCAAGTGGGACTAAGTCATCCCAAGTGGTGACTTGGTCCCACCAGGGAAATTTTAATGGGTGTTGGGAATTAAAGTGTATTAAATTATGTTTAACGAGATTACTCTCTGAAACACATTTAAGTAGGACCTACAAGTGTATTAAGGAGTCATTTAAACATAAGAAAGGGTTAAATTTTTGATGACAAGTTAGAAATGAATGAAATTTTGTTACAACTCTTTACAATACTTTGAAATAAGACTTAGTAAGCGATAAAAGGAGGTTATTTAAGTGAATTATAATAAAAACATCCTATAAAAGTGTGAAAATGAGTTACAACACTTTACAACAATTATGTAAGGTACCACTTGAATTATTTTAATTTTCTAGGGCCTAACACCTAATGTGAATGTGTTGACAACATTACAACATTAAATCAAGGCACAACTAAGCCAAAGTCACAAGGAAGACCTAAACAAGACAAAAAACTTAGTTCAGGGTTATTTTTTTGGTGTCCACATTTAGTCCCCACTTTAGTGAGAGGATGAACTTGATTCCACTACAACAAATCCTTGTGATTAGCTCCCTTTTTTATTCTACCCATTGTTTTAATGTAATTTTTTCCAATTTTTTGAAAAATTCAGTGTTATTTATCGGGATGGCACTATTTTTGAAATTTATTGCACCAATCAAAATAACTAGTCGCTAAATTAGGTGCTAATTAATGCCTAGATTATAACCAAGTTTAGCACCAATTTTAGCACTGAGTTTAGCACCAAGTTTAACTCCTAGTTGGTGCCTAGTTTAGTGACTAGTTTAGACCCTAGTTTATTGCCTAATTTACCACCTAGTTTTCACCGACATTATCACCTAATTTAGCACCTACTTTAGAGATTTCTTAAGCACCTAATTAATGTGATCTAGTAGGGATTAGGGGTGAAGGGACTAGGGGTGTTAGAACAAAAAATCCTTCCCCAATATTCACTAGCCTTCAATTGCTTTCCTACATTTCACTTGCATCAAAAGATCCCTCAAGCCTCAAGCCTCAACCCTAATCCCTCAACCCTCAATCCTCAACCTTAAAAATTAAGCCCTAAACCCTCAACCTATATACCCTCTACCCAATACATTGGAACCTCAACCCTAATCCTTCAACCATATACCCTCAAACCTATACCCTAAATGCTCTACCCTCAACCCTAAACCCTTAAACCCTAAACCCTTAAATCCTTAAACCTTCTAACCTCTACCCTCAACCCTAATCCATCAACCCTATACCATCAACCCAATACCCTAAACCATCATCCCTATACAATCTTCAACCCTAATCAATTGCCTAATAGCAAGTCTATCTACCCAGATGTTAGCTTCCCTATAGAAATTCATAATTTAAAAGGAAGAAAAATTATGAAGAAGAGACAATATATGTCCCAAAAAATAATTCAAGTGCTAGTTTTTAGAATCCTTCCTTGATACAAAATTAACCACCATTGACGAATCACCTCAATGAGGATATGGATTTTTTTATCCTTCAAAGCCACGTCTATTGTAAATATACTTCTATTGTGGCACTAAATTAACAATGTCAAAATTTATCTAGGTGGGTAGGTTACTACTATTGGATGTGTCTATTCACTTCCCAAGTGTCTTAATCCTTCCAAGCTACATCATACTAACAATGTCCCTTAAGAGAGATAAGACCAAAAAAGTTCTAAAGTGATATCTTTGAATTTATAGCCTCACAATATAGGATACCTTATCATTGCATATGTGTATACAAGCATTATTCAAACACTAAAATAATCAAAGTATTTTACTAGCTATAAGATGGATATACTTTGAAATAGAAAATAGTTAAATTGAGAGAAAAAGATAGATAAACCATCAACAATAAAAATTATATTAAGTTTGTAGTTAGTGTTGAAACCATTTTAAAAATTTATTGTCACTCCTAACAAGTAATACTAATCCTTATTATTCAAACCACTAAAATAATTTAAACCATTTAAGCCTTGAATACATGCAATTTATATATATAGATATCAATAAGGCCATGAAGGTATACATAATGTCTTGAAAATGCCATATAGTGTTATAAGGTCTACAATGTCATATATGCATTTGATGAATGTCTAAATAAATTCATATAGGAATACAATTGTACACATTGTTAAAATATAAATACATACATATAAATCCATATAGGTATATACAATGATATACATTAGAATAAAAATATAAATCTACATTTCATGAAGGCATATAATAAATGTGAAAATATATGTAATTATGGAGTGTAATTAAATGATAAATGACTCTTTCTTTGTTAAGAATATGGAGAATCAATATCATAATTGGTAGATCTCCTTTTCTAATTAATAGACTTCCTAGGCTCACTAATTTTTTTAGCTTCACCTATTAATGCAATTAAACCATATATACAATAGTATAGAAATTTAAATAAAATTAAATAAATAAATAATCACTTGCCATAAATTAATGATCCTCTACTTCTCTTCATTTACCTAGATGGGATAGGTTTAAAAAGTGGAGTTTCCTCCTCTTATGGAAGGAATGAAGAAACAAATCAAACTAAAAATAAATATCATTTATTTACACTAAGTGGTGTTAGATAAAATAAAAATTACATAATGTTATTTATATTACTAGATCATACCTATGTGAGAGCCTTAGGAGATAAAATTTCCATAGAAATTCCCATATCCTAGAAGAGTATGTGTTGATGTCATTAACTAAAAATAGTAAAAACATTAATTGACCAAAATATTCATAACATTATTTACATACATAATGATTAAAAGTAATAAAACTTATCCTTTAATGAAATTTGATAACTAAGTACCACTAATGTTTCATAATATTAAAGGTCCAACATCCACTTCTTCATCATCAAATTGTATATTTAAGATTAACATTGATAAATGATATAAATTTACATATAGTAATTTTTCCATTTTATTACAAATTAAATACGTCTTGACTTGACATGCCTAGATAAGCAATATATGATGAAGAGTTTCCATATGTACTCCATGCATACTTTGACCTTATAATTTGATAATACATATAATTTTTTATATAATTTTTGTTTATACTTGATTAATATAGTTAATTATAAATTTTAATAGGAAATATACTAAATTGCATAAACTTATTGAAAATCACATATTTTTTAATACTAAAATTTGCATCTAGTAACTCATTTGTCAAGACCATACAATCCAATATATAAGAATTATGCACTTCACATTGTATGGCATAATCCTTAGTCTATGGTGCATCTTCTTGAACATATGTACACATTTTATGACCATGCATATTTTTTTCTACATACTTCATCATAAAATTATTAGACCCATTATCACATATAGACCCAAAAGAATGGTGAATTTGTCATGAATCCATAATGGAATTCCTAATTCGATGATTATTTTATGATAAAATTATGACATGAATTAATATGCCATTTTTATCCAATGAGCTCAACTTGGGATTTGGGTGTTTATTTTCTAACTAGGTTTTTGGTTTTGGTGGTTTTAGATCATGGTTTTGTAATCACTACTTATATTTATATGATGCTTGAGATTTAATTTTAAATAAATTGGTTTCTAGGTAATGGCATACTACTATAATCACTATAAATCTATGGTTGGTGATACTCCTATAAACACATTTCCCTTCAAGTTTATTATAAATATGTTTAGACTATTGAATAGTAAATTGGGCTCTTTTGAGTGTGATTTTTTCTCCTAAAAGGGTTTTAACAATGTAAAATTGTGTTGTGTTATGTTTTTGTTTATGGTTTATATGTATTTCTCCTTTTTGTAAAAGTAAATATATTAAAATTTTCACAATAATCCACACTAAGTTAGTTAATGAAGAATTTTTGTAGTGCATGTAGTGCCTTTTATGATAGTGTGTGGATACTATTATGTTTGATGCATACTTGTGTTTACGTTGGTGATTGTTTCACCTATTTTACTTATGTGTTTTCCTTGGATGCACATGATATTGTTTTACAATGTTAATGATATAATGATACAAGGTGTTTGTCTTTACCCGATTATGCAATATTTTGTGGTACATAAATTGTGTAATACTCGTTTCATGATATTTACGATGATGTGCTATTGTTTGAGGTTTGGGTGAGAGGGATGGTATTGCATCGAGCTCATCTGTGAGCACCCTGCCACACTGCAATTCTCTCTCACAATGTGTTTGGCATTATATATATATATATGTTGTTTCAACACTTGGTTTTATGCAGGGCTATAGGTACTGCGCACTGACTCCACCCGCACCATTGGGTCTGAGCATTCCCAACATATCCAATGGATATGATGTGGTTTAAGGATTTGACAAGAAAGTATCCTATTTTTTTTCTATTGTCCCATCAATTTTTTATGATATCATCCATCAGTATTCTGTTCTTTTATGATATTGTACTGTTTCATGTCGTTCATTTCAAGTCGTAAATTTTAATGTGTTTATCATTTTATTTAGATGTGTATCGTTATTTCTAATTGGTTAATTTAATCCAAAAATGGTTAGTATTACGGTTGAAATTGAACATTAAATTTTATTAATGTTTAGTATTACGGTTTAATTAAATTATAATAATTAATTATTATAATTAAAAGGGGGTAAATTTTAAAATATATATTTAAAATATTTCTCAGTTGATTTAATTTAAATAAAATGACATTAGATAAAATATTAAAACATGGGTGAAAGTTATTACAAGGATGGAAAGAATTAATAAATTAAAGCTTAGTGAAGTTAGGTGAAGGATTTTTCTAAACACAAAGATTTTCCTCTAGTGGAAACCCAGGTGAAAAGAAAATTGCTAGGTGGAAGAAAATAAAATTTTTTTTGGCCATCTATTCTGAATTTTCTTGAAAAAATATAAAGACTATTCCCTATTTTATTTTGGGGGAATTTGGTGAAAACGGGGAGAGGAATTGGAAAACAAGAAAAAAAAATTTATAATGAGTTTTGGTACTTGGCAGTCGAGAGGACTCTGAAAAAAATGAGAATTTAGGAAATTGTAGAAGAAAAAGGGGAAAATCTTCAAATGGTAGAGCTTAAAGTGTGCTATCAACATGACACCATTTATTCAAAATTTTGAGGTAAGCTACTTACCACGTTTTTGTGTTATGAAACTTGTGCTCTGCTAGATCATTCTTTGATGTCATCTGTTAAATAGGGGCATTGGTTTTGTGTTTATTTGTTGTTTGCTTTAGGTATAACATTCTTTTCTTTTTTTTTACATCGTGAGTTGCATTTGATTAGAAGTATTTCAAGGTTTTTATTTATCAAATCCAAATTATAATTTTAGAAGATTTTGTTATTTAGACATCAGAGCCTGGTACCAAGATTTAAATGGAGGAGGAAATTTTTTCACCCAAGTTAAGAGAGACTTCCACAACTAAATCAATTAATAAATCTCACTTAGAAATGGTTTTTCAATGAAACCATATTTTCACTCCGGGAAATAATAATACTTCCATTCTTTTAGCAAAACCACCCAGAGAAGAACTGTAGTGTTCAAATGTAAATTATTTTATTCTATAATTATAATTGATAGTAAGAGGAACCTTAAAATCCTTTTAAAATAAGTTCTTGTTGATTAATAATATGAAATAATTTTAAATGGGTTCTTTTGTTAAATAATAATAGAAATATTAAAATGCAGAAAATTCACTATTAAGATAAATATTTATAATAAATACTGTGTAAGCATCAATAAATAAATATTATTATTACATAATAGAGGATTAAATTAATGATAGTATTGATAAACTTAATACAAATATTTTACCCTTTCAAAATATATTAGGGAGAATAGGTTATTTAATACAGTAAAGTTATTTTGAATTTTAAGTAAAAATATTTTACCCTTACAATTATATTAGGGAGAATAAATTAATTAATACTGGTATTAAGCGAATATAGTAAATTTATTTTGAATTTTAAATAAAAAAATATCTTTTACCCTTACAAGTAGAATATTGGAGTATTAAGTGAATATAGTAAAGTTAATTTGAATTTTTAAGTAAAAACATTTTATCCTTACAAACTATATTAGATAGAATAGATTAATTGTTATTGGAGTATGAAGTGAATAACATTAAAGTTAATTTGAAATTAAACTAAAAATATTTTACCTCAGATAGTATATTTTTAAATAGAAATTAGTTCAAGGGTAAAATTGGATTTGTCTTATTAGAATTAAAGATAGTTAATTTTTAAATGGAAATTAGTTGGATAAAATTGCTTTTTCTTAATTAAAGATAGTGAATATTTTTTTAAGGTGTGATTTTAATGAAGGTTAGGGATTACCATAATTTTAAAGAAAGAAGAATATTTTCCCTTGTTTAATTTTAAGTTCCTTTTAAAGAAAGATAATTTGTATAAAATTATATATATGTGGGAAATAATATATATATTTGGATATGGTAATCATCACTATTATCATTTTTAAATTATTCTTTAAAGTAAATAGAATATATATGTACATAGATGATTTTTATTCCCAATATAAAATTACTCTCGCCATAAACCAATTTAAGATATAATCTATAAATTATTTGGTTCATTATTGTGTGTTACTTTTAGTTAGATCATTATATTCACAAATTAAACAGTAACTCTTGATAAGGGAATGGGTAAATGGGAATTAGAAAATTAGAGGTTGGATTCCACTAATATTTAATATAATTTATTGTTGTCATATTTTAACTTTGAAAGAAGGGCCTATAACATTTGATCTAACAATAATTAAGTTGGGAAAAGTCTATATAATATGATAGTTTTGTGATTAAGGGAAAAGTGCGAATTATACTTATGTGAGTATTCTTTTAGGTATTTAAATAAGAGTTAGAATAAATGGAAGAAATAGATTGTGTTATTTAAATAGGTTTTCTTTGTGGAAGTATATTCATGTGAATATGAATTATTTGTTTAAGGAGGTAAATTGCATAGTGGTGAATTTAAAGAATAATTAGGAATTTAATGATTGATTTGTTGAGATTAAAATATTGTGGTGAAAGGAGGTAAATTAGATAGTGGTGAATTTAAAGAATAATTAGGAATTTACCTTGTAAGTGGATTAAATCTTTATAGTTCTTTAAATATTTTATTGATCTTATTATGAGTGAAATGCTATAACATAAATAAGTGTTGTGTTTATTGGATAGGTACATTTAAATTTAGATTTATTTTCAAACTACATTTAAAATAAGATTTAATTACAAGTTATTTAAAATTAAATTTATTTACAAATTCTTTTAATCTGTGATTTGCAGCTAGATTTTAATTAAATTTATTTAGTTTATAATAATAATCTAAGGTATATATTTCATTTTAATTAAATCCATTATTTTGAAGTAACAAATATATAGATTAGGAATTTTTAATCTAATGGTATACCTACTATAGGTTTTCTCAAGTTCTTTATTTAATTAAATAATTTTAATATAGTAGTGTAAATAAAATAAAATATGTGATTTTTGAATATCTAATAATCAAAAGTTACTAGGAGAGATTTTATTTATTTGAGTGTTATAATTAGAGAAGTGAAAATTGGAGCTAGATTACTATCAAAAGGATAATCCTTTCATGTTCTTATTAAGTTAGTTTACTTATAAAATTGATTAGGAATGTATAAACAAGTGGAGTAGGAAATATGATTTTAAGTTTTGTTACATGGAATGGTGTTGAGAGGTTAAAGTTTTATTTCTTGTGTTCTCCTAGTTAATTGAATTCTTCATTGATTCATTGTCCATTTTGACGAGTTATAAGCCAAGCCTCGATGTGAGTTTCCTTGGGAACTCAAGTATTTGCGTACCCTTCAGTTGGGTGTCTTTGAAAGTTGGTGTTATAGGCTTCCCGAGGCATTGGGTAATGGGTTTATGTTTGATTTCTTTGATTTGTTTGTTTGAAATGTTTGATTTAATTATTAGTTTTTGAACTCTTGTGGATGTTACCTTATTTAGTAGTTTTCCTCTTGTTATGACTATATGGCGATATGGTCCATGCCTCACATTTGTACTCGGACTGGTAAAGTTTGGGTGTTTTATGTTGGTACACCCTTGATTGTTGTAAAGTTTTGGTATTAGGACCATGTGATGATACTCTCCCATAGTATCACCTGATTTTCATTCGTATGCCTTGGAAGCAATCACCTTGTAAGTGGTCATTGAGATTGTTGTACGTTATGCTTTGGTTGACCTTGTGGTTTGGCCATTTGATCATTCCACTTGTCTGTCTTAGTCACGGGTCCTTTCTTGTCATCTCCTAGCATAGGTGGTAGACCTTTGGGTCCATGTCATTAGGTGGAATGTGCTATGCACCCCATTGGGTTCCTAGTTTGTGTTTGTGATGTGGAAGTGGGTGAAAATTTTCTAGAGCTTCACTTGGTTGAAGAATATTCTATGCCTTGTACCTTATTCTTCATTGATGTAACTATTCTTGTACTTGATTTATTCTTCCCGTTGTTATAAGGGAAGAATTATGTAATGTATAATGTATTCATGATGTGTTGTATCTATGGAAATATGCTCCACAATTGCAATATTAAACTATGAATTGAAATGTAATAGAATGATGGATGTATCTTTTCATCGTTATTGATCATGGATGGTTGTATAATTATGTTATCTTTTGAATGTATGCTTCTATTGATAACTTTTGGGCATTATCTTTAACTATATTTTGGTTGGGGATGTTTACGTGTAATGCAACCTTGTAACCCCATGGGACTAGTTAGGTCTTGTCATGCAAGATATATTTTAATCATCTTTATAAAGTCTGTACATATTCAACTTATGTAATGTTTCACTTTCAAAAAAAATGTTTAGTGTTTTTTGTCCTTTGGGGTTCACACAACGGGGCATTACAATTTTTTTGGACCCTACTTTCTTTGATTTGGTAATAATCTTATCAACTTAAATTATAGGTTTTAGGTAGAGAATTTGTTTACTAATATTCATTTATATGTGATATTTCATAGAAGGGTTTGATTTTATTATAGGAAGAGATTGCATTCACATCTATGGTAGAAATGGAGAATTTATTAGGCACAAAATTTAAGCTTTAGAAGCTTAAGATGGAGTATATTATTGTGGATAGAGACATATGGGTTATTGTAGATAAAAACCTATTGGAATTTCATAGTACGACAAAAAAAATGGAAAAAAGATAAGATTCTCATTAGACTCTATTTGGATAATTCAATATTGTTGAATGTACATGAAGAGACCATTATAGCACTTATTTTGAAGAAATTGGGAGATACATATCAAGATAAATCTATAGTTAATAAAATATTTCTAATAAATAAGTTATATACCATCAAAATGGAGAGTGGAAGTTCTATAGTTTAACACTTAAATTAATATTACTGAAGCATTTCGAAGTTTAGGCCATAAGAATCTCCCTTTTCAAACATGGATTGCAAATAATTCTGAAAATTTAGAAGTATTGGTCATTAACATTATTGTCTGCTACAATGTCATCCAGTGTATCATTGTCAATGCTCATATGTTCTTTCAAGTATTTAATATTATCATCATCCTCATCGTGATCTGTATCTTCTTCATCATCATTAAAATTTGACTGTAGACCATCTATATTGTTACCAGATGTATTTGGATCGTCATTTTCTATGACATCCATATTGTTGTCTTCCATAAAATCATCTAACTCTAGATTATTTTCTTCTTGTGCCTGAACATATTCATCTTCAACATCATCATGGATGTCAATTTCTTTCAATGTTCTCTAATCCCTCTCTCTCATTTTGCTGGCCATCATTGTTTTGCTCAGTACCACTAATGCATTGTCAAATACATGCCTTAATATTGGATCATAATATATGACATATATCCATTCTGGGTTCAAAATATTTTCATAGAAAAATACCTACACATGAACAACATACATATATTAGACGTATGGTTTAACAATTTTATTTATTAATAAACACATGTATATATTCACAATAAACTATGAATTAATAGATTAGTGATCACTACTGCTTGTTGTTTGAGTTAAAGAAATACCTACTCACAATGAATTGGTAGAACATAAGGCTCCTTATCCTCTATTAGGAACATGAGGAATCTATAGAAAATAATCCACTATGGGTATCATGTCTTTGTGTCCTCTCAAATGCTTCATACCATCTACACTTAAAAATACAACATTTAAAAGAGCGGTAATCCAACTCAATATTTTCTTGTATTTTCCCAACATATTGTAGATTCCCTTCAATTATAATCTTATCTTTTGATCTTGATCTACTGGATTGCTTGAAGTCAACCACGATGCCACAATCAAAGGATTGTCTCTTTACATCTACACTTTCTACATGATAATGTCAACCATATGCCCAAATTGTTGGATATTTCCTTGCCTATGAAAGACCATTTATTTTAGTGAAAACAAATATAATGATGATTATTAAAATAGTTAATATTGTCAAAACTGTAAGGAAACAACATTTTGTAAAATTCCAACTGTACCTTTCTTTCACATCCTCTAGACATGTTGATTTCATCTTCTGTTATGTATGAATCTATACCTAAATCTTCTATTTGATTTTGAATTTGTTTAGTAACCCATTCTAGTGTGAAATATTTGCTCCATTCCCTAAGGAGATAAGTGCGAAGTGGAGTATTCCTTGGGTTTGATCTCTTAAACTGTCTCGTTGCTTCTAACACTTCTTCTCTCTTTTTATCATATAGATCAATCCATTTGTTCAATATAAAGTCCATGTGTTACAGAGTGAACTTGTTGAGTATAGCACTTTTTTCTACACTTATTACATGTCAACATGTTTATTTCAAACTCCAAATGTCATGCTATTAATTTGAAAAATATATTATAGAATAAATTAATGATTGCAAGAAAAAAAACCACACTGATCATGAATTTACTTACTAATTTCTACTTGAACACCATTAGATTGTGGTTTTTATCCATCAATAATATCTTATGCTCGTTCTTCATCCCAGAAGTGTGGCCTATCTTCAAAATCCTTCCCATGGAATTAATATAGGAAGAAAAATACTTCATTCAATACATACCCTTCAACCATGCAACCCTCTAGATGTGCCTTTTGTCGGACATATCTTTTTAGAGTTTTCATATAAGAGTCTCAAAGAAAAAAATCCACCTTGTCGATATGACACCCACCAATTCAATGTCATCGAATAGGTGTATAAGTAAATGGACTTTTAGGTCCATGAAACTTGTAGGGAGCTCCTTCTCAAATACACATACAATTTCTGCAATTTACTTCTTCCATTTTGGAACTTCACATTTGTGGATCTCCTTGGAGGTCAACCACATAATATAAGAATAGTAAATTAGTATGAACCTTTAGTCAAAAATTAAAAAGTAATATAATATCTCTATGTCTCTCACACATGAACATTTCATATAACCACATACATTGTAAATACTGACAATCAACTTATGGAATTTCGTAAGTCAACTATAAGATAGGAATCACCTCTAATTTCCAATGGCATGATATGCTATCAAACAAATTTATGAAAAGTTCATTAAAGTAATTTTTTCTCACACAAAAAAATATAAAAATATATTTCGTACTTAATCAATGTTACCAGTAAATGTTAAATGATTATATATAATACCTTCATAAAATTATGAAAATCATGTGTTTTAAATCTTGTGATATGTCCATCAAGTGTAAAATATTTACCCAATGATGACCCATAGCCAATAGGTGTCCTTATTGAACATATGACATTTTTTAGTTGGTCTAGCTCTTTTTTTTTCAAAATACATTGAGCTTCTGCATATGTTTCATTTTCCTTATTTGGACAAAAATGTTTTTTTTATCAATTTTGGTATGCCAAAGAGCAATATCTCTCCTCGAAGAAAATATTCCCTTCTCTTTGCCTGATATATGTCGAAATATAGAATCTAGGACATTTTTGAAGATGTGCATAGGATCTAATAGGTGAGTTATTAATAGATCCTTCTTGTAAGGGAGCTCGTAAAATATAGATTTCCTTTTCATTCCTTCTGGAATATTAACTACAACTTGTTCTAGTTCTTCAATTGAATCACCCAGTTCAAAAAAATCCTCCCAAGCTTTCAATTCAACATATTCATACTTATTAATCTAATCACCTGGACCCATAATCATGGGAGGGCCTCTATTTTCAAATTTTTCATCAAATTGATTCTTTAGGTGATTTCTAAGCTTATGATCTAGTGGTAGAAAAACCTTGTTGTTTGCGTAAATAAATTTATGTAGATCTTTAGAATACCTCCCTTGAAATTATTCTAGACATATTGTACATGAAAATATCCCCTTTGTTTGAAGCCCTGCAATTCAATAATTAATGTTAATAACATAAAAAAAATAGTATAAAACTAAGTATGAAAGTTGGGATGAAAATAAATTATGAGTGTAAATACGTAAATATTTTATCTTACCAGAGAAAACACCAAATCTTGGGAAATCATGAATAGTCCAACATAGCACACCATACAATATGAAGGACCTATTTGATGGAGGACGTGATATGCCATACATTCTTATATCTTTCCATAGCAGTTGCATCTCATTAATAAAAGGCGCAAGATAAACATCCATGTTTTTAACTTGATGTTTCCTAGAACAATGAGAGTCAACATAAGGTGCTCCTTTCTAACATTCATCCATGGGGGAATATTTTATACTATCAATCCAACTCTCCAAACACTATAATTTGATCCCGGGAAAGAGAATGGGCACACTCCATCAATTGCAAGACCAAACCTAATACTACGAGGATCATCTTTGAATTTTATTGGCCATTTTTCCTCTATGTGTTTCATTGCTTTGGAGTTGGCTAGAATTCACATGAATCCATCTTTACTCATGTTCTTTGCATGCCATTCCATCAATTGTGCAAGTTACTTGCAACAAAACGTTTGTTGAATTCTAAGTATAATTGGCATGTGATGTAAAACCTTCTTTGGAACTGGAGGACCTTGTACATCTGTATGATATCTCTTCTCTTTGCATATAGGGAATTCTACCTTGTTTTTATATTCATATATGTATAAAATGAAATCATTTTTACATGAATGAATTTTCTTATATTCAATCCACAACTCAACAAACAACAAACACGTCTCTCTACAAATTGATGGCAACACATTCTCTTCAGCTAATATTTTAGTTTTTAGTGCCCTCTAAGATTGCTAGAGATTAAATCAATTGAATGTTTGACTTATGATGAACATGTTTGATATGTCAATCTATACTAAGACTGTTTATATACAATATATGGTTTTAAAATCCCCTTAAAGAAATATAAAAAAAATTGATGAATGTTGAGGAATTATGTACACCAATTGACAATGCAAAGTAAGAAATAGATTTCAACTCACTTCAATAGGGTAGTGAATCCTTTGTCTGACCAACCAAATAGTGACTTGATTTCTAATAATATTAATGTGCATGCTAGTTTTGAGGTTCTACTTGCACCCGATTTGAACACGAGTATCTTCGTCGCTTGCTTGATGGAGTCTTTTAGGTTGTTATCATCAACATTACGTTGGTGGTAATTACCCCTACTATCATCGTTACTTTCAACTATATGATCATTATTGTCATCATTGTTTCCATCCCCAAAGAAACCTATAAGCATTTCATTCAATCCTTCTTCAGGCACTACATTTTCACTATCATCATCATCATCATTAAGGATAGGTGGCATGTCATCAGTGTAAGTAGATCTCATAAGCTCTTCAAATTTCTCAGTTGGTAGTATTCTCTTCAATCTTTCTCTTTTCACACTGTTATTATTTAAAGGATGGTTTGGATCATCCCATCCAAATATTAACAACCTAGTTGTATCTTGGGTATTACTATGTGTTTCATCAACATCTTCTACCTATCAACAAACTCACAAATTATTTAATGTTTGGAAAGAATTGGATAAATCATAAATGTATCAATTTCAATGAAATATAATAAAATATGGCTTAAAAAATAAAAATAAAAATTGTATGAACATATATACATGAATTGAATTTAGTGGAACATTATTTTATATACTACCTTTTTTATACAATTATTTAAATAAAACACAATTTTGAAAACATAGTTTATAAAACATCAATCCAAACTCATTTATTATTCTTTGGTTTTCTGCCCTTAAGAACATCCTTAGGGAGACCTTGTTCTTCCCTCTTCTTTCATGCAGGAGTGTGTTTTAAGAAGTGACAATCAATAAATAAATCATCCCCAATGGTGAGCTCCATAATAGCCTCAACCATTATCAATCTATCAAACTCTCTTTCCATATCTCCATATTTATCATTTATAAGCTCAACAAATTGACATTTTGGTCATATAGTAGGGTCCCTTCCCTTACTACTATTTATAAATCCTACAACATTTTTGTGTGTGTATGCACACCCATCTATATACATAAGATTACCTATATTCATTTCTTTTCCACTTTCCAATTGGAGATGATGTGTATACATATTAAAATTTAGACCATATGCTGACATGCTAGGCTTATATTTTGCTAGCCTTATCCATTCACCAATGTAATATGATAGACCGTAATATGGCATTAATCTCCTCGCGGTTTGCTCTAAAGTGTTTCTATGTTTAGATCCCACATGTAAATTTTGGACAATAAAGATGCCTAGATTCACTCCATGAATATTGGAGGGACGTATCATGTAGCTGTATCCCTAAAATTGAAACACCTTGTACACTCTAGGTAGTTGTTGATCACTAGGCCAAGCACAATTCAGTCAATGATCAAATGTCTCTTTGTAAATTGATCTCAAACTCAGGGGAAAGTCATCATCTCCATCACATTCATTCTCATAGGGTATGTAGTCCATCTTCCCCTTGTCTTTAAGCAAATGATGCATCTTTAAACCGCTTCTTATTATGTTACTTGTTTTCATTAATTCCTCATCTTCTGAGCTGGTATATCAAGGCACATATTTTTGTTATATATATCATATGATAAATGATCATTTCCCTCTAGGATGGAATTTGGTGATCCAAGAAATTTATCCTACAATTATCCATTAAGAAGAAAATTAGTTATTTAAATTTAATATAAAACAATGTTCAAATGAAGTATACATGTTATTTATATCAAACTGGAAAATTACTTAGCACAATTCCTATTGGATTTGAATCGATTATAGGAGGCATACAACCAACTATAATCTCCTCATATATGTATTTTATTTTTACAATCACTCATTTGAATTGTTTCTTTCCATGACATACAAAACATCTACAAACAATTTTTTTCCCAAAGTATTCATCCCATGTACTATAGTCCTAACCAACATCTTGTTCAATGCAATCATTTGTTGTGTTTGCAGGATTCATTGTCATATCCTCTTCCACCCACTATCTGCTATGTGATTTAATAGTTTTAGGTCCACGTCTTGATGTCATGATGTCCCGCTTCATCCGTTGTATCCTCATTTGATATGACACGATCTATTTCCATGGCCTCGTCTCACCCCTATAATACACAACATAGTAAATAATGTTTAGTACACCAATTATATCATTTCAACAAGTATTCTATCCAACACAAAAAATCACTTTAGTCATATATTTGACATATTGATATCTTTTTTTTTCCATCGTAATTTTGAAACTTTTCCCTTGATCATAGAATCACATTTAATCACCATTCTTGTGCATTTTCAACCAATAATTTTGACCTCAGAGGGCTCATGGGAAAAAATGACTTTATCTCCTCTATGTTGTAGCATTTGTGTAATATCATAAACACCTTCCTCCTTTGGTTGAGGTTGCTTTCTCTTCTTACCTCTATTGTATCTGTAGATTCTGTTGTAATATCTATTTCCACCCACTTTCTTCTCTACAATTTAGTAGTTCTACACCATCCATGTCCTCTCTCTATGGCCTTCTTTGGGTCCTATAATACACAACAATGACAATAGTCACATGATAGTTGTGCACCAAGAGAATATTGTTGAAATTATCTTGTGAATGCACTCTCTTTTCATTAAGATAGACTATGAAAAATAAAATAGGACATTGCAACATTTTTCTCTTCACAAAAAGTTTACACGTGGAATCTTGACAACTAGAGCTCAAATCTTATGATTAGAATATGACTAAAAATTCACATCAAAAAGAAATTTATTTACAAGTTGACTACAAATAAAACCTATTACTAAAATTTTTAGCTGAACATCCTTCCGTGGTCCCTTGTTATCGTAGATGAAAGAAAACCTATTACTAATAATTTTAGCTAGTTCTCTACTTTACACTTCTTCCACAAATTCATTAAAATCGTAGATATTTTCTCTTTGAAAACTAGAGATTGGATTCATTATTCTTGATTGAAACCAACTTTAGGATGGAATGATGAGATCTAACAAAGTGTAAAAACATGTAAAAATATGTAATATATGCATGGATAAAGGCAATAGACAAATATATATGATAATACATGATGAATGATCTGTCAATAATACATTAAATAAGGGTGGGTTAGTGGGATCAAAGAGATTACACAAAAAAATCCCAAACCTTAATCAAGATAATAGCAATGAAACATAAATAAGGGGTGCATACAATCTCTAATAAAGTATAAAATGAATCATATCTACTTAAAAATGTTAGATTTATAACCTTAATGTAGAAAGATAAACTCTAAGGATGAAACTTGAGTGTGTTTAAGAATGTTTGGTTCATGAATTTATGTAAGGAAAAATAACATGCCTCACATAAATATCCCAAGTAAATTAATTAAATAAAAATGAATAAATAATATAACCTTCCTAGGATAAAGAGTTGAGATACTTAATAACACCATTAAAATAAATGCTCAAAATTAAATAATAAAAATAATAGTATTTAGCTCTAGGTTTAATGAAGATATGACTATGCTAGACATTGCTAAGTGAGATATTTATTCTCTATGTCAAACTCAATAAGGATACCAAGTCAACTACTTAGAGAATGAGCAAAGACAATAGACAAACATGTTGTTCTTTCCAAAATGATGACGTAAGTATAAAGAATTATAAATACTTTGAATCAATGCTAATAAATGTAACTTGAATGTTTAGATTGTTAGATTCTTTTTTAAGTCCTTGATTCTAGATGTCTTAAAATGGATTAGGTTTACCCCTTTCAATACAACTACAAAGGTTAAAAAAAAAAAATTTGAATTTATTAAATCAACACACAATGATCCAGTAAGAAGGTTAGTATGCGTCCTTAATTTAAATTTGAATTTTAAAAATCAATAGAATATGCACCTGTAATAACATATATACTTGGTTCCTTTTTTTTGGTTGGAATGCAAACTCATCTTTTTTAAGTTTCTTTTTCACTTTTGAGTCAACTCTTGTTTGAACTATTGCTTGTGGGATTTTGTATGAAATCTATCAAATTAACATCCAGGATTGCTTACTTAATTTTAGATCATAAGACATTTAGAAATATCTCATAGCATTCATTCAAATTATCATAGAGCAATCAAAGAACATTCTAGAGGAGTTCTTGTAATAATTTTTTTTTGTATGGTCAAAATTTTCTCATGCAAATAGTCAAACAAGCTACTTGATGACTTGGGTTGAAGGAAGTTTGACACTTAATTTTAGTAAAGAAAGCTTCCAAAGGCATTTTTTCAATATTATTTTGGACACAATTCAATAGTCACATCAAAAGAAAAAGATTTGAGAACCGACGATTGATATAAATAAGATGATTGCAAATAAGACTCAATTATGAAAGAGAAAGACAAGATCAAAAAAGTGATTTTGTTCAATTACAATGTAGGGTTCAAAGAATTAAGAATGTTTTAGAATATATCTACAATTTCATTTTATTATATCTACTATCATTATCATCAAGAGTTAAACAATCTCTAAATTTTCATTTAGCTTATCATTTTCTACTTATAATTATTCCATATATATATAACATATGCATTTAGAATCTATTTTAAATAAACATTTGGGAATGAAAACTGTATTAAATTAAATGTTTTATGATATAAAATTTTAGATTTAATTAGAAATTTAGCATAGATATGTTATGATAGATGTTTATAAATGATTTGTCAAGGTATAATAAATTAAGTGATAAAATGCTATTATTATTAGATAAAATTATAAGTAAATGTCTCTTCCAAGCAAAATATATATTTTTGCACTACTAGTCGCTAAATTAGGCACACTTTGTGCTGCCTTATGTGCCCCAAAATGATCACATTTAAGGCTAAAATATGACACTAAAGTTGGTGTTAACTATAATGACTATAGCATTGACTTATGAATGAAAAAGGGTATGTGTAGGATCATGATGGGAAAAAAAGTGGCGATATGATGGTATGTGGTTGTTGACCTTTTTTTAACCCAAAATTGATGAAATAAAAATGGTTTTTAAAGGAGATTCTCATATTTTCACCAATATAAATTATGATTTTCTTTGAATTTAATAAATAATTATTATTCATTTTCTATTTGAATTACGACTAAAGTCCTGATTGATAGACTGATTGAAAAACATCTATAGCTTTCAAACGATCTTACATTTTTTGAATCCAAAACATGTGTCACATTCTATCCTTGACGGTATCAAATTTTTCAATTTCATGAAGTTTTGACCAAGTTAAGGGCATGTGCAGGATCATCATGGAAAAAGTAGGCCCTTAAGTGGCAAGAAATTTAGAAAAATAAGAGTTAGGCAAGTTGACATAAAAATTTGAATAAGTTATGTATATTATTTCAAAAATATGTAAGAATAGAATATGTAGAAAATTGAATGTAGTTTTTAAACTACTAGGTTTATTTTAAAAAATGAAAATCTATTTCATGAAAATTTAAAATTTCAAGGAAAAAATAAGTACGTGTATGTCTAACCACCCTAACCACAATAAAATGATAATATTTTTTTATAATAATTTAGATATAGGTAGAGGAATCATGTCTCGATGTGATGCATATATTTTTGTAATTATTTTCCAAGTAAATAATTAATTATGAATTTTTTATTACAACTTTTAAAAAATATAAAAACTCGTATGACTAACCACCTTAACTTGGTCAAAACTGCATGAAATTCAATTTTTTCTTAGTTTCAATCCTATAGTATGTGAAGCATAGAATGTGACACATGTTTCGGATTCAAAAAATGTGATAACATTTGAAAGCTATAGTTTTTTTTCAATCAACCTATCAATCAAGACTTTAGTCATAATATACCCTATATATACCCATCATATTACCATTTTTTGGCCCATCATGATCCTACACATACCTTTAAGGTGGTTAGATATACACATTTTTATATTTTTTAAAAGCTATAATAAAAAATTCATAATTAATTATTTATTTGGAAAAAAATTACAAAAAAATATGCATCACATCTAGACATGGGTCCTCTGGGTATGTGTAGGATCATCATGGAAAAAATAGGCCCTTAATTGGAAAAAATTCAAAAGATTGGAGTTAGGCTTGAAGTAAAAAATTGAATAAGTTATCTATATTATTTCAAAATATGCAAGAATAGAATCTGTAGCAAATTGAATGTAGTTTCTAAACTACTAGGTTTATTTAAAAAATAAAAATAATCTATTTGGTGAAAATTTGAAATTTCAATGCAGTAGTACTTAAATTTTAGGGAAAAAATAAGAAGTAGGTGTTTGTCCGACCACCCTAACTACAATAAAATAAATATTTTTTATAATATTTTAGATATAAGTAGAGGACTCATGTCCTGATGTGATGCATATTTAAAAAAAAATCCAAGTAAATAATTAATTATGAATTTTTATTACAAATTTTAAAAATATAAAAATGTTATGTCGACCATCTTAACTTGGTCAAAACTTGAAATTCAATTTTTGTTTTTTTAATCCTATAGTATGTGAAGCATAGAATGTGATGAATGTTTTGTATTCAAAAAATGTGATACCATTTGAAAGTTTTAAATATTTTCAACTAGCCTATCAATCAGGACGTTACTCGTAATTCAAATAGAAAATGAATAATAATTATTTATTAAACTCAAAGTAAAGAAAAAATTATATTGGTGGAAATTTAAGAATCTCCTTTAAAAACCCTTTTTGTTTCATCAATTTTGGGTAAAAAAAAAGTCGTGAAACATACCCTACAAATACCCATCATATTGCTAGTTTTTGGCCCATCATGATCCTACACATACCTCTCTACTTATATCTAAAATATTATAAAAAAATATTATCATTTTATTGTGGTTAGGGTGGTCAAATAGACACCTACTTATTTTTTCTTTGAAATTTAAGTACTACTACACTAAAATTTCAAATTTACACCAAATAGCTTTTTTATTTATTTTTAAATAAACCTAGTAGTTTAGAAACTACATTCAATTTTCTATAGATTCTATTCTTATATTTTTTTGAAATAATATAGATAACTTATTCAAATTTTTATGTCAAGTTTCCTAACTCTAATTTTTCTAAATTTTTTGCCACTTAGGGGCCTATTTTTTCCATGACGATCCTGCACATATCCAAAAGAAATAAATAAAAAATTTACGCATACACCAAAAGATGAGAGGAGAAAAACAAAAGCGCGAATGAAGAGAGGAATGAAGGAAGAGAGAGAAAAATAGGGAAAAACGCCACCTGAAGAACTTGCATTTTGAAGATCCAAATTCATCATCACCCTATGGTTTTCATTGGGTGCAACCTATGTGCTTCACTCTCGATTTACCAAATAAAGGTATTAATTTCCTTCCATTTCATGCAATGAAGGTTTCACTATTTTAATTTCTTTCCATTTAATTTTTGAAGGTTTCACTATTCATTCCATTCTTAACCTAGACCACTACTTTTAGACCCATATAAATTTTAATTCTTATGAGCACTATTCATTGATAGGTTGTGGACACGAGACACATGTATCCTTGCTTCGTATACAAGTACATATGTACACATGCCTTATTGAAAATAACACTTTGTTTCCCATAGTTGACTTAGGTTAGAGGCTCATAAATATTATAATCACACATTTTTCACTAAGCGGAAATAATACAAAAGTTATGCATTAAACATCATTCTAATCTCAGGGTATGTGTAGGATCATGATGGGCCAAAAAGTGGTGATATGATGGGTATGGGTAGGGTATGTGGCTTATTACCTTTTTTTACCCAAAATTGATGAAACAAAAAAGGTTTTTAAAAGATATTCTCAGCTTTCCACTAACATAAATTATGCTTTACTTTGAATTTAATAAATAATTATTATTAATTTTCTATTTGAATTACGACTAAAGTCCTAATTGATAGGTTGATTGAAAAAAATATGTAGCTTTCAAATGGTATCATATTTTTTTGAATCCAACACATGTGTCACATTCTATGCTTTGCATAAGTTATAGGATTTAAAAAAACAAAATTGAATTTCATGAAGTTTTGATCAAGTTAAGGTGGTAAGACATACGAGTATTTATATTTTTAAAAATTTGTAATAAAAAAATCATAATTAATTATTTACTTGGAAAAAAATTACAAAAAAATATACATCACATTGAGACATGAGTCCTCTACTTATATCTAAAATATAATAAAAAAATATTATCATTTTGTTGTGGTTGGGGTGGTTAGACAGACACCTACTTCTTATTTTTACCCTGAAATTTAAGTGATACTCCATTGAAATTTCAAATTTTCACCAAATATATATTTTTAAAAATAAATCTAGTAGTTTAGAAACTACATTCAATTTTCTATAGATTCTATTCTTACATATTTTTGAAATAATATAGATAACTTATTCAAATTTTTACATCAAGTTTCCTAACTCTGGTTTTTTTGAATTTTTTGCCACTTAAGGGCCTGTTTTTTCCTTGATGATCCTGAACATACCCCTTATTAAAATAAATTAGGGCATAATTGAACTATGTAAAACCTCATTATCAATGGTTTCAATTGCCATCACATTGATTCATAGGCAATTGTTTCATACCTGGCAGTGTGTACTATTTTGCCTCCACAGACTAGACGAAAATAATTTCCCCTAGGTCACCTCAAAATATCAACCAATAGGGGAAAGGGAGAAAAAGGAGAAAAATATAGCCACAATGAGGTAATTCATTGTCAATTTATAGATTTGTAAATTTTTCCATTGTTTATTTGATTTTTAGTGTTTAGTTTTTTATTTCTAAATTTAAAAGAAGAAATTTAATTTAAAAATATATGGATAGGGGCATGAGACTAACAAAGATAAAGAGGAATTGGATTACATATTGGGGGTAGAGGTAGTGAACAAATTGGATGGTGTGGAATTGACAATGCTTGATAGATACATAGAAAAAAATTCTAGTAAATCCCCTCAAGCATTGTAAACAAATCAATTGTGTCAAAGGGAATCAATTGATTCCCCAACCAGTCTTGGATCGAGAAAAAGATCCAAGAGGAAATCAATAACATTAAACTCTAAGAATGTGGAACATGGAGCATAGACTTCCAATGTCCTAGCCACTCTTGGGACACATAATTCTTCCACCACACCATGTTTTACATCTTGCATTGGTACAACTATGATACCAAGATAGAATATGACGTGGTTTCAGGGGGAGTCCGAATGACAAATGCTGGAAAAATGTTTGTGAATAAGACCATCTACATTTTCCATTCTCAATGATACCCATGCACCTGCAAAAAGTAGTTATCCATGACATGGCGACTGAATTTGGCATAGCTTGGTCTGTGAAGAAGTTAAAGCTATGAATGTCTCAAAATTGCAAGAGATTTCAGCGCAACCAAATAAAGAAGATAAAAAAACTCCCTCCCGAGCTAAGGCTCAAAAAAAGGCCAATTGATGTAAGTGTGAAAGTATGGAAGGAGCTTGTAAAAGCATATGAGAAGTCTGATGCACAGAGGAAGTCCAGTGAGGAGAGTACATAGGTATTTGAATTTTCTCAAAAGATTATATCAAATTTATTAAATGATTTTTAAATTGTACTTGTGCATAGTTAAATTGATTTAGTATACATGTTTTAGGACAAGGCCTCCAAGGCTAGGCTTAACAAACTTCGTGCCACACATCATAGTGTCTAGAAAGGTCTACAGGCCTTGATCTTTACATTTGTAAGTATATTTAATAAGTTAAATGATATATTTTTTATTTCCTAGAAAAAAATAAATGATTGCATATTAATTAGTTTAACTAGTCATGTGCCATGTTTTGATAGGAAGAGAAATATGACTGCCATCCAAAGCAATTTGAAAAGAAAATGTTACAAAGCAAAAAGTGGACTGATTTTATAATTTGGATGGAGAATAAGGTATGAATTGTGTGATGATAAGTGTCATCAAACTGGTTGTTTAACCCTTGAGTATTTCAACTCATGAATAATTCAATGATCTCCTATTCATGCTCTTTACCCAATGTCTTTTGAATGCAACCTTATCATGCATAATACACACTCTTGTTGTAGCTTACTACCTTTTCATGGTATCTTGATAAGGAAAGTCCACTATACTCTGCCTCTATTATGACAGTCCTTTCTCTGTATGCATTTAATTGTCATCATGGAATCTTTATACACCCTTTATTGTTGAACCTTATCACTGTATCCACAAAGCCTTCCATAAGGCATAATAAATGAATGTGGATTATAATCTTTTGTATCATCATCGTAAAAATTACACTTTGACTAGATTGTTCTTTTACCAATTAGAATTTCATAAGCTTTCGTAATGGCTTGTATGGTTTCTTCCTTTAAGTGCTCTTATGCCTCTTTTTTTTTAGATAAGAGTGCATCTGCCCTTTGCTAATTACAACTCTAGATTTGGTAAAGTTTCTAATTTTGTGCTATGCTTGGGGGACACATTTGTTTCTTGCGTAATTGTTTCTAGAGCATTATTGTGTAAGCATGACATCAATCTAAAATGCTTCCTCTCTTTCTTCTTGATGTCATTTTTCCATGTTTGTAGGAAATTATTGGTTAATTCTATTATTGAGTATGGACTTGTGGAAATGTAGTTCAATATTGCTTGAAAATTTTATTTTCTATTGGCCTTAGATGTTAAATATATTTGTGCTATTTCAATGGATTTTCCTAGAATGAAGAGTGTTTTAAAAATGATATGTGAGTTCATTTCTTCTATCTTCTCCTTACCTAGTTGACTCTTTGTGGACCTTTGTAGTCTATCTAATTTCCTTTTCTTACTAAGCTTGGCTGATGCTTGCTCTTCTTCTTTCTCCTAGTCCTCAGATAATTCCACTGATGGTCATTATCTTTTTTTTTTCTTTTTTTTTTTCATTGTGATGGGTCAAATTTTTCCTTCTACTTGCACTCATTTAGAGTAGTGCTTCGGTGGTAGGCTTTGGAGGTGATTTTTGTGTATCTTCCCTTATTTTCTCCTTTTGCAATGGTGTTATGAATAGTTTTCTCTTTACATTGTATTGCAGTGATTTCTTTTGCAATTATTCTTCTTCCAATGTCTATTTTTTTATTCTATTTTATCACTTGGTACTCATCCAAGTTTCTTAAACCATGTGATGAAATCAACACAACATATATTTTATTTTCATCCTTGGCCAATGGTGTTAACACTTTTAACTAGAGAGAGTAGGCTTCTAATTTCACTCTTTCTACTAGATGTTGAAATATATAACTTGTTACAAGCCAAGAACCATAATAGGCAACATACATCCCAATTTTTTAAGCTCTTGATATACTCCTTTGATTAATAATTTCACTTGCAATGTCTAGAGTTAAATTTTCATCTTGGACCTAGTAATAGTCTTGAAAAACACATAGATTTGTTTACATTGTTTTCATTTTGTCATATACAAAATCATAGTGTTTCATGACCCTTGTTTCATCTTCCCATATAGCATTGGAAATTATGATTCCATCTAGACATACAATCACACAACCATCTAAGATATCCCTTAGAAAATCATTCATAAGTTGCATAAAAGGAGTTGGTGAATTACACAAATCAAAAGCAAGAATTGAAAATTCATAAAGTCCTTGCTTAGTTTTAAATTTAGTCTTCCATGTATCTTATTTTTCATGTGCACCTAATGATAACTTAATTTAAGATCCAACTTAGTAGAATATTTTGCATGTTAGAGTTGGTATAACAATTAGTCTATCCTTGGAAGAGGAAATCTATTTTTAATGGTGATTTTAGTTCTTGGTAGTCAATACAAGGCCTCCAAGAACCATCTTTCTTTTCTATCATCACAATAGATGAACCACAAGGTGGAGTACTAGGGTATATAACCCCTTTTTCAAGCATATGCTAAAGTTGTTTCTTGATCCCATTACTTTCTAAAAGAGATTACCAATACAATCTAATGTTTGGTAAAATAGATTTAGGTAGGGGTTGGATCTCATGCTCCACCTCTCTTCTTGGTGGCAACCCTTTTGGCGCATAGAAGAATTTTTGAAAAAATGACAAAACCTAATATTATCCTTTCAATTTCAAGTTAGTGTTGGTAGAAATTCCCAATCTATCATCCTTGTTATCTTTTAGCAAAAGTAAACAAAATTTCTTGATTTCTTAAATTAAATTGATTTCTTGACTCATATGGAGATGTAGGTGCTCAATATGACATTGTGGACACAAGATTCCAATTTTTTGTCTTTCTATGAGGCTTTCTTTGTTTGTTGATTTAGCTAATCGATATGTACATGGATCTTCCATATGTGCTCAAGACAAATCTAATAGTAAGGTGGATCAGGAATATTGTTCACATTTCCCATGGTTGTATAGTTATAGTTATTCTCATGTTTTATTGTAGGATCATATGATCTACCCTGTTTTATAGCTACTCTTGGATCACATTACTTGTCTATTCATGTGGAATTCATTTGTAATTTTTTTCTTTGACAGAGGGAAGTTTATGGATCAATTTTCCTTGTGGTCACGGGCCATGAGTTGGTATGCAAGCCTTTTCTTGCATTGATTTTCTATAATGACACATATGTAGTTTCTTTGTACTATATGTCTATGTTTGTATGGAATCCTTGTCCTTGCCCTTGAATATTTGAGACATCTAGACATGATTGACATAGGTTATGAGAATGGAAGGGGAGAGAAAATTATTAGTCTCCCCCTCAACCATACAAGTATATAGTATACTTTCCTTATTTTGTAATGTCAAGGCTTGATGAAAACTTGAGCAAGATTTATTTCACTTACTAAGGAAAAGGTTGTGATATAAAATCATAGGCTCCATTCTTTTATAAACCTTTTCTCAACACCAAACCAAGGCCCACATTTTTTGAGTTGATCAATGTAGCTAGTTGCAAGTGCTATTCTCCATTCTAAAAACACTCTCAAAACCTTATAAAATCACGGTGGTCATTTGATCTGCACAATCTATGGTGGTTTAGTGTTTAGCAAAGACCATTGGCTTTATATTTTATTCACGACAATACCTTTGGTTGCAACTAAAAACTAGAGT
The DNA here is from genome assembly GCA_007258455.2 of Sequoia sempervirens. NCBI lineage: Eukaryota > Viridiplantae > Streptophyta > Pinopsida > Cupressales > Cupressaceae > Sequoia > Sequoia sempervirens. The sequence goes on along the minus strand of VDFB02281492.1, from coordinate 798,589,973 downwards.
CTCATCTTGATAAACAATGACACAATTATCTATGTAAGTGTCATAAAAGAAGTTGTTGAGTTACAAAAATTGATGAAATGCTTGTTCAAAAGTACTTGTTTTAGGATTTTAGCCATAGTAGCAAGGTAGTGAATTGTTTGATGAAATGCTTTGGTAGACATGTATGAAAAATTTGGTAGTATAGACAAGGAAGTGAACTAGTTGAAAAATTCCTCAAAGAAATGTGGTCTCATGGTGATGGAATGCCATGACAATCCATAGAAATTTTCTTGCTATGGATTGTCACGGCATTCCATCACCATGAGACCACATTTCTTTGAGGAAAATTTTCAACCAGTTCACTACCTTTCTATGCTATTGCTTACTATTATGCTTTGATAGATTTTTTCCAAGCATCCATAGCTTGTTCAAAGCCACCTATTTTAGGATTTTAGCCATAACAACAAAGCGATGAACTATTTGATAAAATGTTTTGGTAGACATGTATGAAAAATGTGGTAGCATAGATAAGGCGGTGAACTTTCAAAAAAAATGCCTCAAAGAAATGTGGTCTCATGGTGATGTAATTCCATGACAAGAGAATTTCTATGGATTGTGATGGCATTCCATCACCATGAGACCACATTTCTTTGAGGCATTTTTTCAACCAGTTCGCTACCTATCTATGCTATTGCTTACTATTATGCTTTGATATATGTTTTACAAGCATCCATAGCTTGTTTGAAAGCACTTGTTTTAGGATCTTAGCCATAGCAGGAAGATAGTGAACTATTTGATAAAATGCTTTGGTAGACATGTATGAAAAATGTGGTAGAATAGACAAGGTAGTAACCTCAAAATCAAAATCCTTCACACATAGTAGGATGTAACCAGGATGTAATCAGGGCACTTTACTACCTCATGATGATTGTGTATTCCTTTCAAATGAGAAATTCATCAGGAACTATAGCATGTGCTCTTATCCCATTCTCAACTTATCTAGAGTTTTTAATTCAATGGTAACTGCATATATATATTTTTCATTTGGGCTTTTATTGTGACTTCTGATTGATTTTCATTACTCAATATAGTTAGCAATTATATTGTGTACCATTTTGTAGGATACAAATTGTCTTGTTGCCTTTTCAATTGCTTTGTTTCATTTTTTTCTTGGAATTGCTTTTGTTTGGATCTCACAATAATATAGAAGAATTTTTTTTAATACTCATAGTGAAGGTTTATTACAACCAACCATTACAATTAATGTTACATTTTGTGTAGTAGCCTATATTATATGATAGATGTGTCATTAAGGAATGCTTATAGCCACAAGATCTAGCAGACATATTACAATCTACATTTATGTATTGTATCTTTATCATATTGATATTAGTAGGAAGTATTTAGAACTTTCAATTTACATATGTTCGTTAGTCTAAGTTTTTCTCCAAATTGAATAATGTACAGGTTTCATTAGTGTTTCATATATAGTTTAGGGTATGTGCAGGATCATGATGGGCCAAAAAGTGGCGATATGTAGGGGTATGTGGCTGATGACTTTTTTTTAACCCAAAATTGATGAAACGAAAATGGTTTTTAAAGGAGATTCTCAGTTTTCCACCAATATAAATTATGCTTTAATTTGAATTTAATAAATAATTATTATTCATTTTCTATTTAAATTACAACTAAAGTCCTGATTGATAGGCTGATTGAAAAAAATCTATAGCTTTCAAATAGTATCACATTTTTTGAATCCAAAATATGCTTCAAATTCTATACTATAGGATTAAAAAGAAAATTTGATTTTCATGAAGTTTTGACCAAGTTAAGGTGGTCAGAAATACAAGTTTTTATATTTTTTAAAAGTTGTAATAAAAACATCATAATTAATTATTTACTTGGAAAAAAATTACAAAAAAATATGCATCACATCCAGACATGAGTCCTCTACTTATATCTAAAATATTATAAAAAAAATTATCATTTTATTATGGTGTTGTTAGACAGATACCTAGTTCTTATTTTTTCCTTGAAGTTTAAGTGCTATTGCTTTGAAATTTTAAATTTTCACCCAATAGATATTTAAAAAAAATAAACCTAATAGTTTAGAAACTAAATTCAATTTTCGACAAATTCTATTCTTACATATTTTTGAAATAATATAGATAACTTAGTCAAATTTTTACATCAAGTTGCCTAACTTTGATTTTTCTGAATTTTTTGCCACTTAAAGGCCTATTTTTTCCATTATGATCCTTCACATACCCTTCACAAATTATATAAATATAATATGTGCAGGATCAACTCTAATGTCAATCATTTTGTATCTTCATTATGATTTTTTCATAAGCTCCTCTATGCTATAGTTTATATTAACTATTAATTAAGGTTATGATAGAAGTATCAAATTCCTCTCAATTACCAATTGGAAATAGAAACCAAGAATGGCTAGACTCAGAAATATAACATTTTTATTTCCATCCCTTATCTAATCTACGTTAGATCAAAGCTAATAACCTATCCTCAATAAATTTGGGTGTTTCCATTGGCAACCCCACTTAATTCAACCATTTATCACTAGAGTATGCATGAACAATTCCTTGCAAAATAGAATAGAGAGTCCTTCAGGGTTTGTGACAATCCTAGTATCAATTCATGCAATACTACATCATCCCCTCTCTATGATAATCCTAGTGACTTGATGAGTAACCTTTGATCCTGATGAATATCCATTTACTACCCTTACTCAAGCAAGTTTATGGATGTCATAATGTAATACCCCTCGTGTTACTGTTTAGACTTGTTTTCTTTCTATGATTTGGTTTGATACTTCGTGACTGTGATTGTGCTCCTTATGGTTTGGTTTGATGGATTGGTTAGTTTAGATTGATTGAGGATTACGTTACTTCAGTTGATGACATTATGATTACATTGATTCTATGATGCTTAATTTGATTTTAGAAATATATTATGATGTAGTGATGTAGTAAATTATGTTATGATATGATCTGTTAGTTTGGAAATGCTATTTAATCATTAATATTATAATTGTTAGAATAGATGTGATGAAAGGACAGTGTAGCATCACTCGTTCGCAAGTTCCCTACTACGCTGCAATTCCTTCTCACAATGTAATGCTTTGATTTTATATATATGCACATGTACACGACCTTGTTTGGATGCAAGGATTATAGGTACAAAGTCTCGATTCCACCTGCTTCGGCAAGACAAGGAGAACACCAATAACCCAATGGCATAATGTTAAAATAGAGATGACAAGGAAGTCACCTCGTCCCATGTTGTCAAACCGTCCTGATTGAATGGTATTGTGCATTCTTGTTTTATCATTTCTGTATTTTATTATTGTGGTTTGTATGAGTGTATTGTTCATATTTATTTGACATTGGCATTTTGTATGTCAGGATTTATTTAATTAAATAATGTTTATATTTGTGTTGGATTAATCTGTATTAATGTTAAAATAGAGATGACAAGGAAGTCATTTCGGCAAGACAAGGAGAACACCAATAACCCAATGGCATAATGTTAAAATAGAGATGACAAGGAAGTCACCTCGTCCCATGTTGTCAAACCGTCCTGATTGAATGGTATTGTGCATTCTTGTTTTGTCATTTCTGTATTTTATTATTGTGGTTTGTATGAGTGTATTGTTCATATTTATTTGACATTGGCATTTTGTATGTCAAGATTTATTTAATTAAATAATGTTTATATTTGTGTTGGATTAATCTGTATTAAAATATTTAAAAGTTATATTTTTAAAAGTCATGTGTTTTATTTTAGAATTAATTAAATATTTAAAGATTAGTATTTTGTTAATTTAATTATCTTGTTGAGGATAATTATGAAATAAATAGAATAAATAAATTAAATTGTGTGCATTGCAAGTAAAGCTTGCAAAATCAAAATTAAAACAAAAAGTATTGATAAATGAGAAAAAAGTCAATAAAAGAACATAAAAGATAAAAGGACGAATGAGAATTAAGTGTTGGCGGAAAAGCTAGAATTAAAATAGATAATTTATTTTGAGTTGGATTTTTAGAGTTTTCGAAAAAGAAAAGAGATATCTTTTATCTAATTGCAAAATTGTGAGTTTGGGATTGACAGGAAGATTTGGAAAAAAGTTGCAAAATAATAATGTTTTTTAAATGATTGATCTTCTGAAATTTTCTGGGAGTTATTTCATTCTTTTTCTTTCATATAATTCTGGGGGAGGGTCTTCTGAAAGGAATAGTAGATCAGAAATCTGAGCAAGGAAATTGGGAGACGAAGCTCTGAAGGAAGGAACGAAAGTTATTAAAAGGGCTATCTGGATCAAGCTAAGCTTCATCAGATTTCCAAGAGCACAGGACTCCAGGTTCCATAAACTCTCTTCCTCTATTCATTATAATGGAAATCATATTTTTCTGGGGAAAGAAAATAGTTTGGGATTAAAAAAATAAAAACTTCTGGGTTTCAAGTAATTAGGGAAAGATCTATTGTTTGAATCTTTGATAATGTTCTGGAATTTTCTTTATAATGTTGTTATAAGAAAATTAGTTTCTCTTTCTTTGGAGCCAATAGATAACCATATTTAAACTGAGTTTTGTATGAGATTGGAATTCAATATAATATTTATCTCACCTTTAAAAAGGAGATTTTTGCCTTTAGGAGAAAAATAGTATTTAAGTAAACTATCTATACTTTTGTGTGTTTGTTTATGAAAATTTAATCCCTATTCTATAAATTTTCAATTATTAGAATGCACCTGTATTATATATATACATATATACCTAAATTGGCATAGTATTTATATAAAAAATTTTGAGTTTTCAAAATATTTATATTTGGGTCAAATCGAATGAATTGTTATTATACATTTATGAGTTTCAAAATAATTATGTTGGGTCCAATCGCATGAAATTTTATTAAAAAAAAAAATATTTATTAAAGGTTGCAAGGGATGGCATTGGCCGTACCCCCCCGTGTACCCCTTGTTGGTCGCAGTATTATGACTGCCACAGCAGTCCTGACGACTGTTGTGCGCAGTAGTCATCATGACTCTCGTGCACAGTCTTGTAGCCTTACAGCTACAATTTGATATGGCCAAAAGGCCTTATTTAAATTCACTTTTTTGTTTTGTTTTGTTTATTTTATTTTTTATTTTATTCGTGGGTTTATTTAAATGTGTATTATATATATATATATATATATATAAATATATTATGTCTTGACATTGGGGTAATTCACGAAATAAGAGTATTTTGTAAGGAAATAGTTTGGTTATTTAAATTTTCATTTATATATATATATACAAAATTTAAGTCTATAGATGTATTGTTCTCCTGATGAGTATGAAAAAAATTATAATTGTGATTGGAGAAATTATTGTTATAAATTTGAAGTCTTATTAGAATTTTATTTCAAAATGATATAAAGGGAAAAAGAGGTTTAGTAATGAACTAAAATGAATTATTTAAGTTTGTGTGAAAGCCATTATGATATTCTGCTTCTTTTTGTATATTGGTTGGACTTTCTTGTTTCCTTGAGATTATTGTTTTGACTTTTGTGATGTGGGAACCTTGTATTTATGAACCCAATGATGGTTGTTGAAAACCCTAGTTTCCAGAGGCATGCTTTATATCTTTGGATGTTTACTCTTGTATTATTGTGCTCAGAATGTTGCATGATTTTAGCATTATTATTTTGGATAGTTGAGATTTTGATTATGGGTTATCGCGAGATGGGTAATGCCTTGCATGTCTTTGCTTTGAGTTATACGTTTTATACTTTATGGTACAACCCTTGCCTTTTTTTGGTTTATGTTAGGGGTCTAAGGGAGAGTGGCTCTTCGTGGGGGGTGGCACCTCAAAAGGAGGAAGAGCTCAGGATAACCCACGTAAGAGTAGTATAACAAGTGAAAACCTAATAATAGAACTTAGGGGAATGGGTATTAAAACACATAAGATAATAAATATTGGATACCTCGTCTATGCATTAGGGCTATCACAGACTAATGATAGACTAAGAAGGCTGTGGTCGGAAAAGTCATAACCTCGTCCTTATGAGAGGTTAATGACTTTGCATGAGCTACCCTATGGTGTCGGTGCCTCAAGTAGGAGGAAGGGCTAGGATATCCATAGATGGGGGTTGGTGCCTCAGGTTGGAGGAAGGGCTAGGATAACCCATGTAAGCTATGCGATGACACTCTCCACTAGACACCCTTATGCCTTGTTTCTTGTTGCCTCTGGAATTGTATTTTGAATGTTGTTTCAGTTTCTTTTGGAAATGTTTCATGATTGTTCTTTGGTTACTTGTTTAATGGTTATTTCCTTAGTTATTGTGAAGAGTTTCATGGCTTTATGTTATTATGATGTCTCTTGGATGTTGTTGTTTATGTCATTGTAGTCCTTGATGTTTTATTTGAGTTATTATACTATGTTGTTCTATTGGAGTCAGTTTTGGCCTTCATGGTCGTGATTACTTCCTTGTCACCTCTAAGCATGGGGGTGGGTTATTTATAACCCATGTGGTTGGGTGGAACGTGCTCCACACCAGTTGGGTTCCCCATCGACGCCCATTCTTCTCAACATTTCTCAGTTGGAGCTTGTACCAGTTGTTCACTTTGTAATTTAGATGTTATTGTAGTATGTATTATCCCACACGTATGTGAGATTTATTGTAATTCATTTATTGAGATCATGTAATCTAATGTTTAAATGATGATGTAATATTTAGGATCCTTTGTAAACATTATTGTATGAGATTCATTATGATTGTAATATGTGATGTAATGGTACTGTTCTTATGGTTCATGGATGTACTTCTATAAATGATCATTATAATGTTATGATGAATATAAATTTAATAAGATATTCAATTTCATCTTTTATCTTTCTTTATGAGTTTGCTTTGCAATGTAACCTCGCGTGCCCTAGAGGATTTAACGTTAAGATGTTAATGCGCAATGTAAATGTGTTTTAATGTTTAATTACATGTTTACTTTGTGTTATTTAAAAAAAAAATTGGTTGCAATGTTTGTTCTCTGGGGTTTGCATGACAGGCATTGCACATAATGTGAGATCCTTTATTTTTTATGTATGTGATGACAAAAATTGTGTTTTTGTTGATAATTCTATGAGTTTAAATATCAAGATCTAGGTGTGATGATTGTCCTTTTGTATAGTTATGTCAGATCATGTGGATTTTATGATGTCTCAATAACCTTATGACAATCCTTTTTGGGTCTATGACTATCCTTAGGTAAGATAATAATTCCTCATTTTCTTGACTGTAATTAATTTGGACCATTCAATTATTCTTTCTTTGTATATCTAGAAATTTTCCATGATAGGTTGTTGAACCTTTTTTTGTTGATATATGACTGAGATGACAAATTTAACATTCTTGGAATTGAATTTCTCTGGAGAACCTATCAAATTGTATCATCCAAATATACATTATGCTTTGTCTTTAACTTGAGGTCACAAACCATCATTCACATTGTATTTATTAGCATGGTCTTCCTGGCTCTGATCAATAGCTTCCATATTCAAAAATTCCCAACCACCATCTTCAATAAATTTATCTAGATCATTAGTAATAGTCTTCAAAAGTGGCTGATAGTTCAAGTTCATTCCACTTTCATAATACTTTATATCCATGGAGTTCAGCCATTCCTTGATGCTATCAAGCGAAGATTGAGGAATGGTGTCAATTAGGAGTACATCCCACTTGAAGTTTTTTTAAAAAGTAGCCATATCAAATTCCTTTTTCCCAAGTCCTACTCTCTCATGGTTAACAATTTCAATCTCATTAATATTGATTACTAAGAAAGGTAATTCCACCAACTCTACAAAAGAGTTTACCATAGGAACAATGAAAGTAGATGCTTTGAAAGGAACTCCATGAAAAATAAGCTCTCTAAATGGTATATTAAACTCTAGCTCAAAATATTTTAGATGAGGCTACTCCCATAGCTTTGTTACTCGCTTGAAAAATCCTTGAAACTTTGCACGAATTTCATTTTTCCTATCCCTCTCTTGTTGTTCTTCCTCAATTTCATCAGGATCATACATTCGCCTTCTTGCACCTCCTAAATTTTGGACCACATCCGTTACCTCGACATAAAATTGGACATCCTTGGTCTTCTTGGTTCACACCATGATATGGTTATGTAAATGAAAATGAAACAAAGTAATCATCTCCTTCTCCACTGGCTAGAAGAATTCATTCTTAATGTTTTGATACATGATATCAAATATCTCCTCTACTCTCATGGTTGAATACAAAAATCCATTATGGTGGGCCTCCAGAGTTCCAGTCATCTTTCTTCCTCTTTTACCAAATGCTGGCATATTTTACCAACATTTATTAGAATTGTTGCATGTTTTACATCATGGGAATGACATATTCGATGTAACTTTTCTGAAATTTTATTATGGTATGTGCACTTTGATATGATTATTGCATGAAATAAATAATAATTTTTAATTTTTTTTTAATTTTTTTGTAGAACATAGATCTTCCAAAAGATCAAGATGATCCACATGATATAGATCCAAAATATGTTGGTTATGGTATAGATCACATGGAAGGGGATGATGATGACACAACTATAGAAGACACCAAGGTTGATGATCATGATCACAATGGTGATGATGATAATAAGGTAGTTGTTGGTAGTATCCAGTGATATTCATGATGATATAGACTGCATCATGGATCAATGTTGATATATTTTTATGATGCCTCTTTTATGGTTACTATCATATGTATCATTTCATGGCCTCCAGTACCATATTATTGAGTTGTATCATTTTGAAATGTATCATTTTGACTTATATCATTTGGACATGTATCATCTTGACTTGTATCATTTTGAGTTAGATAATTTATCATTTGGACTTATATCATTTGTACATGTATCATTTTGACTTATATCGACTAATAGAAATATATAATTTTGACATGTTATTGATCTACTAGCATATTTTACTTTCACTTGTTTTAGTTACATATGATAATGATCTTATCAGTATTGACTTGTCAATTTATATACATTGAAAGTGGTCAATGATTTTTTTGATGGATATTTATTATGTATGATGATTTTAATTTACTTCTCAAGATGGATGTTGTCAAGTTTAGTTAAATTATAGATATTTGACTCATTTGTTTTAATTATAGATGATGATAATGTTATAATAATTATCTTGTTAATCGATCATATGAGTTAAATAATTAAATTACTTACTCTATAATCATGAGTTATTTAAGAGGCATGATATATTTAACTAATTAAATTGAAACAAAACATATTAAATTAATAAATGGATGCAAAAAAAGAAGCATTTTTAGAAGTGAAAAAGGAAGCAACAAAAGAATCCAAACTAGAAGAAAATGAAAAGTAATCTTGGAAGAAAAACTTGGTGTTATCTAGGAAGAAAAGACAAAAGCAATTTAGGTAGAAAACAAAGAAGCAATAATGCAAGCAATTTTAGAAGGAACAAAAGATGTAATACGGGTATGTGTAGGATCATGATGGAAAAAATAGGCCCTTAAGTGGTGAATAAATTCAGAAAAATCAGAGTAAGAATAGAATCTATAGAAAATTGAATGTAGTTTCTAAACTACTAGGTTTATTTAAAAAAAGAAATCTATTTGGTGAAAATTTGAAATTTCAATGCAATAGTACTTAAATTTCAGGGAAAAAATAAGAAGTAGGTGTTTGTCTAACCACCCTAACCACAATAAAATGATAATATTTTTTAATAAGATTTTACATATAAGTAGAGGACTCATGTCTCGATGTGATGCATATTTTTTTGTATTCTGTTTCCAAGTAAATAATTAATTATGAACTTTTTATTATAGTATTTAAAAAATATAAAAAAGTCATATGTCTGCCACCCAAACTTGGTCAAAACTTCATGAAATTATTATTATTTTTAAATCTTATAGTATGTGAAGCATAGAATGTGACACATGTTTTGGATTCATAAAATGTAATATCATTTGAAAGCTATAGATTTTTTTCAATCAACCTATCAATGAGGACTTTAGTCGTAATTCAAATAGAAAATGAATGATAATTATTTATTAAATTCAAAGTAAAAAATAATTTATAGTGGTAGAAAGCTGAAAATCTCCTTTAAAAACCGTTTTCATTTCATCAATTTTGGGTAAAAAAAAGTCATCAGCCACATACCCTACACATGCCCATCATATCGCCACTTTTTGGCCCATCATGATCATGCACATACCCATAATAGAATCCATATTAGAAGCAACAAAATATGAAAAAATGGAAGCAAAGCTAGATGCAACAAGTGACATTATATTAGAAGAAAAATTGGAAGAAAAACTAGAAGCAAACCTGCAAGCAAAAATTAAAGAAAAGTAGGAAGCAAACCTGGAAGCATCACTGGAAGAAAAATTGGAAGAAAATGAGGAAGCAACAGAATAAGAAAAAATGGAAGAAAACTTGGAAGCATCACTGGAAGCAAACCTAGAAGCAACTCAAGAAGTAAAACCAAAAGAAAAATTGGAAGCAAACTTGGAAGAAAACCTAGAAGCAAAACTATAAGAAAAATTGGAAGCAAAATTAGAAGAAAACCTAGAAGCAACACTAGAAGAAAACCTAGAAGCAACATTGGAAGCCAAAATGGAAGCAAACCTGGAAGCAACACAAGAAGAAAAACTGGAAGAAAAACAGGAAGCAAACCTAGAAGCAACACTAGAAGAAAACCTAGAAGCAACATTGGAAGCCAAAATGGAAGCAAACATAGAAGCAACACAAGAAGGAAAACCAAAAGAAAAATTGGAAGCCAAATTGGAAGCTTCAAAAGTTAGTGCTAAATTTGAAAGAAACACAAAAAGAAAACTTGAAGCAAACTTGGAAGCAACACAAGAAGCAAAAGTAGAAGAAAAATCAGAAGCCAAACTAGAAGCTTCAAAATTCAGTGCCAAACTAGAAGCATCACTGGAAGCAAACCTGGAAACAACACAAGAAGAAAAACCAGAAGAAAAATTGAAAGTAAACCTAGAAGCAAAATCAGAAGAAAAAGTAGAAGAAAACTTGGAAGAAACACTTGAAGAAAACCTGGAAGAAACACTAGAAGCAAACCTAGAAGTAACACTGGAAGCCAAAATGGAAGCAAACTTGGAAGCAACACAAGAAGAAAAACTAGAAGCAAACCTAGAAGAAAACATGGAAGCAACACTAGAAGCAAATCTAGAAGCAACACAAGAAGGAAAACCAAAAGAAAAATTTGAAGCCAAACTAGAAGCAATATAAGAAGAAAAACTAGAAGAAAACCTGGAAGCAAACTTGGAAGCAACACAAGAAGCAAAACCAGAAGCAAAATCAGAAGCCAAACTAGAAGCTTCAAAATTCAGCGCCAAACAAGAAGCATCACTAGAAGAAAACCTAGAAGCAACACAAGAAGAAAAACCAGAAGCAAAATCAAAAGTAAACCTGGAAGCAAAACTGGAAGAAAACCTAGAAGCAACACTAGAAGTAAACCTGGAAGCAACACTAGAAGCCAAAATGGAAGCAAACCTGGAAGAAACACAAGAAGCAAAACTAGAAGAAAACCTCAAAGAAAACCTAGAAGCAACACAAGAAGCAAAACCAGAAGAAAAATTGGAAGCCAAATTGGAAGCTTCAAAAGTCAGCTCTAAATCTGGCACTAAATCCGGCACTACATTCGATGCTAAATCTGGTGCCAAAGTGAAATGTAGTTTGGCTTCAAGTTTTGTGTCAATAGAAGTGTCTAATCCATGGATTCAAAATGCACTAAAATATGACACTATTTTAGGTGCTAATTGCTTATTTTGTTGTAGTGTTCAAACTCTTACTAAAGTAGACCTACACCCAGTCAAGAGGGGTTCCACTAAACCAATGCTAACAAGATGGGACAACAATGATCAAGAGGGGTGATCAATCCCCCAAGATCAAGATCACAAAATGAACCAACATAAGTGAAAAGGGAACACACATGATATCAAGAAAAATGACAAGGCGCAAGCACACAAAGCCAAAGATGAAATATAGAAAAATGAATGAATCAAATCAAGCTTCAACTGCATGTCTAACATGATTTGGATCAGATCTAGGTTGTTTCTTCAGAAAGAAAATGCATACTCACTTTGAGGTGACATAACTCATGGCTATTTGTTGGGTGAGAAGGCCCAAAAGGTGAGAAACATACACTCATTGCTGGTATGCACTCACACACATGCAGGTGGCTATGGGGAAATTCATGCCTCAGAATGAGCTTCCCGCTCAACCATATACCAAAGTTATACCTCCTGATAAATTTAATAAGATGCCAAAAAAGAGAATGGATTTTCAAGCTTCATGAGAAAAGAAAAACTTTGTATGCTTGGAGCTCATGAACAAACGCGATGGCACCACAAGCATGCAAGATGTGTTATTCTAGGTGGCCATATAAAAAATGAAAAATGTAACATGTAAAGAATGTTCAAATGAGTCTTTCTTAGTTCATGTGAGGTCTTTAACTTAGGGAAAATTGTGCCTAATGTCTCCAAGAGAGGACCAATCAAAGAATAGAAAATTTGCAACTTAGGGGATGCAATGTGTCACATCAAGCCACCAAGAGGAATGTAATATGCTAAGATAGATCACACTCATGAAGGACATCATACCCAATGTCATCCAGAAAGTGAAAAATGCATCATATGAAGTAAGAAGGCTGCACTAAGAACCAAGAAAAAGGAAAATACAAAATAATAATGCTAATGTTTTCCCCCACTTTAAAGGAATTACTCAACACCATGTTGTGAGCAATTACTTTAATGTAGCAAATGAAAAATGCTAAAAGAAGAAAGAAGACATGAGAGCCAACATGGAAAGCGCTATGCCAAGTCATATGTTTCCGAGTAAGGTTGCATCATGTGAAGGAAAAAAAAAGAAAGGGGTTTCCCCCAAAATAAAAGCACCAAACACATAAGGGATCTATGGATTTGGGGTTAGTATGTTCTTTACTACAATTTTTTATAGAGAGTGTGGAACTTTCATCATCCCCCAAATATATAGAACTAGAAGAATGACACAAAGAGAGGAAAAAAAAAAAGATGGATCCTTTTGGGTCAACATGGAAGACACATAGGGTGTCTCGACACCTTGTGTTATCCCTAAAAGGAAAACACAATCCAAATAAGAATGAAAATTTGAAAGAAAAATGAAAATCTTTTGGGTCAACATGAAGGACACATGAAATGTCTCAATGCCTTGCATCATCCCCAAAAGGAAAACACAAGAAAAAGACAAAAGAAAAAGGAAAAGAAAAAGAAAATCCTTCTGGGTCAATATGAAGGAGACATGGAATGTCTCAATTCCTTGTGTCATCCCCGAAAGGAAAACATAAGAAAAAGATAAAGGAGAAAGTGATGTTCGACATAGAGAAGAATGAAGGTCCAAATAGAGGAATTTCACAAAGAGAGAGAAAATGAAATATAACATCACGGGGGAGAAAACTACAAACATTCAAACACACAAAAGAAAAAGAAAAATAAAATGCAAAAGACTAGTACGGAAAATGCAAGTCAATCATTGAGCAAGTCATCCATCTCCTAGTCATGTGCATGATATGTGAAGGGAATGCAACTAGACAAAGGGACAAGAGTAAGTGAAAAACTAGGGGAAGTACTAGATTATACACTCTTTGTAGGAGATTTTCCATTTAAGCTCATGGAAGAGGAGAAGAAATGGATTCAAATCATTATGCAACTCTGTCAATTTTAGCAATCTCATCATAGTCATCTAGATTAATCACAATAGGAGGATGAATGATAGTGTCCAATGAAGGGTGTGCTTCTTGTTGTGATTGTTTTATGGGATCATTTTTTTATGGTTGGAGAGGAGGGTCATCATTCATTGCTTCTGTCAAGTGTGGATTTTTATTTTCTTTGTTTCAGGACTTCTTCATGTAACTTGCAAGCAAGAGCACGAAATCTATGCCTAAGCTCCCTGGCTCCTCTATTTCTTTTGTTTTTATTGTTGAGTTACGTTTGTGAAGGAATGGGTTGATCAACCATAGGTAGCTTTTCTTCCCTAAGGGGAGGAACAGAAGTAACAATTGAAGTTTTTTCATCCACATTCACATTTTCTTTGTAAACTTGTTTTATGGGACAAGGTATGACAAAGTTGTTATCATTGTCTCATGGTCTCTTGGATGATATTGGGGAAGTTTATGGTGTTGGTTGAACTTGGTTGTTTGGTTCATGTTCCAGTTGAAGCATTGTTTCATCTAATATAGGATTGTCGAAAGTGGATGGGAACTTATTGCAGAGAGACAATTCTGCTATTTTCTTTGCTTTAAATTTTTGGTAAGCAATGATAAACAAATCTTGTCTAGGCATTATAGGTTCCATGTGCTCAGGCCAAAAGGATTCTAAGGAAAAGTTTCCTTTGGAAGACAAGGGGTTAAAGTTGCTATGGTGGACAATGAATATTTCATTTTCAAATGGAAACTTTAAGCATTTGTGTATAACTGAAGGGACAACTTTCATTGAGCGAAGCCATGGATGTCCTAGTTGCAAAAAAAATTGGTTTGACTGCAAGATGATGGAGAATGTGACATCCAATTTTTTTGGTCCTATTTGTAATGGAAGGATGATCAATCATATCGTAGGCCAAGAAAAACCATTGTGTGTTTTGATCCATGCTTTGGTTTTATCATAATCATCTTGATAAATATCATGTAATACCAAAATTTCCTTAGTGATCACGTTCTCTCCATAGGAAGGATCTATCAGTATCCCATTAGTGGGCTTGTCATAGATACGGTCAGGTATGTAAAGAGAACCATTGGGGAGATTTTTAAATATGTCCATAGAGGAGAAATTAATATCAAAAGATTTATTAGGTTGGCCCTTATGAGGGATACCGTCTATCGCACATACCATCTCATCCATAGGATTAACATGGGTAATATGCAGGATGGGATTAGGATGTTCATCATCTATATCAACATTCATTAGATCATTCTTTGTAGTTTCACTAGTTAGCTTTGAAAAATGAAACATTATTTTTGGGCATTGGATTGGTGAAAATTTGCAAGTTTTGATTTGGAGGGGCAACAAACTTATTACCTTGGTGATTAACATCAGCAATGGATAGACGGTTGGAATCAATGAGGTCCTGCACAAGATGTTTAAGATGCTTACAATGTTTTGTGTCATGTCCATTTTGTATATGATAATGACAATGAGCATTGGACTTAAAGTTTAGAGGTAAAGATTTAGTAGGATCGAGTGATTTGACAAGAAAGGTAATCATTTGTTGTTGTAAAAGTTAGGACATTGTGTTATGAAGGGTGTCTGGTAAAGGTGTGAATTGTCTTTTCAGATCTCCAAAACTAAAGGGCACCACGGTTTTAACAGCTGATACTTGGTTGTTAATAGTTTGAGTTGGTTGTTGAGGGGGGTTGAACTATAAGAACCCTTTTTTTTCTTTCTAAATGGTTGGGAATTGTTTTGGTTAGTAGGTTCAGACTTCTTAGCTCTACTAGAAGTGAACTTTGTATCTCGACTACTATCCAAATTGTGATAATTGTAAAGGGTAGTACACAAGTGCATGAAAGAGGGGAATTTCATCATATTGAGTTTTTCCTAAAGTTTAGTTTTCAAGTTTTCCATAAAAATATTTTGAAGGTGTGGATCAAGAATCTTGACATTGATTTGGGAATAAAGAGATTAATAGCATGAGATAAAATCAATTATCTTTTTAGATCCTCATTTTGATTGCATCTCATCAAATCAGCCAAGGTATTCCTTGGAGTCATATGCACTTGGAAATTATTTATAAATGCGTTAAAAATTTCATTAAATGAATGAACCAAATTGTTCGGTAAAGATGAAAACCATTCCAAGGCAGTGTCTTTTAAATTCCTAAGAAACAATTTTGCTAATAGTTTATCAGCAAGGTCAAAGTCACTACATAAGGTCTAGTGTAGGCATTAACATGGTTAGAAGGATCTCCCTTCCCTCAATATTTCTCAAATCTAGGCATCTCTACTCTCTATGGCATCGGTGTTCACAATATTTCCAAAGACAATGGGCTTCTTCAAACATAATAAGTGGGTGGTCGATTTTGATTTTGGGTTATGGTGGATATTTGTTTTTGCATGGATGAAATAGTTTGGAAAATTTCTGTAATAAGAGGGTCATTTTAAGTGGGATGAGGTGGAAGTGAAAGTGGTTATGGAGTGTATGTAGTGGTAGGGAAAGTGAATGGAATGCTGATAGATGGTATTGTTGAAGAGGATAAAAGATGTGATACCACATAGGAATTAGGGTTACTAGTAGGAATAGTTGAGGAAGGAATCACATTACTAACTAGTTGGAATGTTGTTCTGACATGAGGAGTGGTATTGGTAGGTATAGAGGCTACTATTGAGGGAGGAGTGTGAGGTCCTCCTTGGCTAACCATAGTGTTTCTTGGTCGAGAGGTAGTAAAGGTGGAAGGAACATGTTTTGTGTATATGTCAACTATTTGTTTCACAATGTCCAGGCCTTGTTCACTTTCAAGCATGCGATGGATGTTGTCAATGATAGGAATTGCAGTGGATGAAATGTTTTCAAGGCTCACTTGATGTTGGATACGTGTTAATTCCTCATGAATGTTAATTATTTTTTCTTGTGGGATATGATCATTCTATGTATCAACTTGCATGTTGTTGGAAGGCAAAGAGTTGCTAAAGGTAGTATCCTTGCCTAGTGTACTCATTGCAATACTAGGAGTGGAAGCTTTAGATAACCCAAGATCCAAAATGAGTGTGTTATCATGAGATAACATGAGTCTTGAACTTCTTCTCACTAAGGTATTAGAAATAGGACACTAAACACTCATGCAAAGGTCTCTAAATGCAGGGTGAATGCAAATGCAATGTAGAATAAGAAGAATGAAATGCTTAAAGCTAAAATTCTAAAAAGTAAAGCTGAAATGCATAAACAACAAACAAAAAACTCAGAAATTGCATATTAAATGCCAGAAAGTGCATTGAAAAATATGCAACTGGACTAAGTTTCCCAAGGTGGCGAATGAGTCCAAGTAGTGATTTTTTGAATTTTTTTGAAATTTTTTAATTGGATTTTATGCTTTTTAGGTTTTTAGATATAGATGTAATATGAATATGCAGAATTTTATTGATTTTCAATGAAATGCAATGCAAAAGTGTAAGCTATATGAGTTGTCCACTAATGGCACTTGAAATAAAAAATATAATGTTCTAAAGTCGGGTTCACCAAAATGTGGACTATTGAAATGGCGTCACAACTTCTCTTATCCACACTTAAAAGGGGAATGAAGGAAGATGAATCATATTTCACAAAGTTCACACTTAAGAAAAATTCTGTGAGATTCCAATGCAATAAATATTGAAATATGTCAAAGGAGATTGTTCCTATGGTAGTAAATTGATAAAGAAGATAAATTATGGATGCAAAACTAAGGAAATGCAGAATGTTTGAAAACACAATGTGGTATGCAAAATGAACTAAATATGCAAGTAAAATATAATAGGACTTAAAGAGACTGTAGAGGTGCACCTAGAAACTAGAATGTGATGTAGAGAGGCTTTGGAATCCTACAAAATTTACTATTGAAGCCAACTAGGACACCCTTTTTCAAGGAAATTTTTCCAGAACATGTTTCTACAAAAAGGGTATCTAGAATTGCATAAAACACTTTTAAAGACTGGCAATGGGACTAATTCGCCATTGATGGTGACTTATTCCACCTTTAGATTTTGACAATTTTGAAGATGCAATCTGTAGCTCTCGATTTGCACTTCTGCTCCTGATAGGTTTCTAGATCTGAATCTGCAGAATTTGGTATGTAGGTGATCTCTACACTTATTTTAGGGTTTTGTTGACTTTGAAATACTTTGATGAATTGTTGACACCTTTTAACACCTTTCTCTTTGATAAATCTACATACAAGACCTACAAAACACACATCCAAAGAAGGGAAAAAGGTTAAGGGTTAGTGAACAGGGGTTTGCCTTGGTCAAATCTCAGTTTGGTAACTAAACCCTTGAAAATGAAATGAAATGAAAAGAGAATGATGAATGAACAACATGCAATGCTACATCTCACCAAACCCTTGAAGTAGAAATCTGAACATATGCATGTAATAGCTCCAAAATGCTTGAACACAAAATCACTTGATTTTTTGATGATTGCTTGAATGATTAAGTTCATGAATTAGTGAGTGAATGAATGTATGGATGAATGGGGGTAAAAATGAGAGGAAAACCCTATATTTAAACATGATTATACAAAATTTCCCAAAAATACCACATCATACTCCTACCTCAAGGTTTAGAAAATAGTATCTTGCCAAAATTTTGAAATAGTTTTTATTTTGGTGCTAGGTGGGACTAAGTCGCCCCAAGTGGTGACTTGTTCCCACTAGGGAAATGTTAATGGGTGTTAGGAATTAAAGTGTATTATATGATGTTTAACATGATTATTCTCTGAAACACACTTAAGTAGGGCCTATAAGTGTATTATGGGGTCATTTAAACATAAGAAAGGGTCAAATTATTATTGACAAGCCTAGAATAGCAAGATTGTTTGTTACAACTCTTTACAACACTTTGAAATAAGACTTGGTAAGTGATAAAAAGAGGTTATTTAAGTGAATTATAATAAAAAGGTCCTAGAAAAGTGTGAAAGTGATTTACAATAATTAAGTAAGGCACCACTTGAATTCTTTTAATTTGCTAGGGACCAATACCTAATGTGAATGTGTTGACTGCATTACAACATTAAATCAAAGCACAACTAAGAAAAAGTCACAAAGAGGACCTAAACAAGACAAAAAAATGTAGAAGGGTTACTTAAATTCAGTGTCCACAAAAGGGTTCTTGGATGTCCTCATTAGGCATGGGAAGTGGCTCAACATCCTCTTGATATTTGAGTTGATTTGGATCAAGTGTTGAGTTGAGGATTCCTTCTATATCTACCACCATGAGGCCAAAGGATGCCAATATTTCTTTGAAAGGACCATTGCTAGACTTTGGTGAAAGATGATGATCATGCCTTGGAATAAATTCTTGAGATATGTCCTCTAACTCATTGTGTGATGTAGAGACATTTTCAACATGATCATTGGTGGGTGGATCTTGGATTATTTCAATAGGATCAAGTAATTCTAACACTCCTTGAAATAGATCATTGGCGGATATTATGGTGAATTTTGACCATGATTTAAAAGTTACTCTTGATGCATGTTGATTTGATCATTGGATGGGGTAGAAACATCTTCAAGGTGCTAATTGATGGATAGATCTTGATCATTGTTTTCAACAATTATGGTGGAGAGATTGTCATTACTATCATTAGTGGTTTAATCCTGATCATTTTCCTCAAAATTTATTATTCCTTGATCTAGAAGGTCTTGGATTAGATTTTTGAGTCAAATACAATTTGATGTTTTATGAAGATTTTATGTATTATACTCACAATAAGCTCTACCCTTATTCTAAGGGAATTTTATGATAGAGTCGAAAGCACTTACTTCTGGAAGAGTGATGAGTTTTACATTAAATATTTTTTTAAATGCTCATTGAATTGGCTCTCCCAAAGGAATGTATTCACATTTAATACCTTGTGAGATTTGTATATGTTGAGATTGACCTTGTGTCAATTGATTTTGGAGATGTGGTGATTGATCTTGGAGATGTGGTGATTGGGTTTGTTGTTGATCTTGATATCCAACCTCTTGATATTGGATATATTGTTCTTCATTTGGTTGCAAACACAACCCAATGTTTTGATAACATCGTTTAACCAATGGGGGAGTGTGTAGATTTTGGCGTGGAGATGTCTCTTGGCACAATAAATCAACTATTTTGGTAAGTGAAGCAATTTGATTTCATAAAATTTGATCTTGATTTTGATTTTGAAACCCTTGAGATAGTTTATTTGGTTGTTGGTCAAGCATATTTGGAATGTATATTTGTGGTGGTTGTATGGGAGACAAATTGATTTTGGACAATGTTCTGATTTGGGATGATGTTTATATTTTGCATTATAGTTTGGAATTGAACATTGTTGTGGTTGGGAAACATATTTCTTTGATTTGGGTAACTTTTATTTTGCATGAGATTACCTTGACTTGAATCAATATCTTGAGTTGTAATATATTGCTTGGATTTTTATCAACATTGGTTAGATTTTCAAACATATCTATCCCATAGTTTACCAAATTTGGATTGATATATTCATGTTTGGTATGCTTGTACTTGGTATATTCATATTTTACATCTATTGATTTGGTGGGATAATGTTGTTGTTTTGTTGAAGACTCATGCATTGATCGTTTGGTTGATAGATTTGTAGGTTTTGAATTTGATTTAAATCTACCATAGGGAAAGGTGTTCCAAAATTTATATTGGGCATACTCATGTTTGATGTAGGAGATAATGAGCCCATGTATGGATTGCATAAATGTGAGTCTTGATAATCAATTGGTACTATAAATCTTTGATAGTTTTGTTGACCTAGATTGCTCATGATGTATGGATCAAGTTTCTATTCCATGTTTTTCTTCTGTTTTGACCTTATTGATGGGTATGTGTAGGATCATCATGGAAAAAATAGGCCCTTAAGTGGCGAAAAACTCAAAAAAATCAGAGTTAGGAAACTTGACGTAAAAATATGTAACACTAGAATCTGTAGAAAATTGAATGTAGTTTCTAAAATACTAGGTTTATTTTTATTTTTTAAAAATCTATTTGGTGAAAATTTGAAATTTCAATACAGTAGTACTTAAATTTCAGGGAAAAAATAAGAAGTAGGTGTCCATCTGACCACCCTAACCACAATAAAATGATAATATTTTTTTATAAGATTTTAGATATAAGTAGAAGACTCGTGTCCGGATGTGATGCATATATTTTTGTAATTTTTTCCAAGTAAATAATTAATTACAAATTTTTTGTTACAACTTTTAAAAAATATAAAAACTTGTATGTCTAACCACCTTAACTTGGTCAAAACTTCATGAAATTCAAACCTTTTTTTTTAATCCTATAGTATGTGAAGCATAGAATGTGACACATGTTTCAGATTCAAAAAATGTGATACCGTTTGAAAGTTATAGATGTTTTTCAATTAGCCTATCAATTAGGACTTTAGTCATAATTTAAATAGAAAATGAATAATAATAATTTATTAAATTAAAAGTAAAGCATAATTTATATTGGTGGAAAGTTGAGAATCTCCTTTAAAAACCCTTTTCGTTTGATCAATTTTGGGTTAAAAAATAGTCGTCAGCCACATACCCTACACATACCCATCATATCGCCACTTTTTGGCCCATCATGATCCTACACATACCCTAACCTCTAAGGAATCTAGGACCAAAGGGGTGAATGATATGGGTGTTGAAATTTTAGGAACTTTGGATCAATGCTATACTTTAGGATTTGATTTTGATTGGTTTGATTTGGATAATGAACTTGTAGATCCCAAGATGTTGGATGTGACCTTAGGATGAAGTTGTTCAAAGGGGTGTTAATTTAACTAGAGGTACATGAGAAAGGATGCATTCTCACACTCCTAACTAAACAAGGTGATTTTGATGCGTTTTAAGGATTTACCCAAGTCTAAAATATTGATGTTTTTTAAAGCTCCAAATGTTTTTTGTGGGAATAACGATAAATGTTTGGGATTGATGAAGTGTTTGATTTGATCCTAAATGAACCTAAGAGGAACCTTGTTACATGACCAAGACAGTGAAGAACACTTTTAACCCTATGAGTACTTCAAACCAAAAGACCTTTGTTTTGCTTGGAAGACCATAAGACAAAAGATAACAACCATATATGTGGGGTTCAATTGATTTGACCTTGGTTAATGGATTGATTTTTCCACATCCACTTCCTGCTTAAATTTCAAACTAAATGTCTATGTCTTAGTTCCTTTTCATTCCATAAGGTCCATTATGTGAAAATCAAAGATTCAAGGCCATAGTTTCCCTAGGTTGACTTTGGAGAGAGAAAATTGAGATAGGAGCCCAAATATTTAGAAGCCTCTAAGGATAAAATCCCTAGTGACAAGCAGTAATAATTGGACTCTTCAAGGATATTTTCTCTTTCCAAAGGGTTTGAAATTTTGATGATTTGTTTAAAGTTTGTTTCAAAGTTTGAGATCCAAGCAATGTGTTTGAATGACTCACAAATTGCACAATCCTAGGTTAGAAATGGCCATACTTGTTGATTACCCACTCAGATTTCTCCAAACACTAAGGTAAAGAAAACATTTAGAGAGTTGGCGACACTAACTCCCCTCCATGACACAGACTTCTTAGGACCACCAAATCTCAAAATCCTAAAGATTCAGAGACCTTAAGGATTTTTTTGTTTCTACTTTGAATAGTACAAATGTGGGGTGGCTTCAGAATGACCATTCTTGCACCAACAAGCATTGATGATTTTGGTCTTTAAACAAATCGATTGTAGTAAGGACATCTAGTTCAAGGGATAATATGATAAACTCTGTCAAGAGGTCTCCCAACCCTTAGAACAAGGGATTTGCGTATCATAAATATACTAGGGGAGAGCTATCATGTATCATTTCTCATTGATTGCAAACTTTCCTTGCAATAAAAAATTTATATAGTGGTTTGGAAGAGCTTGGATTTAGCTTGTTACTACTTGGCTCATTCCCTCCTTTCGAAGCAGAGAGGCAGGCCCTCTAAAAAAAAAAAAAAAGAGTACATTTATAGGTTGACCGCCCAAATAGCATAAAGTGTTAGGAGGGAACACACACAATGCCTTTCGCTCACTCGCATGAGGGTTAAATTTTAGATCGAAATTGAAATGTGTGGGTGATTTTAGACAACTAGTGTCAATGGAAATTTTTTGATTCTCAAGATCGCTGAGTGGCGCAAGAGAAGGGCATATGCATTCAAGTGACAAGGATTGCAAAAAAATCACAAAACAATGAAAACACAAGTTCTTTTTAATCCCCAAAGTAAAGATGGATTTTTTTAAAAGAAAACAGTTAAATGTGAGTTTGTCTTGTTCAATTTTAGCCCAAAATTAAAGTGTAGTAAGTTCCTAATGTTCAATTTTAGTCCAACTTTGACAAAAATCAAATCAATGCTTAATTTTAAACCTATACCATAGATTTTTGGGTAGGGATTATAGACTAATCTTGCACTCTTAGGATGTTTCACTTAAAAGGAGTGAGATGAACCCCACACAAGATATCTATGCTAGGTTCACCCAAATTATGCAATGTATGATGTCATTAAGACTAAATGGAATGAATTAAGTACAATTGGATGATATATTTGACTAATTATGTATGTAAAACCTAAGATTTATGCAATGTTGGAAAACACAATTTGATATGCAAACATGAACTAAGTATGAAAAAATGCAAAATAGAAAGGAGAAAGATTGATTGAGAGTGCACCTAGGTAGAGAATGGAGAATCTAGGGTATGTGTAGAATCATCATGGAAAAAATAGGCCCTTAAGTGGCCAAAAATTTAGAAAAATCAAAGTTAGAAAACTTGACGTAAAAATTTGAATAAGTTATCTTTATTATTTCAAAAATATGTAATAATAGAATCTATAGAAAATTGAATGCAGTTTCTAAACTATTAGCTTTAAAAAAAAAAAACAAAGAATCTATTTGGTGAAAATTTGAAATTTCAATGTAGTAGTACTTAAATTTTGGGGAAAAAATAAGTAGGTGTCTATCTGACCACCCTAACCACAATAAAATGATAATTTTTTTTATAATATTTTAGACATAAGTAGAGGACTCATGTCCGGATGTGATGCATATTGTTTTGTAATTTTTTTCCAAGTAAATAATTAATTATAAATTTTTTATTACAACTTTTAAAAAATATTAAAACTTGTATGTCTGAACACCTTAACTTGGTAAAAAATTCATGAAATTCAATTTTTCTTTTTTTAATCCTATAGTATGCAAATCATAGAATGTGATGGATGTTTTGGATTCCAAAAAAGTGATACCGTTTGAAAGCTATAGATATTTTTCAATCATCCTATCAATCAGGATGTTAGTTGTAATTCAAATAGAAAATGAATAATAATTATTTATTAAATTTAAAGTAAAACATAATTTATATTGGTGGAAAGTTGAGAATCTCCTTTAGAAAACCCTTTTCATTTCATCAAGTTTGGGTAAAATAAAGTCATCAACCACATACCCTACAAGTACCCATCATATTGCCACTTTTTGGCCCATCATGATCATGCATATACCCTCTAGAATATTTTGAATGTTAACTGAGATAATTGAAAATCACTAGTGGGACTCATTTGGCACTGATGGCGAATAAGTCTCGTTTCTAATGAAAACTATCAAAAACTAGTTTCTTAGTGTCGAGATCCATAATTTGACAAAATATGGATTTCCATCCTTTAGGTGGGACTCATTGTCCATTGATGGTGAATTAGTCCTCTCCCAAAATTATGAGAAATCAGGGAACAATTCTGTAGCACTAGATCTGAAGTTGTTTGCTTCTCAGGTTGATGAATTTAATTTTGTAGAAAATGGATATACTATCTTCTCTAAGCTTGAAATGAGGTTGATTTGAATTGAAGCACTTTTTTGACTTGTTGACCACCTTCCAACCCCTAATTTTGATTGCCAAATCTACATACACAAGTCTGAAAATACACATGCAAGAGGGGAGAAATGGTTGAGGGTTAGAGAATAGGGGTTTTCCTTGGTCAAACCCCACTTTGGTAATCAAAACCTTAATGAAATAATGAAATGCAAGATAATGATAAACAAATAATATCCAAATGCTACCAACTTACCAAACCCTTGTTGCAGAAAATATGAAGTTATGTGAATGGCTACTCTAAAATGTTTTATTGATGCTTGATAGTGCTTAGATGCTTGAATTAATGAACTTGATGAATGCTTGAATGAATGGGAATTAAAATGGATGTAAAATCACATATTTATACACACTTGTGCCTTAGTAACCCAATGATACCCCATCATAGGTCGACATGTAGTGCCCCTCTATTTTGGTCATCCTTGAAATGCAAGTACTTAGTTGTTTGTTGGAAGGTAATGTCGTTTCGTTGTTACAAGTGTTATTGGTTGATAGGTAATGTCATGATGATTTTATGATTTTATTATTTAATTTGATTTTGAGGTTATGCTATAACACTTATGATATGATTAGATTTGATTAATCAAATTAATTTAATAATAAGGTCACTCGATTTAGTCAGAATTAAAAAATAGAATTAATAATAATTGTTGATTGTATTATCATTGTAAATCAATTATTTAAAGATAATATAATTTTTTCAATTAAGTGATTTAAAATATATTAAATTATAAAAATATTAAGTAAATAGTTTATTACTAAATAAACAAATTGTGTTCTTTTTTTAAAAAGGGTATTGTTTGAAATTATAATTATTGACGATTGATAATATAATTATTTTTATGAGGATAACTATTAAAGGATATAAAAAGGAAATAAAATCTCAATGAAGATAAGGGACAATGAGTAAAGCAACTAAAATAATAGAAATATTTTGGGTGCAGTAATTGCAAACTAAATAACGGAAGGAAACTTGCTATTCTTTTGAGATTTATTTGAGTGTTGTTTTGGAGAAAAGATAATTATTCTAATTAAGTAGTTTAAAATAAAGAGATTTTCATTAATTATTGTGTGTCAACTATGAGTGTTGAATTTAATAAAATAGAAGATTTTACTCAGAATAGGAAAAATCAGGTAAACAAAAAGAGTTATTAATTTAATAAGAAGGGAATAAGGAAATGGAGGGAGGGGGATATTTGTTTTCGGTGGATTTTGATTTTGGAAAAATTGGGGGAGGAAATAGTTCTTAGAGAAGAAAAAAGACAGAAATTTTAACCAAAAGATCAAAGTAGATTGGAATTGTTTTTAGGAGGATGGATTTTGGACTGTGAAAGAGGGATCGATTTAGCTTACCATCTCCATCAATGAGTGTTGGATATCCGGTAGCTATCGATTTTTCTTTATTTGTGGTTTTTTTTGAAAAGCTTAAAAAGACCTTGCTGATCATGAACCCAACCTTTATTGTGATGAAACCTTGGTGGATACTCATTGAATGTTTATAATAATATTTTTTAATCTTTCAAACACTATTCAATGTTTATTAACCCTTTGTGATGTATTTTCTGCTTGTGCTTCATGCATGCAAGACTACCTTGCACACTTGGATGCTACTTAAGCCTGGATTTGTTTTTAGCCTGTTTCATTTAGTGTAGGGAATAAGATTACAACAATCCTCAATTGTTAATCATGGAGAGTTTAGTTTTTTTGGGTCACTACTGATAGCATTTACTATATTCGGCCTCACACTAGCTGATTTCAGCTGCTTGAAAGTTTTTTTAGCCCTTCCAATGAATCCAATTTCTTGCATACCTTGCCATCATCCTTTTCTAAGTAACTTTTTCTTAATTCAGATCTCCCAACTCCACTAGGTTGTCATAGCCCAAAGTATGGTAGCTCAAATCACGTGGTCATGGGCCTCCCTGGACTAACATCATGGGGCAAGTGGCCAACAGAGCCATATCCACCTTTGCTATGTTAAGATTCCTCAAGATTATAATATGAATGAGATTTCAAGTGAGGGAGTTGTTGGAAACAGTATTCCAGTTGAATCCTACAGTCTGCTTATGAACATGTTGATTACCTTTAATGTTCTCATGACTCTAAAAACAAAACGATATGACATAATCATGGCTTATCATGATATTATATTCCTTTGAGGGCCCTTTCTTTTGTTGAATCAGTTTAACTTTCCTTGCATACCCTGTGACCAGCCTATTATCAAATAGTTCTCATGCCTTGGATATGCCTTCACACCCTTTAGACGTGCCTCCAGTGCATTGCACCTTAGTGCAAGCTTTTCTTCAGATTATCTCATTTTGCTTGATTAAAAAAAATCTCCATTAGAATATCGTCCCTGTCTCTTGAAATCGGTAGTAAAATAGGTCTATGTTTATTTATAAATTTCAACGAAATTAGAGGAGATATGATTTTTGTAGCTCTATTTACAGCCGTAGACTTCATGTCTGATATTGTTTGAAGTGCGTCCTTTCTAGGCTATCGTTCTAAGTATGGGTTAGATCATATAGATGTGTTTATATCTTTTACACATTATATATATGTTACATTATAAAACTCATGAATTACAAATTGAATTTGGTTCTGATCTGGGTATGTGTTTAGATGTATAAGTAACTCTCTCATAGGTTCTTGAAATAATAACTTTAATCCTTGATGCTAAATATACATATTGTTCTTTAGACGAGCTTTTAGATGGCATGAAAAGATAAGGTGAACCATTAGTAAATGGAGTTTGGTTGATAGCTTAATCAATTCAAGCAAGGAGACCATTACACTAATAAGATCATATATTGGATTAGTAGGGTATATTATTGACTAATTTCTTCTATGATAAGAAATTTGGGAAATACCTTTATAATGGAGGCCTAATAGAGAGGATTGTTGTATCATGTATATATATATATATAAATAGGGATATCTATAGACATAAATATGTTGGAAGAGTATAATTAAGAGTAAATTTGTTGAAGAGATAACAAAGTGTGACACTAATAAAATGTGTTCTTAAGAGCTCGTTAATTAGTTTATAAGGTTTTGTAATGATGTAAAAATGTAATGAAAATGGATTGATTAAAATACGCTTTCTTTAACCATTTTATATAACTACATCATGATCAAATAAATAAAATGTAAACTAATTGTGCTTCAAAGTACCTTGAAATAAGTACATGAATTTGTAATTAAAGGATGATTTGTTACGCATAAATATACATTTGAATATCTTAGTCTTTTCAAGTAAATGATTTTATTTTGATAGATATATGTAGAATGTATTTGATTACTAAAATGCTTCCTAATAGTTTATCTTTAGAAGAATGTAGTGATAACTTAAATACCCTTGAAACTTATTGCTCTTGGTCCTTAGTAAAACTTAAATGATGAATTAAAATAATTCTTGCAATGGAAATATGCTTGGATATCCTCTTTAGTTGTTCTAAATTACTTTTAGGGTATGTGCAGGATCATGATGGGTATTTGTAGGGTATGTGGTTAACGATTTTTTTTAACCCAAAATTTATGAAATAAAAAAAGTCTTAAAAGGAGATTCTAAGCTTTCCACCAATATAAATTATTCTTTACTTTGAATTTAATAAATAATTATTATTCATTTTCTATTTGAATTACAACTAAAGTCCTAATTGATAGGCTGATTGAAAAACATCTATAGCTTTCAAATGGTATCATATTTTGGGAATCCAAAACATGCATCACATTCTATGCTTCACATACTATAGGATTAAAAAAGAAAAAATGAATTTCATGTAGTTTTGACCAAGTTAAGGTGGTCAGACATACGAGTTTTTATATTTTTTAAAAGTTGTAATAAAAAAATTGTAATTAATTATTTACTTGGAAAAAAAATTACAAAAAAACATAGATCACATCTAGACATGAGTCCTCTACTTATTTCTAAAATATTATAAAAAAATATTATCATTTTATTGTGGTTAGGGTGGTCCGATAGACACCTACTTATTTTTTCCCTGAAATTTAAGTACTACTATATTGAAATTTCAAATTTTCACCAAATATAATTTCTTTTTTTAAAAATAAACCTAATAGTTCATAAACTACATTCAATTTACTACAAATTCTATTGTTACATATTTTTTAAATAATATAGATAACTTATTCAAATTTTTACGTCAAGTTGCCTCACTCTAATTTTTTTGAATTTTTTGCCACTTAAGGGCCTATTTTATCCATGATGATCCTACACATACACTTTAGTGAATGAATGGGTAAAATGTATTCATATTCTTATTAATCCTTAGGGTTATGTATTGAACATATTCGTGTGTTTAGAGGTTGGTTTGATGTTTCCATTTCGTTGTGGGTATCCTCTTGAGTTGTTTGGTTTTGGAGGTGATTTTATTCATTCAGTTTGCATTCGATTAATGAATGAGTTTGATAAATCCTTATTATTTTGGTCTCCAGTTTGAGTCTTTTTGGTTGAGGAGATTTCCATATGTTAAGTTTTGATGTTGGAATTGTATTGCTTCTCTTACCTTCGTTTGTGGGTAGTTGTTCTTCTTGGACTTCTAGAGGCGAGGGAAAAATTATTTCATATTGATCTTTCATTGATTTGGTCTTGCCATAATTTTGATCATAAGTCGCAATTTGGAGGTTATGTTTGGGTTGTACTAGATTTTATGAGCAACTATGTATGTGGCTATTAGTGAGATGGTATATGCCTCGTGTGTGTTTCAACTTTGTGATTTAGTGCTTTTTTAGTATTGGTACAACCCCCTGATGTTTTGGTTATGTTTTGGGTCTCTAGGGAGAGTGGCTCTTCATGGGGGCTGACGCCCAGGTAGGAGGAAGAGCCAGGATAACCCACAAAAGAGTTAGAGTAAAAATTGATAACTTAATTAAAGAATTTAGGGGGTTGGATAGTAATAATATTAACAAGATAAGAATGGATGCCTTGTCCACCTGTTAGGGCTTTCACAGACTAAGGGTGGGCTAAGAAGGCCATGGTTGGAAAGGTTGTTACCTCGTCCTCATGAGAGGTTAATGGATCTACATGAGTCACCCTATTGGGTCAGTGCCTCAGGTAGGAGGAAGAGCCAGGATAACCATAGATGGGGGTTGGCGCCTCAGGTAGTCAAGAGAAGCCAACGCCTAGAGGAAGGGCCAGGATAAACCATGTAGGACTATGCGATGACACTCTCCCCTAATACCCCTTATTATTTGTTATCTTTGCAAGCCTCTAGAAGTGGTTTGTTGATATAAGGCTTGAGATTTATTGATGCTATGTTATATGATTTATTGTTGTTGCATTATGGAAATGGTTTATTGTTATGTTTTGGAAATGGTTTATTGTTGTTATGTTGGAAGTGATTTATTGATGTTGTATTTTATGATCTTTTGATGTAATGTTTGTGAGTGGTTTATTGATGTTGTAATTATCTTTTCTTTTTTCATCATTCTTGTATGGTGTTGAGTCTTGTTGTTCACTGTTGGGATGTTCTTGGTCGAGGATTCTTTTTTGTCAGCTCCTTAGCATGGGGGGTGGGTCTTCAGACCCACATGGTTAGGTGGAATGTGCTAAGCACCCCATTGCATCCCCAATCAAGGATAAAGAGGTGTGGATTTGTGCCAATTGTGGCGATTCTAGAGTTGTATTTGTCTTGGAGCTAGTTATGATCCCTTGTTTTTTGCTACTCTGTTGTATCATTCTATCTGGTCATGTGGTTCCTGTCCATATTGGGGAACACGTTAATATCATTGTAATGTAATAAAATGGATGTGACATATTATTTTATTTGTGTAAACTTTGTGTGAATATTGATCCCTAGCAGCTGTTTATTAATGTGTTGTATCCGTGGAAATATACTCCATTAAGTTCATGTGATGATAGTATGCTTATCAATATTAAAATTAAGTTAATCTTTTATATGTTGTATTTACTTAAGTGGATGGTTTTTTATTGATTAATTTTAATGTATGTGCTATTATTGTAATCATACATTTGATCATGGTTTATTCTCTTGGCTTTTGGTCATTATCATTCTTGTATGGAATTGAGTTTCATAATGTCACCTCATGTACCCCAAGGGATGTAAGTGTTAGTGGATTTGTTTAAATTAATTTCATGTCCTAACTTAATGTGCATTTCATGTATGTTTACATTTTTTTTTTAAAATGTGCAGTCTTTTTTACTATATTGTCCTTTGGGGTTCATACGCCGGGGCATTACATGACATCAAGTAATTTTGAATAAAAACTCAAAAGAAAATTTGAAATATTTTGAATTTTGAGCCAAGTGGGACTCATTCACCACCCATGGAAAATGGGTCCCACCTTGGACTTGAAAGTGGGTGTTAGGAATTAAGTCATATTTAATGTTGTTTTCTGGGTTTACATTCAATGTACACTTAATTAAGCCTTATAAGGGCATAAAGGGGTCAAATAAAGCATAAGAAAGGTGTAAATAATGAAATTATGCCTAGAAAAGCATGAAATCTTGTTACAAGACGTTACAAAACTTCAAAATAGGACTTGATTAGGGATAAAAAGGTGATTTTTAGGTGAATTGTAATGAATAGAGTCTAGAAAAGTGTAGAAATATTCTACAACACTTCACATTACCTTCATAGGATGCCATTATTTAATTTTTTTGGACCTAATGTGAATGTTTAAGCCATATTGCAACATTAAATCAAAGCAAAATGGACCATGCATAATGAAGAAAGGCCTAAAATACCATGAAAATGACAAGGGACCATTTTTCTACGCTGCATTTAGCCCCCACTTTAGTGAGAGGATGAACTTGCTTCAAACTCACATTAAAGTAGCCATGAACATCGAGAGAGAGGTCTCAATGCACTTACGTCAGCAAGATGGTATGACAACTATCAAGAGGGATGATCAAGCCCGCAGGATGAGGATCCCATGGAAAACTAAGCATAAGAACAAAGGAACACACATGTGAAAGAGAAATTGAATTGAGATTTGATCATCTTTCCAAGTAGTTGTGGATTAGATCTAGGTTGTTTGTTTTGAAAAAGAGAATGCATAATCACTTTGGCATGACAGAACTCATGGGGGTCCAGCAAGTGAGAAGACCCTAGAAGGTAAGATACATATGCTAGTTGGTATGCACTGAAAAACAAAAAGGTGGCTATGGGAAAAGTTGTGCCACTGAGTGGGCCTCCTACTCAACCATATCAAAGTTATACCTCCTGATAACTTTAACAAGGTACCACAAAGGAAAATGTTGTTTTTGCTTCATGAGACAAGCAAAGCTTCATATGCTTAGAACTCATGAAAAAAAAGAAAGGTACCATAGGCATGTGCAAGTTGCATTATGCAAGGTGGTAAAAAGTGTAAAGTCCAAGAAATGTAAAAAATGCAAAAATGTAAAATATAAAAAGATGTTTAAAGGAGTCTTGTTAATTTCATGCAAGGTCTGTGACTTAGGGAACATTGTGCCTAATGTTTCCAAGAGAGGACATCACACTAAGAGGAATGTAATATGCTAAGATAGATCACACTTATGAATGACATCACACCCAATGTCATCCACAAAGTGATGAATGCATCATATGAAACAACAAGGCTACACTAAGAACCAAGAATGCAAATAAATTATGGTAATGTCTTCCCCCCACTTTAAAGGAATTGCTACACACCATTCTATGAGCAATTACTTTAAAGTACTGGAGGAAAGGAATGCAAAAAGAAAAAAAAAGACATGAGAGATAACTCGGAAAGCTCTATGCCAAGTCATATGTTTTCAAGTAAGGTTGCTTCATGTGAATGAAAGAGACAACAAAAGAAAAGAGGAGTTTCCCCCAAGAAAAGAACACACCAAACACATAAGGCATCTATGGATTTTGGGTCAATATGTTCGTTGCTGTAAAAAAAAATTTATTAAAGAGCTTGAAATTATCATCATTCCCCAAAATCACATAGAACTAGAAGAATGACACAAAGAGAGAAAAAAAAGAAAAATAAAGTTAATTTTGGGTCAACATGGAAGAGATATTGCAGTCTCAATGCTTTGCATTGTCCCCAAAAGGAAAACACAAGCAAAAAGAAAACAAAAAGGTGAAAGAAAAGGAAAATATTTTAGGTCAACATGAAGGATACATTTAGGTCTCGATGCCTTGCATGATCCCCAAAACGAAAACACAAGAAAAATAAAGTAAAAATGAAAAGGGACCGATTGGGTCAACATGGAAGACACATAGGGGTCTCAATGGTTTGTGTCATCACCAAAAGAAAAAAAAAAGCTCAAAAATGAAAGAGAAAACAAAACTTTTGGGTCAACATGGAAGAGACATAGGGCATCTCAACACTTTGTGTCATCCCCAAAAGGAAAACAAAAAAAAGAAGTTGAAAATAAAATGCAAAATGTATGACAAATAGAAGAATAGAGGTACGAATAGAAGAAGTGTACAAAGAGAGAGAACATCAAATGCATGCTACGGGGGAACACGATATGAACATAAAAGAAAAATGTGAAAATGGATTAGTAATGCAAATGTAATTCAACTATTAACTAATTTATTGGTTTCCAAACCTTAAGTAGTTAACCAAAAAAGGAATAACATAGTTAAGAGACTGCAATACAAGGGAAAGGCTAACAACGTCTTAGCCCCCACAAAGTGAAGGGTAAGAATGAGCTAAGGTGGGTGATGTGAAAAGATCATGCACTAGTGAGAATAGGGAATGCTACAACTATGGCATGATAAAGGGAATTAGTGTTTATGGGATAATAGGAAAGCAATCAGTTTTAGTGAAGTGATACTTATCCAGTATGTCCTTCAATGTCTAACATTCTTCAGTTTGATGTCCAAGAACACAATGATATTTGAAAAATGGTATGTTGGAATCTTTGGGATGAATGGCCAACCTATTCATAGGTGGAAAAAGTATAAGACCTTTGCTTAAAAGTAGTTGAAGTATCCTTTCACATTCAGGTGGAGGATGTGTAGGAAACTTGATTTTCTTCAATTTATAAGGTCATTGTCATTTTCTAGACTCTCCTTTTTTGTGAATGGAAGGAGGAAGAGCACCCATGGGGATACTAGCATCCTTGTCATTAGAGTTAGTTAATATTTGTTCACATTGAAGGAGGACATTCAAGTCAGGAGGAGAATCAAAGATCATTGTACCATCATCTCAAATTTTCCAATATTCAAAAGGAGGTCTATCAGGATGCGGAGGATCTTGATATCCTAATCTTGTGGTGTTTTCCTCTATTGGTTTTTGTTCATGAAGTTGGTGAATGTCATGTTCATGTGTTGTGTCACAACCTTGTTTACTAAGGATAGTAAAGCCTTTACCATATGTTTCTTCAAGGTTTATGGAAGTGTTTGTGACTTTGTGATCATAAAATGGGTGAGGATGTGTTGGTTGAGAAAAAATAGGTCTAGTTGATGGAGGAACTTTAGGTACTTTAGTGATTTTAGGATGTAGATATGAAAAATGATCAGGAGGTGCAATAGTAGGAAGATCTTGTGGCTTCATGGATGGGTAAAAGGATGTATTGGCTTCTAGGTTATCAAGACATTCATTGAAGAACTTGTTCATGCTATCGTAATCTTCTCCAATGATGTCTACATCATGAGGAGGAAAATAATGAGGAGTTGAAGGAGCATGAGGAAGCTCAAGGTCATTAGGATCATAACCAAAGGTACAATTGGACATGTCTACAAAGGATTTTAATGAATTCCAAAACTTATTAAAAGAAAATGCCATGATGAAAATGAATGCAAGTAAACTAAGATGCAAGAAATAGAATCAAATAGAGAATCTAAAAAGTAAAAAAAAAAGCAATTATAGAAATAAAAAATGTAGGAAATACCTAGAAAATGTCTAAAAATGTTGTCTAAAATATGCAGGTGGACTGATTCACCCAGGGTGGTGAATGAGTCCAAATATGATATTTTTTTTTGTTTTTCAGAAAATCTAAAGTTGTTCTACTGCTTTTCAAATGCCAATTAAGGATGCAGATGTAAATTTTCAATTTTTTCAATGATATGCAATGAAAAAATGAAAGCTAAATGAGTCTTTCAGTAATGAAGTTTGAGAAACCCTAGGATGCAAAAACAAGACAATACCCTAATTCAATGTTGATTAAAATGAAGTCAAGGATGCAATATGAAATTGAAAATAGAAATGTAAAGTGCTCAAAATGTAGGTTCACCAAAATGAACCATATATTTTTGTGTAGGGCTTATAGACTACTCTTGCACTCTTAGGATGTTTCACCTAAAAGGAGAGAGATAAACCCCACAAAAGCGATCTATGCTAGGTTCACTCAAATTATGGAATGTATGATATAATTAAGACTAAATGGAATGAACTAAATGCAATTGGATGATGTATTTGACTGATTATGTATGCAAAACCTAAGACTTATGCAATGTTGTAAAACAAAATGTGATATGCAAACATGAACTAAGTATGAACAAATGTAAAGTAGAAAGGATGGAGATTGACTGAGAGTGCACCTAGGCAGAGAATGGAGAATCTAGAATATTTTGAATGCTAACTAAGATCACTAAAAATCACCAGTGGGACTCATTTGCCATTGATGGTGAATCAATCCTGCTTCTGATGAAAACTGTCAAAAACTAGTTTCTATGTGTCAGGATTTGGAATCTAACAAAATATGGATTTCTATCCTTAAGGTGGGACTGATTTACCATTGATCATGAATCAATCCTCTCCCAAAATGATGAGAAATTAGGGGACAATTATGTAGCACCAGATCTGAAGTTGTTTGCTTGTCATGTTAATGAAGTTAATTTTGCAAAAAATGGACAAAATGTCTTCTCCAAGCTTGAAATGAGGTTGATTTGACTTGAATAAATTTTTGAATTTTCGACCACCTTTCAACACCTAATCTCTTATCAAATCTGCATACAAAACTCTATAAATACACATGCAAGAGGGGAAAAATGGTTGAGGGTTAGAGAATAGGGGTTTGCCTTGGTCAAACCCCACTATGGTAATCAAAACCTTAATGGAATAATGATAAAAAAAATAACATGCAAATGCTACCAACTTACCAAACCCTTGTTGAAGAAAATATGAAGTTATGTAAATGGCTACTCCAAAATGTTTTATTGATGCTTGATTAGATGATGCAAAGTACTTGGATGCTTGAATTAATGAACTTGATGAATGATTGAATGAATGGGCATTAAATTTGGTGAAAAAAACATATTTATACACACTTGTGCCTTAGTAACTCAATGATACCTCATCATAGGCTAACATCAAGTAATTTTGAATAAAAAACTGAAAGAAAATTTGAAATATTTTGAATTTTGAGCAAAGAGGGACTCATTCCCCACCCATGGAAAATGGGTCCCACCTTGGACTTGAAAGTGGGTGTTGGGAATTAAGTCACATTTAATGTTGTTTGTTGGACGTACATTGAAAAATACACTTAATTAAGCCATATAAGGGCATAAAGGGGTCAAATAAAGCATAATAAAGGTGCAAATAGTGAAATTATGCCTAGAAAATTGTCACAATCCTCCTTCTAGAATGTTTGAAATGAGAATCTTATATTATTAAATTAAGTTGGTTTGATGGTAATTATTGTTTTTTTTTATTAAATTAAAACATAAGGGGAAAAAAAAGAGTTAAAGTTATAAATTAAATTATTGAGAAAAATAAAATAGTTACCTTATAATAAAATAAAATAAATAAATAAACTTGTGATGCAAAATTTAATTTTAGAAATAAGAATCTTTTTCAAATTATAAATGAAATAGTAATTAAATTTTATTTTATTTAAAAAGTTTACATATTTTCCTACTTTAGTATTCTATTTTTTTCCCCACTCACTTTGGAAATAAATCTTCTCTTATCAATCAACTATTCTATCTTTCAGAAACATCATTTTATAACTATATGTAGAATAAGAAATTTCAAGTACATCTTTATCCATAATTTTAAAATTTAAAGTTTATCATTATCCCCTCATGAGTTAAAATAGAAACTTTCTCTTCACTTTCCCAATCCCAACCATTCATTTTCACCATTAAATCTTGACTACTAAGCATTTTTCTATAAATATGGCTCTCTAGCCTCTTTTAGGGGACCATAATTTTTTTTTTTCAGAAAGCCTTCATAAGCATTGGTTTTCATTCTTGATTCCATACCTTTTTTGGATAGTAAGTTCTTAGGAAAGATAGGAAATAAGAGGAGGAGGTTCTATCCATGCCTAGTTGTAGAAGAGAAAAGACTCGAAAGGATCAAAAAGCGTGGATTCAACAGAGAAAGGAGTTGGTAAAATTGCATTACAGGTAGGCATCAATGATGTCTCCCTTAATTGATTTAGAGTAATTTCTTTTACTACATGACAATCTTGCTTTCAAATGAGTTAGATTTAAATTTGATAATAATTTTATAGGAAAGATTAAGTTTTTTTTGCTAAGATTTAAAATTTATAAAATAATATTTACTTATGCTAAGATTTAAAATTGATCAAATATTTTTTTTTTAGAATTCTATTGAAGAATAACTAAATTCTTTAAAAATATAACTTAAATTTTATCTAAAATAAAATTAATTGAAAATATTACTTTCTAAAAATGTATCTTCTTTACCAAATCTTATTAATAATAAATAAATAAATTATTTCATACTTCTCTCTCGAAATTCATCTTTTATTGTCATTTGAATATTGCCGAATTAGATTAAAATTTACTGAATTCATGCTTGACTTCTTATTAATAAAAATAATAATTATTGAAAACATATTTGAAAATTTTCTAAAAATTTATTGAAATTTTATTTTTTAAAAATCTTACTATAAAAATATTTAAAAAAAAAATAAAAAATTCATTGAAGTTTTATTTTTCTTAAAAAAATCAATGCAACTTTCTAATTAAAAATAAATAAATTATTTACGAACATTATATATATATATATATATAAATATAAAATATCTTAAAGTTTATAAAGTAAATTTTTTAAAATATAGGGCTCGGCCCTTACAACCGCCGGTAGTATAAATGTATGTTATAATTTTATTTTAAAACTTTATTAAATTCCTTCGAAATTTTAGAATGTAATTTTTATTAAAAATTTTTGAGGTTCTTTTTTTACAATATAAATTTTTACTAATTATATAATAAATTTTAGTTATTTAAAATTTAATTAATTTTTATTAATAATTTTGTTTGTAAAATTATATTTATTATTATTGGAAAGATTAAATTAATTAACTTATATTTTAAATATTAAAACTAAGGTTATAGTTAGTTAATTAAGGAGATCATTTATCAAGATTATATATAGGGGAGAGGGCCTAATAGTGGTGCACCATAACTTTATGGGTCTACATAGCAATGAACATGCAACATTGAAATTTAAAAATTATATCATTGAGTGGCTAGAATGTGGACAATTCAAATATTTCATTTCACCCACATAGACAAGAAAAAAGGTGTTATCAACATGCTTTTTGTTGAGGGGACATAATAGACCCCCCAAAAAAGTTAGACCAATAGTGGTGCATTAAGTCATGTTTTTTAGTGCGTCAATGCGTCATCATATGATTTGTTGCTTTTTTAATGTAATGGGCATATTTTGTTCAACTATTGCGTCCTCTCTTACAATTACTAGGTCCATACTTTTAAAATATTGGGCTTTGAATGTACATGTACTATGACAACTATTGATACCCGCACCACTATTGGGCCCTCTCCCCTAAAAGAGGGAAATAATTAATTGTTAATTAAGAAGTAATAATAGGTGAATAAATTTGATCTAAATTATTTTATGGGGTATTTTTATAACAATAATTTTAAAATAGAAAACTTAAAGAAATATTCTTTTTTTATTTTTTTGGAAATGTTTCTTAAACAATAATTTTAAATTTGCAAACTAAAACAAAAGGAAATAATCTTTTTTATTTTTCAACAAATCATTTAAAAGAAAAAACTATAGCAATAAATTAAGGAAAAAAAAGGGGGATTTCTTTTATAAAGAAAAACGATTTATAGATTAATGAGAAAATCTAAACAAATTGTACAAAATGGAAATTTAAAACAATAGAGCAGAAAATCAGATTTTATTTTTTTTAATTCATTATTTAATTCTAAATTAGTTTTTAATTCTTTCTTTTTAGAAATATTATTTTAATTTTATTTGTGAAAATGGATACTTTTCATTGGTTAGTAAAGTAATGAGTAAATTTTTATTTTTATTTTTTTCATATAATTAATATTAAGTTAACTTATTTAACTTATTTAACTTTGACACAATAAATTTTAATGTACTCATTGTTTTAATTTATTATAAAAAATTTAATATAAGAAAGTAAAATAGTTTCCAATCTCTCAAATGATTATTTTCTAATTTTACAAAATGGATTAGAATTTCTTTTATTTAATTACTTATGAAGTTTTCTTTTAATTTGTAATGCCCTACTTCAACTTATTTAATTTTTCTTTTCACTTGTCAATTTGTGATCAATTAATATTATTATGTACATATACATTTGTTTATCTATGAGTGCACTAATTTATTTACAAAATAGATTATAAATGTAGATAAAATTAAATTAATAATTATATTATGTCAAGTAGTTAATGATTGATGAATTAAACGATAGTTAATTTTATTTAAAGAGGATAATTATTGAATGATGGCATTGCATTAATCCTTAGTAATTATTTACTTTCCTTATGTATGAAATGTTTAATCCCAATTTGTTATTTTAAAAAAAAATGATTAGTATCTCAAATTTCATTAATTTATTTATATTGGCCATGGTATAGTTAGTACACATTAATGTTCATTTCATTTTCAAAAGTATGTTATCTTGCAAGAAGTAATTAGTTGTTATTTTATTTCTTAGCTAGGTAAACATTAATCAAGAATTGAAACTAAAACCTCGCAGCGTTTGGTATCAGTGGTGCCTCTAGCTCACGTTTATGGGTAATGCTGTTGCACTTGAGCTACTACATCCATAGTGTAATACAACTGCAACAATGATGTCTGTGGGACCGTCCCTTTAAATCACCAAGAAGCAATAATGAACATTAGATACATTAAAATCCAAGAGACGGGTAATCTCTCTTAGATCGATAATCTAATAAGATAAATGTAAATGAACAAAAATACGCTAGTTCAAACCTTGAAAACCCCATTATAGGATTCAATGGAATTTATTTGAAGATATGTTAATTTAAACATAATTGAATCTCAAACAGGTTCAAGGGAGACGTTATTAGGAGTTAGGATTTAGATATTTAGGAAACAAGTAATAGTCTCAAAGAATGTCTACTTATATTTTCATTGCTCCCCTTCATGGGTAGCAATTACAGAGGAACTGTCTGAGGAAAAGGGGCCCTAGAAAGGGTTGTGTACCCACAAAATAGTTCACATCAAACATAGTTTAGAAAATAGAACTACATATTTTATGCCTTGATCCTATTTGGAAGCAGGGTATGTAGGCAGTCTAGGAAATGAAGGATGCTCCCAATACCTCATGAATTCGGGGATGGGGTTAGGAAAAGTTATATTAATAATAAATTACAAATTAATTTAATAATTGAAGAGAATTGCTTGATTGTTAAGGGGGGGTTAATAATGTTTAACATAAAGATAAGATAAACCACATTCTTTATATACTCAGAACAAATCTTGAATGGATTTTCTTGACTCCCCAAGGCCTTAGGATGAATTTCAAGGTGATACTCAAGCTATATAATTAATCTTACATACTCCTAAGGACAACAACCTCGGTGCACTTCCAAGGGGAACTATAGTCTTTAGTGAGTGACTCACGACCCAAATGATCTCAATGAGTCTAAGTCTCTAGCCAAAGAACTTTTCTATCCTTTATGGATAGATTCCTACCCCATTTAGGTAGATTCCTATCCCAGATGGATAGATGAATTCTTCTCCCGTATGGATAATACCTAACCCGTATGGTGGGATTCATGTCTCAGATGGATGGATGCCTATCCCATATGGATAGAAGTACTTGAGTATACAATTAAATAAACACATAATGAGATAACAATCAAGAAACAAAAAAAAAAGTGGTAAATTTTGGGTTAATTGTTGGGTTATTACATGTGGTATCAGAGCTAAGTTTGAAAGCTAGGCCTTGAGCTCACTACAACTTACACAATTAGTCGTTTAAAATTTACAATTTAAATTATTTTTGTGAGGCTTTTCAAATTATTAATTCAGAAAATTTTAATTTCAGGAATATTAAATGACAAGGACAAGAGAAAACCATGCTAGAGCTTCCCAAAATTAGGAAGAGAATAATAATAATGAACAGCAAGGATAGGGGGTAAAAATGTAGGAATTGATGCCATAATAAGTCTATTGATATAATAGAGGGATAACATTAGCTCCTTGGAATAGTTTGTACAAGATCTTAGGGAAAGGAAAAATAATATTGAAAACATCATTGAACTTGAGAATGAGAACCCTCCCAATAATCAGCAAGCAGATGAGGTGGGCATCAGTGCACCTAATAGAGAAAATAATATCCTAGAGTTATCTAAGGACTTGAAGAAAATCACTCCACCCAAGTTTAATGGGAGGCAATTAGGTGAAGGACTAGAAAATTGGTTAAATGAGATGGAAAAATACTTTGAGTTAAGAGATTTTAGTGAAACAAATAAAGATTTATGTGGTTCCTATCATCTCGTTGGGGAGGCAGCTAGTGGTGGACCAACACCAAGGAACAAAATGGGTTCAACAAGGAAATAGTTACATGGGATCAATTTGTTCAACACTTTCGCAAGAGGTGGTTGCCACAATTATTTTTTGATGAGAAGATGGCTAAATTCCACAACCTTTGACAAGGGTCATTAATAGTACAACAATATTGGGATAAGTTTTCTAAGTTATTGAAGTATGTGCTCATGTACCAAAAGGATGAGAAAAGTCAAACAAGAAAGTTTATTTTAGGTTTAAACACCAATATAGGGGCATAGGTTGACTTGATTGGACCTAAAAACATGAATGATGTCTTGGAAAAATCCCTTAAGGAAGAAAAGAAACTATAAGCCCTAACAACAGCAAGGAATAAATTCAATAATAACAAGAACCCATATTTTAAAAGGAAACAAGAATTCAAGGGGAACCATAACTTTAACAAGAATCAAAAGAATAACTCATCTGAAAGAAGACCACCACTAGTTTAGAATGAAAGGAATGGGTACAATGGAAATAATAGGAATACTTTAATAGAAATGATCAGAGGAACTTTGACAGGCCAACTAACCCACCAACATTCAATGAAATGAGAAACAATCCCCCTAGGAATCAAGTGCAATGGGGACCACCAAGTGGATGCTTCATGTGTGGGGAAAATCACTATGCTAGAGAATTTACAAGAATGCAAGGTCAAATTAGAGCCAACCAACA
This sequence comes from Sequoia sempervirens, assembly GCA_007258455.2. Classification (NCBI taxonomy): domain Eukaryota; kingdom Viridiplantae; phylum Streptophyta; class Pinopsida; order Cupressales; family Cupressaceae; genus Sequoia; species Sequoia sempervirens. Next base: position 798,547,955 of record VDFB02281492.1, on the reverse strand, counting down.
ACAACGATGTCCCCAAAAAAGGATTCATGCAATAGTTAGGAACTGGAAAACTAGATACTAGAATGTACCCATAGAAATCATAGGTAGACTTTTCAAGCAACCAATTTCAATCCTAATAGACACATGATCATCTGAATGGTTTATTTCTCCATAATTAGTAAGGAAAATGTCACTAAGAGTTAGTCATATGGAATCATCATGGATGGTTGAATATGGGGATAAGACAACTAGGGAAGTGACCAAGTGTTTATCAAACGGAAAGCTATAATTCCTTGAATTTGAGACTAGGGTGGATCTCTATATGGCACCCCTAGGATCATATGATTTAATTATTGGGATGAGCTGGCTAAGAGGTCATAAGGCTAATGTAGATTGTTACAACAAGTTGGTAGAGTGTTTGGATGATGAAGGTAAAAGGGTTAAAATTCAAGGTAACCTTAGGTCCATAAGTGTGGAGACTATATCAACCATGCAATTAGAGAAGGAAACAAAGAAAGGGGCTCAAATTTATGTGGTTTATCTAGATGAAAAGGAAGATGAAAACACTCCAAATTTTGAAAATTCTCCTTTCCTCCAAGATTTTAAGGATATATTTCTAGAAGAGCTACTTGACTTGCCTCTTAGAAGAAAATTTGATTTTTCTATTGATATTATACCTAGAGCCAAACTGGTTTCAAGGGCACCCTGCCGTATGAACACAAAAAAACTAGAAGAACTCAAGATGCAATTAGAAGAATTCCTAAAAAAGGGATTGAGAATGCCAAGTGTAACTCCTTGGGGAGCACCAGTCTTGTTCGTTAAAAATACAGATGGGACTTTAAGGTTGTGCATTGATTATAGAATGTCAAGAATAAGGTCACAATAAAGAATAGGTACCCTTTACCGTGCATTGAGGATCTTTTCAATCAAATGATGAGAGAAATTTTTTTTTCCAAAATTGACCTTCGATTAGGGTACCATCAACTTAGAATAAAAGAAGAAGACATCCCAAAGACAACATTTAGGACAAGGTATGGCCATTATGAGTTTACAGTTGTACCGTTTGGTGTAACTAATGCTCCAGGTGCCTTTTATGAACCTAATGAATAGTGTCTTTCATGAGTTCTTAGAAAAAAAATTCTTAGTGTTTTTGGATGACATTTTAATTTAATCAAAAAATGAAGAACATTTGACACACCTTCAACTATTTTTGCAAAGGTTAAGGGAACATAAATTATATGGGAAATTGTCAAAGTGTGCTTTATTTGAAAGGAAAATTCACTATCTTGGGCATATCATATCCAAGGAAGGAATTACAGTTGACCCAAAAATGATAAAGGCAATAGTGGAATGGCCAATTCCTAAAAAATGTTTCAGAGGTGAGAAGTTTTGTAGGATTAGTAGGATATTATAGAAGGTTTGTTAAAGGATTCTCTAAAATTGAAAACCCCATTAATTCCTTACAAAGGAAGGGTAAGAATTTTTTGTGGAATGAACAAAGTGACAAGTCATTTCAAATTCTAAAAGAAAAGCTAACTACTGCATCTATTTTAAAGGTCCCTAATCCAAATGGGCGCTTCATAGTGGTAACAGATGCTTCTATTGAAGGCTTAGGGGGAGTCTTGATTTAGGATGAAGGTGTGGCGGCCTACGAATATAGGAAATCAAAGACCCATGAAATAAACTATGCCCCCTATGATTTAGAGTTAATGGACATCATTCGCGCCCTACAAAAATGGAGGCACTTTTTATTGGGAAAGCACTTCGAACTAAAAATAGATCATCAAGGGCTCAAATATATCTTCACTCAACCCCACTTGAATGTTAGGCAAAGAATATGGCTAGAGTTCTTAAGTGAATATGATTTTTAAATTGAGTAAATCAAGGGTAAGGAAAATAGGGTGGCAGGCACTTTAAGTAGAAGAAGGAACTTGATGACCATAGCAACTTTCAAACATCTTTCAAGGAACAATTAATGGAAGAGAAAAAATAGGACCCATGGTATGAACAAGTTAAGTTAATCTTGGAAAATGATCCAACTAACCCAAAGGTTGAAGGGTACTCTCTTGATGAAGATAAATTGTTAAGATTCAATAATAGAATCTATGTCCCTAACTCGGGTGAATTAAGAAAGATAGTTTTAATAGAAGCTCATAATACACCTTATTCAAGGCATCCTAGGATAAATAAACTTTATGTTGACATAAAGAAATTATATTTTTGGCATGGGATGAAAAAGGAAATAGTGAATTATGTGGCCAAGTGATTGGAATGTCAAAGGGTAAAGGAATAACATAACCATCCAGCAAGGTTGGTGTATCCCCATGATATACCTCTACATAAATGGTAGGTCATTAGCATATATTTTGTGCAAGGGCTACCTATGATGCGTTACAGGAATAATGTAATAATTGTGGTGATTGATAAGCTCACCAAAGTGGCTCACTTTATACCAGGGAACTTAATTGATGATGCCCCTACCTTGGGAAAACATTTTGTAAAGGAAAGATTTAGGCTTCATTGCATTCCTGAGAAAATAATATCAAACAAAGATGCTAGATTTACTTCAAGGTTTTGGTCAACTCTTTAGTCAGAATTGGGAACACAATTGAATTTTAGTTGAACATACCATCCTGAAACTAATGGGAAAATAGAGTGAACAAATCAAATTGTAGAAGACCTACTTCGGATGTATTGCACGAAGCAACAAACAAAGTGGGAAGAGTACCTTCCATTAGTGGAGTTTTGTTATAATAACACTTTTCAATATTCCTTAGGCATGGCCCCTTTTGAGGCTTTATATGGAAGGCCTTGTCGAACACCTTTAAGTTGGGATAGCCTTGAGGATAGAATAATAATTAGTCCTGATATGTTGAAGGAAATGGAAGAACAAACTAAAGGAATAAGAAAAATATTAAAGGAAGCCTCAAATAGACAAAAGAGTTATGCAGATAAAAATAGGAATCAAAGGGAGTTTGAGGTAGGTGAAAGGGTATTCTTAAGGGTCAAGCCTCACAAGAGTTCGATAATATTTGGGAAGAAAGCTAAACTAGCACCTTGATATGTTGGCCCTTTTGAAATCTTAGATAAGATAAATACAGTTGCTTACTAGTTGGTCTTACCTCCCCAACTAAGTCATATCCATGATGCATTCCATATATCACTTCTTAAGAGATATGTACATTATGAAAAACATATTCTAAATTGGAATGCATTACAAGTCTAGGAGCCAAGGGGAATATAGTAGAGCCTTACAAAATCTTGTAGAGGCGCTAGTACTGATTGCATAACAGAGAGGTCAAGCAGTGTAAGGTGCAATGGGATTAGTATGATGAAGAAAATGCCACATGGGAAGATGAAAATGAAATGCAACAATTGTTTCCTTTCTTATTTTAGACTTGATACTTTTTAAATTTGTTGAATAAGTGCATTGAGATGATGCACAATATAAGGGAGGGAGGACGTCACAACCCTCCTTCTAGAATGTTTGAAATGAGACTCATATTATTAAATTAAGTTGGTTTGATGATAATTATTGTTTTAGTAAATTATGAAATTAAAACATAAGGGAAAAAAAGAAGTTTAAATTATTGAGAAAAATCAAATAGTTACCTTATAAAAAAATAAAAATAAAAAATAAAAAAATAAACTTGTGACACAAAATTTAATTTTAGAAATAAGATATTTTTTCAAATTATAAATGAAATAGTAATTAAATTCTATTCTATTAAAAAAATTACATATTTTCCTACTTCAACATTCTATATTTTTCCCACTCACTTTGGAATTAAATCTTCTCTTATCAATCAACTGTTCTTTTTTTCTTTTGAAAAGATCATTTTATAACTATATGTAAAATAAGAAACTTCAAGTACATATTTATCCATAATTTTAAAATTTAAAGTTTATCATTATCCCCTCATGACTTAAAATAGAAACTTTCTCTTCGCTTTCCCAATCTCAACCATTCATTTTCACCATTAAATCTTGACTGTTTATTTTTACCATCAAAACTTGACCATTGAAACAGTATGCATTTTTCTATAAATATGGCTCTATGGCCTCTTTTAGGGGACAATAAAAAAAACATTCAGAAACCCTTCATAGTCATTGATTATCATTCTTGATTCCATACCTTTCTTTGCATAGTAAGTTCTTAGGAAAAATAAGAAATAGGAGGAGGTTCTATCCGTGCCTGGTTGTAGAAGAGCAAAGACTTGGAAGGATCGAAAAGCATGGATTCAACAGAGAAAGGAGTTGGAAAAATTGTGTTATAGGTAGGCATCAATGATGCTCCCTTCTCCCTTAATTTATTTAGAGTAATTTCTTTTAAAAATTGATAAAATATTTTTTTCTTAGAATTCTATTGAAGAATTACTGAAAATTTATTTAAAAATATAACTTCAATTTTATCTAAAAGAAAATTAATTGAAAATTTTACTTTCTAAAAATATACCTTATTTATCAAATCTTATTAATAATAACTAAATAAATTAGTTTATACTTCTCTCTTAACTTCATCTTTTATTGTCATTTGAATATTGTCAAATTAGATTAAAATTTAGTCAATCCATGCTTGACTTCTTATTAATAAAAAAATTAATTATTGAAAACATATTTGAAAACTTTCTAAAATTTTATTGAAATTTTATTTTTTTTAAATTTTACTCTAAAAACATTTATTTTTTAAAACAAAAGATTCATTGAAGTTTTATTTTCTTAAAAAAATTAATGAAACTTTCTGATTAAAAATTAATAAATTATTTACTAACATTTTTTTATTAAATTGCTGACAAGTTTTAATTAAAATTATATATATATATATATATATATATATATATAATAATAATAAATTAAAGTTTATAGAGTAAAATTTTGAAAATATAGGGCTCGACGCTTACAGCCGCAGACTATATAAATGTATGTTATAATTTTATTTTAAAACTTTATTAAATTTCTTCAAAATTTTAGAATGTAATTTTTATTAACTTTTTTTGAGGTTTTTTTTTACAATATAGATTGTCACTAACTATATAATAAAGTTTAGTGATTTAAAATTTAATTAATTTTTGTTAATAATTTTATTTGTAAAATTATGTTTATTATTATTGGAAAGATTAAATTAATTAACTTCTATCTTAAATATTAAAAATAAGGTTATAGTTAGTTAGTTAAAGAGATCATTTATCAAGATTATATATAAAAGATGGAAATAATTAATTGCTAATTAAGAAGTAATAATAAGTGAATAAATTTGATCTAAATTCTTTATGAGTTATTTTTATAATAGCAATTTTAAAATTGAAAACTTAAAGGGAATATTGGTAATTTTATAATTGAAAACTTAAAGAAATATTCTTTTTGATTATTTTATAAATGTTTCTTAAACAATAATTTTAAATTTGGAAACTAAAACAAAAGGACATAATCTTTTTGATTTTTCAACAAATCATTTAAAAGACAAAACTATAGCAATAAATTAAGGGAAAAAAAGGGGGGATTTCTTTTATAAAGAAAATAGATTTATAGATTAATGAGAAAATCTAAATAAATTGTACAAAATGGAAATTTAAAACAATAAAGCACAAAATAAGATTTTTTTATTTTAATTCATTATTTACTTCTAAATTATTTTATAATTCTTTCTTTTTAGAAATATTATTTTAATTTATTTTTAAAAATGGATACTTTTCATTGGTTAGTAAAGTAATGAGTAAAATTTTGTTTATTTGTTTTTTTCATATAATTAATATTATGTTAAGTTATTTAACTTATTTAACTTTGACACAATAAATGTTAATGTACTCATTGTTTTAATTTATTATTAAATTCGTAATGTAAGAAAGTAAAAATAGTTTCCAATCTCTGAAATGACTATTATCTAATTTTACAAAATGGATTATAATTTCTTTTATTTAATTACTTATCAAGTTTTCTTTTAATTTGCAATGCCCTACTTCAACTTATTTAATTTTTCTTTTCAGTTGTTGCATTTGTGATCAATTAATATTATTATGTACATATATATTAGTTTATCTATGAGTGCACTAATTTATTTGCAAAATAGATTAGAAATATCAATAAAATAAAATAAATTATATTCTGTGAAGTAGTTAATGATTGATGAATTATATGATAGCTAATTTTCTTTCAAGAGGATAATTATTGGCTGATGGAATTGCATTAATCCTTAGTAATTATTTACTTTCCTTATGTATGAAATGTTTAATCCCAATTTGTTATTTTTTCTTTTAAAAAATAGATTAGCATCTCAAATTTTATTAATTTATTTGTATTAGCCATGGTATAGTTAGTACACATTAATGTTCATTTCATTTTCAAAAGTATGTTATCTTGCAAGAAGTAATTAGTTGTTATTTTCTTTCTTAGCTAGGTAAACATTAATCAAGAGTTGAAACTAAAACCTAGCAGTGTTTGGTATCAGAGGTACCTCTGGCTCATGTTTATGAGTAATGTCGTCATGCTTGAGCTACTACATCCATAGCATAATACAATTGGAACAATAACATCTGTGACATCATCCCTTTAAATTGCAGGGGAGTAATAAGGAACATTGGATGTATTAAAATCCAAGAGACAGGTAATATCTCTTGGATCAATAATCTAATAACATAATTGTAAATGAACAAAAATCCGCTAGTTCAAACCTAGAAAACCCCATTGTAGGATTCGATGAAATTTATTTTTAAGGTATGCTAATTGAAAGGTAATTGAATCTCAAATGGGTTCAATGGAGACGCTATTAGGAGTTAGGATTTAGATATTTAGGAAACAAGTAATAGTCTTAGAGACTATCTACTTATATTTTTATTGCTCCCCTTCATGGGTAGCAGTCGCAGAGGAATTTTTTGGGGAAAAGGGGCCCTAGAAAGGGTTGCATACCCACAAAATAGTTCACATCAAACATAGTTTAGAAAACAAAACTACATATTTTACACCTTAATCTTGTTTGGAAGCATGGTATGTAGGTGGTCTGGAAAATGAAGGATGCTCCCAGTACCTCAGGCGTTCGGGGATGGGGTTAGGAAAATTTATATTAATAATAAATTACAAACTAATTTAATAATTCAAGAGAATTTCTTGATCGTTAAGGGGGGGTTGATAATATGTAACATAAAGATAAGATAAAACACATTATTTGTATACTCGAAAGGAATCTTGAAATGGATTCACTTGACTCCTCAAGGCCCTAGGCCAAATTTCGAGGCAAGACTCAAGCTATATAATTAATATTACATATTCCTAAGGATGATGACCTTGGTGCACTTCCAAGGGGAAGTGTAGTCTTTAGTGAGTGACTCAGGACCCAGATGGTCTCAATGAGTCTAAGTCTCTAGTCAGAGCACATTCCTATCCTTTATGGATAGATTCCTACCTTGTTTGGGTAGATGCCTATCTTGGATGGATAGACGGATTATTTTCCTGTATGGACAATACCTAACCCATATGGTTGGATTCCTATCCCATATGGATGGATGCCTATCCTATATGGATAGAGGTACCTGAGTATATAATTGAATAAACACATAATGAGATAAAAATCAAGAAACAAAAGAAAAAATTAGTGGTAAATTTTGGGTTAGTTGTTGGGTTATTACAAAAAGTGTGAAATATTGTTACAAGACTTTACAACACTTCAAAATAGGCCTTGATTAGGGATAAAAAGATGATTTTGAGGTGAATTGTTATGAATAGAGTCTAGAAAAGTGTATAAATGTTTTAAAACACTTCACAACACCTTCACAAGATGCTATTATTTGAATTTTAAAGACCCAATGTGAATGTTTAAGCCATATTGCAACATTAAATCAAAGCAAAATGGACCAAGAATCATGAAAAAAGGCCTAAAAGACCATGAAAATGACAAGGGACCATTTTTCTATGATGCAAAGCCCAATTTAATCTACTTGGCCTTAAAAAGAAAAAAAAAGAAAAAAATGGATGCTCTAGACTATTACAATATGCATTTAAAAATTCTTTTCAAGTTCAATTTCAGTTCTCCAACTTAAATCTGCTTGTTATTTGATTGCCATGTAAAAAAGACCACCATTTTTTTCTTGATGCAATCTGGAAAAAACTACAAAGCTATTAGACATAATATTTATTTCAAGAAATTAATGTACCAATGCATTATCACAAAGAAATTACCCCTGTCATGAAAATTCTTGAAAATAACAAACAAAGGTTAGAGCACTGAAAAATTAGATATTTAGAATCTTGATAGAACTTTGATAATTATAAGCACAAAGGACTTAAATGATTCTGATAGTTCAATCTTTTCACTCTTCTGTAAATAAATAACAATATTGAATCCTCCAAATGTTCATGGAAAATAAAAACTTGTCACCGTGTAAGAAGAAAAATGCCCACCATTAAATGTATGTCAAAATACTATTTAATGTAACAACTACTATTATTGGGTAGAAAAGAAAAGTCTCTACACATGTCAAAATACATAGAAAAGTCTCTACACATGTCAGAATATAGAGAAAAAATTTCTATGGGTATTTAATGCACCATCACTAATGTCTCTATGCGTTAACAAAGATAAATGAGAAAGCACATGGGCATACACTATCATGAGTAGCCTATACACTGTCCTATTAAAACACAGTGCTAATTAGAGAGCCAATGAAAAGCATGTCAGACGAAATAAAGATGATGGAACCGTGCCTTCTACAATGAGCATATTAACTCCACCATACCAACTCATTGGAAGACCAAAGCATCAACCGCAAAAAAGATGTTGATTTATTTCACTGTAGTTATTGAATTTATAAAAAATGAGCACATATATTAGAGATCAAAAAAATCATAAGAAAATCAAGAGTTCATTGAATTTGATGCCAACCTCTCCTTGTCACATTACTCTTGCTTAAAGATGGATGTACTACAATGCAGTTTTGAAGAAGACTTAAAAATCTGTAGAAACTTAGATATCTTAAAGCAATAGCATGTTAGTCAAGGGATCCTTCCATTGCTACACATCTCTACTACTGCTGGAATTTCCACAAGCTCTAGCCTCTTGAGATATATCCATTATAGAGTATAGAAAAAAAAAAAAACTCTCCAAAAACATAGAACTCAAACTCTTTAATTTACTAGGCTCTTGTTGAAATCAAAATAAAAAAAACCACAACCATTTATAGAGTTTGTTAGCCAATGATTTAAGTATGAGGGAATCCTTGCCAATATATATTCTTCATGTGTAGAGAAGAGAGAGAGGATATGAGGAAAGTGATGGGATCAGTGATGATTTTGTTTAGGGGCCAACACCCATAGTCAAGTCCACTATGACCCTAGATCAACACCCCAAGAAAAGGAGCAAGGTCTAACCCTAATATTTTGTAAACTGATTAAACTACACCAAAATCAGCTTGGAAAACAAAGGTAGTAGGGAATTTTCTAGATTCAAGACTTAATGCTGAGGAAATAAGGAAAAAGGTGGCACCCAAAGACTTGAAGGTTATATGAGAAAAAAAAGAGATTTTTTCCCAATCTAATGTTCTAATCAATATTTAAATAAACAATCCTACCCCTAGAATGATGTCACACCTACATAGGTTTTTATAATGAGAATAAGAGAAATAGGGTGCGCCACAACTCAAAATAGATTCATACAAATAATGGAGTTTGGCATTGCAAATAAGCAAGATCAAAGTAGATTCATGCACATTTGAGAAAAAATTTCATGCAAATGTCTCCACACCGACACAAAGATCGATGATTGACAAGAATGCATGTCAAATCTACTTGCATGCTACCACCATCTCTACATAGGCATGATGGGTGATGTGACTGAAGGTTGCTGGAGATTAATGGAAGAATGGGTTGCCAAAGGTTGACCTTGTGGTCAAGAGATTTACCACTTATGTGTAGACTCTTCTATTCTCACACAACCTATGATTGCTACATGTGAGTTGTGGAGTCTTCAACACCTCAAATAACAGTGTCCTTTTAGACCTACTCATTTTAAGGAATATACACCAGGTCAAAAATAGGTGTGGTTAAGTCGTTGGAGGGAGAATTTTTAGGATCACTTGGGGCTTTCTAAGTGTATTTTATTGGTGAAGAATGGTGTATAAGGCTATGTGGATTATGAATGAATCCACATACAATAATAAATAGAAATTATAGAGGAGGTGGAACATGTTAAGTGTGGCAAAGATACATGGTTCATTGGTTGGGAATCATGGTGGGAACACCATAATAATGCTACAATCAAAATATAAATTAAAAAACTATCAAGAAATAACTTACCAAATGGTGACCTATGTTAGGTAAGTATAGAAAAATCCTTTGTTTAAATAAGACTTAGATGAGTGCAAAGTAATACTGCCCTAAGAAGTGACTTTGTAGAACTTTTTGTTTCCTATGTAGAATGCTTGAAATAAATGGAGATGAATAGAAACAAAGATTATATTTTTTCCCCACGATGGGTGCCAAAATGTAAGTACCAAATCTATAATTGTGCTAAAACCATGACAAATGTTAGCAGAAGTCAATCTAAATAAGGAAAATAGAGTACTCCTGTGAAATACTTGACCATGCTACCTATGCAAACAAAATAATGAAATACCAAAGAAACCAATTGAAAAAATATAAAAGCATGTGTAAAACCTATCCCATAGTGGGATTGGTGCTCCATTGATATGGAAAGGATGCCCTTTCCCACCCCCTTGATAAGCTTCCAATGCGATGAATATGTAAAGAAGAGTGATGAAGTGCAATTGATGAATGTGGCTATAGTGGAAATGCTTAAGATTATGGATGATTATTGTGAAGAGAATGCTTCTATCTATAGGGTTAAAGAGTTGAATAATGGAGAGATTGGAGGAATGTGGGACTAAAGGAGAGCCAATAAGATTGTGACACTTGTCACAAGTCTATTGGATGAAGGTGGAGCACATTTTTGGGAATGTACAAGTAAAGAGGACAAAAGACAAATAAATGCATATGGTTGATGGTGTAAGAGGATGTGGGTGAGGATGTAAGAGAGATTAGTGCATATGGTTGAGATGTAAGAGAAGTTAATGCATGTGGTAAGAAAGTCAAATAAATGGAGTTATTGGAGGAATATTCCCAGAGCATATGCTTTTGTGAGGGAAAATAGGGTAATTAGTTAAAAAGAATTGATATTCATGTGCAAGTGGATTAGTTAATCAGGGGTTGGGTTTGATCAAGGTTGAGTCAAATGCTAGAGAATGGGTAATTAGGATTAGGGGTTAATTAATTAAAAATTAATTAAGTTGGAGGAATTAGGGGATTTGACATTTGATTTAAACAATTTGATTTATTAAATTAGATGAGAGGACTTTAGTGATTTGATTAAATAAATACATTTATTTAAATCAACATGATGAACATAAGTGAATTATTCTAATAAATTGATTTATTTGATTAATAGAAGAATTTGATAGTTAAATCAGAATTAGATGCACAACATTAGAATTATTTGAGTGTCTACAATAGGCACATTAAGTCTACACATGACATCTCATCATAATGTGGCATTGCATAAGAAGTATATTAATAACAATCACATCCTTGACCAATTAGGAGTCTTAGGAACAATAAAAAGAAACCATAAAAGATTCTAACATTCCCTAGTCTTCACAAGACAAGAAGAACAATCTCCATAACCCTAAGTTTGAAAATTAGGCTATTTTAGAAGGTTGCATGTAAATTGATGTAGGAGATAACATAGGTTCTCAAGGATGAAAATTGATAATTAGGTCAAGATACTAATAGAACATTGGAAACACGGTGAAAAAAATTATTTATGTGGTTTTCTTGTATGATGCTCCGAACCTTAGAGGAAAGATCAACTTTAAAGATAGAGAAAATTTGACTAGGTTTTAAAGGTTCAAACAACCAAAATGATTAGAATGGGAAAGATATAAGTTGGAAAAATTATTCTTCAATGGAATTAGGTTTAGAAAACCATTGGTTATCCATGGTTGATAGCGTTTACTATTTATTTTTTATGGGGAAATGTTGAATACACAAGACAAATGAGAGGGGCATGAATCAGTTGTACATTAAAAAAAAAATCCTCATTAACATTCAGATCCACATCAACTTAATTAAACCTTAATCTATTAGAATGATTTAGCATGAAAGAAAATAAAATAATTGAAACACATCAACATCATGCAAAATAGAACACCAGATTTACATGGAAAACCTAAGTAGGGAAAAACCATGGAAAGGATTAGCTCACAATATAAAGTAATCACAACACTAGATACAAAAAGGATCATTGTTGGAGGGATCACTGCCAAAGGCTCACTGTAAGATTACAAAAGAGAAGAAAAGAAGAATGTTACAATGAGAAATCAATCTCAATGCAACATAAAAGTCCACCACAATATTACCAACACATTCACAACCTTTATGAAGATTGTAAACACCTTTTTCTCAATGCTTCTAGTAGTATAAATCATTGAAGCTTACACTACACTTCAAAAAATTTCACTTCGCAACTCTACACTTTGTATCACACACTCTACATGCTCATCCCTCATCAACACAACTCTTATTTATACCTTCTTCAACCTTGAAAATATTCTCCAAGGTCGGCGATGCACTTTAACCATGCAAATTTAAACTAGGTCAGCTCTAAGAATTCTTACACTGGAAAGGAATGAAAGTGGACCATACTACATCTTAACTAAGACCCAAATCGTATATATACACCATGCCACACTTCCACAATCACCATAGAAAATCCATAATTAGTGTAAATACCCAAGGTCAGTCGAACCTATGTAGACGCCATTAAAATTTAAGTTCATGCTTCCTCAAATCTAAAGATAACTCATAGAACACATACAACACTTAAAAAAAATTCTAGAATATTCCAAAAAAATCTTGAAATCCAAAAAATTCCTTCACAACTTTTACCTAAAGAATGTACACAACCAATACACTTAGGCAATCTTCCATACAATGTAACTCAAGAAAAAACCTTGCGGAGCACCAAACCATGAAAAAATTAGCTAAAGATAAATATGAACCTTATGAACTATGGACAATGATTTTGGTTTCCCAAGGGTTCCTCTAACTCTTCTAGGTTTTTCCCCTAAAAGGAGAGGAATTGGGGCCAAAATGCGAATGTCTACACTAAAGATTAATGTAAAGAGGGATGCAATATGCCTAAATGTAATGTCCTAATGCAATAAATTGAGAAGAAAAGATGATTATTAATGTAAAACCTAAGAAATACAAAGTACTGGAAAACACATTGTGATATGCAAACTTATGATAAATGACCTAGAAATGTGAACACAACTGAATAGAAGGTTACAAAATAGAATGTGTACACCTGAAGGTTGAAAAAGGATGGAATGGAGGTCTAGAATCCTAATAAAACTAGTGCAGAAGCTGACTGAGACACTTGTACCAATTTGGGTGACTTAGTCGCAGATCTGGAAAAATTGCTTTGGAGTTCGTTTAAGCCAAATGGGTATCCAAATCTACAAAAAACCTCCAAAAATAGGTTCATTGGGACTAGATCTCCACTATTGGTGACTTAGTCCACTTCTAAATTTTTAAAAATTCAAAAGTGGAAACACAATCCCTTGGTCTACACTTCAGTTCCTGATTGATATCTGGTTCTGAAACTCTATTTTTCAAGCATGAAAGTGAATTTTATTGGATATTTTGGTTTTTCAAGCAAGGATATGTCTTCAACAAGTCTTCAAATTAATCTTCAATGATCTTCAAACCCTCAAAGTACCTAAATCTGCAAACACACAATGAAAGAGAAAGAAATGGTGAATGTTAGGACATGGGGGTATGCCTTGGTCAAACCCCTTTTAGGTAATTAAACCAAAATGGAGAAATGATATAATGAAGCTTGATACAATGGATCTAATACCTTTCCATGATGATTGATCTTGATTTTCTGCATCAATAGTTGAAGAATCTTCCCTTGAATGTCTTAGGAAGCTACCTTGATGACTTGGAATGATAAAACCCTAGCATGCTTGACTTGAGAACATGATGAGTGATGAATGAATGATGAATGTATGAGGTTTAGGCTTTAGATACTTGTATGTATAGGAAATTCATCTATTTGTCTATTTATTTGATCCCTAAGGCTAACATGAAAAAAAAAACTTAAACTCCAAAATTTCCTGCTCAAACCTCAAAAATGGGCCAAATTGGACTAAGTCAACATGTTGGGTGACTTAGTCCCACCTAGGAGGGACGCATTCACCTAGATGGGTGAATTAGTCCTAGAGGAACCCTTTTTCCAGCTAGAATGTTGGGCAATGCATAATTTTAGTTCTTATGTTTATTTTATTAGATATTTGATCAAATTATGCCTTGGGATGCACAATATGGGGCAATAGGGGCCTATTAATGATGATGTAGTGGTCAATTAGGGATAGGGACACAAATTTCAATGTAGAAGTGTGATTAAATACACTTTGCATCATTAAAATGAGGTCCACTTAGCCTAGAATGGCACAAAATCCAATGCGAATGTGTAAGACACATTACAAAACTAGATTAAAGTCAAATTTAATTTACAAGTCTTCTAGATTGATGTGAGAATGCAATTAAATATATTTTATAATGTTGAATTAAGGGAAAATGGGTTCATTAAGTTTAGAGAAGCATGAAATTCTTTTACAACACTTTACAACACCTTCACAAGACATTGTTAAATGAAATTTATTTAGATTCCAAGGGTTCAAGACCTAATGTGGATGTGTAGAAAACCTCACAACACCAAATCAAGGCCTCATTAAGTCTAATTTGAAATCAATTATTCCAAAATCAAGCAAAGTATACACTTTTTGGTGAGACATTAAGCTCCCACTCTAGTGAGAGGATGAACTTCCTTCAAACTCACTCTAAAGGAGACATTCAAGAAGATTCCAATCATAACAATGCAGATGACAAAGAATGAAAAAGATAAAAGGAGGTTGTGCAAGCCCCCAAGATCCAAGATCCTAAGTCAAACCATTGTAAGAAAAGATACATAATCATACAATGGAAAGAACTATAAAGAGAAAAGAAAAAATGAATAGGTGGATCAAGCTTTGACCATTTGTCTGACACATGGTGGATCAAATCTAGGATTTTTATTTCAGAAAGAAAATGCATACGCACTCTGGGGTGATGAAAATTCTGGTTATCCGCTAGGTGAGAAAGCCCAAAATTATACTCACTTTGGGGCCATAGAACTTATGGTTGTCTGTGGGGCAAGAAATCCACAACATACTCACTCTAGGGCCACAAAAATTCTAGTTTTCCATGGGGTGAGAAATCCCGAAAGGTGGTCATGGGGAAAGTCATGCCTCAGAATGGGCTTCTCGCTCCACCATATCAAGGTTATACCTCCTGATAACTTTAATAAGACACCACAAAGACAATGTCATTTTGTGCATCATGAGACAAGCAAAGTTTCATATGATTATAACTCATGAAAAAATGCAATGGAACCTGGAACCATAGGAATGCAAGTTGTGTTATGCAAGGTGGCCATATAAATGCAAAAGAATGTTCAAATGAGTCTTGTTAAGTTTATGTCAGGTCTATAACTTAGGGAACATTGTGTCTAATGTCTCCAAGAGAGGAACAATCAAAGAATAGATTATTCACAACTTAGGGGATTCAGTGTGTCACATCAAGCCACTAGGAGGAATGCAATATGCTAAGATAGATTACGCTTATGAAAGACATCATACCCAATGTCATCCACAAAGTGACAAATGCATCGTATAAAGTAACAAGGTTGCACTAAGAACCAAGAAAAAGGAAAAATGAAAATGAATAATGCCAATATATGCCTCTGCTTTAAAGGAATTGCTACACACTATTCTATGAGAAATTACTTTAAAGTAACAAATGAAAAAAAACAAAAAAGAAAGAAGACATGAGAGCTAACTTGAAAAACCCCTATGCCAAGTCATATGTTTCCGAATTGAGCTGCATCATGCATAAGTACGTCACATGTGAGTCCATGTAAGACATGTCATCCACATCCCAAGCTTTCTCTTATATGTTCATGAAAGGCTAATGACTAGTCAAAAGAGACAATGACGAGTGACATATGAGGACAAGGCTAACCAACCCCTTTCCCCAACTTAGTGTAAGACAAAGGGGATCTCAATAGGATGAAAGTACATATTTGTTAGAGGAATTAGGTGCTCTAATACAAGGAAGAGCACCACATTCATTGAGATGTTGAATTTTTTTATGCAAAGTCTTAGATGAAAATGAAGATAAGGGAGATACCCCTAGATATTGGTTGAAAGAGTATGATATATCAGTTTGCGTCATGTTTTCATTGCATCCATGTGTAGGAGGGAGATTTTATCCGATACCATAACAATATTCCAAGTGAGATGAAGGTGGTTTATGTCATGTGTAGGAGGGAGATTTTATCCAATATCCTTTTTAATGTTATGTGTCATTCCTTCATGAAGAATGGGAGTTATTTTCCCCCCATCATCACAAGGTTTTTGTGGTTTAGGTTGTGATATTGTGACCTGTCCCCTAAAGGAAGGTGTGAAACCCCAATCACTACTGGAACTTGCATCTAAAAATGAATCATTTCTATATGAATATTTGGACCATTAGGGTGATATTTTGGAATGTATATTGAAAGGAGGTGTAGAATCTATCGACCCCCAATTATCATGAAATTTTTTTGTTGTAGGTGAAGAATTAGCATCAACTTGTATAGGTTCAAGTTTTGACTGAGGAATGAGCAGATTAGGGGAGTTGTCAATGTTGTGATTAGTTGATTCATAGCTTTTTTCATATGCATCAACTGTGTATATCTTGTTATTATACTCAAATTTCATTGTATGGTGAAGGGTGGACAAGACTCCTTTCATAGCATGAATCCATGGTCTCCCTAGGATAAGATTCTATGGAAGGGGTACTTGCATGATATGGATAGAGGTAGGAAATACTATAGGTCTGACCTTAATAGGTAATGTGATCATCCCTAGTGGTTTCCTATTAACATTGTCAAAGCCACAAGTATGAACATTATTAAGTTGAATGATATTTTTGTCCATGCCAATTTTGTTTAGGAGGTCAAGGCTACACATATTGGTTTCAGATCCATTGTCTATGATAGTGAACCTAATTAAAGTTTCATTAATGATCACTTTTACCATCAAGGGATCATTCTTGTTTTGAATCTCAAGAGAGGGTAATTCATGTTTAGGGAATGTGATTTCTGATTGGGTGACTTGCATGGGACGAGGGGAGGATGTTATATTATTCAATTTTATGTAAGGTTGTATCTCATCTTTTTGTATTTGCAATATTTTGTGGAAGAGAAATTTTATTGTAGGTGATAGTTGAATGAGTTTCCATGAAAATATATTAATAGGAGTCTTTTTAAGGTCATCAACACTAGGCAGACAATGTGGAAACAAGAGGTAGTGTAGTAAGAGTGTTGTGTGA
Organism: Sequoia sempervirens; assembly: GCA_007258455.2. NCBI lineage: Eukaryota > Viridiplantae > Streptophyta > Pinopsida > Cupressales > Cupressaceae > Sequoia > Sequoia sempervirens. The sequence continues at coordinate 798,530,516 of VDFB02281492.1, read as the reverse complement.
TCCCCTAGATGTTTGAGTCACTAAGTTACAACTTAGCGGCTAAAAAACATTGTTTTGATTAGATTGCATCGTGGATTTCAAGACATCTCTTAGTTTTTGGTGTGATTCACTAATTGGAGGTGACTTAGGAAGCTCACTAATTAAAGGAGATCCCACTTGTGTCATCATAACCTCAAGAAGCTTATCTTTATTTGTATGATTTTTCAGTGAAGGGGATTCTAATATCACTTTATTCTCTTCACCTAGGGAAGGTTTAATGTTTGAAGGATATGTGTCAATGTTCATATGTGTTTGCACCATGAGATTCTCCCTAGGAGGAGAGTTTTTAGGAGAACAAAAAGCAAAATGTTTCTGACATTCACAGGTTGGTTCTTCTAAAAGTAATTCATTACAAGTAGGGGACTGATCAATGGTTGAATGTGCTAGCTCAAGAAGGGTTTCACTAGGTGAAGGGGGACAACAAAGATAGTCATGATCTTTATCAATTGTGTTGTCTAACATAAAAGTATCTTCTTCACAACTAGGAGACATACTAGAGAAGAACGAATGTTATTGTCATGATTTCCTATGATTGTGTTATCTTGTTTACCAATGTTTTGTCCTCTAACAGAGGTAAGAGGAGAGAAAAAACTAGGATTCTCAAAACTCTCATGAATTGATTCTTCTACCAAAATATCTTCTTCTCCAATAGGAGAGATATGAGGAGAAGAAAAAATATGATTGTTAGGAATGTCCAATGTTGTATTCTCTTTCACAAAGGAACTCTCATAGGGAGGGGATTGGAAAGTTTTCTTAAAATGTATAAATATGCAAGGTACTAACATTGTTTGAACAAAAATGAAAATCACTTGTAACAATTTCATGCAATGTAAACATTGTATATCTAAAGATGCAAAACATTTTTATCCAATATACGCAAAGTTTTAAGAATACAAACAATGTATATGCAAGAATGAAAAGAAAATCTATCAAACTTATCCAAATTTTTGTGAATAGAAGCATTTTGTATGCAAAAGTGAAAAGTAATTTTATCCATGTGATGCAAAATTTCATAAATGTGAACATTTTCAAATCTAATGATGCTTGAAATTGAGATGATTTCAAAAATGACTACCCTAAATTGATGTTTTTAAGCTAAATCCATAGAAAAAAAATTCTCAAAACTTTCCAAGCTTATAGTATATGGTACTAGGAGGCTTAGGAAGCACAAAAATAAGGTTTTTGATGCTGTAACAGATAGTGAAAAATATGGACTAGGACTAAGTCACCCAGAATGGCGAATTAGTCCCAGTTAGGGTTTCTTCAATATTTTCAAAAGTTTTCAATTGAATTTGATATTTTTTAGTTTGTATGACTTGAATACTAAATGAAAATGTAGTTTTTAGATGTTTTTGAATGATTTAACATGAAAAAATGTGAATTATATGCACTTTCACTAATGTAAACTTATAAAACCCTTGAATGAAAATTAACTAATGCAAAATGAAATGAAATGTTAATGCAAGACAATCCTAGGATGCACTTGAAATCAGAAGAAAAAGTGTTCAAAATTTAGGTTCACCAAAGGGTATGTGCAGGATCATCATGAAAAAAGCAGGCCCTTAAGTTGCAAACAATTAAAAAAAATTAGAGTGAGGCAACTTGATGTAAAAATTTGAATAAGTTATCTATATTATTTCAAAAATATGTAAGAATAGAATCTGTAGAAAATTGAATGTACTTTCTATACAATTAGGTTTAAAAAAAAAACAAAAAAATTATTTGGTGAAATTTTGAAATTTCAATGTAGTAGTAATTAAATTTCAGGAAAAAAATGAAAAGTAGGTGCCTGTCTGACCACCCTAACCACAATAAAATAATAATATATTTTTTTATAAGATTTTAGATATAAGTAGAGGACTCATGTCCCAATGTGATGCATACTTTTCTGTAATTTTTTTCCAAGTAAATAATTAATTATGAATTTTTTATTACAAATTTAAAAAAATATAAAAACTCGTACATCAGACCACCTTAACTTGGTCAAAACTTCATGAAGTTCAATTTGTATTTTTTTAATCCTATAGTATGCGATGCATAGAATGTAATGCATGTTTTGGATTCAAAAAAGTGATACCATTTGAAAGCTATAATTTTTTTTCTATCAGCCTATCAATCAGGACTTTAGTCGTAATTCAAATAGAAAATGAATAATAATTACTTATTAAATTCAAAGTAAAACATAATTTATATTGGTGGAAAGTTGAGTATCTCTTTTAAAAACCCTTTTCATTTCATCAATTTTGGGTAAAAAAATGTCGTTAGCCACATATCCATCATATTACCACTTTTTGGCCCATCCTGATCCTACACATCCCCCAAAATCTAGACAATGATTTTGGTTGCCTAAGGGTTCCTCTAACTCTTCTAGGTTTTTCACCTAAAAGGAGAGGAATTGGGGAAAAAATACTAATGTCTACACTCAAGATTAATGTAAAGAGGGATACAATATGGAAAAATGTAATGTACTAATGCAAAAAACTGAAAAGGAAAGATGATTATTAATGTAAAACCTAAGAAATTCAAAGTGCTGGAAAACACATTATGATATGAAAACTTATGATAAATGACCTAGAAATGTTAACAAAACTAAACATAAGGTTGAGAAATAGAATGTGTGCACCTGGAGGTTGAAAAAGGATAGCATGAAGGTTTAGAATCCTAATAAAACTAATGCAGAAGCTAACTGGAACACTTGTGCCAATATGGGTGACTTAGTCCCAGATTTGGAAAAACTACTCTGGAGCTCATTTTAGCCAAATGGCTATCCATATCTACAAAAACCTTTGAAAAAAAGGTTTAGTGGGACTAATTAACCACTATTGGTGACTTAGTCCACTTTTGAATTTCTAAAAATTCGAAAGTGGAAACAGAAGCCCTCGGTCTACATTTTGGCTCCTGACTAATATCTGGGTCTGAAACTATAATTTTCAGGATTGAAAGTAAATTTTATTGGATATTTTGGTTTTTCAAGCAAGGAAACATCTTCAAGAATTCTTCAACTTAATATTCAATGATCTTCAATCCCTCAAAGTACCTAATTCTGCAAACACACAATGAAAGATAAAGAAATCGTGAATGTTAGGCCATGGCAGTTTTCCTTGGTCAAACCCCTTTTTAGGTAATTAATTAAAAATGGAGAAATGATATGATGAAGCATGAAAAAATGGAGTTAATACCTTTCCATGACGATTGATATTTACTTTCTATAGTAATAGTTGAAGAATCTACCCTGGAATGTCTTAGGAAGCTATCTCGATGAGTTGGAACCCTAGCTTGCTTGACTTGAGAACATGATGAGCGATGAATGCATGAGGTTTAGGTTTTATAGAATTGTATTTATAGGAAATTCATCTTATTTGTTTGTTAATTTGATCCCTAAGACTGACATGAAAGAAAAATAAACTTAAACTCCAAAATTTCCTGCTCAAACCTTGAAAATAAGCCAAATTGGACTAAGTCACCATGTTGGATGACTTAGTCCCACCTGGAAGGGACTCATTCACCCAAATGGGAGACTTAGTCCCATAGGAGCCCTTTTTCTAGCTAAAATGTCAGGGAATGCATAATTTTAGTTCTTATGTTGATTTTATCAGGTATTTGATCAAATTATGCCTTGGGATGCACAATATGGGGCAATAGTGGCCTATAAATGATGATGTAAAGGTCAATTAGGGATAGGGACACAAATTTCAATGTGAAAGTGTGATTAAATACACTTTGCATCATTAAAATGAAGTCCACTTAGCCTAGAAAGGAACACCATCCAATGTGAATGTGTAAGAAACATTACAACACTAGATTAAAGTCAAATTTAATTTACAAGCCTTCTAGATTGATATGAGAATGCATATTTAAATATATTTATAATTTTGAATTAAGGGAAAATGGGTTCATTAAGTTTAGAGAAGTGTGAAAGTCTTTTACAACACTTTACAACACCTTCACAAGACATCGTTAAATGCAATTGATTCAATTTGCAAGGGTCCAAGACCTAATGTGGATGTGTAAAACACCTCACAACACTAAATCAAGGCCTCATTAATTCCAATTTGACATCAATTATTCCCAAATCAAGCAAAGTATACACTCTTTGGTGACACATCAACACACTTCAAGAATTGCAAGACTAGAAACCAAACTATGGAGAAAAAGTATTTCTCCCAGACAACACTACAACACAGTTCATACACTAGTTCACACAACTTTTTCTGCACAATGATCCAGACCAAGAAATTATGGATATAACATCAATGAAAAACTCTAATCACCATATCTAAAGTTTACAAGTAGATCTTCAACATAGAAGAAATGTAGAGAAAAACTAGAATACCACTCTTTATACCAAAACACCTCTACAACACACTATTTTATATTTTATTCAAATTTTCTCAAAATAAATTGGAAACCAAGTGCTAGAGACACATACTCATCATCTTCAACACTTCCTCAACATTATTAAATAAACTATTAAAAAATGACATCCATAAATTGAAGCTTATCAAAGTAACACTAGAGGTTGACACCAGCAACACTAACTAATGAAAACATAATGAAACTAATTAAAGTGTCATCAACACTTCTCAACAATCACTAGTTGAAATCAATGATAATACCATCTAATCATTCTTGCAACAATCTCACCCCTTTTCATTGATTAAAACACAAGATGTGAAAAATCATCAATAACAACACACAACTCGATTACCAACATACTACCCCATACCAACTTTCTCTCTCTTTTACTTTCTCTCCCTCAACTTCTTTTTCAAATTATTCTCTCTCCATTACTCAATTGAACCTTTTCCATATTGCTTCATCTTTCCCCCTTTAACATCAATGGAAATAGGTGACACATTTGCATCTCTTTCCCCCTTTGTCATCAAGCATACACACTTTCTCTCTCCCTCAAAGGAAATACTTATAAGGGATAACAACTACTCTGCAACTATCTTTTCCTTTTACTTCTCTACATACTCCCCCTTACGAGCACACAACACATTGTATCAAATAGTAATCACAACACATATCCTTCGACACATTTCTTTTTCTTTGTACCAATATTTACTCCCCCTAATTGTAACAACCAACAAAGCCACTACCTACCCCCCTTGAGAGTTAACCTCCAATATCAGTCTAGAACAAAGAATGAATCTTGAAATCAACTACATTGATGCATATCCTTATTCATCTAGTTCAAAGAAGGAGGTGTAATAACCCCTAAATCATCCTAGAGATACTCAAAAGTATCCTTAGGAAGAGCTTTAGTGAAAATACTAGAAACCCAATCCTTTGTAGGCACATACTCAAGCTTCACTTCATTCTCTGCAACCTTCTCTCTCAAAAAGTGATACTGGATTGAGATATGTTTTGTACTTTATTTTATCTCCAGATTATTTGAAATGTTACTATATAAATTTTATTATCACAGAAGATAGAAATTGGTTCATCATATAGAACTCTGATATTTTTCAAGGTTTGCCTCACCCACAACACTTATGTGTAGCAAGATCTTGTTGTAATATATTCTACCTCTATAGTAGATAAAGATACTGAATATTTCTTCTTTCTTAGCCAAGACACCTATCTATGTCCAAGAAAGAATGCACCACCAATTGTACTTTTCCTATCATTCACACATCCTACCCAATCTACATTTGTATAAGTGCTCAGAGAAAAATCAATATCCTTTCGATACCAAAAACCATGTTCAAGAGCACCCTTAAAGTATTTGAATGTCCTCTTCACTACTATAAGGGTATGTGTAGGATCATCATGGTAAAAATAGGCCCTTAAGCGGCAAAATATTCATAAAAAATCAGAGTTAGGCAACTTGACATAAATTTTTGAATAAGTTATCTATATTATTTCAAAAATATGTAAGAATAGAATCTGTAGAAATTTGAATGCAGTTTCTAAACTACTAGGTTTATTTAAAAAAATAAAAGTCTATTTGGTGAAATTTTGAAATTTCAATGCAATAGTACTTAAATTTCAGGGTAAAATAAAGAAGTAGGTGTTTGTCTGACCACCCTAACCATAATAAAATGATAATATTTTTTTGTAATATTTTAGATATAAGTAGAGGACTCATGTCCCAATGTGATGCATATTCTTTTGTAATTTTTTTCCAAGTGTATAATTTATTATGATTTTTTATTACAACTTTGTCTAACCATCTTAACTTTGTCAAAACTTCATGAAATTCAATTTTTTTTTCATAATCCTATAGTATACAAAGCATAGAATGTGACACACATGTTTTAGATTCAAAAAATGTGATACCATTTGAAAGCTATAGATGTTTTTCAATCAACCTATCAATCACGACTTTAGTCATAATTCAAATTGAAAATGAATAATAATAATTTATTAAATTAAAAGTAAAAAAAAAATTATATTGGTAGAAAGATGAGAATCTCTTTCAAAAACCCTTTTTGTTTCATCAATTTTGGGTAAAAAAAAAGTCGTTAGCCACATACCCATCATATTGCCACTTTTCTGCCCATCATGATCCTGCACAAACCCATAACATGTAACTCTCTAAGATCTTCTTGAAATGTAGCCACAAGAAAAATTTCATGCATGATATTTGATCTAGTAGTAGTTAGGTATAATAGTCCTCCAATCATTGATCTATACTTGCTTTGATCAACCTTAGGGGATTCATCATTCTTACTTAGCTTGCAACTAGTAACCATAGGAGTACATATTGGTTTAGAATATTTCATTCCAAACTTCTTCAACATTTCCTTGACATACTTTGATTGTGAAATGAATATACCTTTCTCTATCTAATTGATTTGTAGCCCAAGGAAGAAATTCATCTCCCCAAACATAGACATCTCAAACTCTTTCTACATCTCTTTTGTAAATTTCTTGCACATAGCTTAATTTCCTCGAAAGATTATATCATCCACATACACAACCACAATCAATATGTGGTCTTTTTCAACTTTGAAATAAAGATTACTATCTATGGTACCTATTGAATACTTGTTGTATATGTGGACATGGCAACAATATCCCTTTTTGCTTGCTTGATTCAGGGATAATTAATGATAAATTGGACTTAATAAGTGGTCGTGCCCACAAAAGGATATGATAATCACAGTAAAACCTTTCCTGGGAATTGGACATTCCAACAGGTGACTAATATCTCTCTATGGATGTTCATTTACTTGTCAAACTAGGGGACGTATACTTTAAATGGCACGGAAAAATATATGCACTAAGAACTAGTTTCAGTCAAAACTTAGCAGAAATAAATACTTAGAAGGGAATTCCATCCATGCTACAGTAAAGTTAATGCAAAGTTCTTTTAACTCAACTATGATTTGATTAAAATAGAAACCATAACAGCTATGACTGAAACACAAACTAAGAACTGGCCTTATGCTGTAGGAACTAGCATAGGGATGGATTCCCTATGCTGTAGGAACAATACAAGACTGAGTTTGTATGAAAAATTCAAAGATGAAAGCTAACTAAAGATCAACAAAAAAGAACAACTAACTAACTAGCTACAGATACTTACTAAGTGGGCCCCCTTAGCAAGCATCTACTGATTACGCAAGTGCTGAACTCAGAACTTCATCAAACTTTATTGATGAAAACAGAATGGTATACATTGCTTTGTTGATATAGAAACTAACAACAAATTCTGTCTCTTGTCAAACAAATTCTGCTTTTCATTATCATACTGACTCTTACATGATATCTGCTATCACTATGCTTCTATCTTACTCTAACTATCATCTCCCCTCTCTCTCTCGCAGGAGGAGAACTTTATTTAAAATGAGGAGAGCAACTAACTAACTAACCCTATCAAAGAAAGACGTGGAAGTAAAGTGTATCCCAGAATCAAGGAACAAAGTTCATAAATGAATTTATGCATTCAACCCGATCCGGAGAGAATCTAGCGCTCCACTCTTTCCAGACTGATTGTCATTAAAAATATTTCCCAACGATTTCGGTCAAAGAGTTCGCCGGAGCTTCCTTGAAGTCATGCAGGAAATGGACTTTACTACAAGGCCGAGATCGGTTGCGCTTGACTCGATCATTCTTCAACAACCTACAATACAAAAGGTAACAAATGCAAAAGAAAAGGCATATGGCATATACACAATATTCGTTCATTAATCACACATTTAAATCTATTTCATCATTCAAAAACTGTATGCGATATACCAGTCATTTAGGGAGTCAACAGGGTAATAAATGCAGTCAAGTCAACACAATAAGCTGCAGGAACATGAAAGTGTTTTGCTACAGGATATCCCCATAAAAGGTTTCAAAAGAGTTTTAAACAACCACGAATAACAAAAGTAAAGGCATTAAAAGTTCATCATAATATCCAAACTATGAGCACATTTTGGGCTCGTCAATAAGGCCTCAATTTAGTGTTGTGAGATGGTTTCAACATCCACACTAGGTCTTGGACCCTTGTAAACTAAATAAAATGCATTTAATGGTGTCTTGTAAAGGTGCCGCAAAGTGTTGTAAAAGACTTTCACACCTCTCTAGAATTAATAAACCCATTTTACCCTTAATTCATTGTTGTAAAATATATTTAATTGCATTATCACATTAATCTAGAAGGATTGAAAATTAATTTTGACTATAGTCTAGTGTTGTAATGTGTCCTACACATTCATATTGGATGTTGCTCCTTTCTAGGCTATGTGGACCTCATTTTAGTGTTGTAAAGTGTATTTAATCACACTTTCACATTGAATTTTGTGTCCCAAGCCCTAATTTACCTTTACATCATCATTAATAGGCCCCTATAACCCCATATTTTGCATACCAAGGCATTATTTGATCAAATACCCAATGAAATCAACATAAGAACTGAAATTCCTCATTCTCCATCATTCTAGCTAGTAGAATGGCCCCTATGGGACCCATTCACCATTAGGGGCGAATTAGTCCCATCTAGGTGAGACCCATTCTCCCTTGATGGTGAATGAGTACCATTTGAGCCATTTTCAGGGTTTAAGCAGGAAAAATTAGGTTTTAAGTTTAATTATTCTTCATGTCAGCCTTGGGGATCAAATTAATGGGTAAATTAGATGGATTTCCTATAAATACAAGCTTCTAAACCCTAATTAATAATCACTTTAACTCATTGATTAGTTTTCTTCCACTTCAAGTCAAGCAAGCTAGGGTTTTATCATTCTAAGTCATTCAAGATCATTTTTTAGACATTCAAGGGCAGATTCTTCATCTTTTCCTACAAAAAATCTAGATCAATCATCATGGAAAGGTACTAACTCTATTATTTCATGATTCAATACATTCTTCCTTCATTTTGGTTTAATTACCTAAAAAGGGATTTGACCAAGGCAAACGTGCATGCCCTAACATCCAACATTTCTTCTTATTTTCTTGTGTATTTATAGATTTAGGAATCTTGAAGACTTGGAAATAATTGAAGATTAGGTTGAAGTTTTTTTTAAGACCTCTCCTTGCTTTCAAAGCTAAAATATCCATTAAAAGCCACTTACAGTGCTGAAAATTAGACTTTCGAAGGTAGACACCTGTCAGGAATGGAAGAGCAGACAAAGGGGGCTTCTGTTTTCACTTTTAAATTTTTAGAAATTCAAAAGTTGAATAATTCACCATTAGTGGTGAATGAGTCCCACTTCCCATCCTAAAAAAAAATTCTACAATTTTGGATACCCATTTGTTTGAAACGGGCTCCAGAATAATTTCCCAAATCTGGGACTAATTCACCTAGAATGGAAAATGAGTCCCTATAGGCCAAAATTTTAGCATCAAAAACATTTTAGAAGTAATTTCCAATCTCCAATAAGTTCTTAGGTGCACACATTAAGTTTCATGCATTTTTGTTACAATTTACTTTCAATTCTAGGTCTTTTTGCATTTCATAGTGTGTTTTCAAACAAGGTACATTTCTTTAGTTTTGATTTAATAATCAAAATATTTCTTCAATTTTTTTCATTTAGAACATTAAATCTAGAAATATTCATCCACATTACAATAATATTTGAGTGTTTACATTGCATTTTGGCCCAATTCGTTATCCTTTTAGGTGAAAAACCCTAGAAGGACTATAAAGCATTCAGATGCCAAAATATTTGTTTATAGTATAATGTACCTATCCGACCTTGCATAATAAGATTTGGGAGCTTGCTTCAATCCATATAAATCTTTCTTCAATGTACATACCATATCTAGTTTGACTGATAACTAAAATCATTCTAGTTGTTCAATGTACACTTCTTCCAATTCATCATTCAAGAAAGCAAACTTCATTCCATTTGAAAAATATTAAAACATTCTAATATCTTCCATTCTTTCCATTAGAGTAAATGTTTCCTCAAAATCTATTCCTTCTAGGCTTGTGACTAGCCCTTACATAGAAGCCTTTCCTCGTTTCTTACTTACAACTTCTCAATTCTCATTCAATTTTTTTTGGAATACCCACTTATTTCCAGTTACATTCTTGTTTTCTGGTCTTGGAAAAATCAAGGGTTTTATAGAAGAACAATTGGGGGAGGAAAAATAAAGAGCAAAGGGAGAGACAAGAATAGTAGGTGGTCCACTAGACCTAGAAGATCTAGAAGAATAACTTCCACCACCCCCCCAGTATCCAAAAGTCCTCCAAAAAACCACCTACCACTAGTAGAAGTAAGAGGAAGGAAACCAGTTCTTTGATGGATGAGGAACCTCAGGTGGAGTAGGCCACAAGGCCTGAGAAGAGAAGGAAAGCTACTTTGATAACCCCCACTACTACCACTAAATTAAAAATAAGAAAATAGAAAGTTGTAAGAGAGAAAAACATGAGTATACTATTTGGAAATGAAGAAGAAGAAAACTTTGGAAAGACCTCACAATCCAATGAAGTTAGACACATTCTTTAAAGGTATTTTTCATCATGAAATGTTGGGAGAAATAACAACTTTATACAATAATGTAGATGAGGTGGACATAGCCATTATAACTGAAGCAATAATTAAATATATTATCATCATAGAAGTAGATATGGAGAACATAAAGAAGAAGGTTCTAAATGATGTGTGGAATATTTTGTTAGAGAGGAGAAAAGAGGCAATAGAGAAAGAGGATAATATAAGAGTAGATGCTTTGGAGAAAGTTGGCTTCTCCTTATTTGATGTTGAGAAGGCCACATTTGGCCATGTTTGTAACAAAGAATTTAAAACTAAAAGGACTGTTACAACTCTTATGGGAAGAGAGTAGGATGAGATTGAGAAGATGCAAAGGAAAATAGAAGAAAAGATCACTGATATTGCTCTAAAGTATGACATGATTCCCATTGTTACTAATGTAGAGGAAAATATTGGTAATGCTCCTCTAGATATAGAAGAACTAGTACAAGAAAATTTTAAGGATGAGAATGTTGTAGAAAGAGAAATAAGGACCAAAGAGGAAACTGTAAAGGATGACACCCCTATTCATTTGGTGACACATGATACAACAAAAGGAAATTTAGAGACATTTTTCCCTCTAGAAGATACAAAATAGCCATCGGTGAAGGTGAAAAACATAAAGTAGAAGAGTAGGGGAATGAAGAAAATATGGGAAGAAAAGATGATGGTGAAAAGGAAGGAGAAGAATACAAGAATAAAGAGAGTGAGAAAGAAGGGAAGGATAAGGAAAAAGGAAAAGAGGAGAAAAATGAATATGAATAAAAATAAAAGGATAAGGCATCTAGAGAAGAAGAAAAGGCAGAGGAAGAAGAGAAAAATGAGTTCAGAAAGAATGAAGAAGCTGAGAAAACTATGGAGTTTCCTAAGCTTTCCAATGAATCTTCCTCCAGTAATCCCTTGAAAGGTCTCTTATCTAAGAAATTAAAGTTCCAATTGATAGTTTCATCACAACTATTGTAGTTGCCCATGTAATAGTGTAATGTAGATAGAAAAATATCTCCTATTCATAATTTGTAGCTAGGTGATGTGTTTTACGCATAAACAAGAAAAAAAATCATTGAAACACACTAAAGGAGTGGTGAGTTGATGGATAAATCCATAAAGACCTTGCAAGAGGTAACATGAGGAAAAAATGTTGATACATTTTTATCCACAATGGAAAACTACAAATTGTTGATTGACTCCTTGAAGGAATATGCCTCCAATTTAAAAGGACAAGTTGAAAGAGAGGTTGAGATGAGGCTTGTAGAAAAGAAGTTGTCAGAGATTATAGAGAAGTGTGCATCTGCACATAGGGTGCTACCACAATAGTGGTTTACACTTTCTAATAGATCCTGATTTTTGTTGAAATCACATATTTGGGTATGTGCAAGATCATGATGGGCCAAAAAGTGGCCATATGATGGGTATGTGGCTGCTGAATTTTTTTCTACCCAAAATTGATGAAACAAAAAGGATTTTTAGAGGATATTCTCAACTTTCCACCAATATAAATTATACTTTACTTGGAATTTAATAAATAATTATTATTCATTTTCTATTTGACTAAAGTCTTGATTGATAGGTTGATTGAAAAACATCTATAGCTTTCAAACGGTATCACATTTCTTGAATCCAAAACATGCATCACATTCTATGCTTCACATACTATAGGATTAAAAAATAATAATAATAATTTCATGAAGTTTTGACCAGGTTAAGGTGGTTAGACATAAGATTTTTTATATTTTTTAAAAGTTCTAATAAAAAAATCATAATTAATTATTTACTTGGAAAAAAATTACAAAAAAATATGCATCACATCAGGACATGAGTCCTCTACTTTATAAAAAAATATTATCATTTTATTGTGGTTAGTGTGGTCAGACAAACACCTACTTATTTTTTCCCTAATATTTAAGTGCTACTGCATTGAAATTTCAAATTTTCACCAAATAGATTTAAAAAAAAAAAAACCTAGTATTTTAGAAACTACATTCAATTTTATAAAGATTATATTCTTAAACATTTTTGAAATAATATGAATAACTTATTCAAATTTTTATGTCAAGTTGCCTAACTCTAATTTTTCTAAATTTTTCTCCACTTAAGAGACTATTTTTTTCCATGATGATCCTACACTTACATATTTTTAGAAAATATAATGTTTTAAGCCTTGAAAATTTCCATTTAAAGGATTTCAATTAAAGAGGGTTTGATCAAACCACCTTAGACCAAGCCCCCTTTGATAGAGCCCCCCTAGTTTTAAACCATACCTATAATTGAGTCTCCTTTACACCTATCAAAATGCTAATGAAAAATCTACTTTTGATTTACCTTTTGGGGGATCAAATGAATTCATTTAAAATTTATTTTTTGTAAGTATGTAGTCCTTATTATAAGATTCCAAAAAATTATAATTATAATTAAATTTAATTTGATTATTATATTTATTTTTATTTCTTGTGAATGTAGGTTCATTGAAAATCAAGCTCTCCATTCTACACATATGGAAAAGTAGAAGATTATAAAAAAAATAATTAAAACTATGAGTGCACCAGATATTGAAGTCCTTGGTCCAACAAATTTTTTTTTTTTGATAAATGCAAAAAAAGTTATGTATTATGCGGTCTTCCTATGTCTGAATTGTAATTGGTTTGACTTCAAAACTTGATTAAGGAAAAAATATTCAATAAAACACTATGAAACCAACTGAAAGCACTAGATATTGTAATTAAAAAATCTAACGTAAAATAAATAGAATTTTATCCTTCATGAATTTTTTTTTGTGTTATATGGTGAACATCACTCCTTAAAAATGGTGTTTACTAAAAAAAATAGTTTTTGTAGGAGATGGAAAAAACAGTGCAATCTGATTCCAAAAATTTGGAAAAAAATATGTTTAGAATCTACAAACAAAATGTCACAAATCACTAGTTTGCGTCATCTTCAAATTCATCATGGTTTAGCAGCTATAGGTGTCTGAAAGTGAAGATTTAGTTAGAAAAAATCAGTTCAGTGTCCAGTTTGCCTGGAAATTGTAAACTAGTATTGTGGAATCACCCCACAAAAAAGTTGAAGAGTGTTTGAAGGATATGCGAGCATGTGAAGAAGAGGAAAAAACATTTTTTTTGTACTGCATGAAGTGGTTGGATGCCACACAAAGCATAAAGGATGAAATGGACTCAATTGAGTCACAAATAAGAAATGCATCGAGTGCCTATGAGCTGACACAAGACAAATATGATCAAACCTATTTTTCCATAGTAGATTTACATGACATATTCTTTACCCTACAAAGCCAAAATGAAGATATAATCAAGTAGCTTTGGAAGTTAAGGGAGTTGGTGAAAACAAAGAATATACCTATCTCAAGTGCCCTTGCTAGTACTAATAAAATTTCAAAGTTAAATATTACTCCTAGTACCTTGAAACAAGAGGAAAAATTTGTGGGGCTTGAGTCTCAATATAGAAAAATTGTAGCAGCAAAAAAGAGCTAGGAAGAAGGGGAATCTACTTAGAAATCCATTCTACAGAATCTTCAAGGGTCAACATCTTTTGGTTGACCATTTCCACTCTTGTGCATTTAAAAAAAAAATCAAGCTTATAGATTCTTTTGCAATTATGTGAATGATTAAGAGTTTTTGGTTAACTTCATAAGAGGGAGTTAGTACATTCATTCAATTATTTTATTTCGTATATATGTTTGAGGGGTAGCATATAGAGTGTTGGTACCACTACACCCTTTTCCATTGGTGTCAAAGGGGGAAAGATACTAGGAGAGAAGTTAAGTAGGAGAGAAACTAGTATTGGCACATGTTGCCATCAATGAAAAATGGGGAGATTACATTGAAAGAGTAAAGAAGGTTGTCATTAATGTGTTGCCATTGATGTCGATATTTTATGAAGGATGATTGCAAAAGAGACATTTGCAAGAGTGTTTGATATGCACATAGAAATATTTAAGTATTTTTTATAAGTGTCTACACTGATAGATTTAGTGCATAGATCCCTTTGATATTTTGGTCAACATTCATTTGGCCTTAGAGAATTAATTATGTGGTTCTAATATTTTTTTTATGGTGGTCAATAGTATCTTCACTCAAAACTTCACTTGGTTTGGATAAGTGGTTTGTAAGTTGCAAGTAACAGAAGATCGACATATAAGGTTTAGACAGTTTTCTATGTAATGGCTATGACTTATCCGGTTCACACTCCTTCGCAGATTTGGGTTAGATCTTACAATTTTGGGAATATCTTAATAGGTTTCAAAGCATTGTGTATTCTAGAAGGCATGAAATTTTGAGGTCCACATGTTCTATGATGATGTACAATTAGAGTATTTTATTTTTAGGTCCTATGCCTCGTTGACCTAAAGTATGTAAAGGGTTGTAGAGATTAAATATGATTTATGGATGTAAGAGGGAGCTATTATAGGTCCATCCAAAGCTATATTATTCTTTGCATGCATTGTTTTGGGCATGAAGGCATTTTGGTTTAAACTAGGTGTCAACAAGGCACAATTTGTATGTTTTAGGGCTACATCTAATTAGGTTGAACTAATTGATGTTTGTGATCAGTTTTCTATATATATAGGGTTTTTTAGAGATTGAAATCATTAATTTTTAAATGTGTACATTATCTGAATACAAGTAGTGATGTAAAAAGATGCATATATTTGAGTGAATAAGTTGTAAAAGTTGAGAAGAGTTATGTGAATGTAAAGAAGATCAATGATTTGTAATCTAAGTTAGATGAAGTGTATCAGGGCATTATTTTGAGCTTTAAAGGAATTGAATACTTCATATGGTAGATGCATTTTGTATCAGTTCAAATCTTAGTTGTGTAGCCACAAAATCTCTTCTTTCTATGTTTCTTTTCTCAGTGAGGAATGAGTTCATTAGATAGTGAGTGCACCTGGAAGTGAGCCTTTCTGGAATATATAATAACTGTTTATAATATATTATGAGCTAATCCTCACAATGGTTTTTCCCATTTTGGGTTTTCCACATAAAAATCCTGGCATTCATGTGTTATGTGATGTTATGGATGTTTTCATGCTTTCATTCCTTATAACAGTTATATATGCTTTAGTAATTGGATGGCTAATGTTTGAATGGTTTAATAGAATACCGATTCACCCCCTCTCTCAGTGTTACAAGTTTTGAAAACCTTAGTCATCCAATCTCTTCAACATTCGGACAATTGAACCCCTCTTGACATAGATTTTCTACTTTAATGCAAGTTTGAGTGCATGTTTATACTACCACTAAAGTGGGGGTTGAATGTAGCATCATGAATTATCACCCTTAAAAATCTCACACTATTTCCCCCCCCCTCTAAATTATAGACCTAATTGACCCCCTAGTTTCCTAAAATATGCATTTTGAGGTCTATTTTTATTATTTTCCAAGAAATTCCAAGCATTGAAAAAATGCATTTATTTAATGTTTTTTCTTAACATCTAAAATTTTAGAAAATAGGACCAGGATTGGGACACCCTTGGGCATTTGAGTCCCCCTATTTTTTCAGGATCAAATTTTAATTATGTCAGTGTTAGAATTTTAACATTTGAAATTCAAGTTGTAAATGTTGGCTATTAGATTTTAATCTTTAGAAAATTAGAATAAATTCCTATAATTCCTTAATTATTGCATCATTTGAAATCTATCTAGCATGAGAAAAGGTAACAAGAAAGAGGTGAACATCAATAGCAAGTCAAGAGTAATATTTCTCTAATGTATTGCAACAATTTCAAATTCAAGCATCATGTCAAATCCTATGTGAGTTGTATGTGTTTATCTTATCATTGTTTGTCAAAGCTAACCCTTTTATAGGCCTCCAATCAATTCAAGAAAATCAGACAAGCAAGACCTAAGACCTTGAGGTGATGTGTATGACTTTGGTCATTTAAGGAATGCTTTGAAGGATATTTTAAGGTTTGGAGAGGATTGAAAAGATTTTGAAGATCATTTATCCATTGTTTCATTAAAAACCCTACACCTTTTCAACTCACAAAAATTCACTTGCAAAATTATTTGATCTAATAAGTCTACAAACAGAAACAAGGATCTTAGATCTAACATCAAAGGACTACAAAAGAAAAGCATGACACCCCTACAAGGACTCAAATGCCCTTAGGCACCTATGTCCTTCACTAGTTACTAAATCCAAAATTTGAAGATAGGTAGACAACATTTTTCCCTTCTTGTATCTTCCTACAAATCTCTATTTCAGTCAGTCAATTACTAGGATCTAGTAATTTTCATATTAATGAAGATAGTCTAATTAGGTTAATCAAAGAAAATAAATTCCAATCCATTTCCAAGGCTCAAAAGGATCAGTTCTAGGTCTGATTGACTCACCTTCATGGTTAAAGTCCATATTATCACCTTGTTGATTTGTATCCTAATGTACTTTTGAAAAAAGAGAAAAATTAATCCTAGTTTTAGACATTCAACTTAGGGTTCCCTTTTTCTATGTCATATCATATTATATAGTGGAATATTAACTTAGAGCTATATGCAAATAGTTCAAGAAGGTTTTGACATAGGAGAACTTGAACCTAAAATTTTGATAAATTCATAAATGATGTATTACAGATTGAAACTAGTAGAAATTATATAAATTGAATTTGTTTGTAAGAGGTCAATTTTATAGCACATGAATTCAATACTTATTTTATTTAATATATCTTAAATAATTAAAATAGCTAATCAATATATAACCTCACTATTCCTTACATCCTTTTGAATTTTGTGCTAGAGAAAGTACAATCCTACATTGAATTTCATGAACCATATGTTTAATATTAAATAGAGAAAATAAAAAAGTGAAGAGACTCTAAATTTAGTAACACTAGAAGGTAATTTATAATTCAAACAATTATATGAGCATAGTAAGATGTGACACAAAATTTGAATTGTCTAGCACCTATTTGGAATTATTTTTACAGAAACCAATAAACCAATACTTTAATACATAGGAGAGGAAGCCAATTCATAAATAATAGATAGGAGAAAATGTAAAATTGCTACCACATCAAGAGAATTTTGTGTTCAGTGTAGGGATGAAATTGGAACCAAGGAACAATAAGGGAAAGAAAATGGTAAGGTCTTAGGAGGTTGATGGAACTAGGTACATTAGGAAGTGAGGAATGAATGTGTCATGTCTTCAAGAAGGTTAGAGGGAAAAAGGAAAAGAGAGAGTTCAGACAAGAAAACTATGAAGATTAGGAGGTATGGTGGACTTAGGAATTATCAACTGACATTGATGAGAAAAGTTCCTTACAAGGTATAGGGTGTAGAGAACCAAGGAAGAGGAGAAGTTTTGGGAGTAGGGGTGAGAAAGTGATAATATGAAACAAAATTAAGGGGAGTGGGAAGAAAGGAATCTGGGGTTTGTGATGGACCTTAAATTTTGGATAAGATGTAAATATTTGAGGTTCCATAAAATATTTGAGCTCTAGGGGAACGAGGAAGATAAAATGGGTTTGGGGGTTCTATGGTTCTTGGGAGTTTTAAAACAATGAGACATAACACCTAGTGAGGACCGATGCCCTATGGGGAATTGAGAATTTAAACTATAGTCTATCTATGGGATTAGGTCCCAAGACCTCAAAATATAAAGGTAATACTATAGAGTGTTATAATTTAGGGTTCTAAAATAGCCTTGAACCTTGAGACCTAATCCATAGTTCCTATCTACCCAAAAACCCATAATCAAGGAAAATAATGGCTACATTAAATAACATATAAATATATTAGAGAAGAATTAACACATGACCACTCATAAAAGAATATCTATAAAAGAGATCCACAAGGAAAAATTTGACAAAAAATACAAGTAATTGGTTAAACTTTCCAAATTTATTAAGGGTTCCCAATAGGATGAGCTTAATATTATTTTATTTTACCATATTTATTGCAAGTTACCAAATTCTTGTGATAAGGTTATAAAGTTAGCACTTTTAAGGGTGATTATTTTCCTTGATAAATTGTCATGGTTATTGAGGTACAATGATACAAAAAATAGTATTAAAAAGATAATTTATTAAATGGTATACCTATTTTCTATGTTATAGCATGTAGTCAAAAAATAAATGATCTATATTAACTTTGGGTAATTCACAAAAAATATGAGAGAAACATCACTAGGATAGACATAATAGACATATGATTATATTTAACATTTTATTACATGTTATTTCATGTATATATATTTAAACTCCCATGGAGATTCCTTATATCACACTTCAAATAATTAGAAATGAGTTACAATATTTAACATGCGTTTATTATGATAGTTTTGTAGATATACTACTTTAAACCATCAAACATTAATCATGATGTGTCAATATTTTTTTTTCTCTCATAATCATTGGTCTCAATAAATGGTATTGATCTTTCTAATCTAGCAATTTATAAATTCTCTTTTGGTTACACTATTTGGTGACATAGTTTGGGAATCTACACTAAATTATGTTTCCATGTGAAATAAAATTTTGGAGGCCAAGGAACTAATAAAAATATGCCATGTAGCTTCCAGTAATGGGATTAAAATATATTACTTTAATCCTTTAAGTATTAGCCTTGAATAATGGGATAGATTCATAAACCTTTAAGATCTAGATATACTTTTGATATATCCATGGATTGCAAAACTGTAAGACAATTTGATTTGCCAACAAACCAAAATTGAGTAGATACATGCATAAATTGTAATTTTTTTGAAGTTTTCCACATAAGAAACTCCAACTTGTTTAAATTATAATCAGTGGTATATATGAATTATTAATTCAAACAAATGATAGAAATATTATGTGGATTATATAAAGCGATTCTCTTAGCTAGTTATTCATATCTAAAAATTGATCAAGTCACACTTGTGGATACATCATGATCACTTGATTTCACTAAATTATTTATACATTTACTTAATTATTACCATAGAAAATAATAATTGATTATATTAACTTTAATGTGAGTATTATTCATAGATAAATAGAAAGTCGATGTGTATACCCCCTTGATCTATCAATATACAAAATTTGATAGGATTTAGAAACATGTCAAGATGATGATTAATTTATTTCATTTCTTGTTAGTGATAAATAAAGATTATATTTTACATTCTATTGAATAAAGGTGTTTCTTCTTAAGGATCAATCTAATATTTTAGGTGTCTACCAAACCTTGTTACAATATAAAAAATCTAGTAAAAATTCAACTTGTTAGCTTAGACTATTATTTTCCAAAGATTGATCCAATCAATTATGAAAGATGTACTCCGATGTAGATCTATTTTTTTAATATCCATTAAAAAAACATGCAAATAAACATACCTTCATAGAATTTTCCACACTCAATACACCATTTCAATGATATTTATATATAAAACATATTATTACACCATTTCAATGATATTTATATTTAAAACATATTATTAGATATAACATTGGCCTTCTTTGTCTTCTTTGTCTAGAACTCATATCTTAAACTTTATATTCGAAAGCACTTTCCCATTAGTAGTATGAATTTGTGTTGTTACATATTTATTATACTCAGTCGAATTCCCAAGCGAATGGTCATGAAAAGAGTGTTTAAACCATTATGTCACCCATGTTTTCCATGCATGCAAACTTTGATTTCACACGAACCTTCTGCCTCGTGGTAGCTTATTCCATTTCGATGTGATATCAAATTTAAATATGATGGAAAATACACATGATAATCCGAGCACCCTTTATACCTGCACATATAGCACATTGTTAGTTGTAAAACATTATCTTTCGCACACTTGCTTATGCAAGATGACCTCATGTGAAGGTGAAAAAATATTCCATCAGATTCTTTCCCTCATTCTTTCTTGTGCAAGATGCCTTGATTTGAAGGTGATGAAATCATCTGCCTGCATTAATGAAGATTTGAATGATGATTTGAAATTGCCCTTTTCCTTGTCACCTCAGGCTATTACTTTCCAAAGAACGATCCAATCAATAAATTACGAAAGATGCTCTCCCATGTAGATCATTTTTTTTAATATCCACTAAAAAAACATGCAAATAAGCATACCCTCATATAGAATTTTGCACTCAATACACCATTTCAATGATATTTATATTTGCAACACATTATTAGATATACCATTGGCCTTGTCTGTCTAGAATTCATATCTTAAACTGTATATTCCAAAGCACTTCCCATTAGTAGTATCTATTTGTGAGAAAACTTGTTACACATTTGTGTCACTTATTAATTAATTATGTTATTTAGCAACATTGATATTTGTAACTAATGTCATTGAAAAATAGAGGAAAAATCATGTCAGTAATATTAAACATAAATTGAATTTAGAGCACATTTCAATTTACTAAACAAATATACTTATCACATCAAAATCACATAAGTCATTTTCATACTTGAATATAATATCTTTTAATATTTACTTATAGCTATGTAACTAGTATAAGAATGATTTGATATAAGACAACTTGACCCTAGAAATTTCACAAATTAATAACGAATATATTATAAATTATAAATCGTAGAATTCCATAATTTTCATTTAAATAAATTTGATTGTATGTAAGAGATCAATTTTATAACATCTGAATTCAAACTTAGAATAAAAACAATAGATAACCTCAAAATTTATTTCAATAAAAATAGTTAACGAATCTAAACTTCAAGGTTTTTTACTTCCTTTTCAGTCTTGTGTTAAAGCAATCAACATCCCACTTTGAATTTTGAAAACCACATGTTTAATATTAAATATAGAAAATACAGAACGCGGAGAATATATATTTCATTCAATTATATCTGAGAGGTGGGATATAACTAAAAAGCAGCCCACAAAAAATACTTATGGGAGTTGTTTTATTTCATACTTGACTACACCTAATCTGAAATAAAACATATTATGTTTGAGAAAGTATATAGATTAACAATTTTATGGATTATGTCCTTGATTAGGCTTGGGAGGGGGAAATCCGCGACTCCTACGGAGTTTTCTCTGCAATCAAAAGGGAAAACAATAAACATTAAACGTCAATTCCTTTCAAAGAGCCGCCTCTTCATTACAGGCAAGCTAAATCTTCTGAAAAAACGCTTTGACAACCTATGCAATTATGTTTTACAGTTGTAATGGGCTACTAGTAATTAAAAGTTAGTTAATTTTAAAAAGAGATAAATTACCTCTGTAGAAACATGCTTTTCAGCACCAGTAGTTGCGCCATATTCTTCTATATTGAAAATACTGCGAGCAGCATCATCAGAATCAACAATTGTTTTTGATGTCCAATATTCGTCGATATCACTGTCTAAAATATTGTAAGCAGATTGACTTTCTGCTTGTGCTGTTACACTTATTAGCAGGACCAAAATGGCCATGCAAGCCATGCATTTCATGCCCATTTTAAATCAAGAAATTCTTTCTACCTACTCTTCTCCAACTCAAGCAAAAGAAACGTTTTCTTCAGATTGAGTTGGAGAAACAGTCGTGTTTGTGAGTAGGAAATCGCTGTGCATTTTATACATTCTGCAGCTGAATATTTCCAATTCTGTGTAAATGTAATCCAGAGAAAAATGGTACGTAAAGGATAGTGAGTTCCACGACTGCTTTCTGTTAGCGCCATATGAGGAGGACTTTGTAATTCCGAACACTGTAATTACACGTTACAATGTCTTCAAATTCGTTGGAGATAAATAATGTCTTCAAATTCGTTGGAGATAAATAAATATCATAAGCTAACGAAATTGTCAACCAATATGCCACATTTGCATTTTCAGTATAAGGTGGCGGCCCCGGTCTTACATTTGACGGTCGACCTTGTCTGTCAACAAATTTTTTAATGACGGTTATCTATTCAAAAGTGCCCTTAAAACATTATGATATACTTTAGTGTAAGTAAAATTATATATAAATCAAATATATATATCATTATAATCCTATATAATTTTTGACAGTCTATCCAAAATCTCTCCTTTCATCTGATACAATCTTCTTAAAATTTTGATTGTATTTTACGGCAAAAATCTCTAAATACGGTCATACGGCCATCAAATTTAAGTCCAGAGGTGGCCGAACTTAATATAACACTTGATGTTAGAGGTGTCAGCCGGAGGATGATATATGAGTTACTAATTATGCTATGAGTTTTTTTATAATATATGAGTTACTAAATATGCAATGAGTTTTTTTGGTTGTTTAAATAGTTATTAATTGTTGTTGTTTTTTTTTTTAAAAAAAGCAATGGTAAATTAAATAATGATAATAATAATAATGTTTTAGTAAAAATATGATTTGATAAGATTTAATCAACATTTATTATTTAATTTATAAATTATAAAAATAAAAATAAAAATTTATTATTGTCATTATTATGAATCAATTTATTGCATTTCATTAAGCTAGAAAATAGATCAAATAATGATGATAATAATAAATGTTTTATAAAAAATACTAGTTTATAATATTCGAACAAAATTTATTATTTGATTTTCAAATTTTAAATTTTAAATTTAATTTTATATATTGTTATTATTATGAACCAATGATCTCCATGGTTTATTTGTTCCATTAAGTTAGAATATACACATGCAACCTAACTAGAATTAATAATTATTAATATTATTGTGTCATATATAATGATTATGTAAAATTTGCATTAATAAATTAATATTCACATAATATATCTAAATTGTATCAAGTGTTATAATTTTTTAATTATTTATTATTATTATGTATATTTAAATAACTTCGATTATAATTAATAAATTTAGTTTAAGAATAAATGTTTAATAATATATTATATAATGTTGATTTAAAAAATATAGAATTATTAAGATTTATATATTTTTAATAATTAATATATCTTATAATGTAAAATTTTTAATCTTTTTAATTTTTATTTTGTATTTGATATATTTTTAATATATTACTAATATTATTTTCCTTTAAGAATTATATTTAGAAATTCTTTATTTTTTTACTAATACACTTAATATAAACATTCAAATATCCAAAAAAAAAAAATTAATAATTATTTTTTTAAAAAGGGCACAACACACCTATATTATTAGGGGTAAATGTTTTTGGCCAAAGCACAATGGCCCAGTGAGGGTTTGAACCTTGATGGCCGTCACTACAACCAAACGACTTGATCACCAAACCATGCACTTATTAATAATTTTAATAAAAATTCATAATTGTTATAGAAAAAATCATTTATTAAATGTTTTATAATATTTTAAAATAATATTGATTTAAAAATATTAAATATACAATTATAAAATCAATATAATTTATATTTATAATAATATTATTAATACACAAATTAAAAATTGAAACAATCATGTTATCATTATTATTCATTTTATTTGACTTTAAAACAATTTATTGAAATGTTTTTGAAAATTATATATGTTAAATTATTAAAAACAAATTAAAAAGTAATTATCATGAATTTTTTTATGTTTTTACTTCTTATATTACATTAAATAATTATAATAATAAAAATTTCACTATTAATAAATGCATGTAGCTACCCTTTTGTTTGATTAAATTAGAATATAGGAATGCATTACCCCACAATTTACATTATAATAATTAATATTAATGTGTCATTTCTCAAATGATTATGTAAATATATTGTTTATGCATTAAATTTTTGAAAACATGTATCTAAATTATATCAAATATGTATCTTCCATTAAGCTAGAATATAATCACGCTACTTGAATAATATAGGCATGTAATTTATTCATTACCAAGAGATTATATATATGATTTATGGACATCTACCAAAAACTTTAATTTAAGGAACTGTCTTGAAATAAAACAATTCATTAGTCTTAAAGAGTCATATTCATATAAAATAAATTATTATCAAAAATTACATTTAATTTTACTATAACTAAAAAAATTAAAACTTAATTTTATTCACCTCAACAAAACAT
Source organism: Sequoia sempervirens (assembly GCA_007258455.2). Lineage (NCBI taxonomy): Eukaryota > Viridiplantae > Streptophyta > Pinopsida > Cupressales > Cupressaceae > Sequoia > Sequoia sempervirens. Next base: position 798,505,624 of record VDFB02281492.1, on the reverse strand, counting down.
ATATTTACTTGGTCTTATAATACTTTAATAGCTTTCAATTTTGGAAAGACTATAGCATAAAAATTTTTATTATCTTGAGCATCTTCAAGAAAAATATTTAATTATATCAGTCTTATAATACTTTAATAGCTTTCAATTTTGGAAAGACTATAGCATAAATTTTTTTATTATCTTGAGCATCTTCAAGAAAAATATTTAATTATATTAATTTTATAAATTGATTAGGGCTACTTGATGATTAGGGAAGATTTCGTATCCTTAGAAAAAGGAGCATGTACATTGGGTTGATGATGCATATATCGAATTGCCTCCCTGCCATCTAATGGAAACTTTCCTTCCTTGGGTGTTAAGAGAGGAAGTATGATTAACTCTTGGCCAAATCATGGTATTATGAAGACCCTACCTAACTTTTGAGTAAACCCTAATTTATCCTCTCTTTAGAAACATGGCATTCTCAAGACATCCTTCTATTCTCGTGAAAAGACTAACTACATTCCTCTACAAAAATGGTGGCATTAACAAAACTGTTGCCTCCATTCCTTGGAACAACACTCATTGTCTTCCCCATTCCAATACATGAGGTTTTTTTGAGAGATGAAAGGGTTTTGTACGAGGTGAATTTAGTTCTTAGGGCCCTAGTAAAAATTCTCATGGGGATTTTAAGCATTTTAAGGGTGAGAATCATATCTCAAGATTGGCGGGATTGTGAACTACAAGACTTAGAACAAAGAAAATGGTAGTCATAAGTTTACTAGATCTCGAGGTATTCAACATCCCAATACTAATACCCCAAGTCTTAGAATAACTGGGATGTTGTGTCTAGTTGCCAACCTCTTCATGAAAACTCATCACTCTCTCTTGGGGGTTGAATTTTGCACTTTATTAAGGGGAAGAATTTGTTTTCGATTCCTAAAGGGGGTTCCTCATGACATGATCATTGCATGAATCCAACCCCAACAATAGGTTTGAACTTGGATGCTCATTTCTCAAATCTCAAAAAAGTATAATGTTTTCATTTAGATCTAGGGCTATAATAGTTCTCTGTTTGAAATCCAAACCCAGGAGAAGGAGAACTAGTATGATTTTTTTGATTTTCTTTTGATTTATTCTTCCTCCTTATTTTTTATTTTTTAAGGTGATAATGTAAAGAGTAAAGTTGTTAGGAAGGGTCCTTTTTGGTGTAGGAATACCTTTTTTGGGCCAATGGATTGAAAGGATAACTTCTCATTGGATGATTTAAGAATGTCCCACCTCCCTATCTATTTGTCCATGACAAGCCTCCTAGTGGAATATCTCAAGGTTTCATCCTTGAAAAATGTTGTTTCTCATTTTGGGGATTATTTGAAATGTTATTTTGTGGCCCAAAATGGTATCCCCATTCTTAGGGTAGGCTTTAGTGAAAATCCAATGTCTATTTTAGGGGCGATAAATTTAATCTCTTGTAAAGGGGAATGACATCAAATAATAAATATTGAGTCCTCCTAGAATTTTTTTTTGGGTGGATTATATTATTTTCATGAGGGAAAGCCAAAATGAAAAATTTGCACCTTCTAATGATCAGGGTTCTCTAGGAAAACCTACCTCTCCTCAATTTACTCTAACCAGCTTCCCTCTTACCTAGGGTTTACAAACCATACCACACACATCATCAAAGTTGGGTAGGGGTATTTCTCAAGATGTGAGCCTTGGGAAAAATAATGACCCTCCAAAATGTGAAACATGGCCTAATAAAGGTTTCTCCCAATTTGAAGAGTTATTGAATGGTACTTTGGAGGAAGAGAAACTAATGAATTTACTCAATGAATTGATAGAAAAGGTTGGGGATGATTTTATTGAAGAATTTTTTGATTAGATTCTTAGTGATAGGGATGCTAATGTTTAGCCCACTTCCCTCCCAATTTCTCAATCTAAATATCGAATGAATTTGTCTCCTATGCATAATGCACCTCCTATGCTAGAGAACCCCATTTGTTGTCTCTCCTCATCTCAAATTATCTCTCCTCTGATTTCTCAAATGGACTCAAAATATAAGGATCTTGTTTCTCCCCAAAGCAAGAGAGATAGGAATTCAAACAATGAGAAAACTCAATTATAAATTGCAATAGGCATTCAAACAAGCCTAGATAAAAACTTAAGATCATCTTCCAAAAAATCTATTTTTGGAGTGGTTGGTGCAAGGTCAAACACTAAGTCTAATAATCTTGGTATGGTTGTGGGGTACAAAACCTCAAAACTGAATCTTTGATCGAGGAGAGACATAATTTCTCCTCAAACAAAATGAGGATCCTTTTGTGGAATGTTAGGGGCTTAAATGCCCCTAAGAAGCAAAGCTTAATCTAACATCAATTTTTAGGGAAAATTTTCAAATAATGTACTCAGGTAGGAAACAAAAATTTCTACGTTAGTGGCTTCTAAAATTTTTGGGACATGATTACACAGAGGCTTTGTTGCCTCTCTAGCATTGGGTGCTTCAAGGTGCTTGGTTATTTTATGAAACAAATGAAATGTGAAGGTGGAGCTTCTTAGTGCCAATGAAAAATAGATTGGGGCCTATGTTTGGTGCTTACAAACAAAAGAATTATTTTAGATCTTTAATATTTAGGGTCCTTGTTTTATGACAAGGAAAACCCAATTATAGAGGTAACTCTCTTCTGTCTATGAATCCCTAAAAAGTTATTTTAAGATTTTTTGTAGGGGTTTAAATGTTTTTCTTCATACATATCAAAAGCATGGAGGCATTATCTTTCCACCTAACTTCATGGATGACTTTAGTAATTTTGTCTTGTTAAATAAGTTGTATGATTGTACTCCAAAAATAGTACATTTACATGAGAAAAAATGTGTCAGGATTTCTCATAGATTGTTGAAAGTTTAGATCACTTTCTATTATTTGAGAATTGGTTCAACATTTTGTAGTATTTCTCCTCCAATTCATGCTTTAGTAGGCTTAGATCATTTCCCTATCTTCTTATATGTTTTCAAGGGTAGGTCACCAAAGAAAGGTACATTCAAATTCAAAGCAATGTGGTTTGGGGATGATAATTTTGTCCCACTTTTGAAATCTTGGTGGTTTGAATTTATCCTACATGGAAGGTTCTAGGATGTTTCAACTATGCAAAAAACTAAAATTTGAATCATTTCAAGAATTTTTTTTTGATAAGTCTAGAGTGGAATAGGATGTGGCCGCCTTATATGAAGTTTTTAATAAAAAAGGTATGGATGGGTATGTGCAAGATCATCATGGAAAAAATAGGCCCTGAAGTGGCAAAAAAATTAGAAAAATCAAAGTTAGGAAACTTGACTTAAAAATTTGAATAATTTATCTATATTATTTCAAAAATATGTAAGAATAGAATCTATAGAAAATTGAATGTAGTTTCTAAACTAATCGGTTTATTTAAAAAAAATATATATTTGGTGAAAATTATAAATTCAATGTAGTAGTACTTAAATTTCAAGGAAAAAATAAGAAGTAGGTGTTTGCCTGACCACCTTAACCACAATAAAATAATAATATTTTTTCATAATATTTTAGATATAAGTAGAGGACTCATGTCCCGATGTGATGTATATTTTTTTTCTAATTTTTTTCCAAGTAAATAATTAATTATGAATTTTTTATTACAAATTTTAAAAATATAAAAAACTTGTATGTCTGACCACCTTAACTTTGTCAAAACTTTATGAAATTCAATTTTTCTTTTTTTAATCCTATAGTATGCAAAGCATAGAATGTGATGCATGTTTTAGTTTCAAAAAATGTGATACCATTTGAAAGCTATAGATTTTTTTCAATCACCCTATCAATCAGGATTTTAATTGTAATTTGAATAGAAAATAAATAATAATTACTTATTAGATTCAAAGTAAGGCATAATTTATATTGCTGGAAAGCTGAGAATATCCTTTAAAAATTCTTTTAGTTTCATCAATTTTGGGTTAAAAAAAAGTTGTCAGCCACATACCCATCATATTGCCACTTGTTGGCCCATCATGATCCTGCACATACCCAGATGTCTCTTTGTTTAAAAAGGAGAAGAGCTTAAAAGCTCAACTAGATGAAATTCTTGTGCCAAGGAGGAAAGCTATTGGAGACAAAAATTTAGAGAAATTTGGCTAAAGGAAGGAGATAGAAACTGAAAAAAAAATCCATGCTACTGCAAAAATCAAGAGGCAAATCAATATAATTGTTTCTATTCATTCTACATATAGGAACGTTCTATCAATGAAAAATAGAATTGGAGATGAAGCTATCCTTTTCTTTTCAAATCTCTTGTCTCCGATAAAACAAAAAAGGTCTTTTTTTGACAATATAATTATCAACAATATCCCTTCTTTGGTAACTAGAGATAAAAATAAAATACAGTCAATGCTAGAAATCAGTCTTGAAGAAGCTAAAAGGTGGTTTTCTCAATGGTTGTTGGAAATGCCCTAGGTCCAGATGGCTACATGACATTATTTTTTCAAAAATGTTGGGATTTTGTGGGAAAGACATACTTCTAGCTTTGGAATAATCATGAAGAAATATAAATTTATTAAAGGATTTTAATGCCACTCTTGTGGCCCTTATCCCAAATAAATATGACCCCTCTTCCATTAATGATTTCAATCCCATTGTTTTGTGCAATACTATATATAAAATATGTTGGAAAGATCTCTTATTTTACTTCTAAATTTGGACATGATGAAAGCATATGATAAGGTTGACTAGGACTTCCTCATGGTTGTTATGAGGATTTTTTTTTTTTGTAATAGATGATACAAATGTATTTTTTCTTGTATATTGGTACTATGTTTTCCATAATTATAAATGGTTCCCTTTGTAGCTTCTTTTCTTCTACATGAGGTGCTTGTTCACCTCCTACAATGATTTCATAACTCAGTCTTTACAACCATGATTTAGAGATTGGACATCTAACCTAAATAACTACTTTAATCATCATAAAGGTGCATTTAAATTGTCAACCTAGGGATGCGAACTTGAAATGGGCCAGCACAATATGTGCACTAGGAACTCTTAAGTAGCCATTCCTAATCTACAACTAAGAAACACACACAATATTGGAAGTAAATTGCTTGAAAGGAAATACATAAAATGTTGAACACCAACCAACAACTATGTTGAACTAAAATTCATACAGGAATAAAATATTTGAGTAGCAAACATGAAACTATTCTATCTACTTTGGCTATAGGAATAGACAAAAAATGGACTTCTAGTGGTTACAAGAATAGTCGATGCCAAATTTTTGACTAAGTATTAAACAACAAGTAATACTAAACAAATGCTAAACTATTAAAATAGATTACTCACCAAGTGGGCCCCCTTGGATAAGTATCCTCTAGACTAATAAGAACTCAGATGCTCGAACTCATAACTTTATTTCATTCATTGTAAATCATGTATACAAAGAGTAATGTATCAAAACTAGAGTACAATATCAAATCGTGCAACCTCTTCCTCTCACTCACTAATCAATTGAATAAATAGGAGGAAGGAGCATCAAATTATTATTTATGCTAATAGCTAAAAATGGCAGTCAACTCCACGACTGGGAGGACGCCAATTAGGGAAAATAGGGAAAGTGGAGCAATGGTGATTATGCATGCATGGAATCTAGTCAAACATGCAAGTCAGATGCAAACTCAACACAATAGTGATGCTCATGCATGCTCGATCATTAAATTTGACTACAATAAGGAAATTATGCTTAGTTGCACAAAGAATCTTTTGTCGCCCGTCTTCTTCGACATGGAGCGATTCCTTTGTTGGGTGTTTATGGTGCATGCTCATTTGGCGGTGTCTTCCTCAACTTAGCACATTAAATATGGGTATGTGCAGGATCATCATGGAAAAAATAGGCCTATAAGTGGCAAAAAATTTAGAAAAATTAGAGTTAGGCAACTTGACGTAAAAATTTGAATAAGTTATCTATATTATTTCAAAAATATGTAATAATAGAATTTGTAGCAAATTGAATGAAGTTTCTAAACTACTAGGTTTGTTTAAAAAGAGAAAAAACTATTTGGTGAAAATTTGAAATTTCAGTGCAATAGTACTTAAATTTCAGGGAAAAATTAAGAAGTAGGTGTCTGTCTGACCACCCTAACCACAATAAAATGATAATATTTTTTTATAATATTTTAGATATAAGTAGAGGACTCATGTCTTCATGTGATGCATATTTTTTTGTAATTTTTTTCCAAGTAAATAATTAATTATGAATTTCTTATTACAAATTTTAGAAAATATAAAAACTCATATGTCTGACCACCTTAACTTGGTCAAAACTTCATGAAATTCAATTTTTCTTTTTTTAATCCTATAGCATGTGAAGCATAGAATGTGAGACATGTTTTGGATTCAAAAAATGTGATACTGTTTGAAAGCTATAGATGTTTTTCAATTAGCCTATCAATCACGACTTTAGTCATAATTTGAATAGAAAATGAATAATAATTACTTATTAAATTAAAAGTAAAGCATAATTTATATTGGTGGAAAGCTGAGAAAACCCTTTAAAAACCCTTTTTGTTTCATCAATTTTGGGTAAAAATAAAGTCATCAGCCACATACCCATCATATTGCCACTTTTTGGCCCATCATGATCCTGCACATACCCATATGCATGGAAATATTAGTATGCATAATAACTACACATCTATAACCACCTTAAGAAACATTCAATAACCACATGCAAAATACATATAGATAGTTCACATATTATCGCAGAGATAGGATAATATCAAATGTCAATGGTTTGAGGGAAACATTATGCCAATACCAACACTTAAGCATTAAATTCCATGACATCTATGAGAAAATAGACTATAGATTCTCCAAAACCTAGACCAAAAACTAGGTTCATCACTCACCCCAACCTAACGTTTTGTTGGTCCTCTAGTAGGGGAAGAGTCGTTCTGCTTGATCAAAGCTTTGAAATTTGCAACTGATAGTTGTTTGATATTAGTGGCTACAGTATGTGAATTAGGATCCCAATAGAATCCTCCCAATCTGTGAAACCTGTCCCATCTCTGCCTCTGTGCAACAATGTCATCCTGGTAGAATCTAAAATTTGGCATGGGCCACATGAGCATGGGTGGCTTAAAATTTAGGGGAAGCCAAGACTATCCCTAATTTCTTCCAATCTGAATATGCCTCTTGATTATTTTTAATGTTGTAGCATAACTGTGGATGGAATGGGGCTCAGCCTGCTTTAGCTTATCAGTCAAACTATTCCATCTTTGTGATAGGCATCTCCTCACAATTTCCTCTTTTTTTGTTGTCTTTACCTCATACTCAATGTAAACTGCCTCAATCCAAGGAATAATCTTGTTGCCATAACTCATTCTAAGTAGCATTTTTTACCATTCTCTGTAAATATCCCTTGGGTTGCTTGACTCATCCCTAATGGGCAGAGGGATATTAGTCTCCAATTGTTTATAAGCACCATGTTGTTGTCCCCAACTAATCTCATTTTGCACCCAAGACATGAACACTCTCAATTGAACATCCCCAACATACAACATCAGATTCCAATCATGGTGTTTTGTGATAGCATAATTATGTAAATAAAATTCACATAGAAAATTATTCATTTTAGAGGAGGCAATCATATAAGCATTCAAAAATTCCATAGGGGTATCAATAGATGGATTCAAACTTAAGGCAAGTATTGACATCTTAAAAGAGAGATATTTCTCTTTCAGTAGCAGAGCATAGACCCTTGTAGGATCTCTACATTCCAGAATCTTTGGCATCGTAGTTGCCATATCATCTACCCTTTGCTTTAGGGTGGCAATTTATGCATCTTTATCCTCAATTTATTCATCCTTCCTTTGAATTTCCTCCTTCAATTTCTATTTTTCCATTTTCCATTCTTCCTCCCTCCTTTGAATTTATCTCCATAAATTCAAAATTGTTGCATGTACTATAAAATTAGGAGGATTATGAGTTCCTACCCGTCCTTTTACTGATGAAGGCACCTCATATGGCACTATTTGGATAGGCTCGAGCTGTCCAATTATCTTTGGCTCTAAGGGTGTTGTTTCTTCTTCCTTATGCTATAGGGACTCTTGTTCTTGTCATGGTTGTAGGAACTCCTGCTCTAGTTTTGGTTGTTGCTATAGGAATTCATGATGTAGGACCTCTTGCTCATGCCATAGGACCTCTTGCTTATTCTGCAGGAATTCTTGATTTTGCTCCAATTCTTTTGCAATTCTAAGAAGATTGGCTAGTGTTATATTTGTTACTCTCTTAAATGTGTCTTCTCCTTCTTCAAAATTCTCCTGCTCATGTGAGGTCTCACTAGGTTTAGGGCTTTCCTATAGAGGTGTACCAATCACAGGCTCAACTAGTCTTGATTTCTTGGGAGATCTCTCACATCTTCATTTGGCTACAGGATGAAAAATATGAATTTTCCTCTTTTTAGAACTTGGCCCTTTTCTTTCTACAAGATGTTTTTTCTCCTTCCTTTTCTCATTTCTACCCCTCTATTGTGCCCTAGTTTTCATGAGGGTTTCAAGTGGAACTTAATCATTAGAATCCAAGGAAGAGGAGCTTTCTTTTTTTGAGTGCTTTGTTTCAAAAGAACTGATTTCTATGGTTTCCTCTGCTATGGGAGGATTCATGCTTTAGCTAGCACTAGAGGTTGAAGCACTATAAATGGCTTCAATTGTGCTCACTCTCCTAGTAGAACTATGGGATTGAGGTATAGCCCTAGGTGGGAAATTCTTGACATTGACAAACTCTTCCCAGGTCATTCAAGATACATCATGTAGAGGCCTTTCAACTAGCATTTTAATCAAGAAATGGTGGGAAAAAAAATTATCGCTACGTTTTTGGGTCTTGGCTGCCATGGTTGAGAGAAGATTGTACAACACATTGGGCACATTCATCCTCCTTTTGTGCCTTATGTGATTTAAAATCTTGAAATGCATGGAATGCAAATTTGACTAGTGACCCTCACAAGTGATGCATTTGATAACATACATATCTATCTGCTTCCACAACTCAGGAAAAGATATTCTCTTTGCACTTTGTCTATCTATACTCAATGGAGGGTCATTTGGCTCTATGAATTCAGCCCTAGCTAACCCGACATCTCTGGAAGTAGGGTAATTTTCACCATCAGTAGGTAACCTTGTAAACTCTACAATTATTTCCTCTATTGCCACAGCTTCTAACCCTCTTACTGTGGCTTTTCCTTCTCAAAATGTCTGGGAAAATTCAAGGGAAATGCTTTCATCAAAATCATCCAACTTCAAAAAGTAAACTATCCATCCACAATTTTAAAATTTGCCTAGGAATTATGCATACTACAGTTAAATATCATGCACCATGGGTTCATTTAGAATTAACCCACCTTCCATTTTTTGCAATGAAACAAATGCTCAACAAATTCTTTTCCTACAACTCTCCTTCTAAAATCAATAACACTTCCCTGCAATGTTTAATGAATCTTAGGACCAACCTGTTAAATTTTTAGTGCCAGTGTCTACTGAATTTCCTTTTTGTTGGAATATGTGCCTCAATTCTTACTGACATGTAACTCCTACAGGGAAAATTCACTGTGACATTATTTGTGTCTGGCCAACTAACTGTTCTAAATCTTGTTGAAATGTCCATGTCGCTAAGACAGAGGTGATGCCTTGTCGAATGAAGTCTTTCACTATAACATAGAGCATTCACTATGACCTTTTGTCAATTGGAGACCTCTGGCCGACAGTATGTTCCTATCAGGTGTTAATGTGGATGTCAGAGTAGCTCAATTGCTCGAGGAGAAGTATCAGTGATTGGAGAATGTCTCACCGATAGCATATAGCTATTGGGGTAACTCAAGGGCATTGGGAAGATCTCCCAGTGACAAATGAAAGGTCACACCGATGGGAGATTTCACTTGGTACCTTCGCAGTGACAAAAGACTTAAGTATGAAGTCTTGTAAAAGGGCACCTAGTCTCGCCGATGGGGATGCAACTGAAGTCATCGGTGTAGCTCTCGGTGCATGGTGAAACATCTTGGTGAAGTCAAATGTCTTGCCAACTCGGCAAGACATGGGCGCTCGGTATGTGGTCTTGGCAGGTGACTTAAGACCTCGGTATAAGGTATTGGCGAAGGTGAAGATGATAAGTCTCGCTGACTCTTCAATGCTTCGGTGTGACATGTTCGGCCGATGTAAGGTCTTAGCGAAAGACTTAAGTCTTGCCAACTCGGTAAGACTTGGACGAACTCGGTGTAAAGTCTCGGCGAAAGACAAATGTCTTGCCGAATATCAGGTGCTTTGGTGAAACTTGCGGAGACCTGTCGAATCATCTTGGCGAATGGAAAGTCTTGCCAATAGCAAAGTGGAAGTCACTATGACCTTGTGAGCATCGATATGAGTCTAGCCGATAAGAAATCTCTTGCCAATAGAAACACAATGGATGTCGATGGATTGAAAATGACTCATGGCGTTCAGTATATCATCTTGCAGACTGTGAACCTATGTCAATAGCGATATGAAGACTTTGTGGCATCAGGGAGACACTGTTAGTGTCTCACCAATATGCCAAAAAAGTTGAACGCCCTTGACCAGTTTGACCATCCTATGTGGAGCCTCGTGGACCAATCCGAGGAAACGATTTCAAATGGGTGGCAGTTGGATTTTTTGCAATTGTTGCGATGCTGGAGCTAAACAACATGTAGGGAAAAATCAATTGCTTGAGAGGAAACTTTCTATGATGGGGTAATGGTGGATAAGGATGAAAAGAAGGAAAAAATCAAAATGTGATAAGATTTAAAGGATCGATTCTGATTTGAAATTACGATGAGTGAGATCGGATTGATGAGAGAATTTTTGTAATTGGATGAATAGTGAATGAAACTACTATGAACTAATACTAGAGAGTTGGATCTCTGATTGTATATGATTGTTGTTACTTTAATACAAAGATATTCAGATTGGTGTGGTGGGTTTTTTCCTGAAAGGGTTTCCCACGTAAATCTATTGTTCATTATCTTTGAGTATCTTCTTTGTTTCTGTAAATCTTTTATGTGTGTCTTAATTGGATTTTAATTAGAAAAATTAAAAGTACTGTCTACTTTCTTCCCTGTGGTTTTGACATTAGGAAAGTTGTTTCTGTACCATTTCTTTCCTTACAAGTGGTATTAGAGCCTGGCCAGTTGTGTTGTCCTTGTGAGTGGGTTGGGTTTTTTGTGTCAATCCTTTTCCAGTGGGAGTTTTGTAGAGTTCTATTAATTTAATTACAAATTAAGATGGCAAGCACATCCGGGAAGACGAAAATAGAGAAATTCAATGGTAGCAACTTTGAGTTGTGGAAACTCAAAATGGAAGATCTGTTAGTAGACCGAGATCTTTGGACTGGTGTGTCTGGAACAATGCCTCAAGGCATGAAGCAAGAGGATTGAGATCTTTCAGATAGAAATTCTAAGGGGCTGATAAGGCTTTGTTTGGCAGACTCTATTCTTTTGAACGTTTATGGAGAAAAGACTTCCTCTTCCTTGTGGAAAAGACTAGCATCCATTTATTAGGGCAAGTCCTTGGTGAACAAGTTGTTCTTGAGGAAGAAGTTGTGCTCTTTGAGAATGCAAGAGGGAGGATCTGTTGCATATCACTTAAATCCTTTCAACATGTTGATTACTCAATTAACATCTGTTGGTGTGAAGATTGAAGATGAAGATCGTTGCATGCTGCTGCTATGTTCTTTGCCAGATTCTTGGGATCATCTGGTGATGGCTATTGGGAGTACGACATCCACTTCCAAGATGGAAGATATTGTTGCTTCTTTGTTGTCGAAAGAGATGAGAAGAAAATATTTTGAGATGACAAAGGAGGCTCTGGTTGTCAGAGGTAGATTGAAGGAGAAAGGCAAGAAGAAGGAAAAAAAATCTAGATCAAAATCAAAGGGAGATCAAAGTCTCCTAGCAAGAAGTCCAAGGTGAAATGCTGGAATTGTAGGCAACCTAGTCATGTCTGAAAGGATTTCAAGGAGGATAAAAAGAAGAAGAAGAACTCTTCTATCAATGATTCTTCTTAGAGTGATGCAGACACCTTCATTATAGCTTTGGCTACACGAACATCTGATGATGTTTGGCTGATTGATTTTGGAGCATCTTTCCATGTGACATCTCATAGAGATTGGTTCACAAAGTATGAAGAATACAATGGTGGAAAGGTGTACTTGGCAAGTGATTCATGTTTGGAAATTCTTGGTCGTGGAAGAGTCAGAATTCAATTCCTTAATGGAAGAGTGAAGGGAATCAATGATGTGATGCTTATACGAGGTCTAGCTCATAATTTACTTTCTGTAAGTAAGCTAAATGATATCAGAGTGCATGTCACATTCTCTGGAAATGGCTGTAAGATGACTAGAGGCTCTATGGTACTGGCTAGGGGTGCTCAAATTGGTACCTTGTACAAGCTAGATGCACATGTTGTTCAATGCAATAGTGTCTCTGCAAAGTCACTAAAAGTTGCTCATGGAGAAAATAAGTAAAATTTTCCTGATGGACTAAATGCCATGGAAGTTAAAATTCCAGTAGAAAAGACTATGCTCTGGCATCATAGGCTAGGCCACATTGGTGAGAAATGTTTAAAAACCTTGAAAAATAAAAACCTGGTAGAAGGGCTTGAAGATTGTAACCTTGAGTTCGAATTTTGTGAACATTGCATATATGGTAAACAACACCATGTTTCATTTTATTTCAGTCCTCATAAATCTTCTGGTTTGCTTGATTATATTCATTTTGATCATTTTGGTCTAGTGAATGTTCCTTCTCTATCTAAATCAAGATACTATGTGTCATTTATTGATAATTATTTAAGAACATTTGTATATTTTCTGAAAAGTAAATCATAAGTGTTCAGTCAGTTTAAGGAATTTAAAAACCTTGTTGAAAATCAGACTGGTAGGAAAATAAAATGCTTAAGGACTGACAATGGCGGTGAGTTTTGTTTAGATGAATTCGAAAGGTACTATATAGATCATGGGATTAAAAGACATAAGACTACACCTTACATTCCATAGCAGAATGGAGTTGCTAAAAGGTTGAACAGGACAGTAGTGGAAAGAGCATGAAGTATGCTGAGTAGTTCTAGCTTGGAAGAGAAGTTCTGGGCTGAAGTAGTCTCTACAACATGTTACTTGGTAAATCGTTCTCCTAACTCTACTCTTGTTGAGAAGACACCTTTGGAAGCCCTCTCTGAGACATATTCGTGTCTTTGGTTGTCAGGCATATGCATATGTGCTACTTGAAAAAAAATCTAAGTTGGAAAACAAAGCTGTGAAGTGTATTTTTATTGGCTATAGTGCTAGCATAAAAGGATACAAGCTTTGGAACCTTGATACTGAGAAGGTTTTGTATAGTAGAAGGGTCACCTTTCGTGAGCTAAAAAATTCTACATTGGATCTGTAGTCAGAGAAGAAATCAGAAAATGAAAAGGATGTAGTAGGAATTCCTCTGACACTAGATAAGGACGAATTCAAAAAACAAAATGTACCTGATACTAAGGAGAGCTCAAGTAGTTCTGAAAGTTCTGAAGAAGATGAAGAACCACCTCAGTCTCAGCTTGTGAGGAGGTCAACTCGTGAAAGAAAGCAACCTGATAGGTATGAGTTTTCTTTAATAAATTCTACTTGTGCCTATGCTTTAATATCTAGCACTAATGAACTTAGGACTGTGAAAGAGGCATTTAAAATGTTTGATTCAAATTCTTGGTTGGAAGCCATGAATGAAGAAATGTCATCATTAGAAAAGAATGATACCTGGAGTTTGGTTCCATTGCCTAAAGGAAAAAAAGTTGTGGGCTACAAATGGATATTTAAAAAGAAAATTGGTCTGGATGGCAGTGTAGAAAAATATAAAGCAAGGCTGGTTGCAAAAGGTTATTCCCAGGTAGAGGAAATTGATTATGGAGAAATTTTTTCTCTTGTAGCTAAGCTGACATCTATTAGATTTCTTTTGTCACTTGCAGCAGCATATGACTTAGAAATTGAAAAGATGGATGTGAAGACAACGTTTCTTCATGGTGACCTTGAAGAAGAAATTTATATGTCCCAGCTAGAGCACTTTGTGGAAAAAGGTAAGGAAAGACTAGTTTGCAAGTTAAAGAAATTTTTGTATGGGTTAAAATAGTCTCCTCGAATGTGGTACCAGAAATTTGACACTTTTTTTTTCATTGGGATTTGTAAGATCAAAATGTGATCATTGTGTATATTACAAAGCTGAAAGTGATCAAGTCCTTATTATTGCCCTCTATGTTGATGATATGTTGTTCATAGGCAATAGTAAGCTAATGATTTCTGATCTTAAGTCTCAGTTGTCTGCAAAGTTCAAAATGAAAAATCTTGGTGCAGAAAGGTACATTCTGGGAATGGAAATAACTAGGGATAGGAAAAATAGAAAACTTTCGCTCAGTCAGAGTAAGTATATCATGACTATTCTAGAGAGATTTTGTATGACTGAGTGCAAGTAGCTAGTTGTTCCAGTTACACAGGGAATGAAGCTATCTATTGTGGATTCTCCAAAATCTCCTACTGAGATGGAGGACATGACTAGTGTACCTTATGCTAGTGCAGTTGGCAACCTTATGTATGCAATGGTCTATACAAGGCCAAACATTGCCCAAGCAATGGGAGTTCTTAGTCGGTTTATGGCTAATCCTGGAAGGACACATTGGGATGCTGTGAAGAGAGTGTTTAGATATCTGAAGGGTACTTCATACTATGCTCTGTGTTACCATGGGAACTTGGTTGAATCACAAAGGACTCTCAATATTCTAGGTTATGTGGACTCTGATTGGTCAGGGGACATTGACAACAAAAGATCCACCAGTGGATATGTTTTCATGATGAATGGTGGTGCAGTGAGTTGGATTCATAAATAGCAAGTGGCAAGATGTAATCACTTTGTCCACTACAGAGGCAGAGTACATGGCAGCTACACATGCCTATAAAGAAGCAATCTGGTTAAAAAATTTGTATTCTAACATTGGTTTTGATGCAGGAAAAATTACAATTTATATGACAGTTAGAGTGCTATATGTTTGGCAAAAAATCCTACTTTCCATGCTAGGATAAAACATATAGATGTACAGTATCATTTTGTATGGGATATGGTGGAGGATGGGAAGGTCTCTTTGGAGAAATTCGATACTCTGGAGAATGTTGTAGATGCATTGACGAAGCCTGTGAGCACAAAAAAATATAGGTGGTGTCCCAGTTTGATGGGCCTCTTGGCCCATGTTTTTTAGTAGTTTGATTATGCTCTAGAGGTGTCAGTAAGATCTTCGTCAAGTGGGAGCTTGTTGGAATATGTGCCTCAATTCTTACTGACATGTAACTCCTATAGGGAAAAGTCAATGTGACATTATTCATGTCTGGCCGATTAACTGTTTTGAATCTTGTTGAAATGTCCATGTTGCCAAGACAGAGGTGATGTCTTGCCGAATGAAGTCCATTACTATAACATAGAGCATTCATTGTGACCTTTTGTCGATTGGAGACCTCTCGCCAACAGTATGTTCCTATCAGGTATTAATGGAGATGTCAGAGTTGCTCAAGCGCTCAGGGAGAAGTCCCAGCGATTAGAGAATGTCTCACCGATAGCATATGGCTATCGGGGTAACTCAAGGGCATCAGAAAGATCTCCCAGCAACAAATGAAAGGTCACGCCGATGGGAGTTTTCACTAGGTGCTTTCACGGTGACAAAAGACTTTGGTATGAAGTCTTGGCAAAGGGTGCCTGGTCTCGCTAATGGGGATGCAACTGAAGTCATCGGTGTAGCTCTCAACGCACAGTGAAACATCTTGGTGAAGTCAAATGTCTTGTCGACTCGGCAAGACATGGGCACTCGGTATGTGGTCTTGGCAGGTGACTTAAGACCTTGGTATAAGGTCTTGGTAAAGGTGATAAGTCTTTCCAACTCTTCGATGCTTCGGTGTGACATGTTTGGTCGGTGTAAGGTCTTAGCGAAAGAATTAAGTCTTGCCGACTCAGTAAGACTTGGATAAACTCAGTGTAAAGTCTCGGTGAAAGACAAATGTCTTGCTAACTGTCAGGTGCTTCGATGAAACTTGTGAAGACCTGGCGAAACATATTGGTGAATGGAAAATGTTGCCCATAGCAAAGTGGAAGTCATTGTGACCTTGTGAGCATCAGTATGAGTCTAGCCGATAAGAAATCTCTTGCCAATAGAAACACAATGGATGCCAATGGATTCAGAACGAGTCAGGGCATTCAGTATATCGTCTTGCAGACTATGAACCTATGCCAATAGCAATATGAAGACTTTGTTGCATCGAGGAGATAGTGTTAGTGTCTCACTGATATGCCAACAAAGTTGAATGCCCTTAACTAGTTTGACCATCCTATGTGGAGCCTTGTGGACCAATCTAAGGAAGTGATTTCAAATGGGTGGAATTTGGATTTTTTGCAACTGTTGCAACGCTGGAGCTGAACAACATGCAGGGAAAAATAAATTGCTCGAGAGGAAATTTTCTATGATGAGGTAATGGTGGATAAGGATGAACAAAAGGAAAAAATTAGAATGTGATAAGATTTAAAGGATCAATTCTGATTTGAAATTACGATGAGTGAGATCAGATTGATGAGAGCATTTCTATAACTGGATGAATAGTGAATGAAACTACTGTGAACTAATACCAAAGAGTTGTATCTCTGATTGTATGTAATTGTTGTTATTGTAATACAAGAGATTCAGCTTGGTGTGGTGGGTTTTTTCCCAAAAGGGTTTCCCACGTAAATTTGTTGTTCATTGTCTTTGAGTATCTTCTCTGTTTCTGCAAATCTTTCATGTGTGTCTTAATTGGATTTTAATTAGAAAAATTAAAAGTACTGTCTGCTTACTTCCCTGTGGTTTTGACGTTAGGAAAGTTGTTTTTGTACCATTGCTTTCCTTACACTTTTTTCTTGCAACTCAAGATTACGACAAGGAAATAATGAAAAGAAAAGGAGCGATAAAGGGAAATTATGATAGGAAGAAATGGTAGCTACAACTATTGTCACTTAACACATGCAAGCCATCCCTCCTTGGATTTCAAATTGGATCATTTTTAAATTTTTGATGTAACCTAATATGATTTGGCACATGGACAATAAAATATTTGCCTCATTTTCATTCCCCTCCTGCCAACCTAAATTTGGACGTGTGTCCACACAAGCAAGATGGGAGTAGTGATGTGATAGGGAATTATGAGATTTTATGCAAACATCTATATTAACGTATAGTGATTAAATTAATGTACTTAAAAATGATTAAAAATAGAAAATAATGCACACATAGTTAAGTGTGTGGAAGATTTTCTACAAAGATCACAGATAAAGCAAGGCTCACCTTGTTGAAAAATAAATTGAGCAATAAATGAAGATGAGGTGATGGAATGAAGTGAGGTGAAAGAGAGAGAAAGGTGGTGATGGATGGGTGGATGAGCGGTTGATGAATAAATAGTCTTCCACATAAGTGAAATTATTTATTATGGAAAGTACGTACCTCAATTAGGTTGAAGGAGGGACACTAGGTCCACTGCCTTCAACTACAGGAACCTATGAGTGCTAGGTGAATTACTACAGGAACTCTTCTCTAGAAGCTAACTTGTGGTATGATCTAAGGTGATGACCATTGAAAATTAATTTGAATCTAACAGGATCAATGGTGGTGAACTAAACAACTCCATTAGGAACTTAAACCTCAACAACTTCATAAAGTCCTGGCCACTTCATTTGTAATTTTTTTGCATTGTCCTGGTACCTTGAATCGTAGAGTAAGGCCCAATCTCCTGGTTTGAACTTGAACTTCTCCTTGATAAATTTGTCATGCCACTTGACTCTCTAATTTTGCACTACTTCCATATGTTGGAGGGCTTATCTTATCTCATAGAAGGCATTTAGCTGTATGATTCTTTCTCTTTGTGCTAAAAAAATATCCATCCAAAAATCTACTATAGTTTGCAAAGTCTTATGTTCAAATTTGTTTGGCATCAAATGGGGTAAAGCCTATAGCTATTTTTCATGTTTCCCTATAGGCTCAAACAACTTCTAGTAATTTATTTTCCCAATCCTTTCTATGAATAGCTACTATTTTAGTCAGAATGGCTTCAATTTCTCTGTTGGTCACCTCAACTTGGCCATTAGCCTGGGGGTGATAAGGAGTAGATTTTTTGTTCCTAATATTGTATTTATTCACTAGTATTGCAACAAGAGTTGATGTGAATTGTGGCCCTTGATCAGTCACTATTTCTCTTGGAACTCCATATCTTGTGAAAATCTCCTCATAAAGAAAATATGCAACCTTGTTATCTCTTGCATGTTTCATGACCTTACCTTCTACCCATTTAGTTACATAATTAGTGCATAGCAGCATATAAGACTTACCATTTGATGGAGGTTCAATTGATCCCACAAAATACAATCCCCACTTGTCAAAGGGAGTGATTACTATCTGAGGGAAAAGTGACATTTCATCAGATTTGGTTGGTCTTCCCATTCTTTGACATCTATCACATTTTCTGATATACCTTCCTACATCCTTGTGGAGTGTTGGCCAGTAATATCCTATGTTCAAAATCTTCATTGATGTCCTCTTGGCTACAAAGTGTCCTCTGGTTTGTTGTGACATGCATGCAAAATTTTATAAGTCTCATCTTCTCTCACACATCTTCCCATGACATGGTCAAGTCCAATATAAAACAAACATCCAACAATCCAAGAGAAAGAAAAATATTTTTCAATGAGTGCCCTTTTCTCTTTTGGAGAGAAGTGAGGAGGAATTCTATCTATAACCAAGTAATTAGCTATGTCAGCATACCTGGGTATTTGTACACTGAGAAAGAATAGATGCTCATAAGGAAAAGAGTCATCTATGGGCTCATTATCTTGTGATGTAGTTAGCCTTGAAAGAAAATCTACAAAAACATTAGCCTTCCCTGGCTTATCTACAATGGTTATATCAAACTCCTATATCAACAATAAAAATCTTTCCAATTTACTTGTGATCAAAGGTTTATTCATGAGATACCTAATTGTTGCATGATCAATGTGTACAAATATTTGGTAGCCTGTTATGTAATGTCTAAATTTGTCCATTGCATAGATTACTGCTAGCATCTCTTTCTTTCTCACTATTTAATTGAATTCAACTCCTTGCAAATTTTTGTTGACAAAATAAATAGCATTTTCAACAACTCCCTCTTTATGTCCTAAGACTGCTCCTATGGAATACTTTGATGCATCAGTGTGGATGTGGAAGGGAAGCTCCTAATTCAGTCCTTTGAGTACAGGAGCATGAGTCAAAGCTTCCTTCAAGTCATAAAATGCTTTGTCGCAATCTTCAGTCCACTAAAATTCAACATCTTTAATGAGAAGAGTATACAATGGTGTTGCTACCTTGCTGAAATCCTTGATAAATTGCCTATAATATCCTACACTACCCAAGAAAATCCTAACATCCTTTTGTTTTGCAGGTGTAGGTAGATATGTGATTACCTCAATTTTTGCAAGGTCTACTTGAATTCCTTTGTGAGAGATGTAGTGGCCAAGAACTACACCTTCTTGCATCATCATGAAACACTTTTCAGTATTTAAAGAATTTTTTTGATCCTCACATCTATATATAAATTTCTTGAGGTTCTCCAATTCTTGATCAAAATCAACACCATAAGTGGTGAATTCATCCATATAAATCTCCATGCAATCATGAGAAATGTGTGAGAAGATGCAATGACTTCCCTCTAGAAAGTTGTGAGTGCATTGCACAAGCCAAATGGGAGCACCGAATAGGCATAGGTCCTCCATGGATAGTAAATATGGTCTTCTCCTGGTCTTTTGGTGTAATTTAGATCTGGTTGTAACCAATGAATTCGTCTAGGAAAGAGAAATATTGCTTTCCTTCAAGTGTGTCTGAAACTTGATCAATGCAGGGTAAAGAAAAGCGATCCTTCTTGGTGGCAACATTAAGTTCCCTAGAATCAATTCAAATTGACCATTTCTCTCCTTTATTGGGCACAATCACTAATGCAGACACTCACTAACTACCTAAAATGGGGTATATAAATCCTACATCTAGTAATTTCTATATTTCTCCTTTCACAATCTCTCTTCTTGTAGGGCTGATTCTTCTTTGTGGTTACCTTATTGGACTGAAATCATCTCTGATATAAATTCTGTGGGTATAGATTTTATGATCTATTCCATTCATTTCATGATAATCCCATGCAAATTCATGTTGATGGGTCCTTAATAGGTTTGGCAATAATAGTTGTTTCTCTTCATTTAATTTACTATTGGCATTCAGGTATTTTCCTTCGGAAACTTGGATTTGTGTAATTAATTTTATCATGTTTTCTTCATTAATACATGATACCTTTAGTTCACATGATAGAAATGTATGGAACATACCTCTTGTTGTAGGGAGAGTGTGTGTAGGAATAGTAGTTATAGGAAAAGTGGTTGTAGGGAAAACATCTATAGGAAATTTTGTTGTAGGAAGAGTGGCTATAGGAAAAATGTCTCGAAGAACAGTGGTTGTAGGAAGAGAAGGTAGAAGTGTCTTGAATGAAGGAGAAGATGATGCTTCCTCCACTTCATAATGATTCTGAATGAGATTATCCAACACTTCATCCTCATCTTGGAGTTGCATGAAAGAGCTTCTTCCCAGCATCATAAGCTACACCATAGAACTAACATCCTTAGCCTCTTCACCAACTTGTGTCCAAATAGAATTATCTTCATCATGAGATGGTTGAGTAGGTGGATATAGAATAAATATTTTAGTGCTCCTCCCATCTGAAATGTTCATGTCACCAGAATGACATCCAATGTATGCATCTGTAGTTGCCAACCAATGCTTTCCAAGAATGATGGGGTACCCACCTAATGTAGCCTTAGGAGAAAGAATCATAAAGTTTGTTGGATATTCCCAAGAGTATAGAACTACAACAAGATCTTCCACTACACCATCAGGCTTGATAGTAGAGCTATTATTAAGCTGCAGGATAGTAGGAGTAGATCTCATATTTGCAATATTTAGTTGTTGTAGGATGTAATTGGTCATTACATTGATTGTTGCCCCTAAATCAATCAAAGCATTCTTCACTTGGATCTCGTTGATGACAACTGCGACCATAGGATATCCTAGGTCATTATAATTTGGAAGTCACTTTTCCCAACATGATATCGGCTAGTTAGCCCACCACATGAACTATGGTTGGGTCTTTCTTCTTTCTTTCTGGCTTCTTAATACAAGCTTCCTTGATGGATTTTTCATAGATTGGAACATATTTTATGACCTGAAATAGGGGTATCTTATCACATATATGCTTTAGCTGATCCAGGATATCAAAAGTGGTATCCTCCTTTTCTTCTTTCTTCTTGGCAACTTCCAATCTCTAAGGAAATTGTGGTTCTTGGTTGGTCTCTTTGAATTGGAATGGTTCATTATTTTTAGGTGTGTTTGGCTGAATGGGGTCATTCAAAGGCTCTTCCTCCTCTTCTACAGGAAGCTCAGTTATGATGGGCTTGGAAGGGCTTGGTAGAGTGGTTCTTGAATGTAGATGGATATCACTTAAACTCACAACATATGCAGGGAATTGATTTGAATCAGTAGAGTATACAGTTTGTTGTTGTGGTTTGTTATTAGGATTGGGTGTGGGATGAGTTGGTAGCTAAGTTGGTTTAGGTTCATTTGAGCTTGGATTAGCAGGTGGAGGCATTAGAGCAGGTTGCTGGGACTAAGAAGGTGGCTACATGTAATTAGTTTTTTAAGTAGGCCATTGTTGTCCCCCTCTCCATTGATTTGTTTGCTACAAATTTCCTAGAGGTGGTTGCCAGTGCCTTCAAAAAAATTTCCAATTCCCTTGAGGTTGCTACCACTAAGGTGGAGAACTCTGATTACTAGACCAAGCATTTGGAGGGTTACTCCAAGGTTTTGGTGGATATCCTCCATATCTGGGTGGATATTGGGGCTTCATTTGGTTACCAAATGAATAAGAGTTAAAATATGGCCCAACATAGGACAATGGATCTAGTGGCATACCTTGTCTTGGGTCTTGGAGCCCAAGGCTTCCTTTGTGAAACATAGTAGACTTGGTCTTCTTCAATATGAGTTGTCTTGAAGTCAGGTGAAATCTGATTGCTTTCCAAGTTAGCTACCATCTTACATCTATAGTTCTTCTTCTTTTGTTTGCAATGGGGGAAATACTCTGTCAACATCGTCTCTGGCTCCTCTTGCTTCTTCTTGGCCTAGAGTATATCTAATTAAGTAGCTAGATTGTTGATAATGTATTGCTTGAAATATGCCAGTAGATGAGTGATCTACATTCTTGAAACTCCACTGGTGGTTGACTTACCCATGGAAGACTGATAAGCTTTCCCTTTCTTTGAAGCTCCCCTAGAATAATTCTGGCATATTTTCTTGATATCCTCCCAAGGAACTTGGGAGATATCTCCTCCTACCATGAGGTCCAATGCATCAATGTAGTTGTCATTGATTCCTCTCAGGAAAAAGAAACTTTTGTGAATCCTCATTAAGTGCATGGTGTGGATATTTTTGTAGGAAAAACACAAATCTTGCAATGTAGTCTTCTAGGCTCTCATCTTCCTTTTGTTGCATCTTGAAAATGTCCCCTCCTCTCATGTTACTACCCCTAAAATATTCCTTGTATTTCTCAAGGAATTTTGTCTTCATGTATTCCCAAGTTTCCACAGTATCTCTTCCTAGGCTCATGAACCATCTTAATGCAACTTCCTTTAGAGTGGTAGGAAATAAATTAATCCAATGGGCATCAATAGTATAATCATAACTTCTATAGAGTATGTCAAACTCAAATAAGAAGGTATTAGGATCTTTTGTCACAAGTCCATAAAACTTGGGGAGTGTTGAGGCAGGAATTTTCTTGATGTTGTCAACTTAATTTTTATGGTAAATGGGAAAAGGAAAAGTGGGTGGGTTAGGTCTATTCCCATTTGCATCACCCATGCTTTCTTGATGTGGTTCTAAACCAAGGGGGTTCTCAGGCTGATTTTGATCTTCAAAGGAGACTTCAGAACTAGTCAGATTAGGATATGCATCAGCAAAGGGGTGTGGATATTCTTCTTTTTCTTCTAGTAAATTCTGATATTCAACTAGTTATAATGGATTAGGATTGTTAGGAAAGAATCTCTCATAAGCGCTCCTTCTCCTTCCTCTATGTATGTGGTATTACTCACCATTGAAGTTAGCTCATATAAAGAATTGGTAACGAATAAGGGGGTCATTACTTCCTAATTGAGGATATACTAAGAACAACTTCATAAACACTACAACAAGAAACTAACAATGACTCCAAAAGACTCCCTAGTTTGACACCATCCCCGATAATAGCACTAAAAATGTTGGACTCCTACAATGATTTCATAACTCGGCCTTTACAGCCATAATTCAGAGATTAGACATCTAACCTAAATAGCTAATTTAATCATAATGAATGTGCATTCAAATTTTCAACCCATGGACATGAACTTGAAATGGGCTAGCATAGTATGTGCACTAGGAAATCCTAAGTAGCCATTCCTAATCTATAGCTAAGAAATACACACAATACTAGAAGTAAATTTCTTGAAAGGAAATAAAGAAAATTTTGAACACCAACCAAAAACTATGTCAAACTAAAATACAAAAAAGAATAAAAGATTTGAGCAAAAAATAGGAAACTACTCTGTCTACTTCCGTTGGAGGAATAGACAGAGAATGGACTTCTATTGGCTACAGGAACAGTCGGTGCTAGATTTCTAACTAAGTATTAAATAACAAGTAACACTAAACTAATGTTAAACTAATAAAACAAATTACTCACCAAGTGGCCCCCCTTGGATAAGTATCCTCTATACTAACAAGAACTTAGATGCTTGAACTCAAAAATTTATTTCATTCACTGTAAATCATGTATACAAAGAGTAATGTATCGAAATTGGAGTACAATATCAAATGATGTAGCCTCTTCCTCTCGCTCACTAATAAATTGACTAACTAGGAGGAAGGAGCATCAGATTATTATTTATGCTAAGAGATAAAAAAGGCAGTCAACTCCACAACTAGGAGGACGCTAATTAGGGAAAATAGGGAAAGTGGAGCAATGGCAGTTACACATGCATGGAATCTGGTCAAACATGCAAATCAAACACAAACTCAACACAAAAATAATGCCCATGCATGCTTGATCATTAAATTCCACTACAACAAGATGGTTATGCTTGACTGCATGGAGAATCTTCTACCTCCGGTTTTCTTTGACTTGGAGCGATTCCTTTGCTGGGCGTTTATGGTGCATGCTTAACAAGCAGTGTCTTCCTCAACTTAGCACATTAAATATGCATGGAAAGGTTAGTATGCATAATAACTACACATCTATAAACACCTTAAGAAACATGCAAATTCAATATAGATAGTTCACATATTATGCCAAATATCATTAAACCTTGCAGAGATAGGATAATATCCAATTTCAATGGTTTGAGGGAAACATTATACCAATACTAACACTTAAGCATTAAATTCCATGACATCTATGATAAAATAGAATATAGATTCTCCCAAAACTAGACCAAGAACTAGGCTCATCATTGTCAGATAGGGAGACCCCCTATCTCTGTTCCTTTTTCTTCTAATGCTGGAAGGTTTGAGCATATCCATCATATTGGCAAGGTATTCTCGTATTTGTAGAGGTATTTTTCATTAGGTCATTCCCTCTTTCAATCTCTCATCTCTTTGATACATGGTTATTTGGCCATGCAAATGTGGTTGAGGAAAAAATTATAATAAAAAATATTGTTTGATTACTCATTTTTTTGGCAAGATTTCAATAAAAAAGGATAAAATATTTTTTCTCAATGTCAATTTTTTGGTTCTAGGGATCACATTATAAATTTTTGGGGCTTTCAATGTGGTCTCCTTCCTTGCAAATATCTAGGCATTCCTTTTTGCTCAGGAAAGGAGAAACATGAATTCTAGGAAAAGATTATTGCCTTTGCCTCAAATTGAATCATACTTTGGAGATCCAAATAGCTCTCTTTCACAAGTAAACTAGTCATTTTCTCAAGGCTATTTTTCATTCTCTCCCAACCTATTTAATTTCAATATCAAAGCTCCCCAAAGGAAAGGGTCTTTCCTTACAAAAGGTATTTAGATATTTTTTATGGGCTTATAATGTTACTACAAAAAAAAATTGCCATTGGTGGCCTGGGAATCAATATACAAATCCAAATTGAAGGGTGAAGTGGGTTTGAGAGACCTTTTTCTACAAAATAAAGCTTTAGGTGATAAATTGGTTTAGAAGATATATTATAAGCCAGACACTAAATGGTGTTAGATAATGAGGCACAAATATATGGATTCCCTTGATAGACAAAGGATTTTTACTCAAAAGGATATTCCTTCTAGTTCATTTTTTTTGAATTATATATCATCTTGTAAATATTTCTTCTACCACATCTCTCTTGGTGATTAATAATGGGGAGAAGGCACTTTTCTAGGAGGATACATGGAATGGGCACACACCACTTAGATCTCTTGGTAATTGGGAATAGATTGAGATTCCTTTGATGATGAAGTCAATTTATGCGAGAAGAATAAGTTTCTCTAAAGAGATAGAGTTAATAATAAATGATGAAAAAGTTTTTAAAAGTTTTGATTAAATAAAAATAGAAATTTTATTTAAAAATGGGTAATTATCTCTCATTTAACTAAATAATAAATATTATTTAATTTAATAGATAAATAGAAAATAAATCATAATTAATTTAAGATGCGATAAATGATGATTAAAGATAATAAATGGTAAATATGATTATTAATAAATGGTTAATTAATTAATTAAAAAGGATTATGTGATGATAATTAGGGCTCAATAATTAGAGAAATAATCTTATTATCTACTGATTGGTGGAAAAATGGTGCTCTATGGTTTAGGACATGTAGAACAACAAGTTTCTCCTAATATCATTCAACACAAATCCTAGAGATTTATATCCAAGGATACGAATGGGTGAAAGAGATCTGCAATAGGGGTGTCCTGGGGTATGATCAATGACTAAAGAGGGGTTCACCACCAAACTAGGGTTTGGAAAGACTAATGAAATAGAAGACCTAATGTTTAAGCTTAGTGCAATGCAAAACTTCACTAAATGACATAGAAATTCATGTAAATTAGAATAGAAAGTTGAGAAACTAGAAGTGTGCACCTAGAAACTTGTAACAACTTGAATGAAGTCCCGAAATGCTGAAAATATTGAATTTAATTCTTATTGGGACTCATACACCATGCTGGGTGATTTAGTCCTAAATTAGGGTTTTTGGCCTCGAACAAAAATCTAGCAGAGATATGTCTAGAACTCCCAAAAACTATAAATTTCAGTATACTATGACTCATATGCTAGATGTGGCATATCAGTTTAGTTAGGAATTTTTGGAAATTCAAAGTTTGAATCTGCTCTTCAATCATTTCTTTGTCTTCATCACCTAATTTCCAAGTCTAAAACTCTAATTTGTAACCTGTAGATGTCTTTTTGTGGTTTCCTAAGGAAGGTGATAAATTTGACAACTTTGAGTTCTTAACTTTCTCCAAAGTTGCTCTTCAATATTTGTTCAACCTAGATCTACAAATCACATAGTAAAGAGAGGGGAAAATGTTGTTTTGTTAGTGGAAAGGGGTTTACCTTGGTCAAACCTCATTTTGGTCATCACACCTTGTAATGAAATGAGATGAAATGAAGGAATGATGAATGAACAACATGCAATGTTACAAGTCACCAAACGCTAGCAATAAAGTGTTACAAACATGTAGGAAGTGGCTCCAATGGATGTAGATCTTGAATCTTTCTTGAATGTTCTAGATCTTGAATTTAAAGCTTGCTTGAATCATGAAACCCTACATCACAATTGTTAGTTCAAAAATAAACATGATGCATGTGACTTTGACATGATGCTTGATAATTGAATAATGCTCCAAAACACTTGATAATTAGCTCTTGAAAACTCTTGAATGCTTTCATGAACTAAAATTCACTATAAGAAATGATCTCATGAAAGTCTTGGGTGAAAATGAGTGAAATAAGCTTGTATTTATAGTTGTTTATGCCAAATTTCCAAAAATTACAACACTACAAGATGACATTAGATCTAGGAGGATAAAATCCCACCAAGAATTTGAATTAAATTTGATTTTGGGCCACACAGGACTCATACATAGATAGAAGTGGTGTATGATTCCCATTAGGCTTAACAATGGGACATATTTTTCAAAAATGCTTAGATTCATGTGAAATCAGGATGGAGACCCCAAAAATTAGGTGGGACCCATATGCCCAAGGTGGCGTATGAGTCCCAAATCACTAAATCTCTAACACAACCTAAAAATACATGAATTATGATTGGATGTTTTTTTTGTCAGGATTATCCTTGGAAAGATGCATTAATTAAGGCTTGTGGATACAAAATAAGGACAATTAAAGTATAAAAAAGTCCAATTAATTAATGAAAACCCTAGATAAGTGTGAAAGTGTGGTACAACACTTTACAACACCTTAAATAAGGCAAGATTAAGCTCATTTAGTTCACAAGGGCCCAAGACCTAATGTGAATGTGTTAAACACATTACAACACTAACTCAAGGCCATGTTAGGGAGTACTTTTTCTATCATTACATTTAGCCCCCACTTTAGTGAGAGGAGGAAATTGCTTCAAAATCACACTAAAGTAGGCCAACACACATCAAGAGGGGTTCAAATGTACCAATGATAGTAAGGTAGGATGACAATGATCAAGAGGGTTGTTCAAGCCCTTAAGACCAAGGTCCTATGGAAAACCAACATAGGAACAAAATAACACACATGAAAAATGATATAAAGAGAAATAACAAGACATAATAATACACTACCAAAGACAAAGAGAGAGGAAAAAAAAAAAAGATGGGCGGATAGAGCGTCGATCGTTTGTCTAGCATGATGTTGATCAGATGGAGGTTGTTTGTCCAAAAATGTACGCTCACTCTGAGGCAACAAAACTTCAGGTTGTTGATTGGGTGAGTAATAAAAAAGGGTGAGACACATAAACACATGGCGGGTATGTGCTCTCACACACATAAGTGGCTATGGGAAGTCATGCCTAAGTTAAGCTCCCATCTAACAAAACCAAAGTTATATACCTCCTGATAACTTTGATAAGGCACCACACAACAAATGAATTTCGAGCTTCATGAGGCAAGCAAAGCTTTGCATGTTTGAAACTCGTGAACAATCAAGATGGCTCCATAGGAAAGTAAAGCATGTTATGCAAGGTGGCCATATAACCATAATTATAAATGCAACAATAGGGAACGTTCAAAGGAGTCTTGTTTAGTTCATGTAAGGTCTTAACTTAGGGAACATTGTGCCTAATGTCTCCAAGAGAGGACCAATCAAAGAATAGAATATTCACTTGACATAGGGGATGCAATGTGTCACATCAAGCCACCAAGAGGAATATAATATGATAAGAGAGATCACACTCTTGAAGAACATCACAACCAATGTCGCCACAAAGCAAAAGACACATGATGTGAAGTAAGAAGACTACACAATGAAACATGAAATGCAAAATAATAATGCCAATGTGTGCCCCCACTTTAAAAGAATTTCCAAACAACATACTATGAGCAATTACTTTAATGTAGCAAATGATAAATTCTAACAATAAATAAGACATGAGAGCTTATTTGGAAAGCCCTATGCCAAGTCTTATGTTTCCAAATAAAGCTATGTCATAAAAAGGACAAGGGATTTCCCCCAAAATTAAATTCCAAAAGCATGAGGGATCCATGGATTTTGGGTCAGTATGTTCTTGCTACAATGTTTACAAGAGAGCTCAAAATTGTCATCATTCCCAAAATACTCATAGAACTAGAAAAATGACACAAAAAGAGAGAAAGAAAAAAAAAATCGAGTCAACATGGAAGAGACATGAATGTCTCGACACCTCGCATCAACCCCAAAAGGAAAATACAATAAAAATGAAAAGATAACTTGGAAAAGCTTTTGGGTCAACATGCAAGAGACATGAATTTCTTGAAGCCTTGCATCATCCCCAAAAGGAAAACAAAAGACAAATGATAAAATGATTACAAAATATGGAGGAATGTAGGTAAAAATAGAGGAATGTCACAAAGAGAAAGAGATACATCAAACAAAACATCATGGTAGATCACATTACACACATGCAATTACATAAAAGAAAAATAAATATTGTAAAATACTAGTAAGGCACATGTGCATCAAACTATTAGTAGGTTGTTCGCATCCCAATCATGTTCATCGTATATAGAAGGTAGGAAACTAGTCAAAGGGACAATAGCAAGTGTCGAACTAGGGTCATTACCAAGTTCAATACTTTTCTTAGGAGGATTATTGTTTAATCTCATGGAAGAGGAAAATAATGTATTCAATTCATTATGCACCTCCTCATCAATTTTAGCAACTTCATCATCATCATCTAAGTTAATCACAATAGGAGGTCAAATGATAATATCTAAAGAAGGATTTAGCTCCTGTTGCAGTTGCAGTATAGGATCTTTTTGTTAAGGTGAGGGAGACTCATCGTGCATTGCTTTAGTCAGGTTTGGATCTTGATTTTCTTTCTTTTTTTCTTCATTTATCCTTTGAGCAATGGCACAATGTCTATGCCTATGCTCTCTAGCACTTCTATCTCTTTTATTACAACTTATAAGTTGTGTTTGTGTAGGATCAGGCTTATCAACCATTGGTTTTTTTTCTTCCCTAAGGGGAGGAATGGAAGGAACCATGGAAGGTTATTTGAGGGTGATCCCACAATACTGGTTTACAATTTTTGGACAAATTAGACAATGAATTGATTTTTTCTAACTAAATCTTCACTTTCGAGCACCTATAGCAGCTAAACCATGAGGAATTTGAAGATGATGTAAACTAATGATTTGTGACCTTTTGTCTGTAGATTCTAATTATTTTTCAAATTTTTTGATATCAAATTGCACTTATTTTTCCATCTCCTTTGAAAACTAGTATTTTTTAGTAAACACCAATTTTAAGGAGTGATGGTCAATGTATAACACAATTTTTTTTCCATGAAGGATAACATTCTATTTTTTTCAAATCTATATTTGTAACTATGATATCTAGTGCTTCCAATTTGTTTCATAGTGTTTTATTAAACATTTTTTCCTTAATCAAGTTTTGAAGTCAAACCAATTACAATTCAAACATAGGCGAACTATATAACACAATTTTTTTTGTATGTATCGAAATTCAATTTCTTTTTTTTTGTTGGATCAAGGACTTCAATATCTAGTGCACTCATAATTTTCAATTTTTTTTTGATAATCTTCTATTTTTCCACATGTGGAGAACATAGAGCTTGATTTTTGGTGAAAAACCTATATTCACAAGAAATAAAAAATAAATATAATAATTAAATTAAATTTATTGAAAAATATAGTTTTTTGGAAGCTTATAATAAGGAATACATAATTACAAAAAAATAAATTAAATGAATTCATTTGATCGCCCAAAAGGTAA
Organism: Sequoia sempervirens; assembly: GCA_007258455.2. Lineage (NCBI taxonomy): Eukaryota > Viridiplantae > Streptophyta > Pinopsida > Cupressales > Cupressaceae > Sequoia > Sequoia sempervirens. Next base: position 798,475,049 of record VDFB02281492.1, on the reverse strand, counting down.
ATAAAAAGTGGTTTTTAATCAGCATTTTAATAGGTGTAAAGGAGATTTTGTAATATATATGGTTTAAAACTGGAGAGGTTCTATCCAAAGGGGTTTTATATAAGGTAGTTTGATAAAACCTTCTTCAATTGGAATGCTTTAATTGGAAATTTTTAAGGGTTAAATCATTATATTTTCTAAAAATATGTGATTTCAGTAAAAGTTAGAATCTCCCAGAAATTGTAAACCAACTTTGTGGGATCACCCTCAACCACTTTCTCTTTAGATTTGTAAACTTGTTTTCTATTAGTAAGTGTGGTGGAATTATTATTTTTATCTCTTTTTATTTTATAGGAGATGGGAAAAGGTTTTGTTTCAAGTGGATCTTGGTTGTTTGGAATGTCTTTAGGTTTGATCATGGTTTCATCAAGGATGGTGGGCTCAATCATAGGTTGAGTCATGTTTCTAAGGGATAGTTTTTCTATGAATTTTTCCTTGAGCTTTTGATAGGATTTGAAAAATAAATCTTCACAAGGTTTAATAGGTTTAATAGGCTTAGGCCAAAATAAATCTAGTGGAAAGTTCCCTCAAGAAGACAAAGGATTAAAGCCACTATGATGTAGAGTAAAGATTTCAATACCAAAGGGAAAATTGAAGCATTTATGCACAATCGAAGGGAAAACATTCATGGAGTGAATCCATGGATAGCCTAGCTTCACACAAACTTTTTCTAACTACGGGATGATGGAGAATGAGACATCTCATATTTTTGGTTCTATTTGTAAATGAAGGGTTCGATCCCATCATAGGGAAAGAAAAATTGTTATGTGTCTTGATCTATGATTTTGGTTTATCATATATTTCTTGATGGAGCTCATGAAAAATTAAGAATTTTTCAGTGACCACATTCTCTCCATAGATGAGATCTATTAATATCCCATTAATGGGCTTGTGATATATTCACCCAACTATATAAAGAGGACCATCAGGTGCATGTTTAAGTATATCTTGTGAGGAAAAAGTAATCTCAAGAGGATTCTTAGTTTGTACCTTATGAGGTGTGACCTCGATCAATCCCATCATATCATCCATAAGATTAGTATTTTATAGGATCTTGTTGAACAGTATCATTGTTGTCATCATCTATGTCAACATTCATCACATCATTCATTTTAGTTTCACTAGCTTTGATGAATGAAATATTATGATTAGGCATACGGTTGGTAAAGATTTGAAATTTTTTATTAGGAGGGGTGATAGAATTATTTCCTTGATCATTAACACCTCCAACTGAAATCCAACCAGAATCAATGAGGTCTTACACAAGATGTTTTAGATGCTTGCAATGTTCCATATTGTGTCAATTTTATTAGTGATAATGACAGTAATAATTTGGTCTATAGTTTGTAGGTAATGGTTTATTAGGATTGAGAGTCTTAATGGGAGGAAAAGTGATCATTTTTTTTTTCTAAGAGTTGTGATATTGTGTTATGAAGGGTATCGGGTAAGGGAGTAAATCAGCTTTTCAGGTCCCCATAGCTAAAGAGTATCGTCACTTTTACAACAACCACTTGGTTATTGACATGTTGAGTTGTTTATCAAGGGGGATTAAGTTGAAGGAAGCCTTTTGTTTTTTTTCTAAAGGTTGGTAATTGATCTAGCTTGTGGATATAGACTTCTCAAGATGGCTAGAGGTGGGTTTTGTGTCACAACTACTAACCGAGTTTTGATAATCATGAAGGGTAGTACACAAGTGTAGGAAGAAGGGAAATTTCATCATGGTAAGCTTATCTTGTATCTTACTTTGCACATTTTCTATGAACATCTTTTGGAGGTGAGGGTCAAGAATCGTTACATCAATTTGGGAATAAAGCGATTGGTAACGTGTGTAACAATGGAAATTGTACACCCTTGGAAATGGTACAATTTCACTTAATTTGGGAATAATTAATGATAAATTAGACTTAATATTTCCTTGATCTAGTGTTGTGATGTGTTTTACACATCCACATTATGTCTTGGGCCCTTTTAAAGCTAAATAAACTTAACTTTTCCTTAATTTAGTGTTATAAAGTTTATTTATTTACGTACCTTCACATTAAATTTAGGAGGCTTGTAAACTAAATGGACTTGATCTGGTGTTGTAATCTGTTGTACACTTTTACATTGGACTTGGGGCCCTTTTTAGCTAAATAGACCTATTTTTCCTTAATTTAATGTTGTAAAGTATATTTATTTATAGTTTCATATTGAATTTTGAGCCCTCTTGTATTTATGGCCTTAATATCATAATTAATAGGCCCCTAAGACCCTATGTTGTGCATACCAAGACATATTTCAATAAAAATCTTGACAATATAATTAAATAAACTTAATTTATTAACACCCCAACACTTTTGCCTCCTAAAAAGGCCTTGTGGGACCCATTTGGCCTATTTTTAAGGATTTAAGCAAGAAATATGCATTTTAAGTTCAAATTTCATGAATGTTGGCCTGTGGGATCCGATAAATGGGATATTAGATGGATTTATTATATAAACAAGGTCTCAAATCATTATTTCATATAATCCTTGATAATATCAATTCAAACACTCAAGAGTTAAGCATTCCAAGACTTTACAAGATCATCAAGAGAGCATTCATGATCAATTCTAATGAATGCAAGGGAATATTTATTCATCAATTATTGCAACAATTCAAGATCCATAATAATATCAATATTATCAAGCATCAAGCATGTTGTTCAGATAGTGTTGTGATGTTGCATTCAAGATCAAGGATTAAGCATTGTTCTACAATTATTTCAAAATCTAGCTCTACATCCTTCATGGTCGTTTCATGTTAGATTGTAGATTTACAAGACATCATTCAAGGTATCATTGTTTGTGTTCCATGTTTCATGTTGCATGCCCTTATTTCAATGTCTCATAATTTGGTTTGATTACCTCAAATGGGATTGACCAAGGAAAACCACCATTTATAACAAATCAACAAGTTTTCCTCTCTACATGTGTGATTGTAGAACTAGGTATCTTAAAGCTTGAAGATCCCTTGGAGAATTTTTTTTGAGTTATCCCCTCTTTTTCAAGGTTTCTATCTTCACAAAAAATAATCTACAGGTCTAAAATCAAGGTTTCAAATTTGAAAATCAGTTTGGAAGGAAAGAAAAAAATTGGAGTATAGATATGAAATTTGAATTCTCAAAAAAGCAAAACAAGACTAATATGTCAAAGTTAGCATATGAGTCCCACTGAAACAAAAAAATTAGATTTTTGCAATTCCAGATACCCTTTTTCTAGAAACTTATTTCAAACCAGAAACCTTGATTTGAGATTCATATGCCTAGCTTACAGATGACTAAGGAAGAAAAAATTGCAGATTATCTTTTGAGAGTTGATGATATAGTGAATGCTATTAAGGGATATGGTGTAGATCTGAAAAAGAAGATGTTGTGCTGAAATTTCTTAGGTCCATGACAACTAAATATGATGCCAAATTTTCTATTATTGAAGAAGGAAGAGAAATTTATAAAATTACTCTTGATGAGGTGCATGGCACAATTATTGGATATGAGATGAGAATGCTAGGTGTTGAATCATCTAGGAGAGAAGCTACATATAAGGTTGTCAAGATAGAAAAAGATGAAGCTGATAAGAGAAATACATATGTTGTTATTGCATCTGATCTTGAATAAACTGACGAGGAAGAAGAAAAATTCATAAGAAGACCAAGGAGAGGATTTGGCAAGTATAAAGGTAACCTCCCTTTCAAATGTTTTAATTGTGGTAGAATAGGTCATTTTGCTTCAAAGTGTCCATATGGTAAATAAGATAGTTCCAAGAAAGAAGAGTATAGAAAAAAGAAGAAAATGGTTTATCCTAAAAGAAAGAACTTTGGGTAAGGTATGTGTAGGATCATCATGGAAAAAACAAGCCCTTAAGTGGAAAAAAATTCAGAAAAATTAGAGTCAGGAAACTTGACATAAAAATTTGAATAAGTTATCTATATTATTTCAAAAATATGTAAGAATAGAATCTACAACAAATTGAATGTAGTTTCTAAACTACTAGCTTTATTTTATTTTATTTTAAATCAATTTGAAATTTCAAT
>VDFB02281492.1:798420922-798470860 GCA_007258455.2 Sequoia sempervirens | reverse complement strand
CTTCTTCAAAATTCTCCTGCTCATGTGAGGTCTCACTAGGTTTAGGGCTTTCCTATAGAGGTGTACCAATCACAGGCTCAACTAGTCTTGATTTCTTGGGAGATCTCTCACATCTTCATTTGGCTACAGGATGAAAAATATGAATTTTCCTCTTTTTAGAACTTGGCCCTTTTCTTTCTACAAGATGTTTTTTCTCCTTCCTTTTCTCATTTCTACCCCTCTATTGTGCCCTAGTTTTCATGAGGGTTTCAAGTGGAACTTAATCATTAGAATCCAAGGAAGAGGAGCTTTCTTTTTTTGAGTGCTTTGTTTCAAAAGAACTGATTTCTATGGTTTCCTCTGCTATGGGAGGATTCATGCTTTAGCTAGCACTAGAGGTTGAAGCACTATAAATGGCTTCAATTGTGCTCACTCTCCTAGTAGAACTATGGGATTGAGGTATAGCCCTAGGTGGGAAATTCTTGACATTGACAAACTCTTCCCAGGTCATTCAAGATACATCATGTAGAGGCCTTTCAACTAGCATTTTAATCAAGAAATGGTGGGAAAAAAAATTATCGCTACGTTTTTGGGTCTTGGCTGCCATGGTTGAGAGAAGATTGTACAACACATTGGGCACATTCATCCTCCTTTTGTGCCTTATGTGATTTAAAATCTTGAAATGCATGGAATGCAAATTTGACTAGTGACCCTCACAAGTGATGCATTTGATAACATACATATCTATCTGCTTCCACAACTCAGGAAAAGATATTCTCTTTGCACTTTGTCTATCTATACTCAATGGAGGGTCATTTGGCTCTATGAATTCAGCCCTAGCTAACCCGACATCTCTGGAAGTAGGGTAATTTTCACCATCAGTAGGTAACCTTGTAAACTCTACAATTATTTCCTCTATTGCCACAGCTTCTAACCCTCTTACTGTGGCTTTTCCTTCTCAAAATGTCTGGGAAAATTCAAGGGAAATGCTTTCATCAAAATCATCCAACTTCAAAAAGTAAACTATCCATCCACAATTTTAAAATTTGCCTAGGAATTATGCATACTACAGTTAAATATCATGCACCATGGGTTCATTTAGAATTAACCCACCTTCCATTTTTTGCAATGAAACAAATGCTCAACAAATTCTTTTCCTACAACTCTCCTTCTAAAATCAATAACACTTCCCTGCAATGTTTAATGAATCTTAGGACCAACCTGTTAAATTTTTAGTGCCAGTGTCTACTGAATTTCCTTTTTGTTGGAATATGTGCCTCAATTCTTACTGACATGTAACTCCTACAGGGAAAATTCACTGTGACATTATTTGTGTCTGGCCAACTAACTGTTCTAAATCTTGTTGAAATGTCCATGTCGCTAAGACAGAGGTGATGCCTTGTCGAATGAAGTCTTTCACTATAACATAGAGCATTCACTATGACCTTTTGTCAATTGGAGACCTCTGGCCGACAGTATGTTCCTATCAGGTGTTAATGTGGATGTCAGAGTAGCTCAATTGCTCGAGGAGAAGTATCAGTGATTGGAGAATGTCTCACCGATAGCATATAGCTATTGGGGTAACTCAAGGGCATTGGGAAGATCTCCCAGTGACAAATGAAAGGTCACACCGATGGGAGTTTTCACTTGGTACCTTCGCGGTGACAAAAGACTTAAGTATGAAGTCTTGTAAAAGGGCACCTAGTCTCGCCGATGGGGATGCAACTGAAGTCATCGGTGTAGCTCTCGGTGCATGGTGAAACATCTTGGTGAAGTCAAATGTCTTGCCAACTCGGCAAGACATGGGCGCTCGGTATGTGGTCTTGGCAGGTGACTTAAGACCTCGGTATAAGGTATTGGCGAAGGTGAAGATGATAAGTCTCGCTGACTCTTCAATGCTTCGGTGTGACATGTTCGGCCGATGTAAGGTCTTAGCGAAAGACTTAAGTCTTGCCAACTCGGTAAGACTTGGACGAACTCGGTGTAAAGTCTCGGCGAAAGACAAATGTCTTGCCGAATATCAGGTGCTTTGGTGAAACTTGCGGAGACCTGTCGAATCATCTTGGCGAATGGAAAGTCTTGCCAATAGCAAAGTGGAAGTCACTATGACCTTGTGAGCATCGATATGAGTCTAGCCGATAAGAAATCTCTTGCCAATAGAAACACAATGGATGTCGATGGATTGAAAATGACTCATGGCGTTCAGTATATCATCTTGCAGACTATGAACCTATGTCAATAGCGATATGAAGACTTTGTGGCATCAGGGAGACACTGTTAGTGTCTCACCAATATGCCAAAAAAGTTGAACGCCCTTGACCAGTTTGACCATCCTATGTGGAGCCTCGTGGACCAATCCGAGGAAACGATTTCAAATGGGTGGCAGTTGGATTTTTTGCAATTGTTGCGATGCTGGAGCTAAACAACATGTAGGGAAAAATCAATTGCTTGAGAGGAAACTTTCTATGATGGGGTAATGGTGGATAAGGATGAAAAGAAGGAAAAAATCAAAATGTGATAAGATTTAAAGGATCGATTCTGATTTGAAATTACGATGAGTGAGATCGGATTGATGAGAGAATTTTTGTAATTGGATGAATAGTGAATGAAACTACTATGAACTAATACTAGAGAGTTGGATCTCTGATTGTATATGATTGTTGTTACTTTAATACAAAGATATTCAGATTGGTGTGGTGGGTTTTTTCCTGAAAGGGTTTCCCACGTAAATCTATTGTTCATTATCTTTGAGTATCTTCTTTGTTTCTGTAAATCTTTTATGTGTGTCTTAATTGGATTTTAATTAGAAAAATTAAAAGTACTGTCTACTTTCTTCCCTGTGGTTTTGACATTAGGAAAGTTGTTTCTGTACCATTTCTTTCCTTACAAGTGGTATTAGAGCCTGGCCAGTTGTGTTGTCCTTGTGAGTGGGTTGGGTTTTTTGTGTCAATCCTTTTCCAGTGGGAGTTTTGTAGAGTTCTATTAATTTAATTACAAATTAAGATGGCAAGCACATCCGGGAAGACGAAAATAGAGAAATTCAATGGTAGCAACTTTGAGTTGTGGAAACTCAAAATGGAAGATCTGTTAGTAGACCGAGATCTTTGGACTGGTGTGTCTGGAACAATGCCTCAAGGCATGAAGCAAGAGGATTGAGATCTTTCAGATAGAAATTCTAAGGGGCTGATAAGGCTTTGTTTGGCAGACTCTATTCTTTTGAACGTTTATGGAGAAAAGACTTCCTCTTCCTTGTGGAAAAGACTAGCATCCATTTATTAGGGCAAGTCCTTGGTGAACAAGTTGTTCTTGAGGAAGAAGTTGTGCTCTTTGAGAATGCAAGAGGGAGGATCTGTTGCATATCACTTAAATCCTTTCAACATGTTGATTACTCAATTAACATCTGTTGGTGTGAAGATTGAAGATGAAGATCGTTGCATGCTGCTGCTATGTTCTTTGCCAGATTCTTGGGATCATCTGGTGATGGCTATTGGGAGTACGACATCCACTTCCAAGATGGAAGATATTGTTGCTTCTTTGTTGTCGAAAGAGATGAGAAGAAAATATTTTGAGATGACAAAGGAGGCTCTGGTTGTCAGAGGTAGATTGAAGGAGAAAGGCAAGAAGAAGGAAAAAAAATCTAGATCAAAATCAAAGGGAGATCAAAGTCTCCTAGCAAGAAGTCCAAGGTGAAATGCTGGAATTGTAGGCAACCTAGTCATGTCTGAAAGGATTTCAAGGAGGATAAAAAGAAGAAGAAGAACTCTTCTATCAATGATTCTTCTTAGAGTGATGCAGACACCTTCATTATAGCTTTGGCTACACGAACATCTGATGATGTTTGGCTGATTGATTTTGGAGCATCTTTCCATGTGACATCTCATAGAGATTGGTTCACAAAGTATGAAGAATACAATGGTGGAAAGGTGTACTTGGCAAGTGATTCATGTTTGGAAATTCTTGGTCGTGGAAGAGTCAGAATTCAATTCCTTAATGGAAGAGTGAAGGGAATCAATGATGTGATGCTTATACGAGGTCTAGCTCATAATTTACTTTCTGTAAGTAAGCTAAATGATATCAGAGTGCATGTCACATTCTCTGGAAATGGCTGTAAGATGACTAGAGGCTCTATGGTACTGGCTAGGGGTGCTCAAATTGGTACCTTGTACAAGCTAGATGCACATGTTGTTCAATGCAATAGTGTCTCTGCAAAGTCACTAAAAGTTGCTCATGGAGAAAATAAGTAAAATTTTCCTGATGGACTAAATGCCATGGAAGTTAAAATTCCAGTAGAAAAGACTATGCTCTGGCATCATAGGCTAGGCCACATTGGTGAGAAATGTTTAAAAACCTTGAAAAATAAAAACCTGGTAGAAGGGCTTGAAGATTGTAACCTTGAGTTCGAATTTTGTGAACATTGCATATATGGTAAACAACACCATGTTTCATTTTATTTCAGTCCTCATAAATCTTCTGGTTTGCTTGATTATATTCATTTTGATCATTTTGGTCTAGTGAATGTTCCTTCTCTATCTAAATCAAGATACTATGTGTCATTTATTGATAATTATTTAAGAACATTTGTATATTTTCTGAAAAGTAAATCATAAGTGTTCAGTCAGTTTAAGGAATTTAAAAACCTTGTTGAAAATCAGACTGGTAGGAAAATAAAATGCTTAAGGACTGACAATGGCGGTGAGTTTTGTTTAGATGAATTCGAAAGGTACTATATAGATCATGGGATTAAAAGACATAAGACTACACCTTACATTCCATAGCAGAATGGAGTTGCTAAAAGGTTGAACAGGACAGTAGTGGAAAGAGCATGAAGTATGCTGAGTAGTTCTAGCTTGGAAGAGAAGTTCTGGGCTGAAGTAGTCTCTACAACATGTTACTTGGTAAATCGTTCTCCTAACTCTACTCTTGTTGAGAAGACACCTTTGGAAGCCCTCTCTGAGACATATTCGTGTCTTTGGTTGTCAGGCATATGCATATGTGCTACTTGAAAAAAAATCTAAGTTGGAAAACAAAGCTGTGAAGTGTATTTTTATTGGCTATAGTGCTAGCATAAAAGGATACAAGCTTTGGAACCTTGATACTGAGAAGGTTTTGTATAGTAGAAGGGTCACCTTTCGTGAGCTAAAAAATTCTACATTGGATCTGTAGTCAGAGAAGAAATCAGAAAATGAAAAGGATGTAGTAGGAATTCCTCTGACACTAGATAAGGACGAATTCAAAAAACAAAATGTACCTGATACTAAGGAGAGCTCAAGTAGTTCTGAAAGTTCTGAAGAAGATGAAGAACCACCTCAGTCTCAGCTTGTGAGGAGGTCAACTCGTGAAAGAAAGCAACCTGATAGGTATGAGTTTTCTTTAATAAATTCTACTTGTGCCTATGCTTTAATATCTAGCACTAATGAACTTAGGACTGTGAAAGAGGCATTTAAAATGTTTGATTCAAATTCTTGGTTGGAAGCCATGAATGAAGAAATGTCATCATTAGAAAAGAATGATACCTGGAGTTTGGTTCCATTGCCTAAAGGCAAAAAAGTTGTGGGCTACAAATGGATATTTAAAAAGAAAATTGGTCTGGATGGCAGTGTAGAAAAATATAAAGCAAGGCTGGTTGCAAAAGGTTATTCCCAGGTAGAGGAAATTGATTATGGAGAAATTTTTTCTCTTGTAGCTAAGCTGACATCTATTAGATTTCTTTTGTCACTTGCAGCAGCATATGACTTAGAAATTGAAAAGATGGATGTGAAGACAACGTTTCTTCATGGTGACCTTGAAGAAGAAATTTATATGTCCCAGCTAGAGCACTTTGTGGAAAAAGGTAAGGAAAGACTAGTTTGCAAGTTAAAGAAATTTTTGTATGGGTTAAAATAGTCTCCTCGAATGTGGTACCAGAAATTTGACACTTTTTTTTTCATTGGGATTTGTAAGATCAAAATGTGATCATTGTGTATATTACAAAGCTGAAAGTGATCAAGTCCTTATTATTGCCCTCTATGTTGATGATATGTTGTTCATAGGCAATAGTAAGCTAATGATTTCTGATCTTAAGTCTCAGTTGTCTGCAAAGTTCAAAATGAAAAATCTTGGTGCAGAAAGGTACATTCTGGGAATGGAAATAACTAGGGATAGGAAAAATAGAAAACTTTCGCTCAGTCAGAGTAAGTATATCATGACTATTCTAGAGAGATTTTGTATGACTGAGTGCAAGTAGCTAGTTGTTCCAGTTACACAGGGAATGAAGCTATCTATTGTGGATTCTCCAAAATCTCCTACTGAGATGGAGGACATGACTAGTGTACCTTATGCTAGTGCAGTTGGCAACCTTATGTATGCAATGGTCTATACAAGGCCAAACATTGCCCAAGCAATGGGAGTTCTTAGTCGGTTTATGGCTAATCCTGGAAGGACACATTGGGATGCTGTGAAGAGAGTGTTTAGATATCTGAAGGGTACTTCATACTATGCTCTGTGTTACCATGGGAACTTGGTTGAATCACAAAGGACTCTCAATATTCTAGGTTATGTGGACTCTGATTGGTCAGGGGACATTGACAACAAAAGATCCACCAGTGGATATGTTTTCATGATGAATGGTGGTGCAGTGAGTTGGATTCATAAATAGCAAGTGGCAAGATGTAATCACTTTGTCCACTACAGAGGCAGAGTACATGGCAGCTACACATGCCTATAAAGAAGCAATCTGGTTAAAAAATTTGTATTCTAACATTGGTTTTGATGCAGGAAAAATTACAATTTATATGACAGTTAGAGTGCTATATGTTTGGCAAAAAATCCTACTTTCCATGCTAGGATAAAACATATAGATGTACAGTATCATTTTGTATGGGATATGGTGGAGGATGGGAAGGTCTCTTTGGAGAAATTCGATACTCTGGAGAATGTTGTAGATGCATTGACGAAGCCTGTGAGCACAAAAAAATATAGGTGGTGTCCCAGTTTGATGGGCCTCTTGGCCCATGTTTTTTAGTAGTTTGATTATGCTCTAGAGGTGTCAGTAAGATCTTCGTCAAGTGGGAGCTTGTTGGAATATGTGCCTCAATTCTTACTGACATGTAACTCCTATAGGGAAAAGTCAATGTGACATTATTCATGTCTGGCCGATTAACTGTTTTGAATCTTGTTGAAATGTCCATGTTGCCAAGACAGAGGTGATGTCTTGCCGAATGAAGTCCATTACTATAACATAGAGCATTCATTGTGACCTTTTGTCGATTGGAGACCTCTCGCCAACAGTATGTTCCTATCAGGTATTAATGGAGATGTCAGAGTTGCTCAAGCGCTCAGGGAGAAGTCCCAGCGATTAGAGAATGTCTCACCGATAGCATATGGCTATCGGGGTAACTCAAGGGCATCAGAAAGATCTCCCAGCAACAAATGAAAGGTCACGCCGATGGGAGTTTTCACTAGGTGCTTTCACGGTGACAAAAGACTTTGGTATGAAGTCTTGGCAAAGGGTGCCTGGTCTCGCTAATGGGGATGCAACTGAAGTCATCGGTGTAGCTCTCAACGCACAGTGAAACATCTTGGTGAAGTCAAATGTCTTGTCGACTCGGCAAGACATGGGCACTCGGTATGTGGTCTTGGCAGGTGACTTAAGACCTTGGTATAAGGTCTTGGTAAAGGTGATAAGTCTTTCCAACTCTTCGATGCTTCGGTGTGACATGTTTGGTTGGTGTAAGGTCTTAGCGAAAGAATTAAGTCTTGCCGACTCAGTAAGACTTGGATAAACTCAGTGTAAAGTCTCGGTGAAAGACAAATGTCTTGCTAACTGTCAGGTGCTTCGATGAAACTTGCGAAGACCTGGCGAAACATATTGGTGAATGGAAAATGTTGCCCATAGCAAAGTGGAAGTCATTGTGACCTTGTGAGCATCAGTATGAGTCTAGCCGATAAGAAATCTCTTGCCAATAGAAACACAATGGATGCCAATGGATTCAGAACGAGTCATGGCATTCAGTATATCGTCTTGCAGACTATGAACCTATGCCGATAGCAATATGAAGACTTTGTTGCATCGAGGAGATAGTGTTAGTGTCTCACTGATATGCCAACAAAGTTGAATGCCCTTAACTAGTTTGACCATCCTATGTGGAGCCTTGTGGACCAATCTAAGGAAGTGATTTCAAATGGGTGGAATTTGGATTTTTTGCAACTGTTGCAACGCTGGAGCTGAACAACATGCAGGGAAAAATAAATTGCTCGAGAGGAAATTTTCTATGATGAGGTAATGGTGGATAAGGATGAACAAAAGGAAAAAATTAGAATGTGATAAGATTTAAAGGATCAATTCTGATTTGAAATTACGATGAGTGAGATCAGATTGATGAGAGCATTTCTATAACTGGATGAATAGTGAATGAAACTACTGTGAACTAATACCAAAGAGTTGTATCTCTGATTGTATGTAATTGTTGTTATTGTAATACAAGAGATTCAGCTTGGTGTGGTGGGTTTTTTCCCAAAAGGGTTTCCCACGTAAATTTGTTGTTCATTGTCTTTGAGTATCTTCTCTGTTTCTGCAAATCTTTCATGTGTGTCTTAATTGGATTTTAATTAGAAAAATTAAAAGTACTGTCTGCTTACTTCCCTGTGGTTTTGACGTTAGGAAAGTTGTTTTTGTACCATTGCTTTCCTTACACTTTTTTCTTGCAACTCAAGATTACGACAAGGAAATAATGAAAAGAAAAGGAGCGATAAAGGGAAATTATGATAGGAAGAAATGGTAGCTACAACTATTGTCACTTAACACATGCAAGCCATCCCTCCTTGGATTTCAAATTGGATCATTTTTAAATTTTTGATGTAACCTAATATGATTTGGCACATGGACAATAAAATATTTGCCTCATTTTCATTCCCCTCCTGCCAACCTAAATTTGGACGTGTGTCCACACAAGCAAGATGGGAGTAGTGATGTGATAGGGAATTATGAGATTTTATGCAAACATCTATATTAACGTATAGTGATTAAATTAATGTACTTAAAAATGATTAAAAATAGAAAATAATGCACACATAGTTAAGTGTGTGGAAGATTTTCTACAAAGATCACAGATAAAGCAAGGCTCACCTTGTTGAAAAATAAATTGAGCAATAAATGAAGATGAGGTGATGGAATGAAGTGAGGTGAAAGAGAGAGAAAGGTGGTGATGGATGGGTGGATGAGCGGTTGATGAATAAATAGTCTTCCACATAAGTGAAATTATTTATTATGGAAAGTACGTACCTCAATTAGGTTGAAGGAGGGACACTAGGTCCACTGCCTTCAACTACAGGAACCTATGAGTGCTAGGTGAATTACTACAGGAACTCTTCTCTAGAAGCTAACTTGTGGTATGATCTAAGGTGATGACCATTGAAAATTAATTTGAATCTAACAGGATCAATGGTGGTGAACTAAACAACTCCATTAGGAACTTAAACCTCAACAACTTCATAAAGTCCTGGCCACTTCATTTGTAATTTTTTTGCATTGTCCTGGTACCTTGAATCGTAGAGTAAGGCCCAATCTCCTGGTTTGAACTTGAACTTCTCCTTGATAAATTTGTCATGCCACTTGACTCTCTAATTTTGCACTACTTCCATATGTTGGAGGGCTTATCTTATCTCATAGAAGGCATTTAGCTGTATGATTCTTTCTCTTTGTGCTAAAAAAATATCCATCCAAAAATCTACTATAGTTTGCAAAGTCTTATGTTCAAATTTGTTTGGCATCAAATGGGGTAAAGCCTATAGCTATTTTTCATGTTTCCCTATAGGCTCAAACAACTTCTAGTAATTTATTTTCCCAATCCTTTCTATGAATAGCTACTATTTTAGTCAGAATGGCTTCAATTTCTCTGTTGGTCACCTCAACTTGGCCATTAGCCTGGGGGTGATAAGGAGTAGATTTTTTGTTCCTAATATTGTATTTATTCACTAGTATTGCAACAAGAGTTGATGTGAATTGTGGCCCTTGATCAGTCACTATTTCTCTTGGAACTCCATATCTTGTGAAAATCTCCTCATAAAGAAAATATGCAACCTTGTTATCTCTTGCATGTTTCATGACCTTACCTTCTACCCATTTAGTTACATAATTAGTGCATAGCAGCATATAAGACTTACCATTTGATGGAGGTTCAATTGATCCCACAAAATACAATCCCCACTTGTCAAAGGGAGTGATTACTATCTGAGGGAAAAGTGACATTTCATCAGATTTGGTTGGTCTTCCCATTCTTTGACATCTATCACATTTTCTGATATACCTTCCTACATCCTTGTGGAGTGTTGGCCAGTAATATCCTATGTTCAAAATCTTCATTGATGTCCTCTTGGCTACAAAGTGTCCTCTGGTTTGTTGTGACATGCATGCAAAATTTTATAAGTCTCATCTTCTCTCACACATCTTCCCATGACATGGTCAAGTCCAATATAAAACAAACATCCAACAATCCAAGAGAAAGAAAAATATTTTTCAATGAGTGCCCTTTTCTCTTTTGGAGAGAAGTGAGGAGGAATTCTATCTATAACCAAGTAATTAGCTATGTCAGCATACCTGGGTATTTGTACACTGAGAAAGAATAGATGCTCATAAGGAAAAGAGTCATCTATGGGCTCATTATCTTGTGATGTAGTTAGCCTTGAAAGAAAATCTACAAAAACATTAGCCTTCCCTGGCTTATCTACAATGGTTATATCAAACTCCTATATCAACAATAAAAATCTTTCCAATTTACTTGTGATCAAAGGTTTATTCATGAGATACCTAATTGTTGCATGATCAATGTGTACAAATATTTGGTAGCCTGTTATGTAATGTCTAAATTTGTCCATTGCATAGATTACTGCTAGCATCTCTTTCTTTCTCACTATTTAATTGAATTCAACTCCTTGCAAATTTTTGTTGACAAAATAAATAGCATTTTCAACAACTCCCTCTTTATGTCCTAAGACTGCTCCTATGGAATACTTTGATGCATCAGTGTGGATGTGGAAGGGAAGCTCCTAATTCAGTCCTTTGAGTACAGGAGCATGAGTCAAAGCTTCCTTCAAGTCATAAAATGCTTTGTCGCAATCTTCAGTCCACTAAAATTCAACATCTTTAATGAGAAGAGTATACAATGGTGTTGCTACCTTGCTGAAATCCTTGATAAATTGCCTATAATATCCTACACTACCCAAGAAAATCCTAACATCCTTTTGTTTTGCAGGTGTAGGTAGATATGTGATTACCTCAATTTTTGCAAGGTCTACTTGAATTCCTTTGTGAGAGATGTAGTGGCCAAGAACTACACCTTCTTGCATCATCATGAAACACTTTTCAGTATTTAAAGAATTTTTTTGATCCTCACATCTATATATAAATTTCTTGAGGTTCTCCAATTCTTGATCAAAATCAACACCATAAGTGGTGAATTCATCCATATAAATCTCCATGCAATCATGAGAAATGTGTGAGAAGATGCAATGACTTCCCTCTAGAAAGTTGTGAGTGCATTGCACAAGCCAAATGGGAGCACCGAATAGGCATAGGTCCTCCATGGATAGTAAATATGGTCTTCTCCTGGTCTTTTGGTGTAATTTAGATCTGGTTGTAACCAATGAATTCGTCTAGGAAAGAGAAATATTGCTTTCCTTCAAGTGTGTCTGAAACTTGATCAATGCAGGGTAAAGAAAAGCGATCCTTCTTGGTGGCAACATTAAGTTCCCTAGAATCAATTCAAATTGACCATTTCTCTCCTTTATTGGGCACAATCACTAATGCAGACACTCACTAACTACCTAAAATGGGGTATATAAATCCTACATCTAGTAATTTCTATATTTCTCCTTTCACAATCTCTCTTCTTGTAGGGCTGATTCTTCTTTGTGGTTACCTTATTGGACTGAAATCATCTCTGATATAAATTCTGTGGGTATAGATTTTATGATCTATTCCATTCATTTCATGATAATCCCATGCAAATTCATGTTGATGGGTCCTTAATAGGTTTGGCAATAATAGTTGTTTCTCTTCATTTAATTTACTATTGGCATTCAGGTATTTTCCTTCGGAAACTTGGATTTGTGTAATTAATTTTATCATGTTTTCTTCATTAATACATGATACCTTTAGTTCACATGATAGAAATGTATGGAACATACCTCTTGTTGTAGGGAGAGTGTGTGTAGGAATAGTAGTTATAGGAAAAGTGGTTGTAGGGAAAACATCTATAGGAAATTTTGTTGTAGGAAGAGTGGCTATAGGAAAAATGTCTCGAAGAACAGTGGTTGTAGGAAGAGAAGGTAGAAGTGTCTTGAATGAAGGAGAAGATGATGCTTCCTCCACTTCATAATGATTCTGAATGAGATTATCCAACACTTCATCCTCATCTTGGAGTTGCATGAAAGAGCTTCTTCCCAGCATCATAAGCTACACCATAGAACTAACATCCTTAGCCTCTTCACCAACTTGTGTCCAAATAGAATTATCTTCATCATGAGATGGTTGAGTAGGTGGATATAGAATAAATATTTTAGTGCTCCTCCCATCTGAAATGTTCATGTCACCAGAATGACATCCAATGTATGCATCTGTAGTTGCCAACCAATGCTTTCCAAGAATGATGGGGTACCCACCTAATGTAGCCTTAGGAGAAAGAATCATAAAGTTTGTTGGATATTCCCAAGAGTATAGAACTACAACAAGATCTTCCACTACACCATCAGGCTTGATAGTAGAGCTATTATTAAGCTGCAGGATAGTAGGAGTAGATCTCATATTTGCAATATTTAGTTGTTGTAGGATGTAATTGGTCATTACATTGATTGTTGCCCCTAAATCAATCAAAGCATTCTTCACTTGGATCTCGTTGATGACAACTGCGACCATAGGATATCCTAGGTCATTATAATTTGGAAGTCACTTTTCCCAACATGATATCGGCTAGTTAGCCCACCACATGAACTATGGTTGGGTCTTTCTTCTTTCTTTCTGGCTTCTTAATACAAGCTTCCTTGATGGATTTTTCATAGATTGGAACATATTTTATGACCTGAAATAGGGGTATCTTATCACATATATGCTTTAGCTGATCCAGGATATCAAAAGTGGTATCCTCCTTTTCTTCTTTCTTCTTGGCAACTTCCAATCTCTAAGGAAATTGTGGTTCTTGGTTGGTCTCTTTGAATTGGAATGGTTCATTATTTTTAGGTGTGTTTGGCTGAATGGGGTCATTCAAAGGCTCTTCCTCCTCTTCTACAGGAAGCTCAGTTATGATGGGCTTGGAAGGGCTTGGTAGAGTGGTTCTTGAATGTAGATGGATATCACTTAAACTCACAACATATGCAGGGAATTGATTTGAATCAGTAGAGTATACAGTTTGTTGTTGTGGTTTGTTATTAGGATTGGGTGTGGGATGAGTTGGTAGCTAAGTTGGTTTAGGTTCATTTGAGCTTGGATTAGCAGGTGGAGGCATTAGAGCAGGTTGCTGGGACTAAGAAGGTGGCTACATGTAATTAGTTTTTTAAGTAGGCCATTGTTGTCCCCCTCTCCATTGATTTGTTTGCTACAAATTTCCTAGAGGTGGTTGCCAGTGCCTTCAAAAAAATTTCCAATTCCCTTGAGGTTGCTACCACTAAGGTGGAGAACTCTGATTACTAGACCAAGCATTTGGAGGGTTACTCCAAGGTTTTGGTGGATATCCTCCATATCTGGGTGGATATTGGGGCTTCATTTGGTTACCAAATGAATAAGAGTTAAAATATGGCCCAACATAGGACAATGGATCTAGTGGCATACCTTGTCTTGGGTCTTGGAGCCCAAGGCTTCCTTTGTGAAACATAGTAGACTTGGTCTTCTTCAATATGAGTTGTCTTGAAGTCAGGTGAAATCTGATTGCTTTCCAAGTTAGCTACCATCTTACATCTATAGTTCTTCTTCTTTTGTTTGCAATGGGGGAAATACTCTGTCAACATCGTCTCTGGCTCCTCTTGATTCTTCTTGGCCTAGAGTATATCTAATTAAGTAGCTAGATTGTTGATAATGTATTGCTTGAAATATGCCAGTAGATGAGTGATCTACATTCTTGAAACTCCACTGGTGGTTGACTTACCCATGGAAGACTGATAAGCTTTCCCTTTCTTTGAAGCTCCCCTAGAATAATTCTGGCATATTTTCTTGATATCCTCCCAAGGAACTTGGGAGATATCTCCTCCTACCATGAGGTCCAATGCATCAATGTAGTTGTCATTGATTCCTCTCAGGAAAAAGAAACTTTTGTGAATCCTCATTAAGTGCATGGTGTGGATATTTTTGTAGGAAAAACACAAATCTTGCAATGTAGTCTTCTAGGCTCTCATCTTCCTTTTGTTGCATCTTGAAAATGTCCCCTCCTCTCATGTTACTACCCCTAAAATATTCCTTGTATTTCTCAAGGAATTTTGTCTTCATGTATTCCCAAGTTTCCACAGTATCTCTTCCTAGGCTCATGAACCATCTTAATGCAACTTCCTTTAGAGTGGTAGGAAATAAATTAATCCAATGGGCATCAATAGTATAATCATAACTTCTATAGAGTATGTCAAACTCAAATAAGAAGGTATTAGGATCTTTTGTCACAAGTCCATAAAACTTGGGGAGTGTTGAGGCAGGAATTTTCTTGATGTTGTCAACTTAATTTTTATGGTAAATGGGAAAAGGAAAAGTGGGTGGGTTAGGTCTATTCCCATTTGCATCACCCATGCTTTCTTGATGTGGTTCTAAACCAAGGGGGTTCTCAGGCTGATTTTGATCTTCAAAGGAGACTTCAGAACTAGTCAGATTAGGATATGCATCAGCAAAGGGGTGTGGATATTCTTCTTTTTCTTCTAGTAAATTCTGATATTCAACTAGTTATAATGGATTAGGATTGTTAGGAAAGAATCTCTCATAAGCGCTCCTTCTCCTTCCTCTATGTATGTGGTATTACTCACCATTGAAGTTAGCTCATATAAAGAATTGGTAACGAATAAGGGGGTCATTACTTCCTAATTGAGGATATACTAAGAACAACTTCATAAACACTACAACAAGAAACTAACAATGACTCCAAAAGACTCCCTAGTTTGACACCATCCCCGATAATAGCACTAAAAATGTTGGACTCCTACAATGATTTCATAACTCGGCCTTTACAGCCATAATTCAGAGATTAGACATCTAACCTAAATAGCTAATTTAATCATAATGAATGTGCATTCAAATTTTCAACCCATGGACATGAACTTGAAATGGGCTAGCATAGTATGTGCACTAGGAAATCCTAAGTAGCCATTCCTAATCTATAGCTAAGAAATACACACAATACTAGAAGTAAATTTCTTGAAAGGAAATAAAGAAAATTTTGAACACCAACCAAAAACTATGTCAAACTAAAATACAAAAAAGAATAAAAGATTTGAGCAAAAAATAGGAAACTACTCTGTCTACTTCCGTTGGAGGAATAGACAGAGAATGGACTTCTATTGGCTACAGGAACAGTCGGTGCTAGATTTCTAACTAAGTATTAAATAACAAGTAACACTAAACTAATGTTAAACTAATAAAACAAATTACTCACCAAGTGGCCCCCCTTGGATAAGTATCCTCTATACTAACAAGAACTTAGATGCTTGAACTCAAAAATTTATTTCATTCACTGTAAATCATGTATACAAAGAGTAATGTATCGAAATTGGAGTACAATATCAAATGATGTAGCCTCTTCCTCTCGCTCACTAATAAATTGACTAACTAGGAGGAAGGAGCATCAGATTATTATTTATGCTAAGAGATAAAAAAGGCAGTCAACTCCACAACTAGGAGGACGCTAATTAGGGAAAATAGGGAAAGTGGAGCAATGGCAGTTACACATGCATGGAATCTGGTCAAACATGCAAATCAAACACAAACTCAACACAAAAATAATGCCCATGCATGCTTGATCATTAAATTCCACTACAACAAGATGGTTATGCTTGACTGCATGGAGAATCTTCTACCTCCGGTTTTCTTTGACTTGGAGCGATTCCTTTGCTGGGAGTTTATGGTGCATGCTTAACAAGCAGTGTCTTCCTCAACTTAGCACATTAAATATGCATGGAAAGGTTAGTATGCATAATAACTACACATCTATAAACACCTTAAGAAACATGCAAATTCAATATAGATAGTTCACATATTATGCCAAATATCATTAAACCTTGCAGAGATAGGATAATATCCAATTTCAATGGTTTGAGGGAAACATTATACCAATACTAACACTTAAGCATTAAATTCCATGACATCTATGATAAAATAGAATATAGATTCTCCCAAAACTAGACCAAGAACTAGGCTCATCATTGTCAGATAGGGAGACCCCCTATCTCTGTTCCTTTTTCTTCTAATGCTGGAAGGTTTGAGCATATCCATCATATTGGCAAGGTATTCTCGTATTTGTAGAGGTATTTTTCATTAGGTCATTCCCTCTTTCAATCTCTCATCTCTTTGATACATGGTTATTTGGCCATGCAAATGTGGTTGAGGAAAAAATTATAATAAAAAATATTGTTTGATTACTCATTTTTTTGGCAAGATTTCAATAAAAAAGGATAAAATATTTTTTCTCAATGTCAATTTTTTGGTTCTAGGGATCACATTATAAATTTTTGGGGCTTTCAATGTGGTCTCCTTCCTTGCAAATATCTAGGCATTCCTTTTTGCTCAGGAAAGGAGAAACATGAATTCTAGGAAAAGATTATTGCCTTTGCCTCAAATTGAATCATACTTTGGAGATCCAAATAGCTCTCTTTCACAAGTAAACTAGTCATTTTCTCAAGGCTATTTTTCATTCTCTCCCAACCTATTTAATTTCAATATCAAAGCTCCCCAAAGGAAAGGGTCTTTCCTTACAAAAGGTATTTAGATATTTTTTATGGGCTTATAATGTTACTACAAAAAAAAATTGCCATTGGTGGCCTGGGAATCAATATACAAATCCAAATTGAAGGGTGAAGTGGGTTTGAGAGACCTTTTTCTACAAAATAAAGCTTTAGGTGATAAATTGGTTTAGAAGATATATTATAAGCCAGACACTAAATGGTGTTAGATAATGAGGCACAAATATATGGATTCCCTTGATAGACAAAGGATTTTTACTCAAAAGGATATTCCTTCTAGTTCAATTTTTTTGAATTATATATCATCTTGTAAATATTTCTTCTACCACATCTCTCTTGGTGATTAATAATGGGGAGAAGGCACTTTTCTAGGAGGATACATGGAATGGGCACACACCACTTAGATCTCTTGGTAATTGGGAATAGATTGAGATTCCTTTGATGATGAAGTCAATTTATGCGAGAAGAATAAGTTTCTCTAAAGAGATAGAGTTAATAATAAATGATGAAAAAGTTTTTAAAAGTTTTGATTAAATAAAAATAGAAATTTTATTTAAAAATGGGTAATTATCTCTCATTTAACTAAATAATAAATATTATTTAATTTAATAGATAAATAGAAAATAAATCATAATTAATTTAAGATGCGATAAATGATGATTAAAGATAATAAATGGTAAATATGATTATTAATAAATGGTTAATTAATTAATTAAAAAGGATTATGTGATGATAATTAGGGCTCAATAATTAGAGAAATAATCTTATTATCTACTGATTGGTGGAAAAATGGTGCTCTATGGTTTAGGACATGTAGAACAACAAGTTTCTCCTAATATCATTCAACACAAATCCTAGAGATTTATATCCAAGGATACGAATGGGTGAAAGAGATCTGCAATAGGGGTGTCCTGGGGTATGATCAATGACTAAAGAGGGGTTCACCACCAAACTAGGGTTTGGAAAGACTAATGAAATAGAAGACCTAATGTTTAAGCTTAGTGCAATGCAAAACTTCACTAAATGACATAGAAATTCATGTAAATTAGAATAGAAAGTTGAGAAACTAGAAGTGTGCACCTAGAAACTTGTAACAACTTGAATGAAGTCCCGAAATGCTGAAAATATTGAATTTAATTCTTATTGGGACTCATACACCATGCTGGGTGATTTAGTCCTAAATTAGGGTTTTTGGCCTCGAACAAAAATCTAGCAGAGATATGTCTAGAACTCCCAAAAACTATAAATTTCAGTATACTATGACTCATATGCTAGATGTGGCATATCAGTTTAGTTAGGAATTTTTGGAAATTCAAAGTTTGAATCTGCTCTTCAATCATTTCTTTGTCTTCATCACCTAATTTCCAAGTCTAAAACTCTAATTTGTAACCTGTAGATGTCTTTTTGTGGTTTCCTAAGGAAGGTGATAAATTTGACAACTTTGAGTTCTTAACTTTCTCCAAAGTTGCTCTTCAATATTTGTTCAACCTAGATCTACAAATCACATAGTAAAGAGAGGGGAAAATGTTGTTTTGTTAGTGGAAAGGGGTTTACCTTGGTCAAACCTCATTTTGGTCATCACACCTTGTAATGAAATGAGATGAAATGAAGGAATGATGAATGAACAACATGCAATGTTACAAGTCACCAAACGCTAGCAATAAAGTGTTACAAACATGTAGGAAGTGGCTCCAATGGATGTAGATCTTGAATCTTTCTTGAATGTTCTAGATCTTGAATTTAAAGCTTGCTTGAATCATGAAACCCTACATCACAATTGTTAGTTCAAAAATAAACATGATGCATGTGACTTTGACATGATGCTTGATAATTGAATAATGCTCCAAAACACTTGATAATTAGCTCTTGAAAACTCTTGAATGCTTTCATGAACTAAAATTCACTATAAGAAATGATCTCATGAAAGTCTTGGGTGAAAATGAGTGAAATAAGCTTGTATTTATAGTTGTTTATGCCAAATTTCCAAAAATTACAACACTACAAGATGACATTAGATCTAGGAGGATAAAATCCCACCAAGAATTTGAATTAAATTTGATTTTGGGCCACACAGGACTCATACATAGATAGAAGTGGTGTATGATTCCCATTAGGCTTAACAATGGGACATATTTTTCAAAAATGCTTAGATTCATGTGAAATCAGGATGGAGACCCCAAAAATTAGGTGGGACCCATATGCCCAAGGTGGCGTATGAGTCCCAAATCACTAAATCTCTAACACAACCTAAAAATACATGAATTATGATTGGATGTTTTTTTTGTCAGGATTATCCTTGGAAAGATGCATTAATTAAGGCTTGTGGATACAAAATAAGGACAATTAAAGTATAAAAAAGTCCAATTAATTAATGAAAACCCTAGATAAGTGTGAAAGTGTGGTACAACACTTTACAACACCTTAAATAAGGCAAGATTAAGCTCATTTAGTTCACAAGGGCCCAAGACCTAATGTGAATGTGTTAAACACATTACAACACTAACTCAAGGCCATGTTAGGGAGTACTTTTTCTATCATTACATTTAGCCCCCACTTTAGTGAGAGGAGGAAATTGCTTCAAAATCACACTAAAGTAGGCCAACACACATCAAGAGGGGTTCAAATGTACCAATGATAGTAAGGTAGGATGACAATGATCAAGAGGGTTGTTCAAGCCCTTAAGACCAAGGTCCTATGGAAAACCAACATAGGAACAAAATAACACACATGAAAAATGATATAAAGAGAAATAACAAGACATAATAATACACTACCAAAGACAAAGAGAGAGGAAAAAAAAAAAAGATGGGCGGATAGAGCGTCGATCGTTTGTCTAGCATGATGTTGATCAGATGGAGGTTGTTTGTCCAAAAATGTACGCTCACTCTGAGGCAACAAAACTTCAGGTTGTTGATTGGGTGAGTAATAAAAAAGGGTGAGACACATAAACACATGGCGGGTATGTGCTCTCACACACATAAGTGGCTATGGGAAGTCATGCCTAAGTTAAGCTCCCATCTAACAAAACCAAAGTTATATACCTCCTGATAACTTTGATAAGGCACCACACAACAAATGAATTTCGAGCTTCATGAGGCAAGCAAAGCTTTGCATGTTTGAAACTCGTGAACAATCAAGATGGCTCCATAGGAAAGTAAAGCATGTTATGCAAGGTGGCCATATAACCATAATTATAAATGCAACAATAGGGAACGTTCAAAGGAGTCTTGTTTAGTTCATGTAAGGTCTTAACTTAGGGAACATTGTGCCTAATGTCTCCAAGAGAGGACCAATCAAAGAATAGAATATTCACTTGACATAGGGGATGCAATGTGTCACATCAAGCCACCAAGAGGAATATAATATGATAAGAGAGATCACACTCTTGAAGAACATCACAACCAATGTCGCCACAAAGCAAAAGACACATGATGTGAAGTAAGAAGACTACACAATGAAACATGAAATGCAAAATAATAATGCCAATGTGTGCCCCCACTTTAAAAGAATTTCCAAACAACATACTATGAGCAATTACTTTAATGTAGCAAATGATAAATGCTAACAATAAATAAGACATGAGAGCTTATTTGGAAAGCCCTATGCCAAGTCTTATGTTTCCAAATAAAGCTATGTCATAAAAAGGACAAGGGATTTCCCCCAAAATTAAATTCCAAAAGCATGAGGGATCCATGGATTTTGGGTCAGTATGTTCTTGCTACAATGTTTACAAGAGAGCTCAAAATTGTCATCATTCCCAAAATACTCATAGAACTAGAAAAATGACACAAAAAGAGAGAAAGAAAAAAAAAATCGAGTCAACATGGAAGAGACATGAATGTCTCGACACCTCGCATCAACCCCAAAAGGAAAATACAATAAAAATGAAAAGATAACTTGGAAAAGCTTTTGGGTCAACATGCAAGAGACATGAATTTCTTGAAGCCTTGCATCATCCCCAAAAGGAAAACAAAAGACAAATGATAAAATGATTACAAAATATGGAGGAATGTAGGTAAAAATAGAGGAATGTCACAAAGAGAAAGAGATACATCAAACAAAACATCATGGTAGATCACATTACACACATGCAATTACATAAAAGAAAAATAAATATTGTAAAATACTAGTAAGGCACATGTGCATCAAACTATTAGTAGGTTGTTCGCATCCCAATCATGTTCATCGTATATAGAAGGTAGGAAACTAGTCAAAGGGACAATAGCAAGTGTCGAACTAGGGTCATTACCAAGTTCAATACTTTTCTTAGGAGGATTATTGTTTAATCTCATGGAAGAGGAAAATAATGTATTCAATTCATTATGCACCTCCTCATCAATTTTAGCAACTTCATCATCATCATCTAAGTTAATCACAATAGGAGGTCAAATGATAATATCTAAAGAAGGATTTAGCTCCTGTTGCAGTTGCAGTATAGGATCTTTTTGTTAAGGTGAGGGAGACTCATCGTGCATTGCTTTAGTCAGGTTTGGATCTTGATTTTCTTTCTTTTTTTCTTCATTTATCCTTTGAGCAATGGCACAATGTCTATGCCTATGCTCTCTAGCACTTCTATCTCTTTTATTACAACTTATAAGTTGTGTTTGTGTAGGATCAGGCTTATCAACCATTGGTTTTTTTTCTTCCCTAAGGGGAGGAATGGAAGGAACCATGGAAGGTTATTTGAGGGTGATCCCACAATACTGGTTTACAATTTTTGGACAAATTAGACAATGAATTGATTTTTTCTAACTAAATCTTCACTTTCGAGCACCTATAGCAGCTAAACCATGAGGAATTTGAAGATGATGTAAACTAATGATTTGTGACCTTTTGTCTGTAGATTCTAATTATTTTTCAAATTTTTTGATATCAAATTGCACTTATTTTTCCATCTCCTTTGAAAACTAGTATTTTTTAGTAAACACCAATTTTAAGGAGTGATGGTCAATGTATAACACAATTTTTTTTCCATGAAGGATAACATTCTATTTTTTTCAAATCTATATTTGTAACTATGATATCTAGTGCTTCCAATTTGTTTCATAGTGTTTTATTAAACATTTTTTCCTTAATCAAGTTTTGAAGTCAAACCAATTACAATTCAAACATAGGCGAACTATATAACACAATTTTTTTTGTATGTATCGAAATTCAATTTCTTTTTTTTTGTTGGATCAAGGACTTCAATATCTAGTGCACTCATAATTTTCAATTTTTTTTTGATAATCTTCTATTTTTCCACATGTGGAGAACATAGAGCTTGATTTTTGGTGAAAAACCTATATTCACAAGAAATAAAAAATAAATATAATAATTAAATTAAATTTATTGAAAAATATAGTTTTTTGGAAGCTTATAATAAGGAATACATAATTACAAAAAAATAAATTAAATGAATTCATTTGATCGCCCAAAAGGTAAATAAAAAGTGGTTTTTAATCAGCATTTTAATAGGTGTAAAGGAGATTTTGTAATATATATGGTTTAAAACTGGAGAGGTTCTATCCAAAGGGGTTTTATATAAGGTAGTTTGATAAAACCTTCTTCAATTGGAATGCTTTAATTGGAAATTTTTAAGGGTTAAATCATTATATTTTCTAAAAATATGTGATTTCAGTAAAAGTTAGAATCTCCCAGAAATTGTAAACCAACTTTGTGGGATCACCCTCAACCACTTTCTCTTTAGATTTGTAAACTTGTTTTCTATTAGTAAGTGTGGTGGAATTATTATTTTTATCTCTTTTTATTTTATAGGAGATGGGAAAAGGTTTTGTTTCAAGTGGATCTTGGTTGTTTGGAATGTCTTTAGGTTTGATCATGGTTTCATCAAGGATGGTGGGCTCAATCATAGGTTGAGTCATGTTTCTAAGGGATAGTTTTTCTATGAATTTTTCCTTGAGCTTTTGATAGGATTTGAAAAATAAATCTTCACAAGGTTTAATAGGTTTAATAGGCTTAGGCCAAAATAAATCTAGTGGAAAGTTCCCTCAAGAAGACAAAGGATTAAAGCCACTATGATGTAGAGTAAAGATTTCAATACCAAAGGGAAAATTGAAGCATTTATGCACAATCGAAGGGAAAACATTCATGGAGTGAATCCATGGATAGCCTAGCTTCACACAAACTTTTTCTAACTACGGGATGATGGAGAATGAGACATCTCATATTTTTGGTTCTATTTGTAAATGAAGGGTTCGATCCCATCATAGGGAAAGAAAAATTGTTATGTGTCTTGATCTATGATTTTGGTTTATCATATATTTCTTGATGGAGCTCATGAAAAATTAAGAATTTTTCAGTGACCACATTCTCTCCATAGATGAGATCTATTAATATCCCATTAATGGGCTTGTGATATATTCACCCAACTATATAAAGAGGACCATCAGGTGCATGTTTAAGTATATCTTGTGAGGAAAAAGTAATCTCAAGAGGATTCTTAGTTTGTACCTTATGAGGTGTGACCTCGATCAATCCCATCATATCATCCATAAGATTAGTATTTTATAGGATCTTGTTGAACAGTATCATTGTTGTCATCATCTATGTCAACATTCATCACATCATTCATTTTAGTTTCACTAGCTTTGATGAATGAAATATTATGATTAGGCATACGGTTGGTAAAGATTTGAAATTTTTTATTAGGAGGGGTGATAGAATTATTTCCTTGATCATTAACACCTCCAACTGAAATCCAACCAGAATCAATGAGGTCTTACACAAGATGTTTTAGATGCTTGCAATGTTCCATATTGTGTCAATTTTATTAGTGATAATGACAGTAATAATTTGGTCTATAGTTTGTAGGTAATGGTTTATTAGGATTGAGAGTCTTAATGGGAGGAAAAGTGATCATTTTTTTTTTCTAAGAGTTGTGATATTGTGTTATGAAGGGTATCGGGTAAGGGAGTAAATCAGCTTTTCAGGTCCCCATAGCTAAAGAGTATCGTCACTTTTACAACAACCACTTGGTTATTGACATGTTGAGTTGTTTATCAAGGGGGATTAAGTTGAAGGAAGCCTTTTGTTTTTTTTCTAAAGGTTGGTAATTGATCTAGCTTGTGGATATAGACTTCTCAAGATGGCTAGAGGTGGGTTTTGTGTCACAACTACTAACCGAGTTTTGATAATCATGAAGGGTAGTACACAAGTGTAGGAAGAAGGGAAATTTCATCATGGTAAGCTTATCTTGTATCTTACTTTGCACATTTTCTATGAACATCTTTTGGAGGTGAGGGTCAAGAATCGTTACATCAATTTGGGAATAAAGCGATTGGTAACGTGTGTAACAATGGAAATTGTACACCCTTGGAAATGGTACAATTTCACTTAATTTGGGAATAATTAATGATAAATTAGACTTAATATTTCCTTGATCTAGTGTTGTGATGTGTTTTACACATCCACATTATGTCTTGGGCCCTTTTAAAGCTAAATAAACTTAACTTTTCCTTAATTTAGTGTTATAAAGTTTATTTATTTACGTACCTTCACATTAAATTTAGGAGGCTTGTAAACTAAATGGACTTGATCTGGTGTTGTAATGTGTTGTACACTTTTACATTGGACTTGGGGCCCTTTTTAGCTAAATAGACCTATTTTTCCTTAATTTAATGTTGTAAAGTATATTTATTTATAGTTTCATATTGAATTTTGAGCCCTCTTGTATTTATGGCCTTAATATCATAATTAATAGGCCCCTAAGACCCTATGTTGTGCATACCAAGACATATTTCAATAAAAATCTTGACAATATAATTAAATAAACTTAATTTATTAACACCCCAACACTTTTGCCTCCTAAAAAGGCCTTGTGGGACCCATTTGGCCTATTTTTAAGGATTTAAGCAAGAAATATGCATTTTAAGTTCAAATTTCATGAATGTTGGCCTGTGGGATCCGATAAATGGGATATTAGATGGATTTATTATATAAACAAGGTCTCAAATCATTATTTCATATAATCCTTGATAATATCAATTCAAACACTCAAGAGTTAAGCATTCCAAGACTTTACAAGATCATCAAGAGAGCATTCATGATCAATTCTAATGAATGCAAGGGAATATTTATTCATCAATTATTGCAACAATTCAAGATCCATAATAATATCAATATTATCAAGCATCAAGCATGTTGTTCAGATAGTGTTGTGATGTTGCATTCAAGATCAAGGATTAAGCATTGTTCTACAATTATTTCAAAATCTAGCTCTACATCCTTCATGGTCGTTTCATGTTAGATTGTAGATTTACAAGACATCATTCAAGGTATCATTGTTTGTGTTCCATGTTTCATGTTGCATGCCCTTATTTCAATGTCTCATAATTTGGTTTGATTACCTCAAATGGGATTGACCAAGGAAAACCACCATTTATAACAAATCAACAAGTTTTCCTCTCTACATGTGTGATTGTAGAACTAGGTATCTTAAAGCTTGAAGATCCCTTGGAGAATTTTTTTTGAGTTATCCCCTCTTTTTCAAGGTTTCTATCTTCACAAAAAATAATCTACAGGTCTAAAATCAAGGTTTCAAATTTGAAAATCAGTTTGGAAGGAAAGAAAAAAATTGGAGTATAGATATGAAATTTGAATTCTCAAAAAAGCAAAACAAGACTAATATGTCAAAGTTAGCATATGAGTCCCACTGAAACAAAAAAATTAGATTTTTGCAATTCCAGATACCCTTTTTCTAGAAACTTATTTCAAACCAGAAACCTTGATTTGAGATTCATATGCCTAGCTTACAGATGACTAAGGAAGAAAAAATTGCAGATTATCTTTTGAGAGTTGATGATATAGTGAATGCTATTAAGGGATATGGTGTAGATCTGAAAAAGAAGATGTTGTGCTGAAATTTCTTAGGTCCATGACAACTAAATATGATGCCAAATTTTCTATTATTGAAGAAGGAAGAGAAATTTATAAAATTACTCTTGATGAGGTGCATGGCACAATTATTGGATATGAGATGAGAATGCTAGGTGTTGAATCATCTAGGAGAGAAGCTACATATAAGGTTGTCAAGATAGAAAAAGATGAAGCTGATAAGAGAAATACATATGTTGTTATTGCATCTGATCTTGAATAAACTGACGAGGAAGAAGAAAAATTCATAAGAAGACCAAGGAGAGGATTTGGCAAGTATAAAGGTAACCTCCCTTTCAAATGTTTTAATTGTGGTAGAATAGGTCATTTTGCTTCAAAGTGTCCATATGGTAAATAAGATAGTTCCAAGAAAGAAGAGTATAGAAAAAAGAAGAAAATGGTTTATCCTAAAAGAAAGAACTTTGGGTAAGGTATGTGTAGGATCATCATGGAAAAAACAAGCCCTTAAGTGGAAAAAAATTCAGAAAAATTAGAGTCAGGAAACTTGACATAAAAATTTGAATAAGTTATCTATATTATTTCAAAAATATGTAAGAATAGAATCTACAACAAATTGAATGTAGTTTCTAAACTACTAGCTTTATTTTATTTTATTTTAAATCAATTTGAAATTTCAATGTAGTAGTATTTAAATTTCAAGGAAAAAATAAGAAGTAGGTGTTTGTCTAACCAGCCTAACCACAATAAAATGATAATATTTTAGATATAAGTAGAGGACTCACATCTGGATGTGATGCATACTTTTTTGTAATTTTTTTCCAAGTAAATAATTAGTTATGAATTTTTTATTACAACTTTTAAAAAATATAAAAAATTGTATGTCTTACCACCTTAACTTGATAAAAAATTCATGAAATTTATTTTATTTTTAAATCCTAAAGTATACGAAGCATAGAATGTGACACATGTTTTGGATTGAAAAAATTTGATACTGTTTGAAAGCTATAGATGTTTTTCAATCACCCTATCAATCAAGACTTTAGTCGTAATTCAAATAGAAAATGAACAATAATTATTTATTAAATTCAAAGTAAATCTTAATTTATATTGGTGGAAATATGAGAATCTCCTTTAAAAACCCTTTTCGTTTCATCAATTTTGGGTAAAAAAAAGTTGTCAGCCACATACCCTACACATACCCATCATATCGCCACTTTTTGGCCCATCATGATCCTACACATACCTGAAAGAAGAAGAAGACTCTATGTATGAAGGAAGAATGTGAAGCATCTGATGCTAGTGATAGTTCAAAAGAGGATCAAGATCATTATCTTGTAATGAGAGAAGATAGAAGAGGGTTTTTATTTATGGCTAAAGAAACTAAGGATAAGGAAGATGCACAAATTGAAGATTCACTTAAAGAAGAAGAGGTAGTTGTTGATCTTGAAGGAGAATTAATTAGTTCTCTTGAAGACCTTGATGAGTTAAGAGATAAATATGATGATATTAAGAAGTAAAGTAAGAAACTAAAAAAGGATGCTCAAAAGGAGACTCACAGCGTAACTCAAGAACTTGAGGAATCTAATAAGATGATAGTTGGTTTGAAAGATCATGTAGAAGAACTCAAAAGAGTTGAAAATGTTATGAAATATAAATTGCAATTAGAGATGGATAGATGCTCAAAACTTGAGGCAGAAATAGTTTCCTTAAGAAAAGAATTGCAGAAAGCTAATGAGTAGATCAATAAAGGTCTAAAGTTAAATGGTGGTACCAATGTTCTAGATGAACTGCTAAGTACCGAAAAGCCATCTAGTAAAGAGAAATTAGGCTTGGGACTTGAAAAAGGAAAAAGTTCATTTATTGATGGTTTTGCAAAGCTCTATGAAAGATTCAAAGAAGAAGAAAAATCATTCCCCAATGGTGAAAAATATGACAAAGGAGAAGCCTTTGAAGATGAAAACAAGTTAACCACAGTTGAGAAATCTGTTAAAGAGGACTCAATTGAAGACAATAAAGTTAACTAGTTGATTCCTAATCAACAAAAGAAGAAGAAAAATAGTAAGAGAACAAACTATGATGGTTTCATAAGAGTACACTATCCAAGGAGACCTCGACAAAGAATATATCCACATCCAATCAAAGGAAACACCATGATTAGGTACTCATCATATTTTAATGGCTATTGCTATACTTGTAACAATTTGGTCATAGGGCTAGAGAGTGTAATGTGATTCCAAGGAGAAATAAAAATTTCATAAGTAAAAATACATTCATTCCTTTCATTGATATGAATGTAGTGTGTTTCAATTGTAATAATTTTGGCCATATAGCTAGAAATTGTAGAGAAAAATTTGTAAAGACTGAATGCTCATTTTGAGAAGAAAAACACACCTCCTAAAGATGAAAAGAAAATTGAGGTCCTTAATAAAAAGGAAGAAAAAGTTGAAAATAAACCCAAGGTATGGAAGAAGAAAAAGCATAATTCTACTCAGTATATGATTTCCCAAATAGTATTGCATGCAGGGTATGTGCAGGGTGTTGGCAAGAAGTTGAGTCCACCTTTTGGCCAAAAAGTGGAAGTGTTTTCCCTAATTTTCAAAATTTGACACATTTGACCTTAAAATTTGAAGCACTTAGAGATGGAATCTTCAAAAGTGTCACTAACTATAAAATGTATTACTCAAAGTCTAGTTTCCAAATATGTAATTTATTTCAATACCCAAATTGTACAAATTGAGTTTCAATAGGTGTTTCTAAAAACCACTGTTTAAAAGTCACTTTTTTTTACCATACCATGCACATGTACGACATCCATATTTTGACCTAAATTATCATATTTTTCTAAGTCCTTTTGGGAAAATATTTGTGACTCACTGAAGCTTGTTTTCAATATTCTTTTGTAATTTTTTATTGATTTTTTTTTGTTAAATTTTTATTAGGCATATTTGTTGTTTTGAAAAATCGTCATGTATGACACACATAAGATGACCTAAACTTATCTTTTTTTTTTTTTTTTAAAATTGAAAATAATTGTTTAAAGTTTTTTCTTGTGCAATTCATTCGTCAAAATATTATGTTGATCCAAAGTTATAAAAATAGTAAAAAACCCTGATATTTAAAGTTTATGGACCAGTTTCATCATAAATTAATTGAAAAATAGAAAAAATAATCCAATTGTAAAAAAAATTACATATTTGGAATCTGCATTGTCTCATCTAAAATGGGTTTTAATTTTGTCAAAAAATTCTGCAAAAAAAGTCATCAACCATATGTCCAAACTCAATATTTTTCTCTGACATTGTTAGGACCTTCAACTTGTAGGTCAAACCAGGTTGAAGGCCTAGGTTTGGATTCATTAGGACCTTCAACTTGTAGCTCAAACTAGGTTGAAGGCCTAGGTTTGGATTCACAATGCTTTTCCTAAATCAAAATACAAGGAAAAAACCTGACCACAAAGGAAATCCAATTTCAATTTTTTAGAAACTTGACCATTTATAAGGAAACGTGATCCTATTCCTTTAGTAACAGTCCCCACATTTAATATTGGGAACATGATAAATAAATATCATTAAAAACTAGGATCCCAATTTTTATAAATTGAGATCTCCTTTTGCACTAATCGGGATTTTGTTTCGTGTTCATCAATTTAGGACACTTCAACAAATGGGATCCCAATTTTCAAAAGGTGGGATCTCGTTTGATATATGGTCTTGGGATCCCAAAGCTAAACAGGATCCCGATTCCCATTTTTAAAAATTGGGATCCTGTTTTTGAAATGCCGATTTCTTTTTTTTTGCTAAGGAAAAAACTTCTACATTTCATGGACTCAACTTTGTGCACTTACACTATAGGATCATCATTGAAAAAATGGGCCCTTAACTAGCTTAATTTGTAGTGCAAATTGAATCTAGTTTCTAAAATACTAGGTTTATTTAAAAAAAATAAATCTATTTGGTGAAAATTTGAAATTTCAATGCAATAGTACTTAAATTTCAGGGAAAAATAAAAGAAGTAGGTGTCTTTCTGACCACCCTAACCACAATAAAATTATAATATTTTTTTATAATATTTTATATATAAGTAGAGGACTCATGTCCCAATGTGGTGCATATTTTTTTGTAATTTTTTTCTGATTAAATAATTAATTATAATTTTTTTGTTGCAACTTTTAAAAAGTATAAAAAATTGTATGTCTAACCACCTTAACTTAGTCAAAACTTTATGATTTTTTTTTTTTAATCCTATAGTATGTGAAGCATAGAATGTGACGTGTATTTCGTATTAAAAAAATGTGATACCATTTGAAAGCTATAGATGTTTTTCAATCAATCTATCAATCAGGAATTTAGTCATAATTCAAATAGAAAATGGATAATAATTATTTATTAAATTTAAAGTAAAGCATAATTTATATTGGTGGAAAGTTGAAAATCTCCTTTAAAAACCCTTTTTATTGTTTCATCAATTTTGGGTAAAAACAAAGTCGCCAGCCACATACCCTACACATACCCATCATATCACGACTTTTTGTCCCATCATGATCTTGCACATGCCCTAAAAAGGAACAAGATCTATGGATAATTAATAATGGTTGCTCGAAGCACATGACTGGAGATAAAAATAAATTCATTAACCTTGAAATGAGAAAAGGAGGTTCAGTAATCCTAGGTGATTATATTGTTGTTAAAGTTCATGGTAAAGGAATTTTGAACATAGATGGGAAGAAAAAAACTAAAGGTGTGCTCTATGTGGAAGGTATAAAACATAATCTTCTTAGTGTCAGCCAAATGTGTGATAATGGATACAAAGTTGTATTTGATTCTGAAGGTTGCAAGATAAGAATGAATGGTAAAACAATTGCTCAAGAGATAAGGACTGATAGTAATCTATATAATCCATGTGAAGTTGAAGGCCAAACATGTCTAATTATCCAAGTAAATGAGAGTTGGCTATGGAATAAAAGACTAAAAAATGTAAACTTTGACAACTTGGTAAAGATAAGTTCAAAAGGATTAGTTAGAAATATTCCTAAGATTGCAAAGCCTAATAATATCATCTGCCAAGGATGTCAACAAGGAAAGCAAATGAAGTTTAAGTTTCCTATAAAGAATTATTCAACAATAAAACCCTTAGAGATAATTCATACTGACCTATGTGGTCCAATGAGAACAAGGGTGTTTCAAGGAGAAAGATACTTCATATTATTGATTCATGATTATACTGAAATGGCATCGGTCACGTTTTTAAAGGGGAAGACTGAAGCATTTAAAAAATTTAAAATCTATAAGAAGCTTGTAGAAAATGAGATTGGGAGAAGAATCAAATGTCTCAGATCAAACAAAGGTGGATAATTTATATCAAGTGAATTCATGGAATATTGTGAAGATCATGGAATCAAACACTAGTATTCAACCCCAAGAGCACCACAACAAAATAGTGTGGTAGAGACAAGAAACTGGATTGTGAAGGAGATGGCTAGATCCATGTTGAATGAGGCAAAATTCATAGATACATTTTGGAAAGAAGCAGTACAAATTGTTGTATACATTCAAAACAAAGCTCACATTATATTTAACAGTAGTAGAACACCATATGAATTATGGTTTGGTAGGCCTACATCAATCAAGCATTTCAGAGTATTTGGCAACAAATGCTATATCAAAAGAGAAGTTGAAGATCTAGGAAGCTTTGAGTCAAGATGTGATGAAGGAATATTTTTTAGGGTATTCCAATCAAAGAAAAGCATATAAATGTTACAAGAGATTGCATAAAATTATAGAGAGTGTAAATGTCAGGGTTGATGAAAGTCAACTCAAGTCTAGTAGAAATAATCTTGAAAAGGAATTAGATGATGCAGATATAGGTGCATTAGAAGAAGAAGAAGAACATGAAGAAGAGAATGAGCAAGAGGTTGAGAATGCTCCTGCAAAATATGTGCAAAAATATCATCTTGTAGATCAAATAATTGGTGACAAGAATGAAGGTGTGCAAACTAGAAGAAGGCTTGCAAAGAACAAGGAACAAGTGAACTTTTCTCTCTTATTTGAGATTGAGCCAAAAAGCTTTGATGAAGCCAGTAAAGAAGAAAGTTGGATAAAAGCAATGGAAGAGGGACTCAATTAGATTGAAAATAACAAAACATGGGAATTGGTTCCTAGACCATCGAGAAATAATATAATAGGCACCAAATGGGTATTCAAAAATAAACTGAATGAAGATGGAGCAGTTGTTAGGAACAAAGAAAGGTTACTATGCAAAGTATATATGCTCAATTAGAAGGTATTGATTTTGAAGAAAAATTTCATCTAGTTGCAAGATTAGAATCTATTAGGATGTTTCTTGCATTTTCTATGTATAAAGGATTTAAAGTATATCAATGGATGTAAAATCTATGTTTCCAAATAGAAACCTTGAAGAGAAAGTATAAATTGAGAAGTCAAAAGGCTTTCAGCTATCAAAAGATGATGATTATGTTTGTAAATTGAGAAAAGCATTGTATGGTTTGAACCAAGCCCTAAGGGCTTGGTATTCAAGGCTGGCTTAGTACCTATAACAACAAGGATTCAAGAAAGGATGTGAAAATAGCAATTTGTATTTCAAATTTGAAGGTGAGCACATGATTGTTGTGGCAGTATACATATATGGCATTATATTCAATGGAAGACATGATAAAATGTGTAATATATTTTCTACTCACATGCAAGATGAGTTTGAAATTTCTATGTTAGGAGAACTCAAAATTTTTCTTGGTTTACAAATTATGCAAACTGATAAAGGTATATTTATATAACAAACCAAGTATGGAAAAAAATGCTTACAATTTTTGGCATGGAGGATTGTAAACTAGTTAGTACTCCCATGATTACAGTGTGTAAGTTGAGTAAATCAAATGAGTCACCTGATGAAAATCAGACTTTTTATAGATCAATGATAAAAAGTTTGTTATATCTAACTACATTTAGGCCTGATTTGATGCAAGCAATTCGTATGGTAGCTAGATTTCAGGTAGCACCAAAAGAATTGCATGTCATTGTAGTGAAAAGAATCTTTAGATACATCAAAAGCACTATTGACTATTGTTTATGGTACCTCAAAGGAAAGATTTCACTTTAACAACATACAAAGATGTAGATTGGGTAGGATGTGTGGATGATAGAGAGAGTACTAGTGGAGGAGCTTTCTTTTTGGGAAATAGACTAGTTTCTTGGATGAGTAAAAAAAAAGAGTCTATCACTCTTTCTACAGTAGAAGCAAAATATTTTTCAGCAATTGCGGGTTGTACTCAAGTCCTTTGGATGAAGTAGATATTAAAGGACATCAACATCTAGAGTACAATGAGCCTATCACAAATCTTTGTGACAATTCAAGTGCCATTAATATCTCAAATAATCTAGTGATGCACTCTAGAACAAATCATATATCAATCAAGTATCACTTCATTAGAGAAAAGGTTACATATAAGGAAGTCAGAATGGAGTATGTTCCTACCAAGGAACAAGTGGTTGATATATTTATAAAGCCTCTTCCCAAGGAACAATTTGAATATCTAAGGAAAAAATTGGGATTTATTGCTACCACATCATATCACTAGTCTCTAGTGATGGAGCATATTTTCAGGGGGATTTTCCTCTATGTTTCAATCATCCCTAGAGATAGATAGACGAAATCAAGTTAGGTATCAGTGGTTTTACAAATTTCTAAAAATTTGATGGTTGTATCATTCCACATTCCCATTTTTCTTTCAATTATCTTTCAAATGGAGAGTAATGTGTTGGGGGGATTCTACCCTTTTCCATTGATGTCAAAGGGGGAGAAAGATTGCAAATTCTCAAGTATCTAAGATAGGGGGAGAAATTTGAGCAAAGGAGATGTGAGATCATATGACAATGAAAAGGGACAATAGGGTAAAAGCGCAAAGTTGTGTCACACTTTCAACCAACTTATTAGTACAACTAAATTTAAGTATTTCTAACTAAAAATCAATTTTGGTCAAACATATGATCTAGTAAGATTCATTCTAGCTAAGTTAGATACTTCAACAACTTTTTCAAGTAAAATTGTTGGCTAAAAATATATGGAGCACCACTTTGTGTCCAATTTACCAAAAAATTTAAATTATTTGAAAAACTTGAAGTTTCAATAACTCCTATTGGTGCAAATAACATTTAAAAAAAATAAATTAAAATACCCTTTTGTAGAGATCCATAAGTGTAGTTTTCAAAAATATATTTATTTTAATAGTTTAATTATTATTTATATTTTATTTATTATTTTTTACTAAAAGTGGGTTATCAACACTAAATATTAGATTGATTACTATGGCGAAGAAAATACTAAAACTTACTTTAAAAAATAAAAAAATATGATACACTAGATAAATGAATCTATTTGAAGATGGTATAATTTTTTTCCATATTAGATAAATATTTAATATGAAATTTGGCGTTCGATGGAAACAACTATTTTTTGATTCACACACATTTTAGTATTTATAAAAAATATATATTTATCAATATTGGAAAAAAATATATCCATGCACTAAAGTTTCAAGTTATAAATACACAAAAAAATTAAAGAAAAAAAAAAGTTACTATAAAAGGTTTGACATCTCATGCAACATCTTCTTCTAGCATTTTATCAACAACTAAATTATATTGTTAATTTATTAAAAAGATAGTTTAATTTTTTTTTAAGAAAATACAAACATAAAATATACTAGTTCTAAATACATATTTTACTAGTTTACATCATTTCAAAATTCAAAACACATATGCCACTTTTTAGTGATTCAAGTTTAAAAGTTGGATCAGTGTTGGTCATTTCCTTTATAAAGTGTGACACAACTTTGTTCTTTTACCCAAAAAGTTGAGCATGGACCTTTTCCACAATGACAAGGGAAAACAAGTTGAGCATGGATTTTTTCCATCAATGTTAAAGGGGGATATTGTTGGCATATAGTTGTCATTGATGTCAAAAGTATAAATCATGCAAGGAAGATGAGTGTGAAGAATAGTGGATTTGGCGGCAAATTAGGTACCAAATTCGATATGGTTTTTTTTGAGAGAATTCTACTGATGTGCTTTGTAGGTTGAGAGAGAGGCAAAGGAGAAGAAATGTCATTAATTACAATAATAAAGGATTGAGATATGCCCATATTACAATCGTCAAATCACATTAAATAGTGTCCTTTTCATATAAAATACAAAGCAAGTGCCAAATAGATAATCCACTCAAAAATGATGCCAAAAGAGACTTTCACCACGCTGCTGCCAAACCAATAGAACACACTTGTGGGACTAGTAAGTCACTACTCAATTGCACGTCAAGCAGTAAGGAGAAATGGTATAGAGGTAGACACCACACAACCACACACCATAGTTGGAGGAGATGTGGGATAGTGGTAGACACCACACCACCACACGAGATTGAAAGAGGAGACGTGGGTCTGTGAGGAATGTTGTAGATTATCCCTTCTTGATTGGATGATGGTCATTAAAAAGTGTAGTGAGACCAGATAGTGGAAGATGAAATGTGCACAACAATGAGTGACAACAATTGAATGTAGAAGATATGATAGTACTCATAGTGAATCCACCGGGACCCAATATGCTAACAAATTGTGACAAAGATGAACAGGTGGAAAAGAATGATTTCTCAATATGCTAATTCGCATATTTGGCAATGATGTGGATGAAAAATGGCAACAGATTGCATACCTAGCAAGGTTTGTGTGGGCCTCTTGTTTGAGCTTGTGAGATGTGCAAATTTTGGACACGTGTCTTGGTGGACCCCATGTATGAAAAGTGATGTATAAAGAGATCTACGATGCATATTATTTAGTGATTGATCCAATGGTGTAAGATAGTTAGTGAAGATTGATGATGGACATTTAACAAACTATTTATCAGATGGTTGTGTTTTAAAGTTGTGTCAATGTATGGAAAGTGTAGGATCATGGTACAAAGTCAGAAGATTGATAGCCTAGATTTAAATGCAGTAATAAAAAATGGTTAACTCAGTGTTCAGGTTTTCAATTGGTAATTGACACATATGAAGAATTAATTCATCCAACTATACCCAGTGACCAATGTGAATGAGATTTGATGCATAGAATGGTGGTACATATTGGAGAGGTGATCGTTGAGACAAAAATCTCTAGATCAAATCTAATAATCAGAAGAACACATTGAATGCACATTTGGATTTTTGGGTTTGGAAAAGAGAATGAAGGGAAATTCTCTATAACTGAATTAATTGTTGTATGGATCGATGCACAGGTATGGTGATATTTGATAAACCTTATTATATATCTTAATGATGGTGTGTGGCTCAATGAACTGGTAGCTTGTTGGTGAAGCTAACAAATAAGGGAAACCCTAATATGATGCTAGGATTGATCTAGACAACGAAGTGGATCTTGAGGGTAATTGCATATTGGTGAAAAGAAAGACAATCAAGCATTGTTGAAGAGTTGAAGTGTGTTGTAGAAGGAGAGTTAGAAGGCTACAAGTGCACTATGTGTTGAAAAGAGAGAAGTACAATTGAGAATGTTGTAGAGAAGCAAGTGTAGAAAAAAGGAGAGTGTAGAGTAGAGGAGAGTGTTGAACAGAGAGATGTACAACTGAGAATATGGTAGAGAAGGAAGTGAAGAGTAGAGGAGAGTGAAGAACAGAAGCATGTGTTCCTAAAAGTGCAACTACAACAATAGAGTGTAAGTTGCATTAAGAGCAACATGGTATTGTATGTATTTATGCATCTCAGGTTTATGTTGAACCACTTATATGCATATTTAAACTTGTAATTTTGCAAGAGGTTGTAGCCTCCATTTGCACTAATTTGTAGCTTAGATCAGGGTTTTGTAGCATCCCTAAAGCTATTTCTTCTAAAATATGGATTTGAAGCTTCCTTGTGATTGTAGCCCTTAAAACTTGTAACTAAACTTTGATGCTTGTGAGGCTAGATTAGGATAGTAGATCCTAGCAACATTTCTCACCATATTTTTTCCCATCTTGGGTTTTCCATGTATATCCAATGTTATTTGTTGATCTCTCTTGTGCTTGTGGTCATTATATTTGTTCATGTTTCAATCTACACACCTGAGTTTAGGATTGAATCTACAAAATTCTTTAAGAACCAAATTTTTTAATATCTACTAATTCACCCCCCTCTCAGTAGATCATTGTGTTCTAACAATTGTAGGCATCTAAACCTTAGCAAGATGTGAAAGATGATTTTCTTGGTAATTTTTTTTTTTTTTTTAATTGTTGTTTATGGTTTTTTTTCTTTCTTCCAAACTAAGATA
The DNA here is from genome assembly GCA_007258455.2 of Sequoia sempervirens. Classification (NCBI taxonomy): domain Eukaryota; kingdom Viridiplantae; phylum Streptophyta; class Pinopsida; order Cupressales; family Cupressaceae; genus Sequoia; species Sequoia sempervirens. The sequence goes on along the minus strand of VDFB02281492.1, from coordinate 798,433,845 downwards.
TATATCACAAGTGGTAATTATACAGTGTTATTTTATGTTATGTTTAACTAGTGGGTTAAAGTAGAGAGAAATTATAGCTTATTTTGATAGTCAAAATTATGATATGCCTAGTTAAGAACATAATTTTTCATTTTATAACTTTAAAGCATATAGATGCCAAACATCATTTTGGGAGAGATATGACCATGTCTGGTAGGGTGAATCTAGAAAATATAGGCATTATTTTAATTTTTAGATGCACTATTTAAGCCCATGAACACAAATAATTTGAGATAGTGTTTGAGGACTATTGCCTCTTAGCCCATACCAATTAGATTCTAGTGGTAGTGTTCCCATTTTATCTCTTGTAATATATTTTACATGTGAGGTAGTTTTGGAATTAAGGTTTCTACACCTTCTCAAGTTCCTAGGATTATTCATTGATTATTTTGATATATTTTCATAATTAGTTCTAATTTTTCATATTTTATTAATTTAATTATCTTCATATGAAAATGGAGAGTGTAAATATTATGAGGCATCATTTTCCATGTGTTAGTTTCCTATAAGGTGTTGTAAGAATTATTTTATTTAGATTTGGGATTCCTTCTTTGGTGATATCCTATGACAACCTATGATAGATTATTATGACATGTAAGAGCCAAAAATAGAGATGTAAAGATACCAATATCACTCCCTATAATACCTATGGGGATATTTTATTATGTGTTAATGACGTACCTAGTAAGCATAGAGTTCACTATTATAATTGTAGAATTTGAGTAACTTATCTCTATTGGTAATATTTTATGTTACCTTTTATACACTAGAATTTTCGGTAACCACATATTGAGAGTAGTGAAGAAATTTGCTTAAGAATTGAATAATGTGAATAAAAATCATCACCATAACATTAATGTTTTTTTCTTTAAAAATGTTATAGTTTGTTTGTATGAAAATTTGTGACAATGGAAATGAGGAGTGAAATGATGAATTTATTAACTTCCAAAAATTAGGTGGATAGTCGATCAAATTAATTCATTTAAAATTTATGTTTTGTAAGTATGTAGCCCTTATTATAAGCTTTCCAAAAAGTATAATTGTAAATATGTTCAATTTGATTATTATATTTGTAGTGTAGAAAAATGCCATCCTTTAAATTTTCATAGTTAATTTGGGAATGATAAACATTAAAATGCACCTAATGTGGCCTTGATTTAGTGTTGTAATGTGTTTTAAACATTCAAATTAAATTTAGAGCTCTTTTAAGCTAAATAGACCTAATTTTCCCTTAATTTAGTGTTGTAAATTGTATTTATTTACACATTCACATTGATTTTTGGGCCCTCTTACATTTATGACCTTCATAACATCATTAATAGGCCTCTAAGACCTTTTATTATGCATCGTGAGACTTATTTCAATTGAGATCATAATATAGTCATCAAATACACTTAATATCTTAACTCCCCAACATTCCTTTGCCTGAAAAATCCCTAGTGGGACCCATAAACCACCTTGGGCATATGATTCCCACCCAAATGGGACTTATATGCCACAAGTGGTTATGAGTCCCAATTGACCCCTTTTTAGTGTTTTGAGTGAGAAATTAGGATTTGGATTCAGATTTCATTAATGCCAACATTTGAGATCTAATAAACAGTAAATTAGATGAAGTTCCTATATAAAAAAGGTTTCAAATCATTATTTAACCTAAGGATTTATAATATCGACTTAAGAAATCAAGATTCAAGCATCTTCAGGCTTCATAAGACCATCATAATGTATTCAAGAGAATTCCTAAGGCATTCAAGGGTAGATTTATTCACCATCTATTGTAGAAAGTCAAGATCCATAATCATGTCAAAGGCACAATGCATAAAGCATGTTTTTGAGATAGTGTTGTGATATAGTATTCATCATCCAAGTTAGGCATTGTTTCATATCAAATTTAAGATCAAAATCTACATTCTACATGGGAACTTCATGTTGGGTTGCTAACTTACATTTCAAGACATCATTCAAGGTATTATTATTATGTTTCATGTTTCATTGTTTCATCATAAGGTTTAATTACCTAAATGGGGTTTGACCAATGCAAACCCCTATTTCCTAACAATCAAGTTTTTTTCTCTCTCTACATGTGTGATTCTAGATTTAGGTGTTTTAGATCTTGAAGATCCTTTGAAGACTAAGTTGCAATATTGAAGAAAGTTTTCAAGGTTGTAAGAAGGACCTGTCATCTTCACAAAAATTCACCTGTAGAGTAGAGTTCAATGTTTCAGACTCGGAGGTTTGACAAGAGGAAAGCTACAGTAAATCACTAGAGAATACTAGAATTTCAGCCAAACCCTAATATTGGGAGTAAATCACCACTTGTGGCATATGAGTCCTAGTATTTCCTTTTTCCAAATTTCAAGAGATCCAACTTAGCTACTAAAAGATACTAGTTTCTACACAAAAACCCTAGTATGGGACTAAAAGACCCAGATTGGTGTATGAGTCTCAATTAGCATCTAGTAGAAAAGTTTTAGGGTTTTGGGGTTTGTTTTGACGATACCTTTCCTCTAGGCACCTTTTTGTTCATTCTCTATTTGTCATTCTATATTTTAGTTTCATACTCTATGTCATATAGTTAGGTTTTCACATTGCATTCATCTCTTTCTTTCCAAGCCCTAACTTTGTGGTGAACCACCTTTAGCCTTTAATCACACCCTAGGACACCTTATTGCAGATCTCTTTCCCCCATTCCATCCTTAGATTGAGATATCTAAGGTTTCCTTGAATGAAATTTAGAGAAAATTGGTTGTTCTATCCCTTAAAACATAGGACAACAATTTTTGATGTTTCATTTTGGTGAACCTAGCCTTTAGAACACCTTATTTCCTTATTTGGAGTTCATCATAATCCTAGATCTACCTTTCATTAAATTTTCATTATGTTTTTCATTAGATAATTTGCATCTAGGGTTTCTAAATCTTGCATTAGTGAAAGAGCATATAGGTTGCATTTTTGCATCTTAGATCATTCAATTTCATTAAAATTCTATAATTTTAAACAGTAAAATCAACATACAAGCTAGCAACCTTAGAATCAACTCAAAGTTTATTTAATTCATTGTAAAAACCCTAATTGGGACTCATTTTCCCCTCTCTATGATTTAGTCCCAGGCTATGTGTAGGATCATCGTGGAAAAAACAAACCCTTAAGTGGCAAAAAAATTAGAAAAATCAAAGTTAGGCAACTTGATGCAAAAATTTAAATAAGTTATCTATATTATTTCAAAAATATGTAAGAATCTAGAATCTGTAGCAAATTGAATGTAGTTTCTAAACTACTAGGTTTTTTTTTTAAAAAAAAAATCTATTTGGTGAAAATTTGAAATTTAAACGCAATAGTACATAAATTTTAGGGAAAAAATAAGAAGTAGTTGTCTGTCTAACCATCCTAACCACAATAAAATGATAAAAAAAATTTATAATATTTTAGATATAAGTAGAGGACTCATGTCTGGCTGTGATGCAATTTTTTTTCTAATTTTTTTCCAATTAAATAATTAATTATGAATTTTTTTATTACAACTTTTAAAAATTATAAAAAATCATATGTTTGACCACCTTAACTTGGTCAAAACTTCATGAAATCCAATTTTCATTTTTTTGATCCTATAGTATATGAAGCATAGAATGTGATGCATGTTTTGCATTCAAATAATGTGATACCGTTTGAAAGCTATAGATTTTTTTCAATCAGCCTGTTAATCAAAAGTTTTGTCATAATTCAAATAAAAAATTAATAATAATTATTTATTAAATTCAAAGTATAGCATAATTTATATTGGTGGGAAGTTGGGAATATCCTTTAAAAACCCTTTTCGTTTCATCAATTTTGGGTTAAAAAATAGTCACCAGCCACATACCATACACATACCCATCATATCACCACTTTTTGGCCCATCATGATTCTGCACATACCCCCCAATATAGGTGTTTTTCCTAGATTTCAAGGAATTCTATGTTGTGAAATTTTTAGTATTTGAACCCTTCAAAAACCTCGACTGGGACTCATATGCCCCTCTAGGAGATTTAGTCCCAGATCAAACCTAAAACATACTGTTACAACATTAAAAATATCATGTTTTGGCTTTTGTTTGCTCTTATTAGTAATGTTTCAATTTGTTGAGTTTTTGTTTCATTCATTTCATTGGATCTAGCTTAATTTTCTTTATTGATTGCATTTATTAAATTTGAAATGGAATTTACAACATTTCATTTTTAGATTGTTACATAGCATATTCAGTCAATTATCATGTTCTAAATCCTAAAATTGCATTATCCTTTTGTAGTTTGATCTATCATTGTTGAATTTCAAATTTCTAGGACAATTATTACATCATTTTTTCACTACAAAAATCTATGGTTATCATGTACTTCACATTCTCTTTTCAAATCTTGTTGGGTACTATAAGAATTTTTGGTTATGTGCATAGGAATATGAAGTTCTCTCCCCTCTTTTTGTTCATCATTGATCCCTCTCCTAGTAACCCTTCTATGAGTGAGATTAGAATAGTGAAAGAGAATACAACCTTGGGTAATCATAAAAAATCATATTCATTCTTCTCCTAATATCTCTCCTAGTTGTAAAGAAGATATTTTGGTGCTAGAAGAACCAATCAATGAGAGTTTTGAGAACCCTAGTTGTTTCTCTCCTCCTACCTCTATTATTACGCAAGATATTACTGAACAAGAAGACACAACCATAGGTAATCATGGTCATCACATAACACAAGAAGAAACCATTGAAACCTACCTAAATATCACTTAAATTAGTCTACATTCATCTTCCAACATCCTCCTCTCTTGTGATAATGTTGAAAATGATGAGGATATGTTGGTGAACATTAGATGATCAAATATTTAAGATCTATGACAACCCTCTTAATTTTTCTTCCCCTACCTATCCTATTTTAAAATACATTATGGGACAAAGGAATGAAATTATGGACAATCATGACAAACACATTTATTCTTTTCCTAGTATCTATCCTAGTTGTTAAAAAGATATATTGATGTGAAAAGATCAAACCAATGAGGTTAATGAGAATATTATTTTCCTCTCTTTCCATAGAGAAAACATCATTGAACAAGAAAATTCTATCATTGGTAACCAAGAAAATACAACCATTGATAACTTCCTTACTTGTGATGAATTCATTTTAGAAGAAACAACCTTTGAATGTCATGAACATCTAGTTTGTAATTCTCCTAAAATCTCTCCTCCTAGGGAGGATATCATGGTGGAAGAAAATGATAACATTAACAATAGTGATGTGACTTCCTTGGATGATGGTGAAAACATGACACTAGACTCCTTTTCATTAGAAAGACATCAATTTGAAACTATTGAGGTTATGAATGTATATGTGTCCATTATATCCCCATTGATTAGTGGACCTACTACATACCTTGTGGGACATCTAAGAATCCTCTAATCATTTACCCACCCTCACAATGAACATAAACACAAAACAAAACCAAACTTATCATTTACCCACCTAAGAATGATGTTTCACAACAACCGAGTTATAATACTATTGCTCATACATACAAAACTAGAAACAATCCATGACCAAGGAAAAAACCTTCAACAACCCTCCCATTACCTCACCCTATCTTTCATATTCCTCCTTATTTTCCTTTACATAATGAAAAGGAGTGTGGAAATGAAAATCCCTAGCTTAATTTTTACCTATTTTAGTACCCTTGCATTTAAATACCCTTTAAATCATCATTAATAGGCCCCTAAGACCCTTTATTTTTTTTTATCTTGAGGCTTATTTCAATTAAAATTCTAACAAAATCAATAAAAGTATTAAATTTTCTAGTAACCCATCATTGACCTGTATGCAACCTAAAATGGTCACCTAGACTTTGGGCCCCATTTATTTAATTTGTCAACATCAACTTTCTGAATCAATGATTGTCGCATTTTCAAATCAAATTTCTTAATCAATTCATAGCTATTTCAAATGTTTCAATTTTCCCTAAGGTTTGAATGCTTCATTAATTTTATTTAATCAAAAGAAATAAATCCATTTTAATAAATAAAATAATGTTATTTAATTGAAGTTAATATTACTTAAATAAAATGATGCTATTTAATTAAATCTATTTTTAATTAAATTATTTTATTTTTTTTATTAATATTCATTTCTAAATTACATAATCTTATTTTATTTTATTAAAAGAGATATTATCATCTTAAATTAAATAAAATAAATGAAATATCCTCTCAAGAATATCCTGTGATGAAAAAAGGAAACAAATCAGTTAAAAGGGAAATAAACTAAAAAAGAATTCCAATCAAGATTTGTTTCTATTTTTCTATTTATCCCACATTGCTTCTGAATTTGCCTTCAATTCCACTTTTTCCTATAAAATGAGCCCTCTCATTCTCATTTCAAAAAGGAAGAATCACGAATTTTTACATCGGACTTATGCTACAAATTTGAATTTTATCATTTGAGATTACATTAGTTTGATTATATAAGCATCTTATTTTTAGAGCATATAGTTTAATATTACATTTTAGCTTAATCTTCATAGTAGATTAATTTGCAAAATAATTCATTTATGACATTGCATGTAGATTAAGTTTCATTTCAATAAATTAGTTTGGTTTATTACATTTTACAGCCATTTAGATTAGTTTTCATTGTTGCATTGCAAGAACAGGATTCATGGAGATTGGCATTCTTGCTTCTCCTCTTTGAATCTCTCGTTCCGAGATTGTATTTGCAGGGGTAACAGGGTTAATCTGAGGGCCACAATATCAATCCCTGCTCTTCTTGGATAGAGAGCTGTGAATCGATTTGCAAGGACTCATTATTGAGTATCCTTGCATGCAAGGATTCACAGAAGTATAACATATTTTCAGTTATACATTTTGGCCCACCGTTTTTAATTTTTAGTTTTAATTTAATTTAGTTTTTAATTTAGTTTTTAATTTAGTTTTTAATTTTTTTTAGTTTTTAATTTTTAGTTTTTTAGTTTAGTTTTTAATTTCGTTTTTAGTTTTGATTCATTAATCCAGCTTCCACTCAGTTGCAGGAAAAACGATTTCTGGGTTTTGTAGCCAGGGTCAAAATCCGATCTGGGTATCTTTCAGTTTTTTGATTTCTTTCACAGATCTGAAGAAAATAGCCGCACAAAAACCGTCGCGCGTCATTTTTCACCTGGCTAAATGTTTAAAAAAAATTATTTTTTTCATCTTCTGCTTGCTGGATCAAAAAACGATTTCTGGGTTTTATTTTTTGCTTCAAAAAATTTCTGGGTTTCTGTTTTTATCTACTCATTATAAACAGATTTTTCAGAAATAAAATTTGAAGATTTTTATGCATGTTTTAATTTAGTTTTTAATTTTTAGTTTTTAATTTAGTTTAGTTTTAATTTTAATTTAGTTTTTAATCTTAATTTAGTTTAATTTTTAGTTAGTTTGGTTTAGACTTTAATTTAGATTTTTAAATTAGATACTTTTTTTAGTTTCTAAAATTCAAATTAGATTTTTTTAATTTAAAGTAGATTCTTTAACTTTGTTAATTTAAATTAGATTTTTTTACTTTAGATTTTTTAACTTTATTAATTTAAATTAGAATTATTAATTTAGATTAGATTTTTTTTTAATTTAGATTAGATTTTTTTTAATTTTATTAATTTAGATTAGTTTTGTTTTAAATTTTTAGTTTAGTATTAGATTAATTTAGTTTAATTTTAGTTTTGTTAACTAATTCCTTTTAGATTAAATTTTGACTAGATTAAATTAGATTTTTTAATTCTAGTTCTTTTAAATTTTTTTTCCAGAGCATAACAGTTTCTATAGGATGCCAGTCAGAGAACTTGAAACACACTAACAGTTTGATTGCAGGACGCGTGACAAAGACTTGAAAACAAACACTTACGCTTGTCAAAGATCCTATTTAAAAAAATATTGTGTTTGTTTTCCTGCTTTTCAATTCACATAGTCTAATTAAGGCTTCGTTAAAATTCTTAGGAGTTTCGATAGTGAGTAGGGAATTTGTCTCTTTGTTACATGGGGGTGATGACAATGGACAAATCCAGGCTCCTAATGATCTTACTCATATGACGAACTCTTAGGGAGCGGAGCAAGGTAGTGAATCTTTAGCACTTTCACTCGTCAGGGGATTATGCTCTTCTCTTATTGAGAGAATCAGAAACCCAAAAGTGTGTGGATTTGGTGAAGTGAAACTAGCTCGATGATTAAGGTTGTTTAGTGTGTTTGGGTAAAGAGACGGGCTAGAGAAGTATGCTCTTCTCCTTTTGGGAGAATCAGAAAATCAGAAACCCGAATCCGAGCCATGTCCAGTGTCACCTTTAGAGGGCCTGCCAGAAGTTGAACCTCCGGAACGACCCAAGTGAGTACACACCTATCGCCGGTGATTCCACCTCACTATAATAAAGAGCGTCTTGTTGAGTCTAAAGACTCCAAGACCATAGTAACTTCTTTTCCATGACTTGGACGATCATCATGGAAAAGCTCTGTTTATTACTTGGCCGGCGCCGCTCAGAGCCTTACTTGCGGGTGTGTGATTTTTTGGGTGTTGGTGTGGCTGCAGGGCTACATATCGAGAGGCACCGGAAGGTTATTGTGAGCGAGCCAAGTAAAAACCTCTTAGTTAGTTGCCTACCGGTTTACCTCGAAAGGAGTCATAATCTTTTCGCAAGGAGGGAAGAATCTCTCCGTATGTTGATCATACCTGATTCCCATCATAGGCATACACCTGGACGTTTGGAGGCGGTTGCGACACTAGCCCCTGCTACAAGGGTAACCTTTGAACGTACACTGTTGAGTCCTTGGAAACACCAAAAACACGGGCGCCCTCTAGGGGGTGACACGGCTATGTGAGGTGCACGTATGCGCATAAGCAATGGGGCAAAGGTTTTGACTTCTCACCATTTTCTTTGGTAGGGATAGCTATGTGTTTGTTTTTGAGTCTTAAACATTGTCCAAACATCTTCAAACAAGACTCCCCCGATACTATCAAGTTGCTTTGTCCTTGATAGATCTGTTATCGACTACTTTTTGTATCACAACTTGTCTGATTGAAACCTATGTGCTTGATCAAAATCTATGGATATACTTGCTTGATCTTTGAAAATAAACAACAAACTGAAATACTGAGTTCTTTGATTAGGTGACTTGTCCCAGTTTTAGAGACTTGTTCTGTATTTAGGGTTTATGTGTCCTTGACCTTTTGAATTAGTGATCCTTGATCTCATAAGCGATTTTGCTTGAGATTGGCAAATTAGGAATTGTTCCTGTCAAATAGATAAATTTTTAGACTCTTTGATAACACACTTGGAGAGTGCTGGTAGTCTCCTTGTCCACCCATTTTCATACAATTCAAACTCAGTACAATTTGTGTAAGTCATCCTCCTGATCCATATGTGCTAGGGTGTTCACCCAAGAATTGAGCACCTCTGTGGCAGTGTTGGTTTGCACCTATTTGCAACAGTTCTATTTCACCATCTCTCTCGGACAAGAGAAAACTTTTACTATCCTAGTCTGGTATTGACGTTTCTTAGAATTTTTTGTTTACTTGAACTTTCCCTTTCATGTCAGTCACAACAAGATATCAAGTGAGCCAAGGAAAGCGACCTCAGATAGTCTTTAACCAACTACCCCTAGTTCAGACTCGTCAAAAGAGAAAGGAAAAGGAACCAATATTTGACCAGTCACCTAGGAGTCAGTCTGAAACCTATTTTGACCCAAAGAGCCATTTTAGTGACTTTAGTACCCCCTCAGCACCTTCCCACTCAGGTATGGATATGAGTTATACTGTCACTCGGCGGGAGAGGGAAGCCATGGATCAAGATCTTGATGATATCTATGAACAACACATAAACAACATGATATTTGGAAATTCTTCTCATGATAATCAACCTGATTCAGCCCTCATTAATACAAGATATTTGGATGCCCATCAACGGGATGAAAGGTATAAGAGATGAGCTCACCAAGAACAATGGTCACAACATGAAGACCAAGACAATGAACCTCGTAATGCTCATGTCAATACAACGTATACCAATGACTTGTTCAAACAGTCTAGACCAAGTTCACCACTTCAACATACCTCAAGGTTTGCAAGTGATAGGCTCAAAAGAATTGAACGTGAAAAGAAATCCTTTCTAGATGAACAAGCTGCAAAGCAAGAAAAGTTTAGACAACTTGAGGAAGTGAGCCAAGCTTTATTGGAAGTACAAAGGAAACTCGCTCAAGAGGAGCAAGATAGGCATTTAGCCCACCGATTAAACAAACAATACAATACAAGGGGTGCTAACAGTGGACATAATTCTCCTCCCTCCACCCCTTCCAGAACACCAAGAAGTAGAAGGCGGTCAAGGACCCCTTCTAGATCTCCTAGCCCTAGAGGAAGAAGGGCCTCTCAGTATTTTCACTATAGGAGGCAAACTCCTCCCAGAAATTCAAGACCACACTCCCAACATGTACATCCTGGTTCCCAACATGGAGGTGGTAGCTCACATTATGGTTTTGATACTCAAGACTTCATGCGAATACAACAAGAGCCTATCTTCCAACATTATGTGGAGAGGTATTTGGAACAAAACAAAGATAAATTCTTGGAAAGTCTAATCAACAAGGGTGCCAGAGTCCCTTATAATTTTGATGTGGACAACAAAATACAAAAGCAAAATCCCTCTCAAGAGGAAGAAATCCACCAAATGAAGCAAATGATGGAGACAATGATGCAACCTAAGAGCTCATTCTCACTAGACTCAATTTGTCCTAATCCATTCGACAAGAGTGTGAGTATGAAAGATTTTCCAAAGAGGGTGGAATTCCCACAATACGATAAATATGATGGCAGTGGCGATCCACATGATCATGTGCGTCAGTTCTATACTATGAGCTTTGAATTCCATCAGGATGACTCCTATTTGAGGAGGTTGTTCCCTAGGAGTCTTAAAGGACAAGCAATGGAATGGTTTACCAATATCACTCCTCCTGTCAAGACTTTTAGAGAACTTGTTCATAGATTCATTCAACACTTCGCATATAATCTGTCAAGACCTGTTACTATGTTGGACCTATGCAACTTGAAACAAAATCAGGGGGAACCCTTTGTTACCTTCTTGCAAAGGTGGAGGAGACAATGCTCTCGGTATCCTAGGATGATCCATGAGGATGAAAATATTGACATACTTGTTAGTAATTTGGTGCTTGAAATGAGACATGAGATAAAAAAGATAGTCTTCACTTCCTTTGATACCATGATTGAAACTGCATGCCGCATTGAGGATGTTCTAAAAGAACAAGGCATTTTGACCAGACATAACAATAATACCAACAATGGTCAACACAACAATAAAGATAAAGGGAAGAACAACAATTGGAACAAAAACAAACAAGTTGTCAATGATGGAGTTGTGGATTCTTCCCAATCAAGAGATCAAAGTGTTCTTAATTTGACTAAGGTGTGCAAGCAATGAAGCTTAATGCACCTCCACAACAAGAAAGTAAACCAAGATATCAGGAAAGGCCCAAAAACCAGAAGCGGAAATTTACCAAATTGGGTGACACATATGAGGATATTCTCAAAACTCTCATTACTAACAACTTGGCACATCCTCAGGATCCTGCAAAATTTCACATTCTAGATCCTAAGCCACATTGGTGGGATGACAAGGCATTCTGTAAATTTCATAATGGCCCCGGCCATACTGTTGAAAACTGTTGGAAATTAAAACATATCGTCCAAGATTTTATAGAAAGTGGAAAGCTTCAAGTTGATGGCCTAAATACCAATCTTGATCATAAGAGCTTTTAAGGAACCTTTGCCTAATGGAAACAAAAGGGGAAACCTCTAAATCCGCAGAATGGAAAAGTGCAATCAACTACACCTATCTGGCCGACGGAAAATGTGATAAACATGCTTGAAGTTGTGGAGCCAGTGTTAATATGATAAGGAGTAAAGACCATGGTTATGACTCTCCCCTATTTTTGACAACCAACACATTTATTGGTGTGAGGTCCTCATTCTAGGTTATCTTCCCAAGCCCTTAATGCTGTTACCAGGAGTCAAGCCCCTATTATTCTCAGAGGGCCTAGTTCAGGTCCATCCAACAAATCCAAGCAAGTGGCATCCAAGAATGTCACTATAAAGTTCGCCATTGCTCTCAAACCAAACTACAATCTTGTAGATCAGTTATAGAAAACTCCAACACATATCTCAATCTTAGAGCTTCTAGAGTTGTCCCCTAGGCATAAGCAGATCCTTGAGGACACTTTGCGCACATCAAATGTCCCCAACAACATTGATATAGACCAATTCCAAGGCATGGTGAATCACATTACTAGCCCACATTACCTTTCTTTCTCTGAAGATGATGACAAATCCCTAAGCCATCCACACAATCTTTCCCTTCACATTGAAGTCATGATTCATAAAACCTGTGTTAGGTGTGTGTTGATTGATGGGGGTGCTGGGTTAAATATCTGTACTTTGAATTTGTTAAAAACTTTGGGCTATTTAGAGCAAGTGATCGACACTAGAAAGAAGATCACCATAAAGGCCTATGATGAGGCAGAACGAAGTTCTAAGGGGTTGGTTGTCCTTCCTATCAGGATTGGCCTAGTTAAAAAAGATATCTTGTTTCAAATTGTTGATCTGGACCCCTTGCATACAACATTTTACTGGGTAGACCATGGATTCATGATATGCAGGCAGTGTCATCTACCTACCACCAGTGTGTTAAGTTCCCCTACAATGGAACAGAAATTTGCATACCAGGGGATAACACCTTATCAACTAACTCAATCTCAACTAATGTTCATGTCCCTCTTAACCGAGCAGCAGAGGATTATGAAACAACTTTAGCAGACTGTCAAAACAAATTTAAGTC